>CAMRHE010000334.1:1260000-1890000 GCA_947044405.1 Leptodactylus fallax
ACTTGTCTGGCCGAGGGGATGCCTCGGCCAGACAGTTTCATTATAATTAATGCCAGTTCTCTGGCGTGAGTTATAATGAAAATCAATGGCAGTTGACATGCCTCCCCATGGCCTACAGCCTCAAAACTATATGACCCTTAAAACATGTAAATAGCCACATGATCACAGATCACATGCAAAATCACATGAATTTGACTGACATATATAATCCAAGTAAATTCACATAAAATTAAGATCGAGAAACAAATGATGTAGTATAGTACATATCACAATTTCCATAGTGTCACACAAAATGAATACAATTCAAAAGTAAAAAAAAAAAACATTTTAGGAATGTCTAACCATGCACCTTTCTTCCTGAAGAATTACCCTTTAAGTTCTACACACCATACAATTATATACACCATAGACATTTTTGCATAAAATTGAAATTTCTTTACATAAATTAGTGCTAAATTATCTATATATTCATTTTTTATATCATGTATAGTGGACTGAATATGGTATGCACAAAAATCACAATTGACATTGTCACATTATTAGTCACAGCCATTAACAAAAGTTATTCCATAAATAGTACTTGTCTAAGTGAAAGTTACACTACCTTGCTCCATAATCTCTTAATATACAGTACAGATGCCGCCTTTGTTGACACTTATGCATTACTGGCTAATATTTCACGCCAGGAACGCCCTAGATATCCTAACAGGAACTGCTTGTCAATTCAAATGGCAAATTCAAATAACAAAAAAAAAAATTCAAATGTCAATTCAAATGGCAAATGACCAAATCATAGAGGATAATGAAGTCATAATAGAGGGATAATAAAAACATTGCCAGCAGTGATGAAAATGCGGCAGCAGCTCCATTATGATTTTTTTTTTGTTTTCTCACCACTACCACAAATGTTTTTATTGTCTCTGTGCTATAACTTTATTGTGTTATCACACTGCTGCCAATATCTTTTTAATGTAGGCAACAGGGAAGGGGGCAGGACTAGTAGGAGGAGGAAAGTTGGGCCAACCCTGCTGTGTAAATATACAGTAGACAGGGACCGGTCGGCAATTCAAATGAACTTCTTGCAGCTAACACAGTCTGCCTGTAATGTTAACAATCTGGACCGTACGCAAAGTTTAGTTAACTACAAAAAGGTATATAAAGGTTAATAGTTTAATATAAAATCCTGGCATAAATTTAACCCATCAGGTTGTCTAATTTGCTAAATAAACATCCAGTAGCTTTCTCTATTAAGAAGTGGACGCTTATGGTCACCACCAAAGATACTTAATGACACAAAGTTCACAACTGTGTTCGGGTTTCCATTCTCTGGGTCCTCTTGGGAACCCAAAGAACAGAAATCTAATCTGCTTAAAAAGTAGTTACCCATGGAAACCTGTGGACCCCATAGACTATAATGGGGTCTTACAGGTTTTCGCCTGGTTTCTGCCCGAAACCGGGATTCGAGGATGGAAACCTAGAACGTACAGCAGGCGCAGGTGTGAACCTAGCCTGAATGACCTTATAAAATTTCATATCAAACTCTGTGATGTCGAAGTCCATGCTCACAAAAACTTTTGAGAGTAGAGAAACACAATCATCAGTTTCTAGAAAAGAGATTACATTGCAGTGAGTCAGGACTGGAGAATACTGTTACAATATAAGATAAACATAATATAAGATAAATATTTGGGGGACATTTCCTTAGCAAAATGAGCCAGAATTCTGGTGTAGCCTCTACCAAAAATTATCTAATATCCTGCATTTCATGTATCAAGTATTTCAGACACTTTTTAGAAACTATTTTGACTTGTACAAAAAGGGGATGGATTTGTGGGAAGGGGCATGGTTTAGCAAAATGTGGCCATGGTCTAGGTTGCAACTACGTGTGCCAAAATTTTGGCACATTTTTCTGGTGTAAACTAAACTAACTTAATAGGAGATGTAACAATGGGCTAGACAGTCTAATAATTTGACAAATCTATAATCCAGCATCAAGCTCTAGAATAAATCTGGTTTTAGACTGTCTAGTCTAAATTTGCACTTTCTAACTTTAAGGCTAAGGCCCCAGCAAGCCACAGCCAAAAAAACGCTGCGGAAAAGACTGCGGTGGAAATGCATCATAGTTTTCCTCTGCAGATTTTCTGCCTCTAGTATATCTATACAGAAAATGCCGGCGTTTCCATAGGTATAGTTACATAGTTACATAGTAGATGAGGTTGGATAAAGACATCAGTCCATCAAGTCCAACCTATAACCCTACAGTCCCCTACAGTGTTGATCCAGAGGAAGGCAAAAAACCCCATGAGGCTTATGCCAATTGCCCCATTTCATGGGAAAAAATTCCTTCCCGACTCCAATCTGGCAATCAGTATAAAACCCTGGATCAACATGCCCTTAAAATCTAGAACCCATAACCCGAAATGTTGTTCTGTTCGAGAAAGGCATCCACGCCCTCTTTCAACTTGTTCAATGAATCCACCATCACCACCTCCTGGGGCAGAGAGTTCCATAGCCTTGTTGTTCTTACTGTAAAGAATCCTCTTCTATGTCGCTGGTGAAACTTTCTCTCCTCCAGTCGTAAAGGATGTCCCCTTGTCCCTGTCACTGGCCTAGGGTTAAAAAGATCATTAGAAAGTTCTTTGTACTGTCCCTTCATGTATTTGTACATTGTTATTAGATCTCCCCGTAGACGTCTTTTCTCTAAACTGAATAACCCCAAGTTTGTTAATCTATCGTTGTTCACCAATCCACCCATTCCCCTAATAATTTTGGTTGCCCTTCTTTGTACTCTTTCTAGTTCGTTTATGTCTTTCTTGTATACTGGGGCCCAGAATTGTGCACATTAGTCTATGTGTGGCCGTACCAGTGATTTATATACAGGCATAACTATGTTCTTGTCATGAGACTCTATACCTCTTTTGATGCATGCCATAATTTTATTTGCCTTGGCAGCAGCTGCCTGGCACTGGTCACTAAAGGTAAGCTTATTGTCCACCACAATACCCAAGTCTTTTTCATTGGCAGTCTTACCCAGTAATTTACTATTAAGTACATAATCATACATTTTATTTTGTTGACCAAAATGCATAACCTTACATTTGTCAATATTAAACTTCATTTGCCAAGTCTCGGCCCATGCTTCCAGCTTACTTAGATCCCCTTGTAATATTCTATTATCTTCCTCATTTTTGATTACCTTACAAAGTTTAGTATCATCTGCAAATATGGACACCCTGCTTTACAAACTGTCTACCAGGTCATTAATAAAGATATTAAACAGAAGAGGCCACAATACTGACCCCTGTGGCACCCCACTGGTGACTGTGACCCAGTCTGAATATTTACCATTAATAAGCACCCTCTGTTTCCTATCAGTGAGCCAGTTGCGAACCCAAATGCATATGTTTTCCCCCAGTCCCAACATTCTCATTTTGCATACCAACCTTTTACGTGGTACAGTATCAAAAGCCTTTGAAAAGTCCAGATATACTACATCTACCGCATTACCCATGTCCAGTCTTGAACTGACCTCTTCATAGAAGCTGATCAGATTCGTCTGACAGGACCGATTCCTCATATACCCATGCTGATTGGGTGTTATAAGATTATTTACATTGAGGTACTCCAGGATAGCATCTCTTAGAAAGCTCTCAAATATCTTACCCACCACAGAAGTCAAACTTACTGGCCTATAATAATAATAATAATAATAATAATAGTCCTTTAATAGTCCCACAGTGGGGAAATTCAGTGTGTTACAGCAGCAAAGATAAGATAGGCAGATACAAATACAAATACAACATGTACAGGAATGTTCCAAGGTGAGAGGCATTACATTAATAGCAGACAGACAGATAGGAAGTAGCAGAGGGGGGGGGGGGGGGGGATTTAACAGGCAGAGAGATATTTCAGTTCTCTGTATGTAATGATCTCCGCTTAGGTCGGTGTTGGTTGTACAGCCTAACCGCGGTGGGGAGGAAAGACTTCCGATAGCGCTCCTTCTCACACCTAGGGTGGAGCAGTCGGTCACTGACAGTACTGCCCAGCGCAATCACAGTCTCATGCATGGGATGGGAGTTATTCTCCCGCATGGAGCTTATAGTTATATAGCTATAGTTTCCAGGCTCACTTTTAGACCCCTTTTTGAAAATTGGCACCACATTTTCTATGCGCCAATCAAGTGGAACAGACCCAGTTATTACTGAATCCTTAAAAATATTAGATATAAGGGTCTGTCTATCACTGTGCATAATTCCCTCAGAACTCGGGGGTGTATGCCATCTGGACCTGGACCTAGTTGACATGCTGCGATTTACAAAAAACATGAGTGTTTTTTAAATCATTGCATTTCCACTAAAGGTTTTTTCTGCAATGTGTGGATGGGATTAACCAGAATTGCAGGTAATTGTAAAATGCAGAGTTTATTGCTGCAGTGTTTCTGCCGCAGCCAAAACGCAGCATTTTCACAACGTGGGGCCCTGGCCCTAGACAATATGAGTAAATATAACTTATATATACATTGGATCTATGCAAGGGCAGTAGGGCGCAGGCTTAGGAGCTGAGCCTACACCTTATGCAGGTGGTGCTGGCTGTGTTATACAGCATACACCTGCTGTTATTGTATTTATTTATTTTGCTTACTTGTATAGCACCATCATATTGAGCAGTGCTTTACAGATATCGTCACCACTGTCCCAAATATGACTCATAATTTCCCTATTAGAATTTCTTTGGAATGTGGGAGGAAACCCAAGTACCTGGAGGAAACCCACCACTATAAACAGTGACAGCATCTGATTAACCTCTTAGATCAAGGGAGTAATAAAAAAGTTTTAAAATATTTTTTAAAATATAAAAATAAAGATTAAAAAAGGAAAAACCCTCTTTTGACTTATATATATAGATATACAGACGTGGACAAAATTGTTGGTACCCCTCGTTTAATGAAAGAAAAACCCACAATGTTCACAGAAATAACTTGAATCTGACACACTAGAATTTGCCAAACTACATGTTGACAAGCCACAAAGCTTCTGGGAGAATGTCCTATGGACAGATGAGACAAAAATCAAAATTTTTGGCAAGGCACATCAACTCTATGTTCACAGACTGAAAAATGAAGCATATCTTGAAAAGAACACTACTGTGCTACATGTGAAACATGGAGGAGACTCTGTTATGTTCTGGGGCTGCTTCGCTGCATCTGGCACAGGTTGTCTTGAATCTATGCAGGGTATAATGAAATCTCAAGACTATCAAGGGATTCTAGAGAGAAATGTGCTGCCCAGTGTCAGAAAGCTTGGTCTCAGTTGCAGGTCATGGGTCTTGCAACAGGATAATGACCCAAAACACACAGCTAAAAACACCCAAGAATGGCTAAGAGGAAAACATTGCACTATTCAGAAGTGGCCTTCTATGAACCCTGACCTAAATCCTTTTGAGCATCTTTGGAAGGAGCTGAAACATGCCGTCTGGAAAAGGCATCCTTCAAACTCGAGACAACTGGAGCAGTTTGCTCATGAGGAGTGGCCAAAATACCTGTTGAGAGGTGCAGAAGTCTCATTGACAGTTATAGGAATCGTTTGATTGCAGTGATTGCCTCAAAAGGTTGTGCAACAAAATATTAAGCTAAGGGAACCATCATTTCTGTCCAGGCCTGTTTCATGAGTTTTCTTTTTTTAAAAATTCTGTTGAAGCATGGTTGAAAAGCGATGTCTGACTTTCATTTCTTCATTTTCATAGAATTTTTATATATTATTACTTTTGTCAGATTCATGTTATTTCTGTGACCATTGTGGGTTTTTCTTTCATTAAATGAGGGGTACCAACAATTTTGTCCACGTGTGTATAGATAGATATTTCAAGTAAACATATTAGATATCACCATGTCCAAAAATATCCAGTCTATTAATATAAAAGTATTTTTCCCAATCAGTGAATGTTGAATTGGGAAATAAAATGGAAATGCTTGCATAGCAATTTTTTTCAACTCCCCAAAAACAGGACTAAAAAAATTGTTTGAACCCCATAATAATGCCAATAAAAACTATATGCCACACTGCATAAAAGTATTCATACAGCTCTGTAGTCAGAAATATGAAAACGTTAAGGGTGTCAGATTATGATAATGCATTTTTTTTTCCTCTGAATTAGATTTTTTATTTTTTTTTAAATGTAGCAAAACACAACAAAAACTATAAAAGCATATAGCCTATTACAGACCCCCATGCAGTAAGTGCTTCCCTTACAGGGCCCCATACAGTAAGGGCCCTTGTTACAGGCCCTAAGTAAGGGCCTTACTGTATGGGAGCCTGTAACATGGGCCTTTAGTGTACAGGGGGCTGCAATAGGGGCCCTTCCTGTATGGGGGTCTTTAACATGGGCCTTTGCTGTATGGAGGCCTGTAATGGGGGGCCCATATAGGAGCCTGCAACAGGGGTCCTTACTGTATGGAGAACTGTAAAGGTTCCCTTACTGTAAGGGCCTATGTTTCAGGCCCGTCATACAGTAAGGGCCCCTGTTTCAGGCTACCATACAGTAAGAACCCACCCCATATAGAGTCCACCATAGCAGATTTTCACTTCGCCTTTCCCCTCTTCTGTCCACAGCTACCTCTGCTCATTTTATTTTGCAACGTTTGGGACATAATACGTGGCACCCCCTGCAGGCGTAAGGGAAGGCGGCAGTGCTCGAGAGTGGGAAAAGGCAAGTGAAAATCAGCCATTACCCACTGGATTATCCAGCAGGAACATCCTATAAAAAAAAAAAAAAAAAAAAAAAAAGCAGTAAGGAGCCGTCTATGACTGCTATGGTGGTATTTACGCCCTGGTCTATGTGTGAGGTGAGTAGAGAGATGTACAATATATACAGAAAAGCAAGCAGAAAAGCAGTCTGAGTGAACATAAAGAGGAGCACAGCCTAATAAGTGGAGAAGGAAACATTTTTCTTTAATAAGATATATTACAAAATTTCTTATATTCACTTGTCCTATTCATTTCTGGAAAGTAGTTTTAGAATTGGAGGTACCCTCTAGGTTTGGTACCACTATAATAGTGAGGCCGGACCGAGGACGAAGGATGGAAGGGGAGGCCTGCATGACAGGAGTTTAGCCAGGAGCATAAGCTGAGGGTACAGGAAAGGGTTAAGTTGGCCATTTAGAGGAAGCGTAGGGGAGGGAACTGGGAAAGGGGGGGTTGGGGGAGGGAGTATTTAAAGTGAAGGCGGGAAGATTCCCGCCACTTTAGAGAAAGCAGGGAGTGAGTGAAGCCCCCGCCCACCCACCCCCTTTTTGTTTGGTTCAGTGAACGGGTCGTTTTAGTCGGGATGTTCTGTCACAGTGGCCTTGGCGGTGGGGGTCCTCGAGGCTGGGATATCGGAAATGGTCGTTTTGGGGAGGGCCCCGCGGTAGGGGCTGGACTCCCCAGACCATTTGGACTGTGGCTGGATGGCTCCGGTAGGGTTAAAGGGTATTAAGGGCTTTATGGCCTTAGGAAATAGAGCACCGAGCAGATTTATTTAAATAGGTGCCCCTGAGCTGGTGTGGAACAGCTAGGGGTAACAGCTGGTGCTCAGGAAGTATGGGGTTAACATTTTGGGTTTTGGGGCCTCGAGGTCCTCCGTCGTCGGGTCGGGTTATTTACTGTGTTTTGGGGAATATTTGTTGTGGCATTTAAATGGTTAAATTATTTTATTTAATAAACTGGCTGCTGTGGCCAATTTAATCCAACATCGGTGTCGAGTATTTATTTTAGGTAAAGAAAACAGAGAAGAGCGGGCGACTTGGCAATACCCTGGTCAAGTAATAACCCATTGATAAAGTTAACACAAATTTTTCTATACACTGAATGCAGTAAAGCCTGTATGAATATAGCAACACTGTTAGTTTTTTCTTTCAATTCTACCCCATTCATAATTGTTTTCCAGCATCCCAGTACAATCTATGGAATATTATGGTCCCATTAGGAAGTACAATTCGTCCCACAATAAACAAGCCTTTAGATTGCTATTTTGGAAGAAATACAGTTATGTATTATGTATTATGATGGGAAATGTAAAATGAAAATAAACATATAATTGCACTGACCATAAGGGGTCAAGGGACATTTTGTTGGACATATACCTAGTAAAAAGTGATTCAGCGCCCCCCCCCCCCCCCGAGGATTTAGCCTGTTTCCCCCATTTTTCCCCTCTTCCTCCTGCCAACTCCCATGTATCGCCTCTGTTTTGTACTTTGATTTGTTCTCAGGTTTTTATGAAAAACTTTAATAAACCTTTTAATGAAAAAAAAAAAAAGATTCAGCAATGTGATACCGAGACATAACAATTGTAGTGAGTAGTAAACGTTTTGTTCAAAGATACCTAAAGTTAGGGGTCTGTACACTAGAGCCTAGAGGAGAATTACATGAAGAATCCAGATTGCAGTATACATGGTAATGTGAAAGGGCAGACACAGACAGCTCAGGGCACCTATCAGCATAGAGCACTCCTTACAATTCACTAGTAACCATCAGCCATAAAGTACATTAGCTGAGGGTTTTACCCGCAATCTAATAGACAGTAGAAAGCTGCTGTTAAGGTAATATGGCCCCCTGACCTACTGGGCCCCTGCTACATAGGTTGCACCAATGGTATGCATACTTATGGTAATGTGCATGTGTAACCAGTTTTATATTGGTAATACAATTCATTGTATGTATTGTACATGAGATTTATATATGATGTTTTACACGGCTATTAGTTTGTTTCCTCGACAGAAACAGCTTATCAATAGTCTAGTTAATAAAACCCCCAGAAATCACTTAGCCAAATATTATGTAACAATGTGGCTTGTACTTACTTTGTGTATCCAGGTAGCCGTCAAGTAGCTTCTTCTAAGCAATGCTTACTTGCAGCTCCCTGCTATGTATGTATAAGGGGCTCATAAAAAGGCGTGTTACCAGGGAACAGATAAAGCAGTTCAGTTTCGTTTCTCAGGCTTAAGCTCAAGCACCACTGGTTTCAATTAACAGACATCAGAAGCTATCTTTATATTATGTTGTTTTTCTGGTTATGTTTTAGTGTCAAAGTCAGAACTCAAGGCGATAGTAATGTTAGCGACAAGATTTCATAACAACATTTCTGGGGCTGATGTACATGTAGTAAGAAGACATGGTAGATACGACACTAGTGGCTAAATACACACATAGTTTACAAGTAATACTTGCAATGTTGTTCTTGATTTTGACACAAAAAAGGATAGCAAAAACATATCACATGTTGCAGAAGGACAACAGCAAACATGTCAATAAAACAAACACAGTAATGCTAAAATCAGTCATCTTCATACAGTATAAGAATGACAGTATAGAGGAATACATGAACTGTAAACTACATTTGTTTGAGGGAATAGGACAGCTGCCTAGACAGAAGCCTACAAAAGTTATTGAGACGTAAAAAGCATGTTATTCAGCATGTGGGTATAATAGCACAGCTCTGGTGTTAGCATTTTTAAGTGTTTTGTGAATGTTCCTTTCCTTACTATATAGCTCGTCATAGATTACAATGTTGTAATGTATTTATAAGATGTGAACTGTTTACACAATACAGGCAACACAGTATATGAAACCATACCCACTTGTTACCAATAGAAGCATAATATTGTGGATACTCTACACAGCACAGTATGGACACTGCATGGTAGCACTGCTGTCCTGTTTATAGACACTGCAAAGAAGCACTGCTGTCCTGTTTATAGACACTGCACGGTAGCACTGCTGTCCTGTTTATAGACACTGCAAAGAAGCACTGCTGTCCTGTTTATAGACACTGCACAGAAGCACTGCTGTCCTGTTTATAGACACTGCACAGAAGCACTGCTGTCCTGTTTATAGACACTGCACAGAAGCACTGCTGTCCTGTTTATAGACACTGCACAGAAGCACTGCTGTCCTGTTTATAGACACTGCACAGAAGCACTGCTGTCTTGTTTATAGAGACTGCATGTACTTAACCCATAACTCACCCCCGGAGGCCACCTGCCTCCAATAACCACTTGACCACGACTTTATGGATAATGTGGGGGTACGCCACAGCTTTATTACTCAGTATTATTTTAACAACTTTAACTGTTAACCATTCCATGCCAGCTTCGTGTAGACCAGTTCGCTCCTCTTTCGTATTCCTACTGCTGAACGCTGTGAGGCAGCGTGCAGGTGAGGCCATCTAGTTGTCTGCCAGCATGGATAAACCGCCCGAACAGCTGTGACATCTGCAAAAGAAGAAAACAGAGGCCAGCCAAACCAAGTACACGTGAAAAAATACCCACCGTATCCAGAGAGGGCAGGATGGGCGGGACGTTCCTCTCACCGTGACTGCTAATGGTAGAAGGTGAGCCCACCTACGTGCCCCCTTGGTTTTATTACCTTTGCTCCGCCTCCTCCTCAAGCAACTTTATTAACTACACACCGTGTTCCCCATTCAAAAATTGCTGCCTCTAAGAACTTGTGACCTGCAGTCCCTGGCCCTTTCTCTAACCGCTTCAGGGGCCAGTCCAGACTGCATGTACTTAACCCATAACTCCCCATGATGGGTCACCCCCAGAGGCCACCTGCCTCCAATAACCACTTGACCACGACTTTATGGATAATGTGGGGGTAGGCCACAGCTTTATTACTCAGTATTATTTTAACAACTTCAACTGTTAGCCATTCCATGCCAGCTTCGTGTAGACCAGTTCGCTCCTCTTTTGTATTCCTACTGCAGAACGCTGTGAGGCAGCGTGCAGGTGAGGCCATCTTGTCTGCCAGCATGGAAAAACCGCCAAAGAGTAGCCAGCGTAAGCCTACGCCTGGCTGTGACCCCCCCAACCAACAAGAGGGCCTTTTCCAAACCATCCTGCAATCCTGAAAGAAATATGTCATTTCCTATGGGGTTCAAGTGAACCCCATCCCGGAGCAACAGGTCCGCATTTTCCCCTTCTAGCTCTTTGTGTCTTATGACCACACCACCCAGGGAATGAACATGCCTGGAAACCCTGACATTTAGAACCCTCCGAGTCCGCTCGATCGCAAGTGGGTCCCTAGCACCTCTCCAATAACGTCGGGGGACAATTTCTGACCAAATGAGGATCACCTGGTCGAAAAAATCCATCATCCTGGATAGGTCCTGCTTAATCAAGGTGACTAATTCTCCCAATTTAGCACGGCCCAAGTCGTTGCCCCCCCGCATGTATCAGAATGAGCACCGGACCGCTGTGGTCCCGGCTAATACGAACAATGAACGGCAAAATTGGATGCCAACGCAGCCCACGTACCCTGCTCCACCGTATCGCTAACTTGGACAGACCTAAGTCGAGACTGCAGGGGCGCACCGCCGCTCTTCTTTCGGCCCAAAATATGTAGGAATGGCCCAAAATGAACGCTGGGATCAGATCTGGTGGAAGATAAGAAAAATACAGAAAAAGAAGAAATGCACCGAAAAACCAGGGAATGCAAAACTAAGGTGTTAACAAATCAGGACGAATATAAGCTTTATAGCAGTCAGATTTCCACCTGCCCAAGCGCATGACTCCCGCCGCATCCATGCTGCAGGCGTCCGCTACCGTTGCCGCCCCGATTCTGAAGGAATGGGAACCAAATTCTTTAGGATCTAGCCCCAGATATACCAGGCACCTCTTAAATATGGAAGTAAATTGGAACCTTGTTAACGGTCTGCCTGATTGGTGTGTTAGGAATGCAGCGCCTGGAGACCTGTGACTGGAATAATCCCTGACTAACAGTACCGGGCAGCAAGAATCCCCCAACGCGCGCATGGTCATCCACGTTCCTCTGCCAAAAACGTCGTATTTGACCGCCGAATACAAACGCGCACCTCACCTGTGCCAACCAACACGTCTTTTGAAGCCAGCCCTCTGACCCTTTCCGCACTCGTGCTTACCAGCTCACCGATCCGTAAAGCTGCAAAAAAGGCCAAAGCAAATGCCGCTCGGAACAAACGCATTTCGCCCAAATCCGTGCAAACCACCTCCAAGATAGCCATCAGCCTCCTAAACAATGTGAGCGAGACAGGACGTCTTGCATCACACTGGACCGACCCTTTTCTCCATCCCTTTAGGGCTTGTCGGATGACAAAATGCTTGGTCACATCTCTGATGTTCAAGAGCTTCAACATAAATGCCACGCCAGCCAGATATTTCTTCGCCACATTGGCCGAAACTCCTCTTGACCGTAAACCCACCAACGACTGAACCGTGACCTCCAGCAAGACTGCCTCCTCCGCGGGTATCCTACCGCCGGAGCAGGTAAGCCAGTCCGACCACGCCCTCATGTGGCCCCGCCAGGTCGCCTGGGATACACATTGACATACCAGTTCCATCATGACCTCCCGACCAGGTCCCACAAGTAGTCTGGGCATCCATGTCCCTCCCCATCTGCAGATGGATGAAGCTCCCTGAAGACCTGAAACTGAACAGGACAGGGCGTCAGCCACCACATTCTGCTTGCCCGGGACATGCCGTGCCCTAAACCA
Organism: Leptodactylus fallax; assembly: GCA_947044405.1. Classification (NCBI taxonomy): domain Eukaryota; kingdom Metazoa; phylum Chordata; class Amphibia; order Anura; family Leptodactylidae; genus Leptodactylus; species Leptodactylus fallax. The sequence goes on from CAMRHE010000334.1 coordinate 1,272,505, forward strand.
AATGTTTGCTTGCAAGCAGCGCAACACTAAATGCCTAAGTAGAGCAAGCACCGGAAAGGAAGAAGCTGATTGGCTATTCACTACCTGCACCACTGCCATATTATCCGTCCAAAAACAGATGCGTTTATTGGCGATGTCCCGCCCCCACAATTCCATCGCTACTACTATGGGGAACAACTCCAATAAAGCTAGATTTTTTTACGTAACCTAGCCCCCTCCAGTGCTCCGGCCACGAACCCTTGCACCAATGCTTCCCCAGTACTGCTGCAAACCCATCGCCCCCAGCTGCATCGGTAAAGAGGCTCAAGTCCAAACTAGATATCTCATCTGATTGGCACACCGACCTACCGTTATAGGTTTTTAAAAAGGTCTGCCAAACGAGGAGGTCATCCCTGAGACACTTGGTAACCTGAATAAAATGGTGAGGCTGTTGCACCCCTTTTGTCGCTAATGACAACCGGCGTGAAAAAGCCCGCCCCATGGGCAGTACCTTGCAAGCAAAGATGAGGAGCCCCAACAGAACTTGCATTTGATGTAAGGTCACCTTTCTGGCTTTGACAAACTGATCTACTGTATTTACCAAACGCCGTAACTTGTCCTCTGGCAAGCGAAAAACCATACTGTTCGTATCTATCTCGATTCCCAGAAAGGACAAACGCTTCGTGGGGCCTTCCGTTTTTTCTGCGGATAAGGGGACTCCTATTTTGCCCATAAGGAGACGAAAGGAGTGCAACAGGTATGCACAAATGGGTGAATTCACTGGACCGACAAATAGAAAGTCATCCAGATGCAATACGTATGGGCTGCCCGTTTCGTAGCGGACCATCCAGTCCAAAAAGGAACTGAACATTTCAAAGTAATGACAAGAAATGGAGCAGCCCATAGGCAAGCACATATCTACAAAAAACCTATCATTAATGAAACACCCCAACAGATGAAAACACGACGGATGTACCGGCAGGAGACGAAACCCTGCTTCTATGTCAGATTTGGCCAGGAGCGCCCCCTGACCTTGCCGTCTAACAAATTCTACTGCTCGGTCAAAGGATGTATACGACACCGTCGTATCTTCCTTTGCTATTCCGTCATTAACTGAGGCTCCCGGGGGGTAAGATAAGTGATGAATGAGGCGATACTTCCCCGCCTCCTTCTCAGGAACCAAACCCAGAGGTGACACTCTCAGATTTGAAAGCGGAGGTTCCAGGAAAGGACTCGCCATTCTACCCAGGGTAACCTCTTTTAACACTTTTTCCCACGCCACCGAAACGTTTTCCTGAACTGATTTCAAATTTTAACATAACAACAACGCAACCGACTGTTCATGTGATATGAAAAAACCTAACGAAAAACCCTCATATAGTGTTTTTGCCTCTAGCTTCCTCGGGTACCGGTCGAGCCATTGCTCCAGTTCCCGTATCTTTACTGGCGTTCTCTGCGCTACCGGAAGAACCCAGCTTGGGCTGTTGTTTTCAACGCAAGCACCGAATGGCTGCGTGTGAACCGGCACAAATTGAACATTCGTGCCGGAACTTGCATGTGGCATAGAACCGACAATGGCCTTCATTGTACAGCCAACATGCACCGGTGGGATGATGGGCCGCTGCCCCGGATTGACTTCCGACGCCTGCGGCCGCTGTCTGAAAGGGGCGTTGGGGTCTCTGTGACATCATCATTTGTATCCAAACGTCCGTTGCCTTTGACGCCCAACCAACTGTCGGGGCCAGAGCCAAGCGACGTCGATACTCCTCGTCGTAGCGCCACCAAGCCGCACCTCCGTGCAGCTTGTGGGCGCTATAAATTGTGTCTAGGTATATGAACAACTCTGGACTGCGCTCTGGCGACTTCTGGCATATGATATATGCCAGTGTGGCAAAAGCTTGAATCCAGTTACCGAAGGTTTTTGCCACCTTCGGTTTTTTGTCCTGTCCTTTTTCAAAGGACCGCTCCTTATCTACAGACACATGGTCCACAGATAATAGCGACCAGATATCTATATATTCTCCTTTGATAATCTTTTCTTTTGTCTCCGTGGGCACATGCGTGCCCAGCAGAGACACTCCACTAAAAATGGAGTCCCTAAAGGCAAACCCAGGACCCTCGGTAGTAGTAACAGGCGGGGGCGGTACTCCCCCGGAGACCTTGTGGGTCCTATTGCGGGAGAGGGTTGTTCAAGGTTCGACACTAGTTGTTTTAAAACTGACACAAAATCACTGGACATAGCATTTTCGGGTATCGTAGGCCAGCCTGGACGGCCGTGGTACTCACCAGCTGTTCCAGTGCCTGTAGACGTCTGGGCCGGCAAAGTGGTGGGGGCGAGGGGCTGATCCGCGAGCATGGACCCTGCTCCTGGAGTAGCCTGTCTTGAAGGTGTAGCCGTGGGTGTTCTGTCTTCCCAGTGAGGATGCCTAGGTGACCCGCCAGATGGCCTGGATTCACGTCGTCTCCTTGACGGTCTGGATCTTCCTGATGTAGAGGACGAGCGGCTGCGCGGGGAGCGACAGCGGTGACGTCTCTCTTCCCGATGTGATCTTCTGTGAAGGCTGCAATGACGTCTCCTGGGGTCTCCGCCTGGTCCGCGGGTCACTATCATCTGTGGAGAGAAACTCAGCACAAGTATCAGAAGTGTGGTATGCCTGCCGTGAGGATGTCTTGTCTGCCCTTCTCCTTCTTGCAGAGCCAGGGTTAGCCTGCGCTCTTGCCGACTGCGGTGACCCTTGAAGGGACTCTGGGTGAGGGGTGTGCTGAGGGTACTGCGGACTACGCGGTTCCCTGCGTCTATGGGTACCCCCAGTGTTCGACCTTGGGCGCCAAGTGGTTAAGTCCCCCCTCCCCGCTTGGCCGCGTGTCCGCGTTCCTCCTAGTATAGCCCCCCCAGGGGGTGTGACGCGACCGGGGGGGGGGGGATGTGTGTGTTCAGGGGCAGGGGTGCAGGTGTGTGAATGTGCGAGAGGTGGGGAGTGGGATTGTGAATGTGAACGTATACCAATGGTGGGGGCTGGGCTTGTGAATGTGTGAGGGGTGAAGGGTGGGCTTCTGCATATACTAGGGGTGGGGGCAGGGCCTGTAATTGTGTGAGGAGTGAGGGGAGGGCTTGGGCATGTGTGTGTGGTGTATTGTGACATACTTGTGCTGCGGCGCCACTTATTAGTGTGGCGCCGACAGCACTCTGTGACCAGGTGCCAGCAGCTCGTGCTACAATGCTGCCGGCAGTTCCCTGTTGCCCATCCCCCGCGCACACAGGCTTTTGATCCTGCGCACCGGGTTCTCTGTTGGCCGGCTCGCTGGCAGACAGCGTCTGTGTCTCCAGCGAGCCGACATGTCCCGCGCTGCTGCGCTGTATCTCTGGCAGCAGCACACGCGCGGGGGAGAATCCTCCCTCCCCCCGCGAGCTGGTGGCCACCGGCTGCGTCCCCCGCGTGCAGGGGGGTTCAAAGACGTCTCCTGCACATACTGGCTGGCTGTGGGGGATGTCGGCCGCCGGAGTGGACTCTGGCCTCCCCGCTCTGACGGCCGCGGGCGCCATTTTGTGAGCGGTTCCCGTGCGCCTTTTAGCAGGTGCCGGGGGCCTCCTCCCGCTACCAACCCCCCCCCGCTCACCTGCAGATCGCGCGCACCACGTCCTCCCTTTGGAGCGGGATCTAACCCCTCCTGTTCCTCGTTGGCAGGCTGGGGCTTAGCCGGGCAGGCAGGCGGGAGGGACGATGGGGTCTGCCACCCGGGTTCTCCAGGTGGGCACAGGAGCCCGATTCTGCAATGCACTCCAATTCAGCCTTCTGCAACATGGTATCCCACCATGCAGCACCTTCCTGAACGATCCTAGCCAATATTTGCTGTTCCAACAAGTCCGCCATTATCTCCTGCGGGTTCCTCTCACCGTGACTGCTAACGGTAGAAGGTGAGCCCGCCTACGTGCCCCCTTGCTTTTATTACCTTTGCTCCGCCTCCTCCTCAAGCAACTTTATTAATTACACACCGTGTTCCGCATTGAAAAAATGCTGCCTCTAAGAACTTGTGACCTGCAGTCCCTGGCCCTTTCTCTAACCGCTTCAGGGCCAATCCACACTGCACAGTAGCACTGCTGTCCTGTTTATAGACACTGCACAGTAGCACTGCTGTCCTGTTTATAGACACTGCACAGTAGCACTGCTATCCTGTTCATAGACACTGCACAGTAGCACTGCCATCCTGTTTATAGACACTGCACAGTAGCACTGCTATCCTGTTTATAGACACTGCACGGTTGCACTGCTGTCCTGTTTATAGACACTGCACAGTAGCACTGCTGTCCTGTTTATAGACACTGCACAGTAGCACTGCTATCCTGTTTATAGACACTACACAGTAGCACTGCCATCCTGTTTATAGACACTGCACAGTAGCACTGCTGTCCTGTTTATAGACACTGCACAGTAGCACTGCCATCCTGTTTATAGACACTGCACGGTAGCACTGCTGTCCTGTTTATAGACACTGCACAGTAGCACTGCTGTCCTGTTTATAGACACTGCACGATAGCACTGCAGTCCTGTTTATAGACACTGCACAGTAGCACTGCTGTCCTGTTTATAGACACTGCACGGTAGCACTTCTATCCTGTTTATAGACACTGCACAGTAGTACTGCTACCCTGCAGATACAATACCACTTATATTCTGTATATGAACTCTGCACAGTAGCACTTCAAACCTGCAGATGGGCAGTGTACAATAGCACTTATATCCAGTATATGGATACTGCACAGTAAGACTTCTATCTTGTATATGCACACTGCACAATAGGACTTCTATCTTGTATGCACACACAGCAAAGTACCATTTCTCTTGTTCTTTATACAGACACTGTATTTTACTCTATACTGACACTGCATGATATATCCTCCATATCAGGGGTCAGCAATGTCCGACACCCATGTTGGAATCGGCACTTCAGGCATATCTAGCTGGCACAGGGCTCTCTCAGCTGTGCTGCTGTAAGATGGTGAAACAGCCCTCATGTTGTGAATGTACCTGTTTCTGTAAATAAGTTTGTTTTTTTTTATTATATAAACTGACATTTGGTTGTTTGACCACAAGAGGCCACTGTTGCCTAAGAAATGGGAAAAGACTGTACTTCCCTGGAGTAGACGTGGAGACCCTGTTCTGCAGAGGTGGAGCTACAAGGAGGAGCAGTGTGCGTGTGGCAGCCATCTTGAGAGGGTGCTTTGAGCTATGAGGAGGAGGACTGGAGTGTCATTCATGTGAAGGAGCATCCCTAACGGACCAGAGCTACAGCAAAGTGGAGCTGAATCAGAGACTGCTCCAGAGTTGGTCCAGACAGCATCCTGAAGGACTCGGCTGAGAAGTGGCACTGTTAGTGAGACCGCATGTTTTCTGGATGAGCCCCTCTTCCAGCTGTTCCAGACAAAGGCTAAAGGTACCCAACAGACCCGGGTTGGTAAGAGAAGTAATCGTGCATGCACTGCATTACATTTTTGGTGTCAAATTGCTTGGGACTGAGTAAGGGCCTGTAGTTAAATTAGTTAGGCATACTCATCTTCACAGGCCACACTAGTGGTGAATTATCTACCTATTCGGTAGTAAGGACTAGGACTCAGAATTCTATAGAGTTGTAACTCTCAGAGAGGAGCTTCTAAGGATGTCTGGAAGCGACATTTTATGCATCTTCACATTTCTTTGGCTTGCAAGCTGACCTACTATTATATTTACTTGGTTGTACTTTGGTTGGGGGGGAATAGGGGTATTTTCATAAGTTTGTAAGCTTTTGTGTTATACCGCCAGTGCCCCTATCACACTCACTGAATTGTTCCTGTGACTAGGGTGATAAAAGGTAACAAGCAGCTGGTTAGATGCAGCCTGCAGATAGGTAAAAGCTTGGAGTGTATTGGAGCCACACATGAGAGGGCACCGCGCTGTACAACACCAGGGCTTCAGCTTCCTGGCTGAGTGTATGTAAATAGTTGGGAGAGGTTTTTTTTTTGGTAAAGGGGTGTTACTAAACTAAGTAAAATCTTGTTTTTACTAAATTGATTTGGAGTCGCTTCCTTTGTCCGTGACTTCGCTGTATCCTGGGGAGCCCACCCCGATGCACGGTTTACACTGCTTCAGGAGAGGAAGCACTAAGTGGGGACGCATGATGTGTGACAATGTGTCTGGGCATGAGCTACCCTGCTCAGTTGTTTTTATACCTTGAAGCAAGTGTAAAGGCATAATATGGCCTCAGGACACGCTAACATGGGTGTTTGTTCATTTTAACAAGGCTGGACAGGTTTGTATGAATGCATTCAAAATAAAGGTCGGGCTGTGTAAATGTCTGAGCCCACTCTGAATCCTCTATTAATATGAAAGCTGATGCTATGAACAGAGAAGGATCACATTGAGATATAAGTTCATTCAACTAATTAAATGGTTACTGACATGGATCGTAACTCTGCCCCTTATTGACCGGCCCTCTTTTAATCAGCTGGAGCCATGTTACTCATTGGCTGGCCTTTGACTAAGGGGGAGTGTTTAGTGCTATATAGGTCCTGTTTCCTCCACTCTCCCTTGTGGCCATACACTAGTGCCGATGGGGGGAGCAGGGGACTAAAAACTTTGCTCTGATACTAGATACTTTAGAATTAGCATTCTTTCTGGCGACACCTTCTTTTTCCTCCTAAGCTATATGTTGGTTTTTGTTATTGGCTGATATTAGAATAGATCTAAGGTCATTGGTCTTTTCAGCCAAGGTTGATATTTATAAGAGCTTTTTAAAATTTGTGGACATATCTGTTGGTGACTAGGGGAAGTGTAAATAACGTCAATTAAAGAAGAAAACAAACTACTAGTTTACTCCCCAATACTATTAGTCACATACATATGTCCTACTGTCTATATGTTCATTACTTCTAGGAGCAATTTTTAAGATTGTTATTAATAAAGATATTAGTTTTAGGTGTATTACTTTTGGGGTTCTGACGACTTTTGCAATACTTTACGCTATACCTTTCTATGGTTATTATTTTTTGTATTTCCTGACATGGATTGGGATCTATGTCTTTCATGTAGAGATTAATATGCTTACAGTTATTGCATGTACTTAGTGTTTGATTTTTTTAAAATAATCAATTGCCACACCATTCAAAAAAGGTTGCTGACCCGCGACCCGTGCTTTATACTGTACGACGTCATTTCTTGTTTTCATTACTTCATTAGCATTGACCAACTTTCATCTGCTATTTTTCCATGTGTTTGGGGCCGTCAGATGTTTGTTGGAATGTCGTTGTTGTTGATGTGTTTGTGTGTTTGGACTAGTCTTCTGTTGGACCCCCACTGATCTCTTATTTGTGACCTATCCTAAAGTCATTTGTAAGTAATTTTACACATTTAAAATTACCATTATCATTTCCATTGCGAATAGGATGCCATCTGGCATACAGTATTCTGGAACCAATTGCATAGTGTCAGAGTGTAACGGAACATATACCATGGACAAAATACCACTGGGGAATGACATTGGGCAGTTGTCAATTTATTCATACATTGCCAATACCAATAACCAGGCTCGGACTGGCTGACCGGGGAACCGGTGAATCCCCAGTGGGCCCCAAGCCCCAGCTATCGCTAGAGACCACTATGATAACGGTCTGGTAAAGCCTGGATCCCCGACCGCTATACATATTGTAAATGAAAAGGGGCCCCCGGCATGTCGCCAGGCCCCTTTCCAATAGATGTCAACCCAGGGGAGGTGACTTAAAATAATAAATAGTTATACTCACCTCTCCTGGGCTCTGCATCCTTTCCTGGGCTCTGCATTCTTTCTGGGGTGGTTTGGTCATGTGACTGAGGCCTCTTATTAGGCCCCAGCGGTCACATGGGACGCGACGGCGTAATGACGTCAATGCACCCTCACGTGACTGCTGAGGACGACCAATCACAGGCCTCAGCAGGGACGTCTGAAGAGGCTGAAGACAGCCGGACTGAGCCAGGATGCCCAGGAAAGGTGAGGCAAGGTGAATATCAGTGTTTTGTTATTTTTATTCACCTTCCCTGGGCCTCCGAATATTATACTCTGGGGTCTGAGGAGTATAATAATAGCACTGGAATGGAGGGGGCTGTTGGGAGCATATAATACTGGGTGGGAGCCACTGTGGAGCATATAATACTGGGTGGGGGCCTCTGTAGAGCATATAATACTGAGTGGGGGCCACTGTGGAGCATATAATGCTATGTGGGGGCTACTGTGGAGCACTGTGGAGCTGGAGATATCGGTGCCGTTATTTTCAGCACCGATGTCTCTCAACTGTTAGAAAGGCGTTTCTCATAGCTCAGCATCATTGCTGGGCTGTGAGGAACACCCCCCCCCCCCGACAGTAGCCTAACATAGCCTTGTACTGTCAGAGGGGGCGTTCCTTAATGACGTATTCAGAGAGTCCTGTATTTCAACTGATGTTATATGTGGGTTTTTCTTTGCATCCTGAATAATTTTCCGGGCACTTGTGGCGGAAATTTTGGTTGGTCTACCTGACCGTGGTTTGGTTTCTGGGCATGTTATCAGGCCAAAATCATCAGGGTATGTGAACTTTTGAACAGAGTCATTTTGATGTTTTTGGTTGTCATTATGATTTAAAAAGAGAAAACACAGAAGTTTGACAATAAATGGCTTCAACCAACCACTAACCATGAGTGGAGAAAAAGTTTTTGTGTTATCATTCATATTCTCTGAAAAAAGGCCAAAAAACCAAAAAATCTGCCTCGGTATGTAAACTTTTTAGCACAACTGTAGGCAAGTACAGTTTAAAATTGTATATCCAGTTTATCAGGTTCTTTTTTTGGTGATATCCAAAAAAGATACCAAGCAAGTGCTAATCTTCAGAGTCCAGTTACCTGGACTGGTACAATAAGTGCAGTAAGGAAGAAATTAGATCTAAGTTGGTTATATTCTCAATGAATGCCTTGTTTGTAATCTCTCTTTTCATGAGGGAAGGGCTGGTTTCCCATTTACACAGCGGTATAGCATTATGGTCTTATATTTAATGCATATACAGTATGTCAAGATGACAAATGTGCACCTCTTTCATAGGATGACACCGTTCACTCCAGGGAGAGGTGTTACGTGTTTGGGAGACCTCCCACAGTTAACAGAGGAACTAACCCTTAACACTCACGGCAGAATCTTGAAAAATTTCAGTGCAGTCAAGTATATGGAAATATAGATTAAGGGTACGTTCTCATCTGCACCAGAGTCTCCGTTCCATCACAGTGTCTGCCGAACCTTGGCAGAGGAAAGAGTCCTACACAGAAGACTTTTACATCTGCTGGTTTCAGTTTACAAATGATGAATGCCTGATGGGCCCATTATAGTCGATGGGGACCGTAGGGCTGTATGTGTATCCACTAAACCCCAACAGACTGGAACAATGGAGAAGCAACGCTAGTGTGAACCTAGCGTAACATGCTTTATAGGGGCTGTATTTCACCCAAGAGAAATGTACTAATAGGGATGACAGGTTCACCAAAATGACATAAATTCAGGGACTATGAGACAGACATATGCTCATACCTATTTTGGGAGGAAACTAAATGTTAAATTCCACTTCATGGGCATTGTTTGGCAATCTTGGGCCCCGTTCACACATTGGAAAATGTAGATGAATCTGAGGTAGACATCCACCTCAGATTCCTCTTCTTTTTCAGGCCCCGGGCTTCACAGATGAAGCAGCCACAAAATCTGCGGCAAGATTGAGTACGACTCTTATTATTTCAGCATCCTGCTGTGATCTCTGCCTCCCATGGAAAACAAAGAGAGGCTGACTCAAGGGGGGAATCTGCTGCTGATTTTGGTACGAAATCAACTGCAAATTTTGTGAACGAGGCCTTATGCAGAGAGACATCCAAACCATGCTTAGGACTTCTGACTATCTTGTCTGCAGTTATGTGGAAAACAATTCTACATGCATAGATCTCATGTAAAACTCCAAATATTCAAATATTCAGCTGCTTTTTAGCAAATTGGATGGGATTTTCAGAATGGACTGGTTCCATGCTAAATTCAACAAGGTTATGCACACAAGAAGATTCATTTCCACCTGGGGCAACTTTATATTATATTGACTTCTTTAAGAACCAGACTAAAGATACAGTATATGAGACTGGTAAATCAGGTAACAATTACTTGGCACTCAAGTTACATAGCTTGGAACTGTACAGGATAGCAGACTCTCTCCCCCACAAATAGGGCGGGCGGTATGACACAAAATTTAGGGCGGGATGACACAAAATTTCATGCTTGTTCAAGTTTGTGTTTGGTCATTGACAGGTTTGTAGCTATATATAAATGTATATCCTATGGTGTATGGACTAACAGATAATATTAGACCATTTTGTATGCACTATGATTTATAAGCTGTAACTGACATATATCGTATGTGCTATATTTCTTTATTTCCTCATGTCTGTTTTCATTCTACATACATTGTATCTATGCCTTTGTCAACTGACCATATATAAAGTTATTAAAAAAAAAAATATTTAAAAAAAATAAATTTCTAGTATATGAAAACAGGGGCCGTTTATTGCATATGACTGACTGATGACTGATGAAATAACTGTAACTCATTTTAACCGCTTGGCAACTAACTCTGCAAGAATGTACCTGTATCTCCTTGAAGAGTTAGCAGCTGCACAAGATTGTGCAACTGCAGGATCAGGGAGCTGGGTGTAAGTGACAGCTGGACATACCAGAGAGAAGGAACAGATGGTTTACTACTATCTATGCCTTCCCGACCGCTGTGTACAGATATGAAAGCTACCATGATGTGATCTTAAATGACCCAGCTCTGCATTGGGTACTAGGAGGCATTCCTCCTGTAACTGGGGTTAACGTATCATCCCAAGTTACAAAGGAAATCAGAAAAAAAGGTGATATTTAAAAATATCCCAATAAAATATTAGGAACTTATGGGGGGGGGGGGGTTACAATTAATAAAAAAATTAAAAAAAAAGAAATAAGAAAATAAGACAAAAAAACAATAATAAAATAGAGTGCCATGACCATGCTTATATCACAGGTTTTAGCTCCACCCCCAGTGACACAAAACTATGTGTAACCTACATAAAAATCTAGTGTAAAATTACAGTTAGCTCCATATATATTTGGACACTGAAACAAATTTTGTTTTTTTTACCTGTTTACTGAAACATATTCAAGTTATAGTTATATAATAGACATGGACATAAAGTCAAGACTTTCAGCTTTCATTTGAGGGTATCCACATTAAAATTGGATGAAGGGTTTAGGAGTTTCAGCTACTTAACATGTGCCACCCTGTTTTTAAAGGGACCAAAAGTAATTGGACAATGACTCAAAGGCTGTTTCATGGGCAGGTGTGGGCAATTCCTTCGTTATGTCATTCTCAATTAAGCAGATTAAAGGCCTGGAGTTGATTTGAGATGTGGTGCTTGCATTTGGAAGATTTTGCTGTGAAGAAAACATACGGTCAAAGGAGCTTTCTATGCAGGTGAAACGAGCCATCCTTAAGCTGCGAACACAGAAAAAACCCATCCATGAAATTGCTAGAATATTAGGAGTGACAAAATCTACAGTTTTGCACATCCTGAGAAAGAAAGAAAGCGCTGGTGAACTCATCAATGCAAAAAAAACCTGGACGCCCACGGAAGACAACAGTGGTGGATGATGTGCTCTGTGAGCGTAATTTACATATCACAATAAACTGACTTTTACAGAAACGGCGGGGAGAAGAAGAGACTGGAAGGTAGGAGTAGAATAGCCTTTTTAAAGGCTATTCCAACGTGCCATTAGTTCAAAAGGTAATTTTCTAATGATAGACTCGCTCTAAGGTTATATGGAGATCCATAGTGTAAACTGACTTTTGGGAGGTTACATGGATATATACTTATGGTATGTGATGTCATATATAGACATCCAGAAAATATGATGAAATATATGCTGTGAGAAAGTGAAGGGTGTGGTTTGGGAGAACAGGTATGTTCCAGCCAGGCAGTTAAAGGGTGTCTGGTAGAAGCCCACAGCAGGGAGGTCAGCTGACTAATTAAGGCCTGATATAGGGTGTGTGTCAGGATTAGGAGGTGTGGCACTACACTGAGGAACAGTCTGAGCTGTATAGCTGAACCTGCATGAAGGTAAAATCTGTGCCACCCGTCTAATGTAACCAGAGCGAGAGTCTGGCAGCCAGGCTCTTGTATAGAGAGGGATTGTTTCTTGTATTAGTTATTTCTCAGCCGAGAAGGGTTTGTTTTTCTTTGTTTGCGCCTTTTGTAAAGGCAACACCTGTTAATTCACTTGCAAGTGAATAAACTCTGAACTTGAGTGTGAGCCAGCCTCTGTGTCCCTGTTTCCTGCACTGCTACCAAGCATCTACCTGAGCAGTTCCCTACAATGCCTAATAAACAACTAATATATACAAAAATAGAACATGACATGAAGTCCTATTAGTTGCACAAAATAAAATATAGCCCATTAAAGTCCACACTTATCTATGATACAGACAAATGTGATCATAATATCTACTGGACTTTGTACATTACCAAGTCAGAATCTCTCTGGCATGCTTCTTACATTTATTGAAGCTTGATTGACAACTATCTTGAAATTTTATTAGCTCAATGTCAAGAAGTGAACTCTGTTCTTTAAATTCATTTCTAACACTTCCTGCTCCACCCAAAATTGTGTCGCCAGTACTGTAGAAAGTTTTTATAAATTGCCCCTACAATACAGGGAAAAACTGTACTCCCTCGCTATGGAGAAAAAAAAAGTTTTCTCTCCAGAGGCAACAGGGCAGTACTCAGGGTCGGACTAGCCCACCAGTGAACTGGTGAATCCCTCAGTGGGCCCCGAGCCCCGACTATTAGTCCTCATTTTGCCAATGCAAATGCATTGGTCAGGGGCCCGATCCGAATCGGCAACCTTGGGGGCCCCAGGCTGCAGGCAACATTGCAATGATTAAAGATGGCCGGCTGCCGGTGTAGCGCAGTGGTGGGAGACCGTCCCTACCTTCTTGTGGGACCTCCCCCTGTAGCCTGCATCCTGATGGGCAACCACTGGAACCAATCCATTTGCAGCTTGTTGCTGCAAGCGTCACTGACGTACTGACGCTGTGCGCGGTGGCGGGTTTCTGCATAGGAGCCCAGAACAGCAGTGTGAAAGGTAAGTACAAGTTACCCATGCAAAAAAAAAACTACTTTTCCCCCTATTTTGCCCCCAAATCTTTTAACTTCACTGATCACTCTATTAACTACAACCCCCAGCAGCTCCAGATGTCTTGGGTCTGTTGAGAGTTGTAATCCCTCCCCTCCCACCACAGCTAATTTCCCACTGTATTGTTATGTTGGTGCCTGCTCTAGGGCATAACAATACCTAAGTCGCAGAAACTCCAATACTGCTATAGGGGAGACCAGTGAAGGGGCCACTGTATGGGCATACAGTGGCCCCTTCACTATTCCCCCTTCCCCCCATACAGTGGCCTCTTCACTGGTCCCCTATCCTGTATGGGGACCATTGATGGGGCCATTATATTGTGGTGGGGGGGACAGTGATGGAGGCCGATACACTGGGGGACATTAAAGGGGTGGTGCAGGATAACATTTTTTTTTTTAAATTACATCAGGGTATGTGAAAAAAAAAACAAAAAAAAACCCCCCCCCAAACTTTCTCTTCTTTCTCTCCTGTCACGTGACATCACGTGACCCCTGAGGCCAATCAGCGGCCTAAGAGAAGGGACCTGGGACGTCACAGCCAGTGAGGACTTCAAGAAGACAGCGGAGCTGCAGGACCGGACCTTGCTGGAAGGGCACCGGAGCAAAGGGGATAGGTGAGTATGTTTTTTTTTTTTGGAGGGGGGGGGGTTCACCTCCCCCCAGACTAATTATAAAAAAAGAAAAAAAAATTATACTGGACAACCTCTTTAAAGTGTGTCATATTAGGAGAGTATATTAAAGGGGTTGTCCAGGCATAATTTGTTATGGTTTATCCTTAGGATAGGCCATAAATACCTGATTTTTAGGGGGCTGACCCTGGACCAATCAGCTGTACAGAGCCTCTTCTGGCGCCCGTCCTGTACACAATACAGGGCCAGAAGCAGAAAGCTCTGTCCATTGTATATTAGCCGGGCACCTTCACTGCATCACAGCACTTACTGAAGTCAGTGGGAGCTGAGCTGCAGTGATGGTGCCAGGCGACTAAACAGCAGATGGAGCTTTCTGCTTCCGGCCCTGTGTTGTGTACAAAACAGCGCTGTAAAGCTTATGGGGCCATGTGTCAGTCCCTTAGCGATCAGGTATTTATTGCCTATCCTGAGCATAGGCCATAAAAAAGATCAACCCTGGACAACCCATTTAATATGAATGTCCCCCACACAGAATGTAAGCCCCGATCACTGCTCCCACACAATAAAGTATGGGGGACCAGTGAAGAGGATACTGTATGGGGGGACCAGTGAAGTGGCCATAGAAAAATTTGACCCAGATAACCTCTTAAAAGAGGTTGTGTAAAATTAAAATATAATAAAAAAAAAGCATACTCACCTGTTCCCAGCACCTCGTTGTCCCCTGCCTGTGTCTGTTTGGTCTCATGGCGGCGCCTCATTTCTGGAAATCCTGTACCTAATTGGTCTTAGCAGTCACATGATGTGCAGGACTCCTAGCAAGGAGGCGCTGGCATGAGACTGAATGGACACTGGCAGCGGACAATGAAGCACCAGGGACAGGTGAGTATGCTTTTTTTATTTATTTTTTTATTTTACACCTCCTGCCCGACACATGGGTTGCTCCAATTCCTGGACAACCTCTGTAAAGGATTTATCCATTTTTCTAATATTGATGGCTTGTGTGCCAGGACCTTTGCAGATCAGCTTTTCCAGGACAGAATGGCTACAGGTATTGGTAACAATTCTAGGAGCCACACTGTTCACTTGCCATACAGGGTGTAGCAGTAGGTTTAGGTAGTGCAGTGGTGTACTGTACATGGTATGGCAGGTGAGCAGCATGGCTCCCGACATGTTATTACCTTTAGCCGCCCTGTCTCGGTACCGCTGATCTGCAGGAGTCCTGATGATGGGCCCCTAGAAACAGTTCCACTGGTGGGCCCTAGACATCCCAGTGCGACACTGGCAGTACTCTAAGAACTGGGAGCTTATGGAATTGCCTGGCTGAGGATCTGAACACAGCAGGAACATCGACAGCTTCAACAACAGCTTAGATGCCTTCTTACAGCAATAATTATATTGATTCTTATGTATAGAGTGCCTATACACAACCTCCCTTTAGGCATACCCTTTGGCTGAAGTCTTTTTTATACTGTATTGACTATGTCACTATATAACTGCAAGTGAATATATGTAAATACATATCGTTTTTGCTATGTTTGGATGCAATTGCAATAATAGTTCTAGAAAATGTTCCTTAACCCATTCCTGACATTCGCCGTAATAATACAGTGGATGTTGGGTATTTAAATGTGGTGGCTGCTCAGGAGCTCAGCATTGCCATAGCCGCCGAGTTTCCACTGAGCTCCACCGATTGCCAAAAAAAAAAAACAGTCAAACGCCATTTTGCAGTGGATGAATGCTCCCATTGATTTGTACTACAGGCTGCTCCATTGTAATACACTGCATTAATGATCAGATTCCCTGGGGTATAAAACCCCTAGAAGCAGTGGCGTAGCTAGCAGGGTGGCAGAAGGGGCGGCTGCCCCAGGCCCATTGACATTGTGGGGCCCACTCCGGGGCCACCATTAATACATGCTTTACTTTTAACTAGATCGGTGTCTGCAGCCACCGATCTAGTTAAACTGCATCCTGCAACTTAACTGTTGTAGGGAACAGCTCACACGGTGGGATCGGCAATGACTAAGTTCACAGAGGCAATGGGTTTTAAAACTCCAAGGGTCTTTTATTTAGGCGCTTCGGCACAAAATTACATAACAAAAGCCTAAGCCTGTCCGGCTCTAACTAAACAGTATCATGCCCCTCACTAGCCTAGTGCAGGCAAATACATATCTGCAAACACAGTATGAAAGTGTGTAAACCTCTCTCTCCAGCCTGGCACTTGTCAGCTCTCCTTTTGCCAGGCTTCCTTCCTCAGTAATCACTCACAGGAAGCCTCAGCTGAGAACACCTGGGAGTAACGGAAAACCCCATAGTGGACCAGAGGTGTGGACTGGAGGACTCCCACTACCAACCCTTCCTCCAGTCCAGAAAATCCAGCCCATGTAACTTAAAGAAAATCCATAGCAGACTATGTTCTGCTAAGGCAACATGCATCTTGCTGGATTTCCTGGCTGAGGAAACCAGGCGAGATATAGACCTCATCCAGCACTTTACCATAAACTTTACCACATATCCCCCCTCTTCTCCAGACCAGAGGTCTGGGCACTTTTAGTGAACAAACAGTATACCCTGGACAACGCATCCACATTTCCCTGTAATTTTCCTGGTCTATGTTCCACCTTAAAACAGAAATTTTGTAAGGAGAGAAACCATCTGGTCACTCTTGCATTTCTCTCCTTATTTTGTTTCATCCAGGTTAGAGGAGCATGGTCTGTCACTAACACAAACTCTCTACCCAGCAGATAATATTTCAGGGATTCCATCGGTCACTTGATAGCCAGACACTCTCTTTCCACTATGGCATAATTTTTCTCTGCTGGGGTCAGTTTCCTACTCAGGTACATTACTGGGTGTTCTTCCCCATTTACCACCTGTGACAGGACGGCTCCCAAGCTTGTATCAGACGCATCATTTTCCCCTCATTGGTACCACTGTTCAGTGGTCCTCTCACATGACCCATTATTTACAGGGGAAAGTACAGATTCTGCCAAAGTTTCTTCACTGGCAGCCGCAGTGTTATCCCTTTTCCACAACTCCCAGAGCAACGGGAAATCACGACCTAATATTACTTCATGCATAAGTCTTTTTACAACCCCGACTTCAGAGGTCACAGTTCCAGATGGAGTTACCAATTGAACTGGAGCCACGGGGTAAGCTACGATATCCCCATGGATGCACAGTACTCTTATTTGTTTGTCCGGAACATGGTCCCTAGCCACAAGGCTGGCCCGAACCAAAGTCACCAGGTTACCAGAGTCCAGAAGGGCCTTCACAGAGCGGTCAATCACCTTCACTATACAAACATGCGGCTCAGACCCTGGCCCCGGAAAGGCTGCACAAACAGATTCTGCAAATAGTGACTGTCGCCAACTAGCATCACACTCCATGGGCTCTGAGGTAAGAGGGCAATAAGCGGCCACATGATCCCATTCATGGCACCTCCAGCACTGGGGAGTCCCAGGCCTCCTTAGCAGGGAGTCCTTTCTAGGACCAGAGGGCCCCTGGGGTTCAGGTTCAGTCTTTTGCCCACGCCCAAGCTCCAGAGCCATGCTCCCTCTCACACTTTTCTACACATCCCCAGCTGGAATTCTCTTACCCACAGATGACATGGGTCTGGCCATCCTGGGAGGTGTTGTGAAAGGGACATAAGTCAGTTTTATCATCCATGTTGTTCAGTCACTAAGCAGACGAATAATTTGTCTTTCCAAAAATCCCATTGTTTATTTGGAATATTAATGCCCCTTCAAATTAGGCAGGAATTGGTTAATGTCCTAGGTGGCAATCTCTAAATTGTCATATACATTATGCCCGCATCCTCCACCAATTGTAGGGAACAGCTCACACAGTGGGGGTAGGCAATGACTAAGTTCACAGAGGCAATGGGTTTTAAAACTCCAAGGGTCCTTTATTTAGGCGCTTCGGCACAAAATTATATTACATAAGCAAAACAAAAGCCTAAGCCTGTCTGGCTCTAACTAAACAGTATCATGCCCCTCACTAGCCTAGTGCAGGCAAATGCATATCCGCAAACACAGAATGAAAGTGTGTAAACCTCTCTCTCCAGCCTGGCACTTGCAGCCTTCCTTAGAGGTAACGTGTGGGCAGATGCTGCCACCAAACCAGTTGCAGGAAAGCCTGGGGAATATGCCTCAACACAGGTGGTCACCATACTGGACCAAAACTGTCAGCTCTCTTTTCAGGTTCTAAAAACACTACAGGACCAAAACGGCCCAAAAGAAAAGAAGATTTGGAAACTGCAAGAAGGAAGAAAAAGGATGAACAAGTACTGATGGTCAGTGGTAAGAGTATGTTTACCGAGAGCATTGTTCCTAATGATGGCGCAAGCAGCTCAAGTGCATCACTGGAAAGTAGCCATGTGTGACCTGGTGAAAAGATGATGGGTAGCTGCAGGATTTAGCATCACTGCAATCAGATACATGTAGGCCTGCATAACATGTGTCAAACACAATGTAGGCCAGAAGGTGAAAGGTTTTTTAGAAACACACCCTAAAGCCCTTGTACCTGTTTCAGAAATTGCGGGTTAACTACTGTATATAAAGTTACCAAAGGTGGGAGGGTATGGGTACCTGCTTGTGTGTATTGATCTCTTTTCAGAATGGCCTGAGGCATTTCTGGTGTAGAAAGCCACCGTAAAAGGAACTGCAGATAAACTACTGAAAGAAGTAGTGTGCAGGTATGGGATCCCCGAGAAGTGATAATGGAACTCACTATACAGGACAGGTAATGAGAGAAATAATGGAGGCTGTGGGGATACAGCAAGTGTTCCTTACCAGTACCATCTCCAGAGTAGTGGAGAGTATTGTCACTTGTATTTGTCTTTCTGTAAGGTACACTCCTGACAGAAGGATTGGCCTCAGGCCCTAGAGTATTTGGATTGTATTTTTTTCACAATTGTTCCAGATGTAGTATGGTGTGCTGACTGACTATGTGATGGATTGCCGAAAACATCTGACTAAAGTACACTCTCGAGTCTCCTCCTTCCTTCCAGATCCTGAGTTAGTGGAAGGAACCTATCAGTTACAACCCAAAGATTGGATGGTGATAAAGAGACACGTGAGAAGGGCCTCGATTCGACAGTCCCTTCCAGGTCCTGTTGACAACCAGTACAGCTGTGAAACTACAAGGAGAACCTTGTTGCCATGGTGGTGTCCCCACTGGATAATGTTCTTAAAGACAAATGGGACTTAGTAGAAGAAGCTTACAGCTTCTAATGATAAGGATATACACTGAGAGCAAGGCCAGACACCCAGTCTAGGGCAACATGTCCTAGTAGACTTGTTTGTTTATAAACTTTCTGTGAGCTAACCCTAAGGTGGAGGCATTCGAAGCAATCTGGTCCCGCTGGGATACCTACTGTGCCACACAAGGTGTCTGAGAACCGACCCCCCCTCTTTTCCCCTTATTGTTTCTTACCCTTGTCTTGTCTTATGTACTTCCTAAACCTTGTCTCTGTACTACTGTTTTTTGTGTACCTAACGGATTATTTGCTATGAAGAATATTTCTGTTTTCGACTTGTAACTATTTCAAAACTTTAATAAAAATGACAGTTTTAAAAAAAAAACTATGTGAGCTGTCCTTCGAAGAGTCTGGAAATTAACACTGCTTACACAAACAGCCCCTAAACAGCCCCCAGCACGTAGCTGTACAATTTCTCCCCTTGAATGTGCAATGTAGAACAACAGGTCCCAGCCATGCTTTGCATTACGTAGCTCGTAGTACTAATTAATATACTTTGATTATTGAGATGAGTAAGGGGGTGTGTCAAGACCCTCCTCCCGCCAATGGTCAATCAGGTTTACCAGTTTTTATGCATGCTCTGTTATAACTAATAATTATTTACTGTTCTGTATAAAAGATTATGCTATGTTTTTAATAAACACAACTTGCTTAACACCGACTGAGTGTGTCAGGCTAGTTCTTTCTCTGTGAGCTCACAAGATATATATATTTATATGGATTATAAATAATTTGGCACCACTTGACAATCAGAATTTTGAACCCAGTTTGTGTTTCGATAACAGTTATCGAAACCCAAACCGGGTTCAAAATTCTGATTGTCAAGTGATGCCAAATTATTTGCAATCCATATATACAGTGGGGAAAAAAAGTATTTAGTCAGCCACCAATTGTGCAAGTTCTCCCACTTAAAAAGATGAGAGAGGCCTGTAATTGTCATCATAGGTAGACCTCAACTATGAGAGACAAAATGAGAGAACAAATCCAGAAAATCACATTGTCTGATTTTTAAAGAATTTATTTGCAAATTATGGTGGAAAATAAGTAGTTGGTCACCTACAAACAAGCAAGATTTCTGGCTCTCACAGACCTGTAACTTCTTCTTTAAGAGGCTCCTCTGTCCTCCACTCATTACCTGTAGTAATGGCTCCTGTTTGACATTGTTATCAGTATAAAAGACACCTGTCCACAACCTCAAACAGTCACACTCCAAACTCCACTATGGTGAAGACCAAAGAGCTGTGGAAGGACACCAGAAACAAAATTGTAGACCTGCACCAGTCTGGGAAGACTGAATCTGCAATAGGCAAGCATCTTGGTGTGAAGAAATCAACTGTGGGAGCAATAATTAGAAAATGGAAGACATACAAAACCACTGATAATCTCCCTCGATCAGGGGCTCCACGCAAGATCTCACCCCGTGGGGTCAAAATGATCACAAGAACGGTGAGCAAAAATCCCAGAACCACATGGGGGGACCTAGTGAATGACCTGCAGAAAGCTGGGACTAATGTAACAAAGGCTACCGTCAGTAACACACTACGCCGCCAGGGACTCAGATCCTGCAGTGCCAGATGTGTCCCGCTGCTTAAGCCAGTACATATCCGGGCCCGTCTGAAGTTTGCTAGAGAGCATTTGGATGTTCCAGAAGAGTATTGGGAGAATGTCATATGGTCAGATGAAAGCAAAGTAGAACTGTTTGGTAGAAACACAACTCGTCGTGTTTGGAGGAGAGTGAATGCTGAGTTGCATCTAAAGAACACAATACCTACTGTGAATCATGGGGGTGGCAACATCATGCTTTGGGGCTGTTTCTCTGCAAAGGGACTAGGATAACTGATCCGTGTACATGAAAGAATGAATGGGGCCATGTATCGTGAGATTTTGAATGCAAATCTCCTTCCAACAGCAAGGGCATTGAAGATGAAACGTCTCCAGATCTCAACCCCATAGAAAACCTTTGAAGGGAGTTGAAAGTCCATGTTGCCCAGCGACAGCCCCAAAACATCACTGCTCTAGAGGAGATCTGCATGGAGGAATGGGCCAACATACCAGCATCAGTGTGTGCCAACCTTGTGAAGACTTGCAGAAAACGTGTGACCTCTGTCATTGCCAACAAAGGATATATAACAAAGTATTGAGATGAACTTTTGTTATTGACCAAATACTTATTTTCCACCATAATTTGCAAAAAAAATTTTAAAAAAACAGGAAATGGGTTTTTATATATATTTTTTCCTTTTTTTTCTCTTTTTTTTGGGGGCCTTCCTTTGTTTAAAAATATATCCCCCCCTCTTTTTTTGTGGGGGGGGGCGCTGCAGAAGGGGGGGGTGATAAAATATTTTTTTCCCCCCTTTTTAAAAAAAAAAAAAAAAAAAAAAAAAAAAATATATATTTTTTTTGCGCGCAGAAGAAGAGAGAGGCCCGCGCGCCCCCTCGTTGTGGTAGTGTATTTTTTTTTATAAAAAAAAAAAAAATAATTTTATAAAAAAGAAAAAAAATAAAAATAATAAAAAATGGAAGAGAAAGTGGCGCGCCGCGGGCCCCCGGCCCCCCCCCCCCCGATCTTTTTTTTTTCTCCCCCCCCCCCCCGCACGGGGGGGGGGGGGGGGGGGGGAGAGAAGAAGACGAGCGATATAAATTTTATATGTTTAATAACCCAAGTGGGGCGGTAAGAATAAAAAGCAAAAACAAAAAAAAAAAAAATTAAAACGAACAAGCAAAAAATTACAAGCAAAGGGGGGGGTACACCAAAAAAAAAAAAAAAAAAAAAAAAAAAATATAAAATTTTGTTTGGGCGCTCCCCCTTTTTTTTTTTTTTTTTTTTTTCCTTTCAAAAAAAAAAACCAAAAAACTCACTCTGGGGGGTGGGAGGAACCCCGCCCGCCCCCCCCCCCCCCCCCCCCCCGCCGGCCCGCCTGGGGGGGTGGGGGGGGGGGGGGGGGGGGGTGGGTGGTTGGTGCGCCCCCCCCCCCCCCCCCCCTTGGGGGTTTTTGTGTGTTATCTGGGATATCACACTGACGGGCCAGACCGGCCCTCTCTCCATGGTATGGACATAAAACCATTGGAGCGAATTGACCACCAATGTAAACACAGCTTTACATTCCTACAGATATGTGACTGATAGGAATGAGGAATGATACATGTCCAAGAAAGATACATAAATTGAGGGACTCATCATCACACCTCCCCCTTTTAGAGTGTGTCGGGAGGAAGGAGGAGCCTCCGTTCCTCTTCCACCCGCACCTCCGCAGCCTCACCCCGCCGGGACAGGCCATCGGCGTTGCCAAGGGCCTGGCCAGTCTTGTGCCGGGTGTCATAGTTGTATCGCTGCAGCACCAGGCTCCAACGTAACAACCGTCCATTCTGACCTGCAACACGTTTGATCCAGATCAGAGGGTTGTGATCCGTCACCACGGTGAAGTGGCGCCCATACAAGTAAGGCTGCAGATGCTGCAAAGCCCAAACAATTGCTAGGCATTCCTTCTCCACTGTGGCATAGGCCACCTCCCGCGGCAGTAGCTTTCGGCTGAGGTACTGCACCGGGTGCTCTTGCCCCGCTGAGTCAAGCTGGCTCAGTACGGCACCGAGTCCGTAGGTGCTTGCGTCGGTCTGTAGCACAAGCGGACGTGACTCATCGTACGCCTGAAGTACAGGTGCGTTCGCCAGGGCCGCCTTCAGGGCCTGGAAGGAGCGCTCGCAAGCATCCGTCCACTGGACAGTTTGCGGCAACTTCTTCTTAGTGAGGTCCCTCAAGGGGGCAGCCAGAGCACTATAGTTCGGTACGAACTTCCTATAGTACCCTGCCGTACCCAGGAAAGACATCACCTGTCGCTTGGTCCAGGGGGTTGGCCAGGATGTGATTACATCCAGCTTTTCAGGTTCTGGTTTCAGGGTTCCCCCACCTACCCGGTGTCCCAGGTATTGGACCTCGCGCATGCCCAGCTGACACTTTTCCGGTTTGATGGTCAAGCCCGCATGGTGGATCCGCCTCAGCACCTGCGCCAGGTGCTGTAGGTGTTCCTCCCAAGTGGAGCTGAAGACGGCAATGTCATCCAGGTACGCCGTGGCAAACCCTTCGCATCCCGTCAGCAGGGAGTTGACCATCCGCTGGAAAGTGGCAGGGGCATTCTTCATGCCGAATGGCATGACAGTGGACTCGTACAGTCCGAAAGGGGTGATAAAGGCCGATCGCTCCTGTGCCTGAGGGGACAGGGGGATCTGCCAGTATCCCCGACTCAAGTCCATGATGGACAAGTACTGGGCCTTACCTAACCGGTCAAGCAGGTCGTCGATGCGCGGCATGGGGTACGCATCGTCGACTGTAACCGCATTCAGTTCCCTGTAATCTACACAGAACCGGGTGGTCCGATCCTTTTTGGGCACAAGAACCACAGGTGAAGCCCATGCACTGTGAGAGGGCCGAATCACCCCCAGGTCCAGCATCTCGCCAATCTCCTTGCGCATCTGGACCTGTACCTCCGAGGAGACGCGATATGGCGACCGCTGGATAGGGGCATGATTCCCGGTATCCACATGGTGAATGGCCTGGTCAGTTCTCCCGGGCTTCGCGGAGAACAGACCAGGTAGGGAGTGCAAAACTCCATCCAGCTGAGACAGCTGGGCCTCAGCCAGCAGGGGGTTCACCTGTGCCTTCTTGTTGGACCCATCCTCCTGAAAATAAGCAAGCAAGTCAACAAGGTCTTCTTCTTCCCCCTCCTCTAGCAGACTGCATACCGGAAAGGCACTAGCTTCCCGGTCATGATGATCCTTCATCATGTTGACATGGAAGACCTTATGCCTGTTCCGGCCTGGATCAACAGTGACCAGGTAGCTGACGCTGTTGACCTGCTGGTGCACGACGTATGAACCGGTCCATTTCGCCTGAAGCTTGTCCTGGGGCTCAGGGACTAGGACCCATACCTTCTGCCCCGGCTGGTATGTTCTCTCACGGGCATTCTGATCATACCAGCGCTTCTGGTCAGCCTGAGCCTGGACCATGTTGTCATGCACCAGCTGCGCCATAGCCTGCATTTGGTCACGGAATCGCAGGACATACTCCACGACTGGCACACCTTGGATGGCCGTTTCTCCTTCCCAGGACTCTTTCACAAGAGTTAGGGGCCCACGTACACGTCTCCCGTACAAGAGCTCAAAGGGGAGAACCCCGTTGAGGCTTGAGGCACCTCCCGGTAAGCGAACAGCAGGTGCGGGAGATAAGGCTCCCAGTCGCGCCCGTGGGACTCGACTAACATCCTGAGCATCTGCTTCAGGGTGCCATTGAACCGTTCACACAGGCCATTGGTCTGTGGGTGATACGGGCTGGACACCAGATGTTGCACCTCTGTTACCTTACACAGGCCTTGCATCAAGGCAGACATGAACTGGGTACCTTGGTCTGTGAGCATCTCTCTGGGAAATCCAACACGGGAGAAGATGCCTACCAGAGCCTTGGCCACTACATCAGCCCGGGTGGAAGTCAGCGCGACAGCTTCCGGGTACCTAGTAGCGTAGTCTACTACCGTTAATATGAAACGTTTCCCGGTGCGACTGGGAATGGACGGGTCCAATGAGATCCACAGCCACACGCTGGAAAGGTTCGGTTATGATGGGCATAGGTATCATTGGTGCTTTGGAGCCTTGCCCCGCCTTGCCCATCCTCTGACAAGTGTCACATGAACGGCAGTATTTAGCTACATCTGTCCCCATCTTAGGCCAGTAGAATAAGTGGCTGAGGCGAGCCTTGGTCTTAGCGATCCCCAGGTGGCCTGCCAGTGGAATATCATGAGCAATCCGCAACAACTCCACCCGATAGGGTTGGGGTACCACCAAATGTTTCTCCCTGAGCCGACTTTCTTTTCCCTTTGTGGGGATCGTTTCCCGGTACAACCTCCCTTGCTCCCAGTACACGCGGTCCTTGTCCGACTCCAAGGGAGGTTGACCAGCACGCTCCTTCAATGCATCCAGACTGCGGTCAGCTTGGACAGCGTCCCTGAACTCCTGACTGGAACCAGACAGAAGAGATGTGCATGTCACATACCCGCCGGGCTCCTCCGGCTCCAGTGTGGGGAGGTTAGTCACGGCGGCCTCAGTGCCATCTCCGGGTGACAGAGGGAACGGCTCAGGGGTCGGAGCGCCTTCCACCCCTCTAGCACTCTGGCTGCGGGTTACCACTGCAACACCAGCAGTCCGTTCCTCATCCGGATCGGCCCTGAGATCCCCGTGACCCACCTGACCACCTGGCACATTGTCCTCAGTTGGGGTTGCCCCCAGCATCTCAGAAGAGCTACCCTGTAAACCTGCAAGGCAAGAATTAGCAATTACATTGACATTGCATTCATTCATTGATTCACAGTGAACTGCATGGGTGAATGGCTGAGCCAGGGTCACACTGAGGGGGCTCTCATCACCCGCAGATGTGGGCGGGGCTACAGCCAGGTCAGCATTCCACAATGCCTCATTCACATGCTCACTGATTACTTTAGCTGGACACACAGCAAGGGGAGACAAAAGGCTAACCCCTCCCTCTGCCTGTGTCTGTGCCTGTGTGGCAGGCTTCAACACCTCATTAAAATCATCCTTCAGTACAGACATTTTGTCACAGCGAGGTGGGGCTACTCCCACCCCATATTGGGACACCAAGGGCCCCAAATCTCTTCCCAATAGTACATTGGCAGGCAGATCAGACACTAGCCCCACATCACGCATCCCTTTTCCCGCACCCCAGTCCAAATGGACGCAAGCCATGGGCACAGTTACGCGTTCTTGTCCAATACCCTTCAGGGTCAGAGTTTTTCCAGGGATAATACTGTCTGCAGGGACCAAGTCAGGTTGCACCAGAGTAATCTGCGCCCCAGTGTCCCGAAATCCCATGACCACTTTACCCCCCACAATGACCTGTTGACTGTTGGCATCGGATTGCAACCCCTCCCTCCCCACCAAGTATACAGATGAGCCAGCTGCTGTGGCTGGGGAAACAGGGGGGTTCTTAGAGCGGTTGGGGCACTCTGCCTTGAAATGTCCTGGCTGGTTACAAGCATGACACCGCCGGACCTCTCCTTGGGATTTAGAGGTGGTCCCTGGGGCGCCCAGAGTTCTTGGGACAGGGGAAGTAGAGGGGGCACCCGGGACAGAGCTTGTCTTACCCCACTTGGAGACCGCAGGCTGTGGTGAACTCCAACTTTGCCCCTCCTTCCCGCTTGGGGGTCTCTGCAGTGTGGCTCCTCTCTTGATCCCTTGCTCCCTGGTGGACACATAGTCGTCAGCAATCTCTGCAGCATTGTCTGCTGTTGTGGGTTTCCGATCACACACGAACTGGCGGACCTCCAGAGGGCACACCTGGAGAAATTGTTCCTTTATCATAAGATCCCCAATTCCCTCAAACGTGGTGACAGTAAGTCCTTTGATCCACTGCCAGAATGTAACCTGTAAGTGGTGCAGAACATCCACATAGCTCTCTGTGGGACCCCGCTGGATATTCTGGAACTTTTTGCGGTACACCTCCGGCGTGAGCCGGTATCTCCGGATCAGCGCCGCTTTGATGGTCTCATAGTCCGCGTCCACTGGTAAGCTCGTGGAAACATCCAGGCCTTTTCCCTTCAGCTGGGGAGACAGGTAACGGGCCCATTCTGCCTGGGGAATATGATGCTGCTTACACACCCGCTCAAATCCCCGCAAAAACGAGTCCAAGTCCCCGTTATCTTCCAAGATTGGAAAGTCCTCGGATCGGATCTTTAGTGCTCGGGCTCCTGGAGTTGGTGCAGGGGAAGGTTGCGCCTGCTGGCAAAGTTCCAGCTTTTTTAGCTCAAGCTGATGCTCCAACTCCGCCCGACGCTCTGCAGCAGCGGCCTCTCTTTCCGCCCGGCGCTCTGCAGCAGCAGCAGCGGCCTCTCTCTCCACCCGGCGCTCTGCAGCTTCTCTCTCCGCCCGGCGCTCTGCAGCTTCTCGGTACTGGAGAATCACCTGCAGACGGGTGCTAGAGTCACTAGCGTCTATC
Organism: Leptodactylus fallax; assembly: GCA_947044405.1. Classification (NCBI taxonomy): domain Eukaryota; kingdom Metazoa; phylum Chordata; class Amphibia; order Anura; family Leptodactylidae; genus Leptodactylus; species Leptodactylus fallax. The sequence goes on from CAMRHE010000334.1 coordinate 1,299,598, forward strand.
TGCTGTAAGGCCATTTGCAAGTATAAGTCCGTTACCCCCACAGAACTGGGGCTACTGGTCCCTCCAGGCACAATTACCTCTGGGGTCCGGGCACCTGCGGAACCGTCTGGCATGGTGATGTTGTCTGGTGCCAGCCTCTCAGGACCTTGCTCCGCCTCCTGCATGGCTATGGTAGCTTCCATATCTGCCATCTCCTGGAGTTCAGCAGCAACCAAGTCCTGCAGACGTTTGGTTATGCTTCTGGTCCCACCAGCCATCCACTGGAAGCCGTTGCCAAATAAAAGATAGGACAGAAAAAAAGAAGAAGGGAGGGAACAGTACTGTACCAAACTTTAACCGTAATTTAAGCTTGATCTCATACCGCGCTCGTTCCATAGGATTGCCGCAATCCCCAGTGTCTGCGTGATACCACACCCACACACTGTTACCCTAATATCCCACAACGCTGCCACCACTGTGAAGAATATCGCCTCGCCCAGCTGCCTGGCACGCCTGCGATCAAACTTCTTTCTTAACCTCCCACTCACACACCGTGAGTAGACCGAGTCATAGGATAAAAACGAAGCGAGCGATATAAATTTTATATGTTTAATAACCCAAGTGGGTCGGTATGGATTAATAGCATATACAGAAATATACAATATTAATATGATCAAGCATAAACATACAAGCAAAAGGGAAATGATACAATACACCAAAATAAAAGGAAATAAAGAATAGAAAAAATACCTGAGCACACAGCTTTGTCCTAGCTGTCTCTCTTCCATGCTCAACACAATAGACTACTAAAAACTCACTCTCACCTCAGTGTGTGACCCCCCCCCCCAGCTACACCCTTCACCTCCCCCTTAGCCAGCCCTCCCTCTTTCTCCTTTGCAGAATCCTCGGACAGAAGGGTAAGCACCACATTCCAACCAGTGGGGGAAGGACGGACATCTGGGATATCACACTGACGGGCCAGACCGGCCCTCTCTCCATGGTATGCACATAAAACCATTGGAGCGAATTGACCACCAATGTAAACACAGCTTTACATTCCTACAGATATGTGACTGATAGGAATGAGGAATGATACATGTCCAAGAAAGATACATAAATTGAGGGACTCATCATCACAAGCCCCATTGATATTAATACCACTGACAGGCAGTACAGCCCCATTGATATTAATACCACTGACAGGCAGAACAGACCCATTGATGTTAATACCACTGACAGGCAGAACAGCCCCATTGATATTAATACCACTGACAGGCAGTATACCCCTTGTCCACAGGCAAACCCAGCCCCATTGAAATTAATACCGCTGACAGGCAGAACAGCCCCATTGATGTTAATACTACTGACAGGCAGAACAGCCCCATTGATATTAATACCACTGACAGGCAGAACAGCCCCATTGATGTTAATACCACTGACAGGCAGTACAGCTCCATTGATATTAATACCGCTGACAGGCAGTACAGCCCCATTGATGTTAATACCACTGACAGGCAGAACAGCCCCATTGATGGCGTTAATAACACTGACAGGCAGTACAGTCTCATTGATATTAATACCACGGACAGCCAGAACAGCCCCATTGATATTAATACCACTGACAGGCAGTACAGTCTCATTGATATTAATACCACTGACAGGCAGTACAGCCCCTTTGATTACCATAAAACCAGTTCCCTGATGTTTTTGTGAACTAAGTGCTACTCAACTTCCTGTAAGAGTCCTTAAAATGAACATGGATAAACCGTATAATATCTGTAGAGGAATTGATGGGATCGTCTCTGCCAGTGACATTAATATCAATGGGGCTATTCTGTGTATCAGATCCATGTCCAAAGCAGAGACTCCTCCAGATAGAAGATTGACCCCATCTGTAGACACATGTTTTGGGGCTCTTCCTTCCTCTAGAGATGACATCGGCCTCATCGGTCACGTAGCATAATGAAGCCTAACATCATAGTGTCATTATGCCACGTGACCTACATGACCGCTGAGGCCCAATCACAGGCCCTGATGTCATCTCTGGAGGGTGGAGGAGCCCAGGAGAGGTGAGTAACATTGTGTGATCCCCTCCCTAGGACCTCTGCTTATTATACTCTGGGGTCTGAAGAAACCCCAAAGTATAATTGCAGCTTGAGCGTGATGAACCCCACAAACTACCATTTGGGGCTCTCACCACGCGTACCCCTGGGGTACACTTACCACGTCTTGAGAATCACTGCAATAGACGATACAGTCCAGTCCATAGAAGACCAGGTTTCTCATTCACGACACCCCAGCAGATGAAGGCTGGCTGTCAATGGCAGGACACGTAATGTGACAACAAATTTCCTTGTACTAGGGGCCTGTATATGGTCCGGGCAGAGACTGGGGTGTAATGAAGGTGACGTGTGTCTGGATGATGGACAAGAAAAACTGTGGGAGCTTCTCAGGCGTGTCGGCGAATCAAATGATCTTCTCAACTGGTCTGTCTGGGCTGTCCAAGGTCTGTTCACTACATGTGCCTGCCCTTCCGTAACCGCAGCTCCCAACATCTCCCAATATCCTGCACCTCTCTGATCAATAATATGTCCCCTCTCAAAGTCTGTCAACTTGGCAAAATGTCTTTCATTACATCATAAAGGCATGTCTAGCAGTCAATGATCTCACACCAAGAGGTACACTACCCAAAAGTAGCCTCTGTGAGCCTTTTTATAGGGCATCGGGGGGGAGCACTTTTACCCCATCTTGTGGCAATACCCAGAGCAGACCTGTAGTCACTGATATATCTGCCCAAGGCATGACTGTATGGTGAGTATTGCAGCAATCTGACATTTCTATCTGGGGGCGGTATTATTTCATTGTCAATGAGTGTATATCAATAATTCTACATGAGAGCAGAATGTGATAGAAGATGGAATGTATAGGCGGAGAGTATAGGCGGAAGGTATAGGAGGAGAGTATAGGCGGAGAGTATAGGCGGAGGCAGGGGCGCACCGCTAATGAGGCGAAGTGAGGCAGCCGCCTCAGGCGGCACTGTCCGTCACTGTCTGGGGGGCGGCATTTTTAATATTTATCTACCGTAAACCAGCCCAGGACAGGCCACTTTAAAAAAAAAAACAACACTAAGCGGGGCCTCTCCTGGGCTGGTTTACGAGACGTCCGCATCACAGCGCAGGCGGCGATACAATGGCGTAATCGCGCCTCCTACGCTGAGACACATACGTCGCGGACAACAGGAGGCGGCGGCGGCGGCTGCATCAAGGGAGGCAGGTGAGGATAAGTTTTTTTTTTTATATAAATAGGCCGTAACCTGTTGGAGTATCCCCAGCAGGTAAAGGCCTATTTATTTACTTACCCTGCGTCTGCTCGTGGCCGCCCCCGCTTCCCCCTTCTGCTATGGGACGCAGAAGAGGAAGTGGATGCCGCTGTGGCAGCCGCGGCCGGGGGGCCGCCCGGGCCCCGGAGTATAATAATCGGAGACCCAGGGGAGGTGAGGGAACATAAAAACATATCCTACTCACCTCTCATGCGATCCGATGTCACTCCGAGCAGGCTTTGGGCGGGCCGGGCCCCCCCGAGGCCTCTGGTGACGTCATCAGGGCGGGGCGCGGGGCGGGTCGGGGGGGGGCGGGGGGGGGTTGGGCGGGGGGGGGGGGCCGCGGGGGGGGGCCGGGGGCGGGGGGGGGGGGGAAACCCCTGTTTTTTTGTGGGCCCCCCCCCCCGGGCCCCCCCCCCTCTCCGGGGGGGGGGGGCCCCCCCCCCCGGAATAAAATTGGTGGGGGGGGGGGCCACTGTGGGGCACAATACCGTGTGCAGGGGCCACTAGGGAGCCTAATACCAGTGCAGGGGCCACTAGGGAGCATAATACCGGGTGCAGGGGCCACTAGGGAGCATAATACAAGTGCAGGGGCCACTAGGGAGCATAATACTGGTGTGCAGGGGCCACTAGGGAGCATAATACTGTGTGCAGGGGCCACTATGGAGCATAATACTGTGTGCAGGGGCCACTAGGGAGCATAATACCAGTGCAGGGGCCACTAGGGAGCATAATACCGTGTGCAGGGGCCACTATGGAGCATAATACCGTGTGCAGGGGCCACTATGGAGCATAATACCGTGTGCAGGGGCCACTATGGGGCATAATACCGTGTGCAGGGGCCACTATGGAGCATAATACCGTGTGCAGGGGCCCTATGGGGAGCATAATACCGTGTGCAGGGGCCACTATGGAGCATAATACCGTGTGCAGGGGCCGCTGCGAGGCATAATACCGTGTGCAGGGGCCGCTGCGGGCCATCCCGTGTAATACTGTGTGCAGGGGCTTCTGTGGAACATTATAGTGTGTGTAAATGGGGCGGTATAAACAGGGGCTATGGCACCTGTTTATATCACACGCTGTCTGTTTATAGTGACCGTGTGATGTAATTCCAGCCTTGTCACATAGACGTGTATAGGACGAGGATGTAGTTACATTACATGGCCGCTATGAGATGAATGACACTATGTAAACAGAGAAGCGGTCACGGCACTTACACAGGTACCAGGGTTCATTCAAACAGCTGATCAGTGGGGTCCTGGGTTTTTGAGCCCCACTGATTAGTTCATTAATGACCTGGAAAACCTTTTAATTAGTTAACACCTGGGGCATTATTAATAGGGGGCACTATTTATGGGGGTAGACATGGACATTATTAATATAAAGATGCACTTGGGGGTATTATTCATTATGGGGGGGTTATATCATATATCCCCCCCCCCCCCCTTTATAATTGGGGGTAGCAGCAGGATGGGTGTGCAGGTGAGGACAATGTGGGTCAGATGCCTGGAAAAGTGAGGAGCCAAAGATGTCTGTGCTGCAAACTTTACAGAGACTGGAAGAAGTGGTCATGGCGGTCCAATGGGAAGAGAAGGGAAATGTGAAGGAATAGTCAGAGACGTCACCTGTAAGTCACAGAATGTTACTGCCCTGTATTCACCTAAATGATAGAGGATAAATACCTGATTGATGGGGGTCTGTCTGCTGAGACCTCCACTGAGCCTGAGAATTGGGTTTTTTTCCCCCCACTGGGTGGGAATTCAGCCTGGCTACAGCCATATATATAGGTGTGTCACTTGGTGGATGGACGAACCCGCGTGGCTCTCATTCACTTCAATGGGAGTGCCAAAGATAGCCGAAGTCCAGTACTCAGCTATCTGCGGCGCTCCTATTATAGAGAATGGGGGCCACGTGGGCTTGTCCATCCACCAAGCAGAAGATGTGTGAAGTTACTTTCATTGTTAATGCCGTGTTGTTGATCTGATACTGAAGTAATACAGGAAGAAGAATTCTTAAAAACTGTTTTATAACTTTGTGTATTGTGTATATTGTGCGATGATAATAGTGTGTTAAACTAGTAGCATGGAAACTCAATTTTTTTTTTTTTTTGTGGGGGGGGGGGGGCGTCTTTCTATAGTCCGCCTCAAGCAGCAAAGAGGCTAGGTTCACCACTGTGCCTGACAATCACCTTTTTTTATATCTGAGGGAAAAAAACTGAATTCTTTTTACAAAGGACCAACCACATGTAATTTCCCTTTTACTTACCACCAACACCCAACATCTTGAGCTGACACACAACGGAAGGGACAAAATTTTATCAAGAAAAACTCTTACTGTTTTGCAGAGCTGCTATTCTGTCCATTCAGATGTGCCAATAATCTCATGACAGATCTCGGGCTTGGTGGGTTAACGGGTTGGTCCTTGATCTCAGCAGTGCCTCCCAAGCCTCTCAATCAATTCATCTACTCGGGGCATGGGGTATGCATCAAATTTTGACACTTCATTTAGCTTCCTGAAGTCATTACAGAACCTCCATGTCCCACTGGATTTTGGGATTAGTACAATGGGGCTTGACCATTCACTGACAGACTCCTCAATAACACCTAATTCAAGCATACGCTGTCCTGTCCATACCTGATCTTTCTAGAGTAAAATATGCCGACCGACGCTCTAGCGATATCCATTACATGCTAAAATAACAGCAATAATGATTATTAGTAGAAATGAACATATAAAACATTTCTGACAGGCGGAAAAGTTCCATCAGATGACACATTTTCACCCATTAAATGTCATCATATAAAATCCCAGTTTTTGGCAGCTTTCAGATGGGAATAATAGCGGGTGGTGATGGGGGGGGGGGCTATTTATGAAAGCTTTGCACTGGGCCCACCAATGTGTTAAAATGGCCTTGCACACGATGTCTGTTTATAGTGACCGTGTGATGTAATTACAGCCTTGTCGCATAGATGTGTATAGGACCAGGCTGTAGTTACATTACATGGCTACTAGGAAATGTATGAGAAGGTCATGGTGCTTACAAGGTACCATGGTTCAGTCAAACAACTGATCCTGGGGGTTCCGGGTATTGGAACCCCACTGATTTTTTTTACCTTTTAATTAGGAAACACCTGGGGCATATTATTTAAAGGGGGTACACAGGGAAGTTATTAATTTAAAGATGCACTTGGGGGTATTATTCATTATGGGGGTTATATTATATATTTTATCATTGGGGGTAGCAGCAGGATGGGTGTGCAGGTGAGGACAATGTGGGTCAGGTGCATAGAAAAGTAAGGAGCTAAAGATGTTTGTGCTGCAAACTTTACAGAGATATATAGCACTATACCAGTGATGGCAAACCTTTTAGAGACCGAGTGCCCAAACTGCAACCCAAAACCCACTAATTTATCGCAAAGGGCCAACACAGCAATTTAACAAGGCAATTGTCTGCGGATCCACAATTGCAGACAATTACAGACCTGCAAAATACGGTCATGTGAATGGGGCTTTACAGAGCTTTCAGTGAAACAAACAATTTTGTACTGAAAGGTAAAAGTGTGCATTTGGTATACTTTTGAACAATTAATGTTCACTATTTGCATCACACAGTATCTGTTTTATAGTGACTGTGCAATGATATTACAGCCTGTAATAATATCAAATGTCTGCTATAAAACAGATACCATGTGATATAAATAGTGAAGGGCCCCCACACAGTACAATAGGTTCCACAGTGGCCCCCACACAGTACAACTTGCTCCACAGTGGTCCCCACATAGTACCATTTTCTCCACAGTGGCCCACAGACAGTACAATTTGCTCCACAGTGGCCCCACACAGTATAATATGCTCCACAGTAGCCCCCATGCAATGTGACCGTGACCGTGCAATGTTATTACAGCCTGTAGTAATATCACATGTCTGATATAAAACAGATACTGTGTGATATAAATAGTGAAGGGCCCCCACACAGTACAATCTGCTCCACAGTGGCCCCCACAGTACAATTTGCTCCACAGTGGCCCCCACAGTGGTCACTCACACAGTATAATATACTCCACAGTGGCCTCCAACCAGTATAATATGCTCCACAGTGGCCCTCACACAGTATAATATGCTCCACAGTAGCACCCATACAGTATAATGTGCTCCACAGTGGCCTTCAACACAGTATAATATGCTCCACAGTGGCCCCACAATGTGTAATATGCTCTACAGTGGCCCACACCCCATGTAATATACTCCACAGTGGCCCCCACATAGTATATTATACCGTGGAACATAATATAATCAACAGTGGCCTCCACACAGTATAACATGCTCCTGTACTTACCTGCACTCCCACGAAAAACAGCCAGGCGGCCTCCTTCCATCACAAAGCATGCACAGATTAATGACCCCATCTCGCCTGCATCGGGGCAGAGGTTACAATCTGCTGTCAGTGTAGACTGTGGACTCGCGGCCTAAACTGACAGTTTTCAACACCTGAAAGAAGTAATCGCTTGCTTGCCAGGGAATCTGGGACAGCTGTCCCCGATTCCCAGTTAGTGAGTGATCCAGGAGCCTGGCTGGAGCCATGGCAGGCGTGCCCACAGAGAGGGCTCTGAGTGCCCCCTCTGGCACGCGTGCCATAGGGTCGCTACCACAGCACTATACGGTCACCGTATAGTGATAATATCGGTTTACCTAAGTTGGGAGCCCACTTGGACATGATTGCCCCCCATGTGCTGAACCCCTAGCTACGCTTCTGCCTAGCAGGTCTAATAATTACAGTAAAAAAGTTAAAAAATTAAAAAGAAATAAAAATTTAAATCATCCCCCTTTCCCCTCTTACACACATAAAAGTTAAAAAAAAATAATGTGAAACAAAACACATTAGGTATCTCTGTGTCTAAAATTGCCCAGACTAAAAATATTTTTTCCCATACGGTGAATACTGTAGTGGGGAAAAAAATCAAAAGAACCGTTGCTTTTTCGCTATTTTGCTTCTCATAAAAATGTGGATAAAATGGTATAACTAAATGTTTTTGTATGGGGTTAAAATGTAAAAAATAACTATATAAGTTATACATGTCTGGTTGAGTGGTGACAGTGGTGGTAACTGTGGCAGCAAGAGTGGCAGACAGTAATGTATGGACTAATATGATGGACTTAAACAAAATTATATTATTGGCAATAAAAGGGTTAACTGCCCTTTATCTGTCTATATAACTCTGCAGCCAGGCTCACACAGCACAGATATTCTCCATCACTCCTGTCTATGAATTCTATGTCTATGTAATTGATTAAAGTTAACTGAACTATGTTGTAATTCTCCTACTCCTAAGATTAGGTTAGATCTGCCGCACTCAGTGCTCTGTATCATGTAGTGATGAATAACAAATCCATTCCCTACTTCCACCATCCCTGAAATGCCTTGTGTTCCAGTCCTCATAACCTTATATACTGTATATGACATCTACATTGTAAGGTGTTCATCCTCCACTGACTATTGGCTAAGAGGCTGCCAGTTGGCGCCAGAACGTCACAGTGACTCATAAGACACGTCTCTTCTGTATTTTTACTATGCAATACATGTGGTAGTGCTCATTTTAGTCCGAGACAAATCGTCATTTGTTCAGTTTAGTTAAAAACAGAACAATTTGGAAAATTCGGGTCAAACCCATCTCTACCCACCACCACTGAAAACTTCATGAAACATGTTTGATGCCTTTATTTCCTTTCTCCTTAACTGCGCTTGAAATCATGCGCAGGCACTATTCTGGCCACTTCTTCCTGGACTACTGTTAATTTCAGGAGGCTCCTGCATATCTGCCTGTCTCTGAGTCAGAAGTAAGAAAAGTTGCCCAGTCAGCTCACTGCTCAGTGCATGGCCGGAGCTCAAGGAGAAGCTGCTGGAACTACACTTGCTCGAGAATTCAGGTACAGTTAGGGAGAATGCATGCTGACGTCAGACCTGAAGGACTACTTAAGGTATATTTGCATATGACAAACCAGTTTTTAAACGTTACAGCTGCAGGGGACCATTTGGTGTTGAAAAGAGACCTTGACAGGTTCCATTTGAAATCAGAAACATAATACAATTGATGCAAACAGACAACACCTGAGAGGTTTAAACACCCATTGAAATTATTGTGTGTGAGTGTTTAATTGGATCCATTTTTGTCAGTTTTGTTGTTCTTTCAAAGGAACAGAAAAACTGCTAAAACAATGCAGGTGTGGAGGTAGCCTAACGCTAGGTTCACACCTGTGTTCGGGTTTCCGTTTGGGTGGTCAGCTTGGGGACGCCCCGAACGGAAACCTAATCAACTTAAAAAAGCGGTTACCCGCAGAAACCTGTGGACCCCATAGACTATAATGGGGTCCACTGTGTTTCCGCCCAGTTTCCACCCGAAAGGGTCGACAAATGTGGAGAGCTTTTCTCTCTGCATTTTTTAAACGGGTTCGGGGGATGGAAACCCCAAACGGAGTTTAAGCGCTGGTGTGAACCCAGCCTAAGCCAGAACTATGAGTGGAATCCATATGTAAATACATCCTTAGGTATTGGGCAGTCAATATATCCACAAATATCAATTGCAATTTTTAATACATTCATTGAGAAAATAATGTCAAAATATATAAGATTATTTTTGTTAATTTTGCTTGCTTGTTTGTTGGTTGGTCTGTGGGCTGTCAAGATGCAATGATCAGAGAATATACAAAAGGTTACTGCCTACTTGGAGAATCATAGCTAATTTACATATAACTTTCCAGGGGCCATATAAAAGACATCTTTTAAATGGGTGGATGGATTTAAAAAACATAAATGTCAAATTGATAAGGGACACAGCCGTAATGAAATTATGTATGACATTAAACATTTTGTACTTGGTGATATGTCCTCTTTAAAGGGGTCTGTGGATGGCAACTGATTCGGGAAAAATCAGAGAAGACACATTGTTTTGTGGACATCTGTGGACATTATTATGGGGGACTCTGTTGATGGCATATTGTTATCGGGATTTATAGCAATGTCTTAGGATAACACACTGTTGGGGACTAATTTGTGGCTAACAGATTGTTATGAGATCAGCTGTTGGCAGATTCCTTTCCCCAACATAATCAGCCCAGCATGGAAATCAGCTATAGCATCACCCCATTCTCTTTATCAGCTAGTCTTCCACTGCATGGGTGCCACAAAGAAGTTATCATACTATATGGGAGTCAATAAGAGGGCATTATAATGTGAAGGGTCAATAAGGGGGCATCATATTGTGTGGAGGCATTATAGATGCCTCCAAAGTGACATTATATAGTATTGTGGCAGTATAATGCATGGGGACACTAATGGGGAATCATACTATGGAGGGAACTAAAGGGGGTATTATACAGTATGAGAGGCCACCAAGAGGGTATTATACTGTGTGTGGGCACTAATGGGGAATCATACTGTGTATGGGCACTAAGGCAACGTAATACTGTGTAGAGGCATTAAGAGGGCATTATAACTATGGGGGCTGTTAACGGGGCATTATAATTGTGGGAGCCACTAAGGGAGAAGCATTCTGAGTGGCAGCCACTAAACCATACTGTGGGGAAACCATATTGTGCAGGAGAAACTAAGGAGGCATCATCACTATGTTGCACAAACAGCTGATTCAAGTCAAAATATTTTTTGCCTGGCTCCCCTGAAGTTGATCAATCAGCTTGTAAATGACTGCTGGCTTGATACAACCAGTACTCAGTAAGCAGATGTATTGAGATCCACCCTTCTTGTAGAGGATGCCATTTGGCAGGCTCTGTTTGGCAGTTTCTCTTTGATATTGGCAATTGAAAAAGAGGGAATACAGCAGCAGAGGCAGCAGAACAAGAGCAGGAGGTTCCACCTACATCCTCTGGAAGAGACATGTCATCCTGGACACAGAGGCGCACCGCTAATGAGGCGAAGTGAGGCGGCCGCCTCAGGCGGCACTATCTGTCACTGTCTGGGGGCGGCATTTTTACTATTCAATGTAAACCAGCCCAGGACAGGTCGCTTAAAAAAAACAAAGCTGAGTGGGGCCTGTCCTGGGCTGGTTTAGGAGACGTCTGTATCTCAGCGTAGGCGGCGATATAATGACGTCATCGCACCTCCTACGCTGAGACGCAAACGTCACGGACAAGAAGAGGAGGCGGCGGCTCCATCAAGGGATGGCAGGTAGGTGAGAATATGTTTTTTATTTATATAAATAGGCCTGGAGTAACCCCTGCAGGTGACGGCCTATTTATTTACCTACCCTTGGCCTGCTCGTGGCTGCCAACTTTTCCTCTTCTGCTATGGGACGCAGAAGGGGAAGGGGAAGCGACAGTGAGCAGGCGCGGGTAAGTGAGGCCGCAGGCTTCAAATACTACTATTATTATACTCTGGGGTCTTTTCAGACTCCGGAGTATAATAATTGGAGACCCAGTGGAGGTGAGGGAACATAAAAACCAATGCTACTCACCTCTCCTGCGATCCGATGTCACTCCGAGCAGGCTTGGTCCCTCTGGTGACGTCATCAGGTCACTTCGCCAGCCTGCTCACGTGACGTCTGTGCGCAATTAAATGGCCGAAAGCTGCAGGGAATGCACCGGTGTCCAGGAAAGGTAAGTTGCTTTGGTGTTTATGTTTGTCACCTCCCCTGGGTCTCCGATCATTATACTCTGGGGTCTGAAAAGACCCCAGAGTATAATAATAGTTCATGGGTGGACCACTATGGGGCACAATACCGTGTGCAGGGGCCACTATGGGGCACAATACCGTGTGCAGGGGCCACTATGGGGCATAATACCATGTGCAGGGGCCACTAGTGAGCATAATACCGTGTGCAGGGGCCACTATGGAGCAGAATACCAGTGCAGGGGTCACTATGGGGCATAATACCGTGTGCAGGGGCCAATATGGAGCATAATACCGTGTTCAGGGGCTACTATGGAGCATAATACCGTGTGCAGGGGCCACTATGGAGCAGAATACCGTGTGCATGGGCCACTGTGGAGCATAATACCGTGTGAAGGGGCCAATATGGAGCATAATACCAGTGCAGGGGCCACTATGGGGCATAATACCGTGTGCAGGGGCCACTATGGTGCATAATACTGTGTGCAGGGGCCACTAGGAGGCTTAATACCATCTTCAGGGGTTGCTGTGGAACATAATACCGTGTGCAGGGGCCACTGCGGGGTATAATACCGTGTGCAGGGCCCACTATGGAGCATAATACTGTGTGCAGGGGCCACTATGAGGCATAATACCGTATGCAGGGGCCGCTGCGGGCCATAATACTGTGTGCAGGAGCCGCTGCGTGTTGTAATACTGTGTGTAGGGGCTGCTGTGGAACATTATACTGTAGTGTGTGTAAATGGGGCGGTATAAACAGGGGCTATGGCGCCTTTTATATCATACGCTGTCTGTTTATAGTGACCGTGTGATGTAATTACAGCCTTGTCACATAGACATGTATAGGACGAGGCTGTAGTTACATTACATGGCTGCTATGAGATGAATGACACTATGTAAACAAAGAAGCGTTCGCGGCGCTTACACAAGTACCATTCAAACAGCTGATCAGTAGGGGTCCTGGATATTTGAGCCCCACTGATTAGTTTATTAATGACCTGGAAAACCTTTTAATTAGTTAACACCTGGGGCATTATTAATAAGGGGCAAAATTTATACAGGGTACACACGGACATTATTAATAAGGGGCACTATTTATACAGGGTACACACGGACATTATTAATATAAAGATGCACTTGGGAGTATTATTCATTATGGGGGTTTATATCATATATTTTATAATTGGGGGTAGCAGCAGGATGGGTGTGCAGGTGAGGACAATGTGGGTCAGGTGCCTGGAAAAGTGAGGAGCCAAAGATGTCTGTGCTGCAAACTTTACAGAGAGAAGTCACAGCTGGAAGAAGTGGTCATGGCGGTCCAAAGGGAAGAGAAGGGAAATGTGACCGATTAGTCAGAGACGTCACCTGTAAGTCACAGAATGTTACTGCACTGTATACACCTAAATGATAGAGGATAAATACCTGAGTGATGGGGGTTTGTCTGCTGAGACCCCCCACTAGGCCTGAGAATTGGGTTTTCCCCCCCCACTGGGTGGGAATTCAGCCTGACCACAGCCATATATAAGCGTGTCGCTTGGTGGATGGATGAACCCGCATGGCTCTCATTCACTTCAATGGGAGTGCCAAAGATAGCCGAAGTCCAGTACTCAGCTATCTGCGGCGCTCCTATTATAGAGAATGAGGGCCAAGTGGGCTCGTCCATCCACCAAGCAGAAGATGTGCAATCCAATAAAATGTTAACGTTTTCGTTCCACAAAGGTCCTTCACCAGACCTTTGGAAATAATAAAGATGCAAAGTCTAAGTGATATATACAATAAATAGTGTTTACAATATAAATATATGTGATAATACTTATATACCTATATTTTAGTAGTAACTAATGTATGCATGGGGTATACAATATAAGCTAAAGCAAGAAAACGCCAAGGCTTACTAGTGGAAGACAGACTGGTACTGATACATACATTAAATAGAATCATAAAATACAATAGGGATTAGATGGTAGTAGGTAAATTAAATTGCATAAGGCAACATAAAGGGTAGCTTGATTTTACAAAGATTATTGATGCTATATGTAGGATTGTGAAAGATCCTCAGTGCGCCAACACCACGTTGGCCCACACCTGAGACCTCTTTCATAAAAACCACACTCACCGCCAGTGAGTGCTGGGTTCACAAGATAAATACAAGACAAGCTTTCTAAATTTTATATATTTATTAACCCCTAAATGGGTTGGTATTAACATCTAACACATGCAGTTCATAACAGATATGTAGATATATGCAAGCATTAACAGTTACTAGTTACAATATACAGTACAATAAAATAAAAGGGAATAAAGGTGAAATTATTACTTTACCACACATCTCCTTGATGTGGTTCTGTAGTCCAACACTCACACATGCTCTGGTATGTGTGAATAACCAGTGGAGGCTTCTAGCATGTGGCATCAACACAGTATTCCAGCCTGCGTGCTCTCATCACAGTCTCTCAGTAATAGTCTCTTGTAGTCTGATCATAGTATTCTCTTGTAGTCTCAGCCCAATCTCCTCCCACTGACCTCTTACCTCATCTTTTATACCCTTGATTACACCACCCAGAATGAGGTCACCGGCGACGGCAAGTCTGATTGATTAATGCACTCAAGTCCAGATTCTTTGTAAAGAGCTGAGACCAAGTGAAATGATACAATGTTATCAACCATGTCTGATCAACAGCCCAGGCTGAACCATGCATATTTATTTGATCACTCAGGGCTGTGTATGAATTCAATAGAGCCATTCTGGGATAGATACAAAGCCCTATTGTCACAATGTTGCCACTACTGGCCATACACCTATGATTATAGCTGCGTACATTATGAGTAAATGGAACTAAGAGAGAGAGATACGCTACCCAGGGATCAAAATACAGCTTTGAGTTATAGCCATATTTAAGCGGAATCATCACAAGGATAAATAGTTTGCATGACTTTAATAGAAAATAGATGAACGATCCCAGATTTCTATAAGAAACAGACTGTCTGTTCTAAATAGAACAAAAATTCTACCCTCTACCCTCTGCCAATAATCATGTAAATGAATAGGTGCACCAACAATCAATCATTGTGAAGATTACTAGTGGAGATATTCTGTACAGTTCATTACCTTCCCAGCGCAGATCAACTTGCTATTTTTAGTCAGCACTCGCAGGCCATTTAATGCCTATGTGAAGGGACTTTACATATGTAGTCTGAAAATGTACCAGATTTATCATAGTGGCTCAGGTTGTATTTTCAATCTGGTGCAAAGACTTACTATTACCTATTGGATGGCCTAGTTTTTGCCAAAATTTTATGCCAAACGTTTAGCACAATTTTGGCACAAAATTACCCCCCTTACCCCAAAGCCACACCTCTTCTCATCTAAGCCATGCCCATTTTTCAAGGTAATTGGAAAAATGGTCGAAAACTAGAGGCTACATTTCCCAAAAAATATGAGTAAATTTGGCCTGCTGTTTCTTCCCTAACTAATGCTTTCATAGAGGAAACCTATTTATCAGAGTATGATGTAGAATGAGATCATCATCATTTTTTTGAATGGACAGCTCAAAACAAACACAGACAGGGCAAGATTTCACATTCAGACTTTGAAAGGTTAAGAATGGTTATTCAGCATATAAAAATTCAAATGCTTGGTAATGGACTCAAGAAATACCATGTTTCTTCGAAAATAAGACAGGGTTTATATTCCGCCTATGCTATCATCTATCCGTTCAGACTGTCACTGATGGAAACAGGGTACATTCACCTGGTTTGGGAGGTACACCATTTTTAAAATGAATATCCTGCCGCGACTCCTATACCTTTTACAAACACTGCCTATCCACGTTCCCCTTTCCTTCTTTCGGGCCTTGTCCTCCATTCAGTTGGATTTCATATGGTTGGGTAAGTCTGCGAGAGTTAGCAGAGCCCTTCTTTGCCGCCCTAAACGTAGTGGTGGCTTGGCCCTCCCAAATCTCAAATTATACTATTTTGCTGCTCACTTGGCTAGGATAGTAGACTGGTGTAGACATGGCTCGCTTAAACCATGGGTCTACATCGAACAAGCCTTCTTCCCGCTGCCACTGCAGGTGATCCCGTGGCCTGAATCTCCTCTAGTGTCATCTCTCCGCTCCCACACCACAATTGGCCCAACCCTTAGAATTTGTGCCCAGCGCTTGGTTCGCTCTCATTCACTCCCGCTTGACTCTATATGCTACCCCCTTTTGGGCAACTCTAAGTTTCCTTCCGGTGTCTCTGATAGAGTATTCCGCAACTGGCGTCGCATTGTTTCTTTAGGATGGGTCATCTCCGGAGCGATTTAGGATGGCAAGTGGGCCCAGGGGTTTCCCCCTCCAGTGATCTTCTTCCCCTGGACGCATGGTGTGGATTGCAGATCTGCCACTTCGTACGATCTCTCTCTCCCCTATGGAATTCAGAACCGAGTATACGTCTCTAGAAAGGCTGTGTGTGGGTACCGGACCCTTGTGGCACTCCTTAGCTATTATTTACAAACTCTTGATAGAACCCCCGCCTGATGCTGTCCCTCACTTCATATTGAAATGGGAGACTGACCTTAACCTGTTTCTCACACCTGCCCAAAGAGAGCGCATATTCCGTCTCACATACGAATCATTGATCAGCTCTCGTTATCAGGAGGCCAGTTTTAAACTCATGTCCCAGTGGTATCGTGTCCCCTCGAGATTATCCCACAGGTCCCATCAATGTGCTGATGGTGTGGGGTGGAGGAGGGCACCATGTTACACATTTTTTGGTCTTGTAGCGCTCTATCCCCCTTCTGGGACGGGGTTAAGAGGATTATTTCTCAAGTAACTGAGACTTCCCTCCATTTGGGCCCTGCTCTGTTCCTACTCCATCATTGCGAGTCCCCGATGCATATCTATAAACGCTCCCTGCTTCGATTTTTAGACCTCGCGGCTCGAACATGTATCCCGCAATTTTGGAAGCAAACTGAACCTCCCCCTCTCTCCCTTTGGGTTTTGAAGGTCAATGAGATTATGCGTATGGAGAACCTCACCTCTTTCCTACATGACACTGTTCAAACTTTTAACAAGACCCAGTTCTACTGGATGGAATTCCAACGTACCAGTGAATATCAGACGCTTCTCGGGCCTGTGCCTCCCCCTTAGACCTACAGTGGGATGCTCTGGCTTTTATAGCTAACTGATGGGTTACTTATTCCGGACTATTCTTGACCCTCTGGCCTCGCTCCCTGTGAGTTTTACTACTCTTTTTGAGGAAGAATTTTTGATTGCTTACACCCCTGGGGTCCTCCCCTGGACCCGAATACTGTTGCTGTATAGACCCCATCCCCCCCTTCCAAAATTTTTTTTTTTTTCTCTTTTCTTTTCCTCTTTTCTTCACTCTCGTTCTGTGTCTGTTTTTGTTACCTCGCCCCACTTCCCTTCCCCTTTTTTTTTTTTTTTTTTCTTTTTCCCCCCCTCTTCTTGTCCTTTGGCCTCTACTCGAGGAGCTCCCCTCTATTAACAGTATAGAATGTTACTGCTGTCGTTGCAGTTATATGTTTTCACCGTATTTTCTGTATTTTGTATTTTATGTCTTTTTGAAAATCAATAAACTTTGCTTTGGAAAAAAAAGACAGGGTTTATATTATTTTTTGCTCTGATAGTTGGGTTAGGGCTAATTTTCAGGGAATGTCTTATATTTTATTCATGTACAACAATCCACTCACCAGACCCCCTTACACCTACAACAATTAGAGTTGGTAATTGCCAAAGGTGGATGGGCTCTCACACACAGATCTGCGTCACTCGTTCCTTGCCATTGCATTAACATTCAACTGCAGCCATGTGTAGCGGTTGGCACTTTCTGGTAACCCGAAGCAGCCACAACCCTCGGGCTCAGGAGTGGAGTGATTCCAGCGGGGCTACCTGATCTGTGTGTGAGAGCCAGGCACTACTGGTATTCAACCCTTATTATTGTGGAGAACTATCTCACTAGTGTTATCTTGTACAGATAGTTCCCTTAAGGTCAATGTCTGATTCTTGTGGGGATGAGTGTCTGTTTCTTTTGGGGATGTGATACTTTTGGGGGTTTCTGCTTTCCTTGATGAAAGGTCTACTGTATCTGTCCTGCTGTATTCTATTCACTTTTTTTACATGTATAGCTGCCTGAACACTATTTTTAACCACTTCTGGACCAACCATTGGGTTTTTACGTCCAGATAGTGACTTCCTTGTTTTGCAAGGGCGTACCAGTATGTCCTTGCAAATTGTGCAGCTGCTGAAATTGGGGGCCAGCTAAACTACAGCCGGAGCTCCCCTAGAAAAGGCAGGGAAGGTGTATTACGATCGCTGTGTACACAGTGCTCAATGAGCGCTGTATACACAGCTATGGGAGCCGCCATGATTTGGCTCCCCTCTGACCCAGTGGTCATGTGATCTGCTGGGATCAGAGTCTGTTAGAACAGCTGGGTCCTAGAGGACCCAGATCAGCTCTGTACTTATAGGCAGGAGGCTATATTCCTCCTGCAACTGGGGCTAAATGTACCAGTCCCAGGTACAGGGAAAATCAGCCTCCCCCACCAAAAACATTGTGATCAGATGTCCCTAAAGGTCTATTATGACTTTATGGGGACACAATGTAAAAAAAAAATAATAATAATAAAATGAATAGAAAATTTTAAAAAAAAAAGGAAATTAAATAATTTAAAAAAAATAAAATAATACGTCAATAACATACCCTTATTACAGGTTCTAGCCCCACCCCCAAGACACCATACAGAATAAAAATTACCATAACAGAGAGGAAAAACTGTTTTTTAGTAGCACTTTGTGCCATTAAATAAATAAAAAAAAATGAAAAGTGAAAAATTTTCCCGGATATAAAAAAAGAATTAAAAAACATGCAAAAATAAAAACAACATAAAAATAAAACCCTATGTGTCACCAAAACAAACGCAGAAATTAGTTGAATAACGCAAATGATAAAAATGTTATAGCCTTCAAAACTGCACATACAAAAAACCCAAAAATGTGTCTGGTCCTGGACCAGAAATTGGCCTGGTACTGAAGTAGTTAATGAAATGCACCTAGGGCTAATTTTTGGAGCAGGGTTTATATTTCAAGTATATTCCAAAAATCCTGAAAAATCATGCTAGGGCTTATTATCTGGGTGGATCTTATTTTCAGAGAGACAGGATAATATATATATATATATATATATATATATATATAAAACATCAGTTACATGTTTCATCCCCTGCCACTTCAGCGCCAGTGCTCTGGTGATCTCTGCCAGTCTCTGTACCCATGAGACTGCTGCAAACAGTCACTGGACTCATTAACCATTAACCAATAACTGGAGTGATGGCAATGGAGCCATGAGGAATTAAACATGTACGTGTTTTTTGTTGCCTGTGTGATGCTAAGGTCACACCAGAGTCGGCCTATGTGTTGTTCCTGGTCTGGTAGAGGACCAGTACAATGGATAGGCGGACTGTTACATCAAGAGCACGATGGATCCAATTCACTATAATGCATTCAGTCAGCTGTCCGTTCTTTTAAACTGAAACCAACGTATGAAAAAGTTGGACTTGCAGGACTTTTTCGTTTGGCGATTTACAATGGAGTCTCCAAATGCAGATGTGAACGTAGCCTGAGAGAGAATAATATATCCTGGACAACTCCATTAATACCTATCTAATATGCTGTCTAATAACTTTACAGGAATAATAATATACAAAGAAACTTGAGTTGGGGAGCAAAACTTTATTTTTGCCCTCTTCTTGTTAACTTTCCATTTTTCTTACTTCTCTCTACTTTTATCCGTCATTGTTGAAACTGACTATGTTTACTTATAAACAGGATTACGGGCCTTATATTTATTTGTTGGCAATATGACTCCATCTGGTGTGTCTCTCCAAAAATTTATTTTATAGCGTTATTCACCCTAAAAGGAAAAAATAATGAAGACTGACCACTAGATGGCACTGATGAGCAGTCTATATCTGTTGTTACCTTACTGTCATGTATTTTCTGCTTCTATTCAGAATTGCATGTGGACTGTGGTCATTCAGACATCCTCACTCACTCTTTTTCTCACTTTACTGAGTCATATAGTACATCTTTATTAGTTTCTGTAGAAGTCCATATAAAAATATATACAAAAATTCACATATTACCCATATTAAGATGATCTTTCTAAAAATTCCATATATTTTTTTCTGTAATTTTTACCAAAAAATACTTTAAAAAGACTGCAATGTGTGAACATAACTTAACAATGAGAGAGGCAGCTGCATTCTACAAAGTTTACAAGAGATGTTGGCACTGTAAGTTTTTTTTGTTTGTTTTTGCACTCCCACATTCTGGCATAACTGTATCAGGTCTTTATATTCTTCGAGACAAGCTTTAGTTTTTATAGGTGCCATTTTATTACAGTCATGGCCAAAAGTTTTGAGAATGACACAAATATTATATTTTCACATGATCTGCTGCCCTCTGGTTTTTATGTGTGTTTGTCAGATGTTTTTATCACATACAGAAATATAATTGCATTCATATTATGAGTAACAGAAGCTTATATTGACAGTTAGAATGAGTTAATGCAGCAAGTCAATATTTGCAGTGTTGACCCTTCTTCTTCAGGACCTCTGCAATTCTCCCTGGCATGCTCTCAATCAACTTCTGGACCAAATTCTGACTGATAGCAGTCCATTCTTGCAGAATCAATGCTTTAATTTTGTCTGAATTTGTTGGTTTTTGTTTGTCTACCCGTCTCTTGATGATTGACCACAAGTTCTCAATGGGATTAAGATCTGGGGAGTTTCCAGGCCATGGACCCAAAATCTCTATGTTTTGTTCCCTGAGCCATTTAGTTATCACCTTTGCTTTATGGCAAGGTGCTCCATCATGCTGGAAAAGGCATTGTTGAGCGCCAAACTGCTCTTGGACGGTTGGGAGAAGTTGCTCTTGGAGGACATTCTGGTACCATTCTTTATTCATGGCTGTGTTTTTAGGCAAGACTGTGAGAGAGCCGATTCCCTTGGCTGAGAAGCAACCCCACACATGAATGGTTTCAGGATGCTTTACAGTTGGCATGAGACAAGACTGGTGGTAGCGCTCACCTCTTCTTCTCCGAATAAGCTGTTTTCCAGATGTTCCAAACAATCGAAAAGGGGATTCATGAGAGAAAATGACTTTACCCCAGTCCTCAGCAGTCCACTCCCTGTACCTTTTGCAGAATATCAGTCTGTCCCTGATGTTTTTTCTGGAGAGAAGTGGCTTCTTTGCTGCCCTCCTTGAGACCAGGCCTTGCTCCAAGAGTCTCCGCCTCACAGTGCGTGCAGATGCACTCACACCTGCCTGCTGCCATTCCTCAGCAAGCTCTGCACTGCTGGTAGCCCGATCCCGCAGCTGAAACACTTTTAAGAGACGGTCCTGCCGCTTGCTGGTCTTTCTTGGGCGCCCTGGAGCCTTTTTGGCACCAATGGAACCTCTCTCCTTGAAGTTCTTGATGATGCGATAGATTGTTGACTGAGGTGCAATCTTTCTAGCTGCAATACTCTTCCCAGTTAGGCCATTTTTGTGCAGTGCAATGATGACTGCACGTGTTTCTTTAGAGATAACCATGGTTAACAGAAGAGAAACAATGATGGCAAGCACCAGCCTCCTTTTAAAGTGTCCAGTGGTGTCATTCTTACTTAATCATGACAGATTGATCTCCAGCCCTGTCCTCATCAACACCCACACCTGTGTTAATGGAGCAATCACTGAAACGATGTTAGGTGGTCCTTTTAAGGAAGGGCTGCAATGATGTTGAAATGTGTTTTGGGGGATAAAGTTCATTTTCTAGGCAAATATTGACTTTGCAAGTAATTGCTGTTAAGCTGATCACTCTTTATAACATTCTGGAGTATATGCAAATTGCCATTAGAAAAACTGAAGCAGTAGACTTTGTAAAAATTAATATTTGTATCATTCCCAAAACTTTTGGCCATCACTGTAGAGGGGATTGTCCAGGATCACTGAATTAAAATAACAGTTCTGTGGCGCTATATTACTTGCAGACCTATTAGCTGCTACAGGGCACAATAACTAAGGGGCTCATTTCCATTGAGGCCTATTTCCACCTGTGGATGATAGAAGGGCCGTAATACCTGAGTGTGACATCATTCTAATTACTTATTCATGGGCTGTGATGTCACAGTGTACACAGTGATCTTTTTGTGTATACATTATCCCTGTGCTATCAGGTCTCGTGGCTCCTCAGAATCCTCAGAATTTGTGATGTATCTCAATAAGGGTAATAAGATGAATATGCGGTTAACCTCACTGTTTGGCGATACCCAATTAGATTTCCTGGATGTCACCATGCTGTTGGAGGGTGATTCCATTTCCACAAGAGGTCTCAGAAAACCCACTGCTACAAATGCACTTTTACATTACAAGAACTTTCACCCAAAACATGTTAAAACAGCTGTTCCCTAGACAGCAGTTTGTCAGTTTGAGAACGTTAAAGGGGTTGTCCAGGCAAAAAAAAAATATTTAAATAGTCTGGGGAAGGTGAAAAATATGTTTTAAAAATCATACTCACCTTTCCCTGGTGCTCCAGTGCCTCCCAGCCAGGGCCGGTCCTCCTGGTCCATTTTTGTCTTGTGGAAGTCCCCTCGCACTTGACCGCTGAGGCCAATCAGCAGCTTCAGCGGAATGGATCTGGCACGTCACAGCCCCTGAGCTGTTTCATTTTGAGAAGATGCCGGAGCAGCAGGACAGGACCGTGCTGGGAGGAGCACTGGGGACAGGTGAGTATGATTTTTTTTTTTTTTCACCTCCCCAGCCTATTTTAAAAATAATTGTTTTGTAGTAGTGAGGCCACCTTCTAACAGCAGGCTGACGATCTGGAGGGAAGATTGATGCATAAGAGACTATCCACCAAGAATTTTGAGAGAGGCTAGAAGGAAAGATTCCAAATCAACTTAGGTTGAATTACTGAATAGACCCAAAA
Organism: Leptodactylus fallax; assembly: GCA_947044405.1. NCBI lineage: Eukaryota > Metazoa > Chordata > Amphibia > Anura > Leptodactylidae > Leptodactylus > Leptodactylus fallax. Next base: position 1,322,487 of record CAMRHE010000334.1, read on the forward strand.
GTTTTGTGATAAAGATACTCCTAGTAAAGGATACTGGTAAGCATACTATACATTAAAAGGCAACTTTTTCTGTGGACACTGCAATTTCTGCTCACAAAATCTTAGGGCCAGGAATCTTTTCATAGGAGGTACGCATTGGGTAGTGAATCAATTTATTAATTACAAGACCATATTTCAGGTATATGTTATTTTTTGTCACTGCCAGTTATATTATATTGGCAAGACCATCCGGAGTATGTGTGTCCGCTTTAGGGAACATGTCAGATTTATTGCTACAGGACAGGGCTCCCCTCACCTCATACAAAATGTTAGTTATCCCGAAACTGTGACCTCATTGTGTTTATTATCCTGGTACTGTGCCATCACTGTGTTTATTACCTATACCATAAAATCTCTGTGTATAAAGGAGACCAAAATAATCGTATTCTTTTCAAGTTCTGAATTTGTGCTTCAGGTTGTCATGGTAGAGTGGGCCCCATTACAAGTTTTGCTATGTGGCTCCATGGTTACTTATTACACCCCGGGTTATGAATATAGCATATACAGGTAGTGTAGTCTATTACTTTATTCCATATTTTTTGCAGTATACTGATGTACTGCAGCCAGATTTCAGTAGGACACTCTTTTAGACTCTGACTAATGCAATAACATGGATGTGTTAAGCATGTATGTTGGAAGCTCTCCCAGTGTACATGCTAAACTTGAGCAAAAACGAAAAAGGTGATGTGAACAGGCCCTTATATAGTTAAAATTGCCATGGTCTGCAATCAGTATTCACCAATTTTGCACATATGCATGATGCCACTGCTGTATATAGACCATAATCATAGTTTGCTTCCTAACAAGGTTTATATAGTGGGCACCACCATATTATTTTAAGTTTGCATGGGGTGCATTTCGGCCATACTATTCATCTATATGAACACAAAAAAAAACCCCCAAAAAACGAAAAAGTTGTAGGCCATAAAAGACGCTCAACCAGCTATATAGCAAAAAATATTTAGCAAATCCACTACTGTACATAGACCATAGTCATAGTTTGCTTCCTAGTCTAACTCTGTTTTTAATGTCCTGGCAAGTTAAAGTGGCTTGTTTCTGACCCTCTCTGCTCTCATCACGGCAGGATCAACCAGGCACTGGTCAGACTACGGGCTGCTGAAATTGGGTATTGGCAACCCTGAACTCTCTGCGAGGGAGCCAATGGGGGGGGGGGGCAGCATAACAATGAAGTCCCTTAGATGCTGTGGTCATTTTTGACTGCGGCATCTAATGGGGTAAAACCCCTGATTGGAGCTCAGCTCTGACCAGGGGTCCTGGAGCAGGGTGTTAGCTGTTGTTGTTAGTTAGTTGTTGCTCGGGAATGGTGGGGGCTAGAGAGAAAATTCCAACTGAGCTGGAATTAGTGAAGCAGCGACTATTAACATATGCTAAGTACTTTAATTGGTGGAGGTGGTGAAAGGTCCTCTTTAAATACCACATCAGGCGCCAAAACTAACTGCACTTGTTGCTTGGGAATGGTGGGGGCTAGGGAGAAAATTCTAACTGTGTTGAAATTAGTGGAGTGGTGACTAGTAACAGATGCTAAGAACTTGAATTGCTGGAGGTGGTGAAAGGTCCTCTTTAAAGGGGTATCTTTAATATCAGGGGCATTAGGAGGCATTATTAAACGGTTGTCCAGGATTTAAAAAAAAAAAAAAGTATGCAGACAGCAGGGAAAATGTAAAAAATGTAAAATGCATTGATACTTACCTGCATCCTTCCCTCCATTCCTGGTCTGGGGCAGTAGTCTCATTTACTTCTCTGTTAGTATGTAGAGTGGTTGCAGCAGTGACGCCACGGTGACAGGTTCGGCACAGTATGCAGCTGAGAGCAATCAATTGCTGCAGTGGTCCCATCAGTGTGATGTCCCAACAGACATACAAAGCAGCTGAGAAGACGCCTGGCACAGCACAGCACAGGGATGGAGATGAGGATGCAGGTAAGTACAAATAATATATATGTATATGTGTTTTTTAATCTTGGACAAACCTTTTAATGTAAGGGGGATATTACGTACATAATATACAGCGCATTGAGGGTATTAGCTTCTAGATATTTGGACAGTATTAACTTAATGTGTCATTATTAGAGGACATTATTAATTTAAGAGTACTATTAATTTACACCGGATGTATTATTAATTTAAAGATGGATGAAGGAGGTATTATTAATTTCTTGGGGATTTTTATATTACACATTAGGACAATGTGGGTTGGGTCCATGGAAAAGTGAGGAGCCAAAGATGTCTATGTTGCAAACTTTACAAGGTAAGTCACAGCTGAAAGATGTGGTCATAGCAGTCCCATCCAGAAGGAAGAGAAGGTAAATGTGATCAATTACAGTGAGAGATGTCACCTGTAAGTCAAAAAAAATGTATCCTCTCAAATGGTCTGCAGAGTTATGTGTAGAGCCAGTATCGGCCACTATATGATCACTGAATTACCTGAGTTGGGGGCCCACTTGATGTGTTTTCCCCTCCTGTGCTGATTCCCTAACTTCGCTTCTGGGAAAAGCTGAAAAGTGTATTATAATCAATAATGGGTTCCCTAGTATAAATTATTGAGAATATTAGTAGACATCTAGTTCTATGACTTAGAAACACTTATAAACACTTAAAAGTCATTTACATGGTCATGGAACTCAGTTTTGACTTGTAATGTTCTTATAATTTACAGTAGGGGATACATTGTCCTAGATATAATTTTACATGTACTGTATGTGTTAAAGCAACATTCAGATTGTTTCTGTGCCAAATAAGTTGCTGTTTAGTAATGCCATCTAAATATAACCAGAGTGCAACTGACATCTATTCTTCACTTACACTTACGTATTAGTGACCTATTTGCCACCTAAGGGATTCAACTATTAAGTACAATTTGAGACATGGAGGGAATAAATATTGACACTGCAAAGTGTATAAACTGCAATATGGTTTAGCTAATAAATTCCTACATACTGTATGTAGGTTACAGTGGCACAGGGGAAGTATAGTAACAAAAGGTTTCAGAAATACTGTTTTATTGCACAGCATGTAAGAAGTCAATAGTATTAATGTTACCATCTCAGATTGATTCAGGCTCATAAAGATACAACAATACAGTATGTTGTAGTAAATGGTGCACAAACACTGTTGTACCTTGTAGAAATAGAAAAACAGGACATGCTACAAGGGAAATGGGTGTGGAAAAACATGCTCAAATGGGCATGGGTGACTATATTGGCATACTAACTCTGCACCAATTTTATCTTTGTAAGGTTGAGGACACACAAGAAGTAATTGTGACTGGTAAGCCTCCACAAACTCACCAGGGGCCAACCCATTGTGATGCGTAGCAGCATAGTGGATAAGAGTTTTATAAAACTCATCCATATAATGCAACTAATATCTGCAGCACAAAGTGAGTTGTGCTGTGAGTTTTAGGCTAAGGCCCCACGTAGAGAGCCACAGCCAAAAAACGCTGTGGAAAAGACCTCGGCGGAAACACATCGCATTTTTTTCCACTGCGTTTTTCACAGAAAGTCCTCTGAGGATTTTCTGCCTCTATTATACCTGGATATGGAAAATGGCAGCGTTTCTGTAGGTATAATTGATATGCTGCAATTTACAAATGCATTCAGAGGAACATGCAATTCAGCAGAACAATTCAGCAGCATGTCCATCCCATGTGTCCCCAATCTTAGGGTATGTTCACACCATGGCCCAGATTTATTAATAGTTAGACACTGTAAACTTAGACATCCAGTCTGATAATACACTGTATTTATCACAGTGGTTGATTCTAGATGATAAATCTGTTGTATTTTCCAACTGCCTAGTCTAAGTTTATAACCATCTTCTAGTTGGCTTACTTTGAGCCAGAATCTTACATCTCAAATTTGGCTCATTATGGTGTATTTGAACCCCCCACCCCCCTTTTCTCTGAGAATCCACACCCCCACATGTCTAGCAAGTCAAAACATTTTAGCCCAAACTATATATGCCAAGATGTGCCATATTACGCCAAAGATGCTCAATGTTTAAGCCATAACCACAATGTTAAATCTTAACCCATATTTATATTATTTGCCGAGCATATCCTTTTAACGTATCTGCTAAAATTGGATGCAAATGGAAGGGCACCTGTTTAACACAGACTTCAATTTTTAAAAAAAAACTTATTCAGTGCTGCCCACTTTTTTTGGTGTCCATCTTTCCTACATAAATTCATCTATGTCCAGGATATACTGCAGAGTGTGATGGCATTGCTTTGTTCATTGCCTCAAAGATGCCCTGGACTTCAGGTATTTCTGCTGGTTCGACAAAGTGAGTTTCTTGTTTTTCAATACTTTTTCACATTTCTCTGTGGAAACAAATTAAAAAACAGTATACTAGAAAAAATTGCAATTTCACCCATTCACTCATTACAACCAGGCAGTTCAGCTTTTTTACTAAACTTGCAAAAAGTTAACGTGGACTCTGATCACAACCAAAGGCACAAGTGCATCTTGTTCACTATGGCTTTATGGGAAAGGCAACTAAAGACATGTACAGTATAGTATATTCATGGTGCAACCACTAGGTTCTCCACCATAATACAACCACAATAAGTGGGCCCCCTAGGAAACAGACCATTCTAATTGGATATCGTCTGCTGGGCCATTAATGCATACCAAACAACCATCCCAGAATCAGTGGGACAGTTCTGGATTCCAGAGAAATACAATGGTGAAGCAGGAAGCCTGGAGTGAGACAATAAACTGTGGGGGTAGCTGGAGGGGGACATTAAACTGAGGGGGGAAGCTGGAGAGGAAAATTAAACTGGGGAGTAGCTAGTGGGGGACATTAAACTGGGTGCAACTGGAGGGGGAACTAAACTGGGGGTAAAGCTGGAGGGGGACATGAAACTGGAGGAATAGCTGGATGGGGACAATAAACTGGGGGGCCACTGAAGGGGGACATTAAGCTGTCGGGTCAGCTGGAGGGGGGCATTATACAGTAGGGGCAGATGGAGGGGGACATTAAACTGTGGAGGTAGCTGAAGGTGGACATTAAACTGTGGGGGTTGTTGGAGGGGCGCATTAAACTTGGTAGTAGTTGGAGGGAAACACTAAACTGTCGGGCAGCTGGAGGGGGGACATTATACTGTGAGGACAGATGGAAGGGGACATTAAACTATGGGGGCAGTTGGAGGGAGATATTATACTGTGGGGGCAGCTGGAGGGGGACTTTAAACTGTCGGGCAGCTGGAGGGGGCCATTATACTGTGAGGACAGATGGAGGGAGACATTATACTGTGGGGACAGCTGGAGGGGAACTTTAAACTAGGGGTAGCTGGAAGAGGACATTAAACTGGGGGCAACTGGAGGGGAACATTAAACTAGGGGGTAGCTGGAGGAGGACATTAAACTCTGGGCAACTGGAGGGGAACAATAAATGGGGGGTAGTTGGAGGAGTACATTAAACTGTGGGGGCAGTTGGAGGGAGACATTATACTGTGGGGGCAGCTGGAAGGGAACATTAAATTGGGGGGTAGCTGGAGGAGGGCATTAAACTGGGGGCAAATGGAGAGGGGTATTAAACTGTGGAGTGCTCACATTATATTCTGTCCCTCTTTCTGTCCTTTGAAAGGTGAGAGGTATTAGAGCCTGGGCCCACTGGAGGATCCTCTGGTACTCTGGTGGTCCAGTTTGACACTAACTATGGATGATGGAAGAAAATGTGGAAAAATGAATGCACCTCCATTATTTTACTGAGACATTTTAATGTCTGCATGTGATATCAATAGTATTAAGTATTTGTTGTGTGTGCGCGCTTTATCCCAGGACTGTGACATCACTGTGTGCATTATCCCTGTACTGTGACACCTCTGCATTTATTTCCACTTCAAAAGGTTTTTTGCAGAAGTGTTTGTGTTTATTTATCACACGTAGCAAAATTTCATGTATAGTAGTGAGCAACGTTTCGGCCTATTTGGTGGCCTTCATCAGACTCAGTTGCATCAAGATTGGTCTCGCATATGAGTGTATAGGTAAGGGCTTTTATGGTAGGTAGGGCATGCGTTGTCAGAGATAGAGGTGGTGCTGCGGGTACCGCTGTTGGCAAAGTGGAGGATGGCGCCATCCTCCACTACTCCAACAATGGTACCTGCAGCAGATATCCAATTAGAATGGTCTGTTTCCAAGGGGTTGTTGGAGGGTGGGCCAACTTATCGTGGTTGTATTATGGTGGAGAACCTAGTGGTTGCACCATGGATATACTATACTGTACATGTCTTTAGTTGCCTTTCCCATAAAGCCATATTGTAGAGATGCACTTATTCCTTTGGTTGTGATCAGAGTCCAGGTTAACTTTTTGCAAGTTTGGTAAAGTAAAAGCTGAACTGCCTGGTTGTAATGAGTGAATGGGTGAAATTGCCATTTTTTTTATTTGCATTATCCCTTTACTGTGACATCAAAAATAGATATATGATATACATAAAAAACAAAGATAATGTCAGCTGCTGGCTATGGATTGCTCTAGTACCAGATATTTGATGGCACCCAAAAAAACACTGAGATATAGTGCCATGTTGCTTGACCCTTTTAAGAACCTTAATAGATGATGAGCTGGGGACAAGGTTTTCTGATCTCATTGCTTCACAAGGAACATTCGGTAGGATGTAAAGTTATTTCTGAACTTTGTCCAAAGCTATTTAAAGACTTAGTTGAGTGCCTGACTTGCCAAAGTGTTGTGCAGCTGTGATACACTATGTGCTGTCTCTTGCCATTTTTACAAAGCCAACACAAATGTTTTAGGATACACATTTACTGTATCTCTTCTCAGATATCTATTCTAAAAAAGACAAAAGTATCATATATTTCCTTTCTTTTTCTGTAAGAGAATTAATATTTTTGTTCGCTGAGACTTTTTTATTTTTGCAAATATATGTATCCAAATCCATTGGGATTTGATTGCTAAGAAAAGTAAAGAGGGTGGGCTGTTATTGTTGCTTTAGTTGGTGTGTGTGCCCAAGCATATCCTTCTGCTCAGAACCAAATATTACAATCTGTAGTAATATAATTTACAGTACTGTGCAAAAGAATTAGGCAGGTGTGGAAAATTCTGCAAAATAAGAATGTTTTCAAAAATAGAAATGTTAATGGTTTATTTTTGTCAATTAACAAAATGAAGTGAATGGTCAAAAGAGAAATCTAAAGCACATCAATATTTTGTGACCACATCAATTCTTCTCAGTACACTTGTACACAGTTTTTGAAGTACCTCCACCGGAATGTTGTTCCAAACATCTTGGAGAACTAAGCACAGATCTTCTGTGGATGTAGGCTTGCACAAATTCTTCTGTCTCTTCATGTAATCCCAGACAGACTGGATCAAGTTGACATCAGTGCTCTGTAAGGGCCATATCATTTCCAGGATTCCTCCTCCAAAGGGCGGTCACATCAAATATTGATTTGATTTAAAAATTTCACTTTTGTTCATTCATTTCAATGTGTTATTAACACTTCTATTTTTGAAGGCATTCTTACTTTGCAGTATTTTTTTCCACACCTGTCTGTTTCAACTTTTCAGTATTGTAAGCTGCGTTGTAGACTCTGTCGTAAATGCCGCCAAAAATCGACAGAGAGAAAAGTCCTGCATGGAAACCCGAAGGACACCCGGCGGACCCCATTATAGTCTTTGTAGTCCATGGGTAACCACTTTTTTAGCGGACAGGTTCTCCATCTTTCTGGTCCCCATGAGACCCAAATGCTAGTGTGAACCTAGAGTAAGCATGTTCATTACAGCTGCACTGTTTTTTAACATATGTTACTTGTACTTACTGAATTACCATGTTAAGGAATCCAAGGTATAACAATTAGGGGAGTCCATAATTACTGTTTGCACAAAATGACCTTGAATTGTAGAAAGTACATGTCCTCGCCACAAGTACATTTGCACCATAACTCTGCTCTAAGGTTAGCAGATTTCACACTTTATAAGTTTATGAATAGCATACCTAAATATCCTAGACTAATACTTCAACATTGCTAAAGTTATCTACAATGCACTATTAAATGCTGAAGTGACTTAAAAGTTGTTATTATAATCTGTATAGGTCAACCGAGGATCACTGTTTGCTTGCCCTGTATGTCATCTAGAGTCTCCTGATAAGTCCAATGTCTGAATGTCCTTACTTCATTACAACTTGCCTCCAATGCCATGCAACCAGCCAAGGTTATCCAGAATCCAGATTTCCAAGTTGATAAATCATAGCTTGCCAGAATTTGGGACCTCTCCCCTTCGTTTCTCTGTCTAGACAACAGTTCCCTAGATGGGTTGTGCTTCAGCCCAACTCTACCATATATGTAGTTAGCAGGAGCAGCGTCAGCCCTCTGTGGCTGCTTCTGTTTTGTTTTTAAATAGGCCGTTACCTGCTAGAGTAACCCCAGCAGGTAACGGGCGCGGTTTACTTACCGATCCCTGCTCCTAGCCATGGCTGCCTTCGTTTTCACTTCATGCGCCTTGCTACTAGCGAACACATCACTCTCGTTATGTGCCTTTATCCATTCATCATACAGAGTCTGAAAAAGGTCAGAAATGACTGAAACTACTCGCTGTACACGCATGTTGTTTGAATATTGGTGAATAAATTCACAATTTTTTTTGCATCAATACATGTGTACGAAGTTTCTACATAGGACCTTACTTTGTTACACCAATCTGAGAGTGCCTCCTACACCATTTGGAACATTATACTGTCTGGAGGCCAGTTTGGGACATTATATTGTATGAGGGTGGTATGGGACAATATACTAGTTGAAGGGGCCCATGTGGGACGTTATAGTGTGTAAATGGGGTTTTATATCATGTCAGGGCCAGGAAAGGGGGTGCTATGCCAAATGGTGGGTGGCCAAGACAAAAGTTTGCTATGGAGCCCATTCTTTGCTAGTTATGCCCACATATATATATATATATATATATATATATATATATGCGGGGGCCCACGCTAGGGTGTGTGGTTGAGTGTGCTTGGCCTAGCAGGTGGCACATCATCCACCACTACTACTCCCTTCCTCCGGTTCCCTCCATCTGGGTTGCAGTACTGGTAGTTATGACTGCCTTTCCTGTATAGTTCTGATTGCTATGTTACTTGCATAATCGCATAAGCAACAGGCAAATAACATCTCAAGCTATGGTTTAATATATGACCTTGTTCTTGGATCATCAATTTCAGCAAGAATTCAATACCCTATTCCTTCATAACATCTACATGTTCTGAACATCATGGGATCACTTCCTGTACCTCAATGCTGAGCAGCAGACTCTCTGGAGGAGTCACTAAAGTCTCCATTTTTGATACTGTTCCAACTTACTGTATGGTCATATCTGTGCCTGAGGCTCCATTTGACTCCATTTAAAATTGCATATGTGAAAGTCCAGCATGTAGGACTTTTTTCATCCATAAAAATGTTGGGTGGCATAACTGATGCCCAACAGGCCCCATTATAGTCAATGTGATCCCTCAAGATTCATTTTTTTCTGTTGTTTATTGCATCCAGATTTCCATTTTTCTGTTCTAATAACGGAACAGAAAAATGGGAATCCAGCACAGATGTGAAATTATTCTTACCTGCATTCTCACAGAATGTTTCAGCAACCTGCCACTGATGGACAATGTCAAGATAATTTTGCTACATCAGTAGATGTAAAAGATGTAATCACACAACTAATACTGCTTAAATTGCTCACTGTTAAAAAAAAAAAAAACAACAAAAACACACATACACAAACTTTTAAAGAGTACCTCAGAAAGAACATTCATCAGCAGTTCGGCAGCCCATTTTTGTCTATATTGCTGTTTTCCATTGTTTCTCTTGAATCTCAGGATTCCAGAGAGAAAAGACAGAAATGAATGAAACTGTATTGTGTGATTCCCACCTCTAGCACCCTCACCTATCGAATACACAGGGTAACTTCTATGCGACGCCTTTCCAATGGAAGAGGCCATGCTCAGCAGACAAGTGCTACAGATTTTACTGTAAAGCCAATATTCAGTTCTGTTATATCCTACATCCACATCCACCTTCTGTAAAGGGCTCTTTCTCACCTGGAGAAACCAGGGAACATGGTGAGAATAATGTTCTTTGATTTCTCCAGTGCTTTTAACACCATACAGCCAGGGCTACTGAGAGACAAGCTGGGCCTTGCTGGAGTGGACCACCACCTCTCCAACTGGATTCTAGACTACATCACAAACCGACCTCAATATGTGAGAGCCCGGGATTGTGTGTCAGATACCGTGAGCTATAATACGGGGGGCACCTCAGGGTACAGTTCTTTCCCCTTTCCTCTTCACACTGTACACTGCAGATTTTAGGTGCAACTCATCTAGCTGCTACCTACAGAAGTATCTGACAACTCTGCAATAGTAGGCCTCATCACAGAAGATAATGACAGGGAGTACAGAGGACTGAACCAGGATTTTGTGGACTGGTGCCAGCAGAACCACCTGAAGATTAACGAGGGGAAGACCAAGGAGATGGTGGTGGACTTCTGTAAATGCAGATGCCCTCCTAAACCAGTGGACATCTTGGGGACGGGCATCGAGATTGTGAACACCTAAAAGTACCTGGGTTTGCTCTTTAATAATAAGCTGGACTAGCCAGATCATATGGAGGCCCTGTACAGGAAGGGCCACAGCAGGCTCTACATGCTTAGGAGGCTGACAGCCTTTGGAGTCCGTGGGAAACTTCTTAGGACTTTCTTCAACTCGGTAGTGGCATCAGCCATCTTCTTTGGAGTGGCCTGCTGGGGGAGCAGTATATCAACCAGGGATAGAAATAAACTTGACAAGCTGATTAGAAGGGCCAGCTCTGTCCTGGGGAGCCCACTGGACCCAGTGCAGGTGGTGGGTGACAGAAGGATACTGTCCATGCTGAGCTCCATGCGGAAGAAGAAGTCCCATCCCATGCATGAGACCATGATAACGCTGGGCAGTACTGTCAGTGACCGACTGCTCCACCCTAAGTGTGAGAAGGAGCGCTATCGGAAGTCTTTCCTTCCCACCGTGGTTAGGCTGTACAACCAACACCGACCTAAACGGAGATCATTACACACAGAGAACTGTAATATCTTTCTGCCTATTAAATCCCCCCCCCTTCTGCTACTTCTTATCTGTCTGTCTACTATCAATGTAATGCTTCTTCCCTTGGAACATTCCTGTACATGTTGAATTTGTATTTGTATCTGCTTATCTTTGCTGCTGTAACACACTGAATTTCCCCATGGTGAGACTATTAAAGGACTATTATTATTATCTACTGGTCATCTTTGTTGGAGATATGCAACAGCCAGCTTCGTCTCTATATTTGCTGGATTGACTGCAGTTCACATTTATGACACTAGATGTAGCTGTTACTAAATGTTTATCTGTAGACACTCTGTACTTTGTTGTTTTGATACTGTTGATATACATTTCCTGTATTGTTAGTGTGTGTCTGAACTAGATCTGTTATTCACCATGTGAGGTGATCTTCTCTTACTGCATTCATATTCCACTAAAGTCTGTTCCTGTTATATACAAATGTCTAACTGGTTTTGACTCTGCCACGTCCAGCAATCACACTCTGCAACAATCTTTGATAAGACCACTCCACTTCCCAAAACTACTGCTTACTTACCACTTGCTGATTTTGATGCACTTTGACAAAACCAAAGGTTTGCACCTGAATATCCAGCAGGTGATGCTGCTGTGAGACATTGGGGGTTGGCTGTATGACACGTGTGGTGCATTACTACAAATCATATATTTACTATTAATCATATATTTAATCTATGAAGTATTTTTAGTCTGTATTCATGAAGGTAAATTGCAGATGTTTGTATTAAATCATAGTACAGTACAGAGGTCCATCAAGGTGTAATAGTAATTGTTTCTGTGATTACCATTGTAAGTAGAGACCATAACTCTAGTGAAAACTAGTTATTGGCTATGAAAACCTCTAAATCCCACCGAAAATAGACAAATGAAGATTAAAGAAAAATCATCAGATAACTAATATGGATGTAGCGAATCTTTACACATAAAAGTTAGAAACAGCTACTGGAAGCTGCAAATTACTTTGTATGATGGTAATGGGAGCTTAGTCAAGTCCTGAAAGCATACACAGTGCACCTGAAAATAACTGGTACTGGCGCAGGTAAAGAGAAGTACAGAACATGTAGCACTGCTCTACAGTCATGGCCAAAAGTTTTGAGAATGATACAAATATTAATTTTTACAAAGTCTACTGCTTCAGTTTTTCTAATGGCAATTTGCATATACTCCAGAATGTTATAAAGAGTGATCAGCTTAACAGCAATTACTTGCAAAGTCAATATTTGCCTAGAAAATGAACTTTATCCCCCAAAACACATTTCAACATCATTGCAGCCCTGCCTTAAAAGGACCACTTAACATCGTTTCAGTGATTGCTCCATTAACACAGGTGTGGGTGTTGATGAGGACAGGGCTGGAGATCAATCTGTCATGATTAAGTAAGAATGACACCACTGGACACTTTAAAAGGAGGCTGGTGCTTGCCATCATTGTTTCTCTTCTGTTAACCATGGTTATCTGTAAAGAAACACGTGCAGTCATCATTGCACTGCACAAAAATGGCCTAACTGGGAAGAGTATTGCAGCTAGAAAGACTGCACCTCAGTCAACAATCTATCGCATCATCAAGAACTTCAAGGAGAGAGGTTCCATTGGTGCCAAAAAGGCTCCAGGGCGCCCAAGAAAGACCAGCAAGCGGCAGGACTGTCTCTTAAAAGTGTTTCAGCTGCGGGATCGGGCTACCAGCAGTGCAGAGCTTGCTGAGGAATGGCAGCAGGCAGGTGTGAGTGCATCTGTACGCACTGTGAGGCGGAGACTCTTGGAGCAAGGCCTGGTCTCAAGGAGGGCAGCAAAGAAGCCACTTCTCTCCAGAAAAAACATCAGGGACAGACTGATATTCTGCAAAAGGTACAGGGAGTGGACTGCTGAGGACTGGGGTAAAGTCATTTTCTCTGATGAATCCCCTTTTCGATTGTTTGGAACATCTGGAAAACAGCTTATTTGGAGAAGAAGAGGTGAGCGCTACCACCAGTCTTGTCTCATGCCAACTGTATAGCATCCTGAAACCATTCATGTGTGGGGTTGCTTCTCAGCCAAGGGAATCGGCTCTCTCACAGTCTTGCCTAAAAACACAGCCATGAATAAAGAACGGTACCAGAATGTCCTCCAAGAGCAACTTCTCCCAACCGTCCAAGAGCAGTTTGGCGCTCAACAATGCCTTTTCCAGCATGATGGAGCACCTTGCCATAAAGCAAAGGTGATAACTAAATGGCTCAGGGAACAAAACATAGAGATTTTGGGTCCATGGCCTGGAAACTCCCCAGATCTTAATCCCATTGAGAACTTGTGGTCAATCATCAAGAGACGGGTGGACAAACAAAAACCAACAAATTCAGACAAAATTAAAGCATTGATTCTGCAAGAATGGACTGCTATCAGTCAGGATTTGGTCCAGAAGTTGATTGAGAGCATGCCAGGGAGAATTGCAGAGGTCCTGAAGAAGAAGGGTCAACACTGCAAATATTGACTTGCTGCATTAACTCATTCTAACTGTCAATATAAGCTTCTGTTACTCATAATATGAATGCAATTATATTTCTGTATGTGATAAAAACATCTGACAAACACACATAAAAACCAGAGGGCAGCAGATCATGTGAAAATATAATATTTGTGTCATTCTCAAAACTTTTGGCCATGACTGTCTACTGTAGCAAGGCGTCAAGCAGAGCCAGCATTTCACTAATGCATGAGTTTTACTAGTTAAATGACCATGCTGATTTGTCGGACCCTCCAGTCAAGCATTGTATCCTGAGTCTGGTTTCAACTAACAATGATCCAGCAAATTGTATGTTTTAAAATACTGTAACTTGAGGAACCACTATACAGTATTCCTTATACAAAGATTACTATACAGAACATTACTGCTTACTGCACTGCTCTTTAATCTAGGGCTACCCACCTGCTATGAAACTAGAACCCCCATCCTGCCCTATACTCCCTGGCTAGTATTGACATTGTAGGAATGTTGCTTGTCAGACTAGGTGTGCTTCCAACAATTCCCCAGAACACATTATTTACAACTTTTGATTTTGTGTATTTTTTGTCTTTATTTATGTACATATTTTCTGACATACACCAAGCGGCATCCTTCTAGGAGACTGAAATTCAGCAACTTATGGTGGTGATCTTAAAGAACTACAACATCTAAAGGGAATTAGGACAGAAATGGCACTGTAGGGATGGCCAAAGATGATGCTGGACTAATGGATGATATGTGTTGGGTAATGGATCATGGATGTATTCCCTGGGGGAAACCCTGGTGGGGTTCTCCCAGCTGAGGGTGTTTTGAGGTGCCCATGATGTATGGTGCGATTAAGACATGGGAGACAGAGTGTCAGTTGAACAGGTGATGTTTGTGGCTATTCTTCCAGCCACAAATAACATGGAGGCACAGGTTTTCTTAGCAAGCAGTATATACTTAAAGGGCATTCTACAAGTGGAAGTGGCGCCTGCTCTTCACACTTTCTTCAAGTCCACTGTCTTTTTGATTTATGACATGAGGAAAGTAGTGTCGAGCTCCATGATTTATGTGCCAGTCAGGGCCCGTATCACAGTACAATCAATGACATCATAACACAGGGATAATATACAAACAAAATGATCACTGTTACACTGTGACATTGGAGCATACGAAGAAAATAATTATAATGATGTCTCATGCAGGCATTATGATGTCCCAGTAAAGCATCCAAGACTACATACCGCACAACATTTTTACATCAAATCAATGAAACCTTAAAGATTTGATCCCACGAAAAAATCTGGTAAATTATGGCTGGGTTTCTGACGAATGTCAGACCATCGACAGTTCCTGTATTCATGGTCATATCTATTGGCAACTGATCAAGACAACAGATGTCACC
This sequence comes from Leptodactylus fallax, assembly GCA_947044405.1. Lineage (NCBI taxonomy): Eukaryota > Metazoa > Chordata > Amphibia > Anura > Leptodactylidae > Leptodactylus > Leptodactylus fallax. The sequence continues at coordinate 1,337,509 of CAMRHE010000334.1, forward strand.
AATAAGGGTATGTTCACATGATGGAATTTGCCGTTGATTTTAAGTGGATTCCGCCCCCAAATCAGCAGTAGACTCCGCATTTGATTTTGCCTCCTATTGTTTTCAATGAAAAAATAAGCATCCTGCTCGATCTTGCCGGAGCTCGAGACTTCAAACTGATTTGACCCATTCATCTGGGCCTAATCTGCGGCAGAAAGTCGCAACAAAATGTCAATGCCCTGTCTGCCTTAAATTCCTCTTCATTTTCCACTGTATGAACATATGATTCCCAAAAAATTTTCAAAAAATGTTTAATTATTAATATTTGCATTAAATTTTTAATTGTTTACAAATCTAAATATGTTCAAGGGAAAACCCCCTTTAAAAATAGTACAGTACAGAAAAGCTACAAGCCTATCAATTTTTACTATACAAGAAAAGTGGAGGGTTTCTCATTTATTTTAGGTTTAAATGGTCCTTACTACACATAAGCTATTATATTCACAACATACAGAAAAATATTTTTTCCAATGACTTTTCAATCTAAACGCTGCAGCAGTTTAACCAAGTGCAGAATTTCGGGTTAGGTCTGCTACATTTGTTTGTGCTTCCAGAAGGCTATTAGAGTTATGTATACAGACTGAGCTGTATACTATTCTAGGAAGCTTCGTAATGAGGGTTGTCACTATTTCCCACTGCATACATACGCTGGAGAGTGCAACCCACGCTAATAAACAACATCAGGTCTCAAGAAGAAAAGGGTCAGAAAACACTTATTAAATCAGTCATACTAATGGACTCCCACAAAGAAAACAAAAATTGTGCGTAGATACAAGATGTCCTATACTCTGGGCTTATGCTTTTTATTTCCCTTTGTTTACATAGTGCTAGCATATTCCACAGTGCTGTACAGAGATTACTTACATCATATGAGTGTATGAATTCCACCATAGGTTTATGTAATGATGATTAGAATTTTGTGAAAGTCTTATAAGAACTTCCTGTGCCTGGTAATGTTGAAAATCTTTGTCTAGATAATAATATGAAACAAGTAGTCCCTATGATATCTGAGAGGCAAGTGTCAGTGAGGGTATTTCAGCAAGGCCCAACAGCCTGTCCCTTGGAATTTCAGATAGCAGTTCACTGAAACATGAGCTCAGTTACCAAATATAGTTGACTAGAGGAAGAATGACATGGTCCTGTGGGAACAGATGCAAGGTTCAGGCCACATTCACCTCATGAGTGCTGTGGGGACAAAGCAATACTTAATGTATAGCGGTACATCTCTTTCCCTTGTCTAGAGAACTCTTCCAGGGTTTTACGGTAAGTGTTACCTTCTTATATCCACCTGCTGCAGATATACAGAATGCTTGCTATTATTCAGGAAAACTACTGCAATGAAGCATGTATTACATTGATAATAACTTGTGATGTATTTGACAACATTACTTACATGACCATACTATTTCTTCTTTCCAAATGTATTGTTGCAGATATGTTCATAACTAACAGTTTTAAGGAATTACTTTACTTTTTTTTTTACTTAACTTCATATTTAGCTATTAAGGATGATCATTTTACACACTTCCCTTAGTACCTATTGTAGTCTAAATGTAGCACAGATCTAAATTGTCAGGTTGCACTTGCAATCTCTGCTGGTTAAGATGCCATCATTTAGTGTACAAGCAATGCGGCACCATTGATAATTGACTTTATACTATATGTTTATGCCATGTTGCTTCATGACTGATCATTATAACATGACGCTGGACAGAGAGCATGCTCAAGTGGTAACTTTGGGATGTTACATTTGTATTCTTGTAGTACATGATTTTTTGAAAGAATCATAATTCACTTGTTGTGGTGGACACCTTCTCTGACACCAGTATTATTTTCTTGTTTATATTAGAATTATTCTTTAGGATGGCAAACAGGGCACTGGATCAAGCTCTGCCAGTTTTAATTCCAGATGTCTATTCTAATAAGACAAAAACAGAATGTTTGTCTGAAAACATGTCCGAAGCTTCATCCCATGACTCTTTCTACGACTCTTTATCAGACTTACATGGAGAAACTATTGATGGAAACTTCCCAGAACTCTCTGCTTTCCTAAGTCAAGAAGAAATGAACAAGAGCCTTGACATTGCACGTGAGGCCTTCTCAGGTCCTCATACTGTGGATCCAACCCAAGGACATGTTTTGCCTCCACGTGCTAAGCAGCCTGATAGATCTTTTAAAGAATTGAAATTAAGTAATTCCACATCAGAAGGCACAAGACGAAGAGATGGTGGACTTAATAAATCAGGAAAAGCCAACAAACCAGAGCCCTCAAATGTTCGTGGAATGATATCACCATTTCTAACCACTAGCCCAAGTATAATTCGAGCTTTGCAAGCCCAAAAAGCCTCAAAAAACCATGGTAAAAGTGGCTACAACACACTTCCAATTCCAAAAGCAAGAGCAAAAACAATTAACAAGGATGTTAATGCGCAAAGTGAAATGTGTGAAAAAGCTGCCAATTTTATTGAAGAACTCTCTGCAATATTTAGAGAGACAAATAAAGCAAGAGATAAACGATCAAATGGAGATTCTTCTTCCCCAGATAGTGGCTACCTATCTCCGAAAAAAGAGAACACTATTATTATTAACCCCAAAGTCAATGAAGCAGAGAAACAGCAACAAAAACCAACAGATGTGACCCCTGTGAGATATACTGAGGATAAAAAAGAGAAAGTAGAGTATTCTGAAGTTAAGAAAACCAAAGAAGAAAGCAGGCATGGCCAGGCTAATAAATCTTACTCTCCTCCTTCAGCTGCTCGATTTGTCCAGAAACTGAAAAGTCAAGAAGTAGCTGAGGGGAATAGAGTCAGGTTAGAATGCAAAGTGACAGGAAACCCTAATCCAGTAGTCAGGTAAGTCACCCAGTCTATATGTCTCTTGTATACGTACAGTAATATTAAACTCATGTAAATGTTTTCTTATCAAAAAGAAGAGCTGTTTTCTGTTTTCTAGGGTATGGTCACACGTACTATATTTATTGTAAAATTTTAATTCCTACCAACATTCAGCAATAAAATACAGTACATTGTCAGTGAATAGGACTTTGAGAAACCCCAATCACAAAGTATGTAAAACATCTGCTGTGAATTTTAAGCTTTGCTGCATGGCCTATCTATTAAAGAATTATGCCACATATTTCACCTGTTGCAGTATATATCTACATTGAAATCTGAGTCAAAATCCATGCAGATTTTGCCGTGGTTATGGTGCGAATTTAAAGGCTAGTTCCACAGCCTAGTTTCATGTAATGTATGAACTTAGCTTTGCGCTTTTAAGCTAAAAACAGAAACAGGTTTAAAATATGGAAGGCACAAATCTTTCAATTGTGCTCTTTTCATATTTCACACCTGGTTTTGGCTTACAAATAGTAATGCAAAATACAGTTGTGAAAAAAAAAGCTGTATTCACATACTATTGTTTATGATGTATTAGTGAAAAGATCAGTTTGGATCTGTTGAAAAGCCAATAAAACGTAATATACAACAAGCTATACTCTAGCTCTGACATAAGACAAAGATTAGTTCTAAGTAAGACTAGGTAGGTAAGGGTGAGTTCAGACCTTACATTCTGGTGCAGCTCAAAGCAGCATCAAAACCACAGGGTGAAAAGCTGAGCAAACCTGATGTTCATGAAGGCAGTATTGCAGTCAACACATCCATTATTTTCATTAAAGAAACAGTTCTAGGATGCAAATACCAACAAAGAACAATGCCGACAAAACCTTAAAAATGAAAAAATTACATGAAACAAACATCAAGATGATGGTTAGGGTTTGATAGACCATTTAAATGTATTGCTAAAGATTATTTCAGATCCAACATTGACGACTATATTGTCAAGCATATGCTGGGTGAAAACAATGTAGGTTAGCTGCCGCAAATTCATTGGTGGTTAACTCATGGGAATAAAGTTGTAGCATAGTGGATGAGATGTAAACAAATCCCACTCACATGCTGCACAAAAAAACCGCAGTATGTCAACTATTGCTGGCGGTTTTACCTAATGCAAAGTCTGAAAGCAGTAGGGGAACTGCAGGTGAGCCGCAGATAAAAAAAAAAAAATATCCAATGGTGGGAGATTTTGCAGTAGAAAATGCTGCTAAATATCCCTGCAGATATTCCAACCTACTATGGTATCATTCCTGGATATGGAGAAAAAAAAAATACAAAAAGTGAAGAATAAACATAAAAACACAGTAGGGGAATTCATCAAATGCATCTAAAAATTACTTGACTTACCATTTCATTTAGTATGAAACAAATTGCGTAAAATGCAACAAATTCATCAAATAGTCGCAAATGCTTGATGAATTTGGCACAATTTTAAAAAAAGAGCGGTCTTTTGAAAACCTATATAATTTGTCATTAACATTTAGCATTTGACACAACGCAAAAACCGCAAAACCACGTCAAAAACCCAGTCAAAAAAACGCTAGCACCTCCCATTGATTTCAATGGGTTTTTCAAGGTGGAATCCACCTGAAGATAGGTCATGTCGTGGAAAAAAACTGCTACTGACTCCCATTGAAATGAATGGGAGGCGTTTTTTCAGGCAGATTTTGAGGAGGATTCCGCATCAAAATCCGCCTGCAAAAAACTCCATCTGAACATAGCCTTGTAGTTTTCCCCAAATGAAGCCAATAGGAATAAACCAAAGAAAAATTACAATAAATATGATATACTGTGCTAAAAAAAATACATAACGTCCTAAATTTCACTCATTGTTCAAAAGGAAAATGTGTACAAATCTCCTTGACATTTATATAAAATCTGGATTTCTCAGTTTTTAAAGAAGACATTTGACCACTCCAACTTCCATTCTTCAATAGGTGCTGCTCCACTGATTCCAACCTAGTTGTTTTTTTTTCTCTAGCCCCCACTGCTCCTGAGCAATCGATGCTGTTAGTTTCAGCACCCAATATGCTAATTAGACTCTCTATCAGGCGGGCAGTATTGAGGTAGAGCAGATAATCTGAAAACGCCCATCTGAAATATGAAATCCTAATTAGCATATCGGGGGCTGAAACTAACAGCACTGATTGTTTGGGAATAGAAAGGGCTAGAGAAAAAATCCCAACTGCACCATAGTTAGTAGAGTGGCACCTATTGAAGGATGCAAATAGTTTGAGTTGGTGGAAGTGGTAAAAGGTCATCACTAAATGATCACTAACTTTTCAACACATTTTGCATAAATCAATAGTACAATGGCTGCCCTGTTATGGCAGGTTAAATTTTTTGCAGGACAAGCTGTATTTTTTTGTTACCATGTAAATGTTCTATATAATATGTTGATAAATTGCAAGCAAAAATATTTGTGGTATGAAATGAGAAAAAAAAAAATTCTACCATTGCATGGGGTTTCATTTTTATAGCATTCTCTGTCCAGTAAAAATGACACGTTAACTTTATTCTTCAAATTAAAATTGACTTTTTTATATTACCTTCTACGGAGCTGTGTGATGGCCTATTTCTGTTGGGCAAGGTGCACATTTTAATCCCTTCACGACATCCGCCATAATGGTACGGTGCATGTCGGATGTTTAAATATGGCAGCTGCTCAGCTGACGGAGCTGCCAATTTGGGGAGGGTGGCTGGACTCCTGGAACAAGATCAGGGGACAGTGATCCATTGCCATGACAGCCAGGAGACTATTGATGGTTCCCAGGCTTATATGAGATTGAACTGTATTTCAGGCTGCTCTATGCAGCCTGTAATACAAATGCTGGTAATTTGCAATGTATTGGAATGCATTTCATTAGTGATCAGACCCCCTGGGGTTCAAGACCCCTAGGGAGTCTAATAAGTACAGTAAAAAAATATAAAATGCAGTTTTTCTCCAATTCCACTCCATTATGAATTTTATTCCAGCTTTCCAGTACATCATACAGAATATTAAATGGTACCATTACGTAGTACAATTTCTCCCACAAACATTAGGCACTCATAGGGCTCTGTGAAAAATAAAAAAGTTACGAGGTTTGGAAGGCGGGGAGTCAGAAATGAAAAACGAAAAATGCCTGCCATGCGAAGTAGGTAATGATACCATTTTAGGCTTTTTTTAAAAAAAAATTTCTTATCAAAGACCTCAAAGCGCAGGGAGCATTGTGGAGTGGGGTACTTAGTAGCTGTCTAGGGTTGTTTTACAGGAAACCAATTTTCCTATCAGTATATTTTGGGAATGTTGGAGGAAACCAGAGAGGTTTTAATAATTGAAATTATGTAATTTAATGTTTTTAACTAGATCAGTTTCTCTCAGGAAGATTATAATATGTACTTCAGTAATGTAGTTATTAAAAACGCTTTCCAGGACAGTGCTGTAAATCAAGTCTCTGTTTCTAAGAATTGCTAATCACAGTTGGGATTATCTAATATGTGTTAAATATGCAAGTAAGCAAATGCTGAAATGCACCTGTTGTGGATTAGACAATAATAGATAGGGCCGGCTGACTGGATAAAGTGAGCATCATGTGGAGTCATGCAGAACCAAAGTGACATGGTCAAATAATATATTATGAAATAGGAAATGCTGTATCTTATAATACTAGGCTACAGACATACTGTACTGAACTTCTTTAAAGAGTAAAGTCATATACAACATACCACCAAACGCAGGATTGGATCCGATAAAGAGATTTCTTTATTTACTGCTAGTTTGGCCAAGAACCTAATTTCTTACCAAACGATACTAAGAGTTAATATGGGTCCATATTACACCACCTTTGTGACAAACTTGATTCTCTAGTAAAGGCAATTTATTTATGGGAGAGAATCTCCATAATATGGCAAGTAGATTCTCATGGAATCTGTGAAAAAAAATACTTTGTGTATCTTTATGAAAATGTGGCGGAAGGTAGAATGATTCTAAGGAATTATAGTATGTGCAACCTCCAAACTGTACAAAGCCATAATATAATACCTATCACAATATATGAAGCCATACTGATCCTCTGTATGTCTCCTGTTTCATACAGAAGAACACAGAATTTTTTGTGAAGTTCTAAAAAAACTATTTGCATGTGTCATTGGATGCCACATAATTGAGGTACTGTATATTGTTGCCGTAAATAGGTACCTTACAGCAGCACATGTATACTCACCATTCAGATAACACAATTCTAATGTCAGTGGTCTATTGGTCTTCGTTTACTCTGCTGCAGCAATGACTTTGATGACATCACATGTTGAGGTGACATACCATGCAGAAGAAGCAGGTCGTCAAAACTCAGACTAAATTTTTTTATTTGTTCCTCTTTCTTGGTGCACATAATGGATAAAATAAAAAATTTCAAGGCAGTTTAAAGAAGTTGTCCATTTTTGATAACTCTGGTTCAGACATCCAGAGAAGGGTAGGTCATGGTTGGTGAAGGTTATATATATATATATATATATATATATATATATATATACAGTACAGACCAAAAGTTTGGACACACCTTCTCATTCCAAGAGTTTTCTGTATTTTCATGACTATAAAAATTGTAGATTCACACTGAAGGCATCAAAACTATGAATTAACACATGTGGAATTATATACTTAACAAAAAAGTGTGAAACAACTGAAAATATGTCTTATATTCTAGGTTCTTCAAAGTAGCCACCTTTTGCTTTGATTACTGCTTTGCACACTCTTGGCATTCTCTTGATGAGCTTCAAGAGGTAGTCACCTGAAATGGTCTTCCAACAGTCTTGAAGGAGTTCCCAGAGATGCTTAGCACTTGTTGGCCCTTTTGCCTTCACTCTGCGGTCCAGCTCACCCCAAACCATCTCGATTGGGTTCAGGTCTGGCGACTGTGGAGGCCAGGTCATCTGGCGTAGCACCCCATCACTCTCCTTCTTGGTCAAATAGCCCTTACACAGTCTGGAGGTGTGTTTGGGGTCATTGTCCTGTTGAAAAATAAATGATGGTCCAACTAAACGCAAACCGGTTGGAATAGCATGCCGCTGCAAGATGCTGTGGTAACCATGCTGGTTCAGTATTCCTTCAATTTTGAATAAATCCCCAACAGTGTTACCAGCAAAGCACCCCCACACCATCACACCTCCTCCTCCAGGCTTCAAGGTGGGAACCAGGCATGTAGAGTCCATTCGTTCACCTTTTCTGCGTCGCACAAAGACACGGCGGTTGGAACCAAAGATCTCAAACTTGGACTCATCAGACCAAAGCACAGATTTCCACAGGTCTAATGTCCATTCCTTGTGTTCCTTAGCCCAAACAAGTCTCTTCTGCTTGTTGCCTGTCCTTAGCAGTGGTTTCCTAGCAGCTATTTTACCATGAAGGCCTGCTGCACACAGTCTCCTCTTAACAGTTGTTGTAGAGATGTGTCTGCTGCTAGAACTCTGTGTGGCATTGACCTGGTCTCTAATCTGAGCTGCTGTTAACCTGCAAATTCTGAGGCTGGTAACTCGGATGAACTTATCCTCCGCAGCAGAGGTGACTCTTGGTCTTCCTTTCCTGGGGCGGTCCTCATGTGAGCCAATTTCTTTGTAGCGCTTGATGGTTTTGGCCACTGCACTTGGGGACACTTTCAAAGTTTTCCCAATTTTTCGGACTGACTGACCTTCATTTCTTAAAGTAATGATGGCCATTCGTTTTTCTTTACTTAGCTGTTTTTTTCTTGCCATAATACAAATTCTAACACTCCATTCAGTAGGACTATCAGCTGTGTATCCACCTGACTTCTGAACAACACAACTGATGGTCCCAACCCCATTTATAAGGCAAGAAATGCCACTTATTAAACCTGACAGGGCACACCTGTGAAGTGAAAACCATTTCAGTTGACTACCTCTTGAAGCTCATCAAGAGAATGCCAAGAGTGTGCAAAGCAGTAATCAAAGCAAAAGGTGGCTACCTTGAAGAACCTAGAATATAAGACATATTTTCAGTTGTTCCACACTTTTTTGTTAAGTATATAATTCCACATGTGTTAATTCATAGTTTTGATGCCTTCAGTGTGAATCTACAATTTTTATAGTCATGAAAATACAAAAAAACTCTTGGAAAGAGAAGGTGTGTCCAAACTTTTGGTCTGTACTTATATATATATATATATATATATATATATATATATATATATATAGAATATACTCTAATGTATGAGGAAAGCTCCACTAAAAAATATAAATAATAATATCAAAATATTGTTAAAAAAAACAAAAAACAACCACATTGGACTGGTCTACCAAAGAACCATATGATTGGCCCAGACTATAACACAATATTAGTTCCCAAATGTCCAGAAGAAGACAACCCTATGAAGTGACTTTGGAGCCAGTCACTTTCCATTAGGGTTTATGTCTTAGCAAATACGTAATTCACAAATAACACACCTAGGGGTACATTGTCACATCACTTTTTAGTCATCCATTCAGCAGATATAGTTAATGGATTCTGTAACGTCTCTGCCAGTTCGGGTCTCTGCGCCACCCTCCGCTCGCACGCTACGGCGAAGGAGGCGTGTCCAGTTTGGTTCCTTGCGTAGGTTTCTTGTTGCTCAGTCTGAACACGGTCCTGGACAATGTAATGGATTTCCAGCCACACCCGTGTTCTGAGCATTTCTCTCTGGACCGCATATAGTTAATCTCAGCCTTGTCTGTGTGGTTGACAGCCTGTCTACAAATCCAGTCTGGGGCTTGCCCAGACTTTCTATAAACAGGTTGTCAACCCTCACATGGTCGCTGGTTATTGCTTTTGCGTTCTGGCTAGTATTCCTTGCTGTCTTGTTACTGGTATTCGTATTCCTGACCTCTGGCCTTGACTTTTGACTATTCTCTTGGATTTTGATTTTGTACTGCATTGCTCATTTGTTACCGACCCCTTGGCTTGCTCTCTGCTTCTGTGTTGTTTTGTCTTGTACTGTTCTGTGTGTCACTTACTCAGTATAGGGTTTGTCTTCAGGTTGTCCTTTTACCGTTTAGGGTAACTGAGGCAATAGGAAGGGACAGTGGCTGGGGTGAGATTAGGGCTCACCTGTCTTTGTCCTTCCTCCCAGACCCCTGCAGTAGTGTAGGGTATTGCTACGCCTGGCAAGACCCTAACAGATTCTCTAGGAATGGATGCAAACTTATTCTATCAGAAAGGTCAAGCTAAAAAAAATTAATAAATAAACAAAAAAAATAAACATTTTTTTTAACCGGATACAAAAGACTACACTTTAGTGTCTGATTAAAAAAATGGACATCAGCTAATCCATTTGTCTTTTACGTTGAATTCTATGTAAATTTCCTTCAGTTGGCATCCATCTGTATCCATTGCTAGAGGATTCATTAAACTGCTAAAAGGAAGGAAATATATTGATGATAACAAAGTTCCTGATGCTGTTAAAAGTGAACTTGAACATATTCTGCATTTTTCGTCTTTTGACCTCTACAACTCTCTAAAAAAATCAGAAAACACTTTTGGAGACTATCATTAAATGAAACATTTTTTCCACTGTAATTTCCACTGGAGTTGTTCTCCATTTTCAGTAAACAGAGCTTTATGTGTAAAATCTGACAGAAAATAGAAGAAATTGCTTTATAGAAGGTAGGCACCAATTTTTTTAAAGTGCAAGTTGTGAGTTTAAACAGTTTTTCCAGACGGATAAAAGGCTAGGCGATCAATATTAGATCATTGGGGTCAGACCGCTCAGCTGTTGTAATGGGGACAATACATACTGGATGTGCATGAATAAAGTGAATGAGGAAACTGTAAAACCACTTATAAGCACTATGGATTGTGAAGCTATTTAAGCAACCACAATAATAATTCTACCCCAATGTCTGTAAGGTTAAGACCCCACGTTGCGAAAATGCAGCATTTTTTTGTTGCGAATTTTCTTAAGCCAAAGTCAGGAGTGGATTAAACAGAAGGGACATGTCTAAGAGTTTGCTTTTATATTTTCCATTCCTTTTCAAGCCACTCCTGACTTTGGCTCAAAAAAACGCAGGAAAATTTGCAATAAAAAAAAATGCTGCGTTTCCTCAACATGGGACCTTAACCTAAAAGTAATATTGGTGAGATATCTGATTCACTATGGGTGTTTTAATGCTTTAGGTAGAAATCCTGACAACTCTCTTGTTTTGTATTTAAACATATAGATATATTTCCTGTGAAATAACAATTTGGAAGCATTTATACTTAGAACTTCATATTGTACATTCCTCTATTCCTCCTGAAAATACTGTATATGTAGTATTTTTATAGCAGAATTAGAATATGTTCATGGGATAGAAGTGGAGAACTTATTGTTTAGTGACCAAGAGAACAATGCTTCAATTCTTGCAAACAATAGAACTGTAAAAGGGCAGGAAAGTAACAGCTTTCTAGTAAGGTGCACAGTAACCTTGTCTTCTTAGAGGACCTGTGTTCACATTTTACTCCTTCCCAAAAAAGAATTTATCTATGTGCACTTTGCTGCCACCTGCTACATGAAGAGATAATGGTTGAAGGCTGCCAAGTTTTACCACTGTGAGCCAAGAATATATGCTGCCTCAAGGTTTATTCACAGAAAGTATGTATGACAACAGCTGCCACAGAAATATCACAAAGTCCTGCAGGAACATGAATATATGCCCACATAAAATACTTGGATTATTCATAAATTTAAGTACAACCCAAAAAGTAATTTACCAGTAGTGTTGGTGTCTGTTTGCAGTTATGAACAAGAAACGATAATTCTTATTGACGTACGCTGTATTAGACAAAGTTGTAATAACTTTGTGGCTTTTGTATTAGGTTTAAACCACTAATAAAAAGAATAATCTGGACAGTGTATGAAAAATTAATTTTCTAAACTAATATTTTTCAGTTTACTTATTGCAAAAAAAATGTATATAAGTACTTCTGCCTCCAGGTGGCGCACTAAGATTATGAATAAGCATACACACCTGTAATATTGCAACATAATTCATATGATACATTACTACAATATACAACATAACTTTCCTTTTCCATGATGTGTTCCATCCTTCCTAACTATTATAATGCAATTATACTCATAGACAAATAATGCACCGAAAAGGAGTTGCTGGAAGCGAATGTAACTTTATATGTGTGAATGCAATGATGATATATGTAAGTGATGACTACTAATATTAGAGTGAAAGGATAAATTTATTGGGTAAAACTGAGGGGTTCTAGTACCATGTTAGGCCACCTCTAGCCTGGATACAAGATGAGACAAGGTTGGGTATTCAAGGTCCGTAGGCAGATTGCAGCATATATGCCTATAGATGTTGCATCTGGGCCTGTAGATCCTGAACACTCATAGGTTGTCAAAGTTGGTCTTCCATCTAGTCCCATAAATGCTTGACTGGCAATAAATCTGGCAACAGGATAGGCTAAGGAAATGTTGTAATCTGGTAACCTTGCTATGTGTGAGTGAGCATTATCTGCTGTAAATTGCCAGTTGGAAACCCTGCCATGAAGACAACATACAGTCATATGAAAAAGTTTGGGCACCCCTATTAATCTTAATCATTTTTAGTTCTAAATATTTGGGTGTTTGCAACAGCCATTTCAATTTGATATATCTAATAACTGATGGATACAGTAATATTTCAGGATTGAAATGAGGTTTATTGTACTAACAGAAAATGTGCAATATGCATTAAACCAAAATTTGACCGGTGCAAAAGTATGGGCACCTCAACAGAAAAGTGACATTAATATTTAGTAGATCCTCCTTTTGCAAAAATAACAGCCTCTAGTCGCTTCCTGTAGCTTTTAATCAGTTCCTGGATCCTGGATGAAGGTATTTTTGACCATTCCTCTTTACAAAACAATTCCAGTTCAGTTAAGTTTGATGGTCGCCGAGCATGGACAGCCCGCTTCAAATTATCCCACAGATGTTCAATGATATTCAGGTCTGGGGACTGGGATGGCCATTCCAGAACATTGTAATTGTTCCTCTGCATGAATGCCTGAGTAGATTTGGAGTTTGTGTTTTGGACAGGGTCGGACTGGCCCACCGGGGAACCGGTGAATCCACCTGTGGGCCCCAAGCCCCGACTATTAGTCCTCATGTCATGGGGGCCCGATCGGGATCCTGACCATCCCGATCGGGCCCCTGACCAGTGGCGTTACGATCGGGGTCGCAGGGGGCGCGACCGCGACCGGAACCGGCAGGGGTACGGGGGCCCGCGGCCAGCTGGAGATGGCCGGGGCCCCGGACCACTATGATAGTGGTCGGGGAAAGCCTGGTTCCTCGACCGCTATACATACTGTTATTGGAAAGGGACCCTGTCATATTGCAGGCCCCTTTCCAATAGATGGCAGGGCAGGGCAGGGCACCCAGGGGAGGTGACTGAAAATAATAAACACATATTCTCACCTCTCCTGGGCGCAGCGTCCTCTCCGGCGCTCTTCTGTCATGTGACTGAGGCCTGTGATTAGGCCCTGGCGGTCACATGGGGCGCGACCGCGTAATGACGTCAGTGCGCCCCCACGTGACTGCTGAGGCCCAATCACAGGCCTCAGCAGCGACGTCGGAAAAGGGCCTGAAGACGCTGAAGACGACAGGATGGAGCGAGGATGCCAAGGAAAGGTAATACAAGGTGAGTATGAATGTTTGTTATTTTTAATCACTTCCCCTGGGCCTCCGATTATTATACTCTGGGGTCTGAGGAGACCCCAGAGTATAATAATAGCACTGAAGTGGAGCGGAGGGGGCTATTGGGCGCATATAATACTGGGTGGGGGCCACTGTGGAGCTTATAATACTAGGAGGGGGCCACTGTGGAGCTTATAATACTGGGTGGAGGCCACTTTGGAGCATATAATACTGGGTGGGGGCCACTTTGGAGTATATAATACTGGGTGGGGGCCACTTTGGAGCATATAATACTGGGTGAGAGCCACTGTGGAGCTTATAATACTGGGTGGGGGCCACTGTGGAGCTTATAATACAGGGTGGGGGCCACTGTGGAGCTTATAATACAGGGTGGGGGCCACTGTGGCGCTTATAATACTGGGTGGGGGCCACTGTGGAGCTTATAATACTGGGTGGGGGCCACTGTGGAGCTTATAATACAGGGTGGGGACCACTATGGAGCTTATACTCCATACAGTGGCTCCTTCATTTTTTTTTAATTACGCAGGGGCAGGTGAAAAAAACAAAACAAAAAAAACCCCCACAAACTTTCTCTCCTGTCCCCAGTGTCTCCCAGCGCAGTTCGGTTCTGCAGTTCTGTTGTTTTCTTCCAGCTGACGTTCCCTCTGCACGTGACTACCTGTGATGTCACGTGACCCCTGAGGCCAATCTGTGGCCTAAGGGAAGGGACCTGGGACGTCACAGCCAGTGAGGAATTCCGGCAAAAAGAAGACAGCGGAGCTGCAGGACCGGACCGTGCAGGGAGGACACCAGAGCACCGGAGACAGGTGAGTATGTTTAGTATGTTTTTGTTTTTTTGGGGGGGGGGGGGTAGGGGGGATTCACCTCCCCCAGACTAATTATAAAAAAGAAAAAAAATTATCCTGGACAATCTCTTTAAAGTGTGGTGCATTAGGGGTGTATATTAAAGGGGTTGTCCAGGCATAATTTGTTATGGTTTATCTTCAGGATAGGCCACAGATACCTGATCTGTAGGGGGCTGACCCCGGACCGATCAGCTGTATCGAGCCACTTCTGATGCCCGTACTGTACACAATACAGGGCCAGAAGCAGAAATCTCTGTCCACTGTATATTAGCCGGGCACCTTCACTGTATTTCAGCACTTATTGAAGTCAGTAGGAGCTGAGCTGCAGTGAAGGCGCCGGGCTGCTATACAGCGGATGGAGCTTTCTGCTTCCGGCCCTGTGTTGTGTACAGAACAGGTGCCGGAAGTGGCTCCGAACAGCTGATGGGGCCATGTGTCAGCCCTCTACCGATCAGGTATTTATGGCCTATCCAGAGCATAGGCCATAAAAAAGATTAACCCTGGACAACCCTTTTAATATGCCCCACACAGTTTAATGTCCCCCCCACAGGATGTTAGCCCCATCACTGCTCCCACACAATATAATGACCCCATCACTATTCCCCATACAGTATGGGGGACCAGTGAAGAGGCCACTATGTGGGGGGACCAGTGAAGTGACCATAGAAAAATTTGGCCCAGACAACCCCTTAAAAGAGGTTGTCCATAAACTGGAGCGACCACTGTGTTGGATGCCAGGGAGGAGTAAAAATAAGAAAATTTTTAAAAAAGCATACTCACCTGTCCCCAGCACCCTGTTGTCCCCTGCCTGTGTCTGTTCGGTCTCATGGCGGCGCCTCATTTCTGGAAATCCTGTACCTAATTGGTTTTAGCGATCACATGAGGTGCAGGACTCCCAGCAAGGAGTCGCCGGCATGAGACTGAATGGACACTGGCAGCAGACAACGGAGCACCGGGGACAGGTGAGTATGCTTTTTAATTTACTTATTTTTTACTTTACACCTCCCGCCAGCTACATGGGTTGCTCCAATTCCTTCGACAACCTCTTTAAAGGATTTGTAAATCTTCCTAATATTGATGGCCTGTCCTTAGGCTAGGCCATCAATATTACATCTGTGATGATACAACAGCCAGGACCTCTGCAGATTAGCTTTTCCAGGACAGTGCGGCGACAGGTAAAGGTAACAATTCTAGGAGCCACGCTGTTCACTTGCCATACAAGGTGTAGCAGTAGGTTTAGGTAGTGCAGTGGTGCACATGGTATAGTGGGTGAGCAGCATGGCTCCCGGCATGTTATTACCTTTAGCCGCCCTGTCTCGGTACCGCTGATCTGCAGGGGTCCTGATGGTGTAAGAGACAGCCAATGTTGTCCTAAGCTTTATTTGTCTGTATAAACTGTTAATGTTGAATGTATTTCTGTGATTCTGTTCCTTTAAGACAGCAGCCATTGTAATTGTGACATGATGCTGGAGTGACTCCCCCCCTTTTATGTCAGCTTGCCTGTTCTGCAGACAGAATGTGAGCAGAGAAGCAGGAAGTGACGAGACAGAGAGCAGCAGCCATCTTAGCAAGTGTTGTATTGAACTGGTGTGGAGATTTTTCTGTACAGCTAAGCTGTATCTTGGTCCAGAGACAAACAGAGTGTAAAGAGACAACAGGACTAGTGAGTCCACGTGAAAGGAACTGTGCTCAGTGGCTGATCAGTGAGATTGACATTGTGACTGTGTATATGGATACCACAGATAGAGACTCGCAGTGCTGTTGATGTACTGGACGGCACCTGCTAAATCCCGCTTTACATCCCAGCTCAGTGTATGGATTCGGCAGGACTGTCAGTGTGCTGAGTGGAATCTGCTGTTGGATTACATTGCATTCAGTTGGTTTCCCTGTCTGTTAAAGAGGACTTCATTTCTCCCAAGATCCTGATAACCGTGAGGAGAGGACGCTTCACTATAAAAGAAAGGACCGACTTTGGGCCCCACCGTGCGCTTCTACGGACTGTAAGCGGTCCACCTGGACCACTGGGGAAAAGGGGGTGCACCCAAATGTGAAGTCAGGGTCAGTTAGGGATAGTTTTGAGTATATTGTTCATTCAGTGTCCATACTGCAGAAGTGGACAGAGTAAAAGTAGAAACCATTGCAGAATTTGCCTTGAAATTGTTCATGCTATATTGTATATTTTGCTTGTCTTTAGCCCTGTCATTTTACCTTTAACTAGCCTTTATTAACTTATAGTAAATATATTTTTTTTTCTTGAACTACCGCGTGTGCGTTCATTTCTGGTTGCGGAGTCCAAACCACCTGCCTTGCTCTCGGTTCACAAATTGGCGTAGTCGGCAGGATCCGCTTACCAGAATGGACGGTGACGCACCCGTTCGGGAGAATGGTGCTGGAGGAAGAATGCCAGCAGGGGCTATAATGAGTCAGTTAGCTAAATTTGATGGCAATAATATGTCAGTGAGTATGTGGGTGGAACAGATACGAATGATACAGCGAATGTACCAGACCACACCAGAAGTACTAGTAGAGCTAGCAATATTGACATTACAAGGGGATGCTAAGACCACGGTGATACTGAGGCCATTTGAACAAAGGCAGACATTTGAGCAAGTAGTCCAGATTCTAGAAACCATTTATGGAGAAACTGCATTGCTGGGGTCTCTGCAGGCTCGGTTCTTCCAGAGGGTACAACAGGAGAATGAAAGCCTTCCCCAATATGCAAATGCCCTACAAGAACTGCTCCGAGATATTCAAGTGAAGGAAAGAGGGGGCTCGCCAGCCTTCTGTAACCCTGATCGGACTCTCCGTGACCAGTTTGTCCTGGGGATACGTGACGGCAGTTTAACTGTGACTATGCAGGATTTTATACGACGAGAGACTGATGCTAAATTCCATGATGTACAGGTAGAGGCCATCTCCCGTGCCAATAGTATGTTCCCGAAGCCCCAGACCGCAGTTGGAGTTACTTTGTCAAAGGGGGCTAGTTCTGGCTCAGAGACAGTAGAAAAGGGGACGGTTAAAGAAATTCTCACAGTAATGCAGAAACTGCAAGAGCAAATGGAACACTTGCACACCCGTTGTGATGAACATTCTATGAAAATTGCAGACTTCCAGAAAACTGGAGGTGAAAGGGTGAGCCGTCCATACCCAGAAAATCAGAATCACCCACCACCCCGCTGGAGGGATGAGGATAGGACCTACCGAAGGGGTCCAAATCAAATAATGCAGTGCTCAGGAGAAATCGAAGGGGCTTACCGAAGGGGCCCAAACAGATGGCCAGAACGACGGGAGATACGCTGCTGGGAGTGTGGACGGATGGGCCACGTTGCTGCTAGATGTCCAGAGCAGCGACAAACTTATGAGAGACCGCCGTTAAACTGAAGTCCCCTGCTGCTGAAGGGCGTGTAGTAGGGGAGACTGACAAGGAGACTATGTGGGGAGAATGCCCTGATGATGACCTGATCGCTGCAAGTCCTGTCATACAGGTGGAAATGGAGGGTATTCCGGTTACCGGGATGATTGACACGGGTTCCCAAGTAACGACCTTGAGTAGAGACTGTTATGAACGGTACTTCCAGCAACATGTGAAATATGATCCCCATACATTCGTACGAGTGGTCGCAGCTAACCAGTTACCAGTTCCGGTCGTGGGAGTGGCCTGGATGAATGTCCGGGTATGTGGCCAAGATCTGGGTAGGAAAGGCATTGTGGTGGTACAGGAGTCACATGAAGTAAAGGTCCCTGTCATTTTGGGGATGAATGTGTTAAAAGAATTAGATCAGATCCTCTTTGAAAAGAAAGGTCACGGTTATTGGAAAGAAACCACCACCCATCGGCCTACTCAAACAGCTTTCCAGCGGCTGATCCGGACATGTGGCTTACAGAAAAGTTCGGATGCGCAGCGTCCTCTGGCTCGAATTTCAGTTCCTTTGCATACAAAAGTTACACTGCCACCCAGTCGGGAGACAATAGTGTCCATGCCCGTAGGCACCTGTCGGAAACTAGAGGGCATAGCTGTGTTGGTAGAACCACTGCAGGCAGCCGAAGGAGGTGTTGATCCGCTAGTGGCCCGTTCCTTGGCAATAGTTCGCAATGGAAGAGTACCACTTCGATGTGTAAACACTCAGGACCAGAGTGTGGACCTGACCCCAGGGAGGCAGCTGGCTAACATCTATGTGACTCCGGAGGAAGTAAGGAAAGTAACTCCAATGCAGCTGAAGCCGACTGAAAGGGATGAGTGGACCGTAACTGTGTCCATGGGAGAAGATGAGGAACCCACCTCTGAATGGAATGGCCGTGCAATTCGAGAACAGATGAAGATGGATGCAAGTTCATGTTCTCTGGAATGTGTGCAGGAGGTAGATGAACTGTTGTGGGAGAACCGATCCGCCTTTTCACGGTATGCTGAAGATTTTGGATGTACCACAGGGATCTACCATGAGATTCCCACAGGAGACACCCCTCCAATTAGAGAGCGCTACCGACAAATTCCTCCACAGTTGTATCAGGAAGTAAAAGAACTGTTAGCTAAGATGCTACAGGGTGGGATCATCCAAGAAAGCCAGAGTCCCTGGGCAGCTCCTGTGGTGTTAGTAAGAAAAAAAGATGGGTCCATCCGATTTTGCGTAGACTATCGGAAGTTAAACGCTTGCACCGTACGAGATTCCTACCCCTTGCCACGGATTGAGGAGTCCCTCTCAGCGCTGGGGAGAGCCCGGTACTTCTCCTCACTAGATCTGGCTAGTGGGTATTGGCAGGTGCCGATGGCCACAAAAGACAAGGAGAAGACGGCATTCATCTTGCCCATGGGACTATACGAATTTAACCGGATGCCCTTCGGGTTGACAAATGCACCCGGAACGTTTCAGCGGTTGATGGAGAAATGTCTCGGTGACTTCAACTTTGAGTTCACTCTCATCTACTTGGATGACATTATAGTGTATTCTGCGACCTTTGAAGACCATCTCCACCAGTTGGGGCAAGTATTTCGAAGATTGCGGGAACATGGGCTCAAATTGAAACCCAGTAAATGTCGGTTGTTCCAATCTGAAATTGATTACTTGGGTCACCGCGTATCAGGAGAAGGGGTGAGACCATCAAGAGACAAGATAGCGGCTGTTCAAGATTGGCCGATACCAACTACCCTGCGAGAAGTGAGGGCGTTCCTTGGAGTAGCCGGTTACTATCGACGGTTTATTAAGGATTTCGCCAAGGTAGCAGCACCACTTAATGCTCTCCTACGAGGCACATCCGGTGGTCCAAAGAACCGGTCCGTGAAGTGGGGACCTGAACAGGAACAAGCCTTTCAGGCATTAAAGGATGCACTGACAACAGCCCCAATCTTGGCATATGCTGATTACCACTTGCCGTTCCAGCTGTATACGGATGCAAGCCTGTATGGTCTTGGAGCAGTGCTTTCCCAGCTTCAGGATGGCCAGGAGAGGGTCATAGCGTACGGCAGCCGGTCTTTGAGAGATTCTGAAAGAAACCCCGAGAATTATAGTTCATTTAAATTGGAGCTGTTGGCACTGGTATGGGCCATGACCGAGAAATTCTCTGAATATTTGACCGGTGCTGAAGTTTTAGTACTGACTGACAACAACCCACTAGCTCACCTGGAAAATGCCAAGCTCGGGGCGTTAGAGCAGAGGTGGATAGCCCGAATGACTAAGTTCAATTACCGCATTAAGTATCGGTCCAAGACAGAGAACCAGAATGCTGACGGGCTTTCTAGGGTAACCACCCAGACCCCCACAGTAGACGTGGATCATGAGTTGGAGCATGTGGAGGTGCCCGACTTCAGAAGATTTTCACAGGCCTTGACCGCCACTAATCAGTTTGAGATGGAGGGGACTGAAATGGCTCCTTTCTTTGGTCCCTCACGACAGGAATGGGCACAGATACAACAGACCCATGAGGGGCTGGCGCAGATGATCAAGTGTGTTGAGAAAGGCCAGAAGACCTGTAGAGAGGAAAGAGAACGACTGACACGTGAGATATTATCTGTTTTGAGTCAGTGGGAAAAGTTGGAGATGAAAAATGGAGTGCTATGCCGAAAGGTCTATTTACCTTCTGAGATCGACATTCGATACCAAATTGTGGTGCCTAGTGAACTGTCTCGCTCGTTGGCAGTTGAGGCTCATAATAAGAATGGACATTTTGGTCATGAGAAGACCTTTCGTTGGTTACAGCGACTGATTTACTGCCCTGGTCTTCGTCAAATGGTCGAAGAAGTATGCCGCAGCTGTCGAACTTGTAAGATCCATAAGGCAATAGAACAGAGAGCTCCCCTGCAAACCATCGTGACCCAGGAACCTTTAGAAATCGTCATGATAGACTATCTAATGGTGGGCCCATCCAATAGCGGACACCAGTATTGCCTCGTAATGGTGGATCACTTCACCAAATTTGCGGTGGTAACCGCCACCAAGGACCAGACAGCTGAGTCAGCAGCTCGTGCTCTGTGCCAAGATTTCATTCGAGTATATGGGTGCCCCCAACGCATCCACTCCGACCAGGGCGCCTGCTTTGAGGGACACGTAATGAAAGAAGTTCAACGTATCTACGGGATAAAGAAGTCGCACACGACTCCATACCACCCTCAGGGAAATGGGGCCTGTGAAAGATTCAACAGAACTCTGCTACAGATGCTGCGGACTCTGGAGGAAGACAAGAAGTTACAGTGGCCTCAGTTCTTGTCTGAAATGGCGTGGGCCTATAATAATCAGGTCCATTCTACAACGGGGTACTCTCCTTATACACTTCTCTTTGGGCGGTCTGGGCGAAGTATAGGAGAATTACAGTTGAATGATGTGGATGGGTTCCCTCCGAGGGATCCAACCTCTTGGGTGCGGGCGCATCGGCAGAGACTTGAGACGATCCATCGATTGGTGCGGCAGCGCCTGCAAGAACATCCCCATCCTGATAAGACCCCAGTGCAAGAAGCACCATTGCAACCAGGCGACCTGGTGCTAGTTCGTGTCAAGAAACCCCAAGGGAAATTGGAAAGCAGATGGGAGGCTTTGCCGTATCGTGTTGTTGGCCGCAAGTATGCGAATGGGCCAGTGTACCAGGTCCAGAAAGAAGGAACTGATTGTGTTCGAGTACTTCACCGAAATATGTTGCGCCTGTGTCATTCTGAAGGGACAAATCACGATGGGCTTGCCAATGTGAATGAGCTCCCACAGTCAGAGAATGGAGGTGCGGAATGGGCCTCCGACGAGGAGGATGATTGTTGGCCGATCCCTGCTCCTGGGGATGTTCCACCTGTGACTACTGTATCTCCGGCCTGTGCCCCCTCTGGTGCGGAATCCGCTGGTCCTTCTCAGCCCATAGCTGCAGCACCCCATAATATACCACCGGTCCTCAGACGGACCACTAGGCCAAATGCTGGTATTCCCCCTGTTCGGTATGCGCAGGATGAGTTTGTTTGGCCTGCCATACATCGGTATACTACCACCCTGTGCATAAAAGTACAACCCTCTGGATATACAGTCATAGGCAGGGACTGCCAATCTTAAAGTGGGGGGGAATATGTAAGAGACAGCCAATGTTGTCCTAAGCTTTATTTGTCTGTATAAACTGTTAATGTTGAATGTATTTCTGTGATTCTGTTCCTTTAAGACAGCAGCCATTGTAATTGTGACATGATGCTGGAGTGACTCCCCCCCCTTTTATGTCAGCTTGCCTGTTCTGCAGACAGAATGTGAGCAGAGAAGCAGGAAGTGACGAGACAGAGAGCAGCAGCCATCTTAGCAAGTGTTGTATTGAACTGGTGTGGAGATTTTTCTGTACAGCTAAGCTGTATCTTGGTCCAGAGACAAACAGAGTGTAAAGAGACAACAGGACTAGTGAGTCCACGTGAAAGGAACTGTGCTCAGTGGCTGATCAGTGAGATTGACATTGTGACTGTGTATATGGATACCACAGATAGAGACTCGCAGTGCTGTTGATGTACTGGACGGCACCTGCTAAATCCCGCTTTACATCCCAGCTCAGTGTATGGATTCGGCAGGACTGTCAGTGTGCTGAGTGGAATCTGCTGTTGGATTACATTGCATTCAGTTGGTTTCCCTGTCTGTTAAAGAGGACTTCATTTCTCCCAAGATCCTGATAACCGTGAGGAGAGGACGCTTCACTATAAAAGAAAGGACCGACTTTGGGCCCCACCGTGCGCTTCTACGGACTGTAAGCGGTCCACCTGGACCACTGGGGAAAAGGGGTGCACCCAAATGTGAAGTCAGGGTCAGTTAGGGATAGTTTTGAGTATATTGTTCATTCAGTGTCCATACTGCAGAAGTGGACAGAGTAAAAGTAGAAACCATTGCAGAATTTGCCTTGAAATTGTTCATGCTATATTGTATATTTTGCTTGTCTTTAGCCCTGTCATTTTACCTTTAACTAGCCTTTATTAACTTATAGTAAATATATTTTTTTTTTCTTGAACTACCGCGTGTGCGTTCATTTCTGGTTGCGGAGTCCAAACCACCTGCCTTGCTCTCGGTTCACAATGGTGGGCCCCTAGAAACAATTCCACTGGTGGGCCCTAGACATCCCAGTCCGACACTGGTTTTGGATCATTGTCTTGCTGAAATATCCATCCCCGGCGTAACTTCAAATTCGTCACTGATTCTTGTACATTATTCTCAAGAATCTGCTGATACTGAGTTGAATCCATGCGACCCTCAACTTTAACAAGATTCCCGGTGCTGGCATTGGCCACACAGCCCCAAAGCATGATGGAACCTCCACCAAATTTTACAGTGGGTAGCAAGTGTTTTTCTTGGAATGCTGTGTTTTTTTGACGCCATGCATAACGCTTTTTTTTTTGACTGACAACTCAATCTTTGTTTCATCAGTCCACAGGACCTTCTTCCAAAATGAAGCTGGCTTGTCCAAATGTGCTTTTGCATACCTCAGGCGACTCTGTTTGTCGCGTGCTTTCAGAAACGGCTTCTTTCGCATCACTCTCCCATACAGCTTCTCCTTGTGCAAAGTGTGCTGTATTGTTGACCGATGCACAGTGACACCATCTGCAGCAAGATGATGCTGCAGCTCTTTGGAGGTGGTCTGTGGATTGTCCTTGACTGTTCTCACCATTCTTCTTCTCTGCCTTTCTGATATTTTTCTTGGCCTGCCACTTCTGGGCTTAACAAGAACTGTCCCTGTGGTCTTCCATTTCCTTACTATGTTCCTCACAGTGGAAACTGACAGGTTAAATCTCTGAGACAACTTTTTGTATCCTTCCCCTGAACAACTATGTTGAACAATCTTTGTTTTCAGATCATTTGAGAGTTGTTTTGAGGAGCCCATGATGCCACTCTTCAGAGGAGATTCAAATAGGAGAACAACTTGCAATTGGCCACCTTAAATACCTTTTCTCATGATTGGATACACCTGGCTATGAAGTTCAAAGCTCAGTGAGGTTAAAAAACCAATTTTGTGCTTCAGTAAGTCAGTAAAAAGTAGTTAGGAGTATTCAAATCAATAAAATGATAAGGGTACCCAAATTTTTGCACCGGTCAAATTTTGGTTTAATGCATATTGCACATTTTCTGTTAGTAGAATAAACCTCATTTCAATCCTGAAATATTACTGTGACCATCAGTTATTAGATATATCAAATTGAAATGGCTGTTGCAAACACCCAAATATTTAGAACTAAAAATGATTAAGATTAATAGTGGTGCCCAAACTTTTTCATATGACTGTATGTGGCCGCAGAATGTCCTGTACATATCACAGAGCTGTTACTGTCACTTGTTTCACTACTAGGGGTGGATGACTGTCAAATGCAATGGCTCCCCATATAATCACATAAGCAGTAAGTGTGTCTCTCCACAGTAAAGGCAAGATTGAAGAGCTCGCCATACTCAAACCCTATCATTATTGGATTCCAAACAGAAACTGGATTTGTCACTAAACCACAATTTGGTTACAGTCTGTAGCAAATGAAGGTGACAGAGGTTGGTTGTCAATGGCAGGACACGTAACAGGCGCTTCAACTCCAAATTTCCTCCTGCTAGTCGCCTGTAAATGGTCTGGGCAGAGACTGGGATGTATAATGGAGGTGCTAACTAAGTCTTGATGGTGGACAAGGAAAGTGTGGGAGCTACTCGTGCTTGTCAGCATATTAAACAAAGCTCTCTATTGCTGATCAGTCTGGTTTGTCTAGAGTCTGTTTCCGTGTATGCATGTCCTCACGTAACCACTGTTCCAACATCTTTAACAGCTAGGTCATAATGTCATAAATGGTGGACAGCACCATCCTGCTTGTCTCAGTTCAATGATGCACCCCCTTGTCAAAGCCTGTCAAGTGGGCAAAATGTCTTTGAGTGCATTGTAGAGTCATGTATAGCAGTCAACAATGTCTCACCAAGAGGTACTCTAACCAAAGGTAACCTCTGAGAGAATTTTTATAGGGCAGTAGGGAAGCGCTTTTACACTCTCTTGTGGCAGTGTCTAATCAGACCTCAGCCAGTGCTGGACTGGGATTCTTTGGTTCCACTAGTTAAAATAATTCTGGGGGCCCAGCCTACAACAACCCCTATGAAAAGACTATAGTACCCAGTGACATAACAAAAGTCTTGTTGGCCCCGATGTAAACTTTTGTTCGGGGGCCCCTACCCCCTCCCTACAGCAAATTCTTGACAGTGACGGTTATGGGTGCTGCAGCGATATCTCAGATACTTGAAAGGGATACAGCTGTAGTACCCACAACTGCAGTTATCAAGAATATGATGAGTGAGCAGCACAGCGCCCGGCATATAAAAACAATATTGGGAGCCACGTGCTTTGGGAAACAGCCAGTCTGCAGGGTCCTAACAGTCTAAGAGATATAAAGATCGGCGGGGGTCCACCACCTGGGGCCCCTGCTGATCAATTCTTTGAAGTTACTGTGGTGCTTTTGTGAGCGCCGTGACTTCTTATTTACATTGCATAGCATCAGTTTTATAATCACCAAACAATGTTATTACAGCCTGTAATAATAGTGCACGGCTGCTATAAAACAGATGGCATTTGATGTGAATAGTGAAGGGTTTTATATGCTCCAGAGTGGCCCCCACACAGTATTATACGCTCCACAGTGGCCTCCACACAGTATTATACGCTCCACAGTGGCCTCCACACAGTATTATACGCTCCACAGTGGCCCCCACACAGTAATATACACTCCACAGTGGCTCCCACATGGTATTATATGCCCAGCAGTGACCCCCATACAGTATTATACACTCCACAGTGGCCCCCACACAGTATTATATTCTCCACAGTGGCTCCCACACAGTATTATATGCCCAGCAGTGGCCCCCACACAGTATTATACACTCCACAGTGGCCCCCACACAGTATTATATTCTCCACAGTGGCTCCCACACAGTATTATATGCCCAGCAGTGGCCCCCACACAGTATTATATACTGCACAGTGGCTCCCACACAGTATTATATGCTCAGCAGTGGCCCCCACACAGTATTATATGCCCAGCAGTATCCTTCACA
Source organism: Leptodactylus fallax (assembly GCA_947044405.1). Lineage (NCBI taxonomy): Eukaryota > Metazoa > Chordata > Amphibia > Anura > Leptodactylidae > Leptodactylus > Leptodactylus fallax. The sequence continues at coordinate 1,363,446 of CAMRHE010000334.1, forward strand.
CAGTATTATATGCCCAGCAGTGTCCCTCACACAGTATTATATGCCCAGCAGTGGCCCCCACACAGTATTATATGCTCCCAACAGCTCCCCTCTGCTCCGGTGCTATTATTATACTCTGGGGTCTCCTCAGACCCCAGAGTATAATAATCGGAGGCCCAGGGGAGGTGAATAAAAATAACGAACACTGATACTCACATTGCCTCACCTTTCCTGGGCATCCTCGGTCAGTCCAGCTGTCTTTAGCATCTTCAGCCATCTTCAGACGTCCCTGCTGAGGCCTGCAATTGGTCCTCAGCAGACACGTGGGGGTGCACTGACATCATTACGCAGCTGCGACCCATGTGACTGCTGGGGCCTAATCACAGGCCTCAGTCACATTACAGAACGAACCCAGGGAGGATGCTGAGCCCAGGAGAGGTGAGTATAAGTATTTATTATTTTAAGTCACTTCCCCTGGGCTAGCATCTATTGGAAAGGGGCCCAGTGACATGCCGGGGCTCCTTTTCATTTACAATATGTATAGCAGTCGGGGAACCAGGCTTTCCCCGTCCGTTATCATAGTGGTCATGGGCCCTGGCCATCTCCAGCTGCCTGCGGGCCCTGTACCCCGCCAGGCCTGGTCTCGGTTGCACCCCCTGCAACCACGATCATTACGCCACTGATAGTACCCTTCAAATTCACATATATATATATATATATATATATATATATATATGTTTAAAGAGTTTATCCAGCTTTTCAGAATTGATTATTAAAAGTACAGCAAGTAAGAACTGTAGGTCGCTATGTCACAGGGAAACAGCAGATCTGCACAGGTCCTGACAGTTGGACCCGTGCGGATCTAAAACTTATGTCCTATTTAGGACATCAGTTTTGTAAAGTTTGATAAGCCCTTTAAGATTAACATGCTTTACAACATAAACTCTCAAACATTGTACTAGATTAATCTGGAAATGAATTGGGCCCACAAAAACCCAGAAAAAATATTTACTATAAAGTGATGTCCTCACTTCCTTTTTATTAAGATTCATTACCACATTTCTTATTAGTATCAATATCATTAGTCACTATGATTCGATTATCTTTATCCAAAATTCCCCATGCTCTCAGAAGGGGGCCTCAACTAACTAATATCACTTTCCCCGGCAGTCTCAGCCAGCTGCTTGCCATAGAGAATGCTCTGGCCACTAAAACTGAAATGATAGGCGCAATGGACAGTCACCAAGAAAATGGCACTGCAGACTGCTCTCCTCCAGACAGAAGCAAAGTGTCACTTTAATGCCACCTAAGACTTGAATATAAAATGAATTTCCTCATCTGATCAGATTGTTAGATAGTCCAATGGCAAGAAAAGCTTCACCAATCTCTGCACTAGCCCTCAACCAAATAGTAACAAAAAAGTAATCTAAAACAAGACAAATCTTTTCTTCCTGCTATTAGAAAGCTGAATTTCTAAGTCAAAGTCTCATTCAGCCCAAGTCACAGCATGTCAACACACAACAAACAAGCACAAAGGTACAAGGACGTCATTGCCACGCTGTTCTCACAAACCTAAAGTTCTCTTTTTAGATTTCTTCAAAAAACAGCACAATGTTCAAACAAAAATCATGTTGTGACAGATATCAGTTACATACAAATGACAAGGGGAGAAAGTTGTTGAAGAAGCATGTATAGGAAGAAATCCTTAAATAAAATACCTGATCTATGTGTGGGTGTGAACACACCTCATGTCATCAAGATGTAACTATTGACACATCCACAGTATGGTTTGCTTGTGTTAGGAATACTAACATTGAAATCCTTCATATAATCTCTTTTGATGTCTACTCTTGGCTGCATTAAAGTATACAGTATCTATAGTCAGTAGGTTGGCAGTAAATTGCTATGAACTGCATTGCTTGCAATGGAAAACTAGCATGAGACTCTGTTATGCAAACGTTCATATGAACCCTTGATCAGAATGCTCATTGTAATCTCTGGCAGCACTCGCGGCCTCATAGCAATGCAAGCACACTGGTGGTGGCGCTCCATTCACACAGGGACTTTTAGAGGACTTTCAAACCCCCATTTTCAAAATCGCTGGTGGACTCAGTGGTTGATCCCCAGCGATTGGACACTGGATAGGGAATAAGTATTCTTAATGGCACAACCCCTTTAAGGCGGAATAGGGGCAGAACAGTCTTTGCTGTGATTGTTAATCCTCCATTTGGTACTTTCTCATTACACAGGTGATGCACTGCCGATAATCTGCATCTTTTACCTTGAAGAGAAGATGCAATCAGATTACTAGCAGCTGAAAAACTGATAGCACATTATGCATGAAGGCTATACTGTATAGTCATAGAACAGACTGCCCAGCAAGACCCTGCACATATCTAAATTTTTCATGAAAACTTAGACACCCTTTAACCCTATACCCTTTTCTTTATTTCTTTCCTAATTTAGAAAATACATGTTTCTTGAATCTATTATCTGATCCATGAACTTTCGTTTGTTTTTATGGCTCCCTTAATACTATATTACAGTATGTTTTTTATATGCACATTATTTTTTTTACCAGATGTAGAGTGCATGTCTATACTATTGCTTTTGTGTAGAAAATTAAGAATTTTTAAAAAAAGGACAGAAAAAAAAAATATCCTGACTACTGTAGCTTTCACGTCTTTTACATGAACCCAATTTCTCTTGAAATTTTTTTTTTTTTTTGCTATTTTATCCTTTTATTTATTTTTTATTTTTATTACTTTTATGATATTTTATTATTTTTTACATTTTATAAGATAATGAACATATTTGTTCCTCTTCTTTCCTTTTTGTAGTGTAAACTATATAGCTACACCATTATGTCATTGTTAGTCGCAAAATATTTGTAAATATTCTTTATCACAGCGATGACATGTATTTCATGGTACAATCACAGACTTGACTATACACAGGAAATGTCTAAAGATGAAATATGGTGTATAAGTAAATAAAAATGCAGATTGTAACTGTAGTGACATGAGCTAAGAAATATAAACCTGGTACCAGTCGTTTAAGAAAACATGAAACTGAAGCTACATTGATGAAAGCCAGATTGGCATTGAAACCAAATGTGCTGAGAGTATCTCTCAATAACTAATATCATAATATAAATTCCCCTTACATCCGACAGCAGCACAATATGGGGTATCTCTGCCCCTGTGTGTTGTTTAGGACGTTGGAACATTTAATTAGCACCAAAATTAAGGTGCCTCCTACTGGCCCTATAAGAGGGCACCAGAGACCTCCCTCCCCTGTGTTTTTTTCTGTCCTGTGTGGGACAGGTGGACGGAGGTCTCTCGTGACCTCCCGTTGCTAGGGGTTTTTCCTACTCCTGGCTTACCTTTAGGGGGTACCTCGGTCATTTCTGATGTTCCAGAAAACCTCCGGTCCTTCAGGCCTTTTCCGCTCCGCTCCGCAGCGCAGCGTTACCCGGCTCATCGCACTGCAGGCAGCGCGATCACGGAAGTAAGCGGGGAACCTCTTTGGCCAGAACCTTTTCTTCAGTCCCATGTTCCCCGGGGAAGGAAGCCTTTGCGCACCACCGCGGCTTACTTCCGGTACTCTCGGAAAAGTGCGGTAAGTTTTAAAATTGAAAATTTAAAGGCAAAATATAGAATTGATTTTTGCTGCTTGTATTTTGAGCCTCTGGCTTAGGCTTATGCTCCTCTATGTTCAATTATGGCATTTGACCCCGTTTGGCGCTGTATGAATGTTTTCTTTGTTTGGCTCCTCCTCTCGCTGCTGGATTACATTTAAAAGGTCCTCAGTCCTTTACTTGGTGAGCTCGTGGTTACTAGCTCCTCTGCTGTGGTTTGCGGTGTCTGTTTTTTTTCCTGACGGGATCTTTTTTTTCTCTTCAAGTGACCGTTTTAAAAAAGGTAAGGTACCCCTTGGTTTTTTTCTTCTTGTGCGATGCTTGGTAATCTTCCATTCTACATTGTCATGTGGCTTTTGATGTTTCAGATGTCATCTTCTGCATCAGGTAATGGCGATGGGCTTAGGAGGAAAAAGTCCTCTAAACGTAAACGCCTAATGTGTTTGGATTGCAATAATCCTTTACCTGACGGCTATGATTTTACCCGCTGTCGCTAATGCCGCGGACCTCCGTCAGAAGAACCTTCTATAAGAGAGGTTGTCACTTGGGTAAAGGACTATATAGAGGAGTCCCTTAAGGAGATCCGTTCTTCCATCGCCCAGATTGCCAAGAGACCGCGGGTTGAGACACAGTCTTCCCTACGCATCGCTGACGAAGATTATCAGATAGTGGACGAGACAAGGCATCCCTTGGAGGTCCAGTCTGGCATACATCTTCCCTCCAATTCCAATAATACCGAAGGTATTGATGAAAATCAGACAGGACCAAGTCTCTGTGATAGCCATCATTCCATTCTGGCCAAAAGGAGCTTGGTTTTCCCAACTCATGGAGATGAGTCGAGGGATATATTGGAGGCTTCCCCCCATCCAGAACCTGGTTTCCCAAGGATCTCTGAAGTGCCAGGATGTCTGGAGATTCAACCTGACAGCTTGGAGGTTGAGCAGTCCCTACAGCAGGATAGAGGACTGTCAGAGGCCGTCCTGAAGATCCTTTCTTCTGCAAGAGCAGACTCTACCAATAAGAACTACCAGAGGACAGCCAAGATTGTCATGGAGTGATGCTCCAAGAAGGGTATTAATAATCTAGAACCTTCAACGGCTGATATTTTAAATTTTCTTCAGGACGGTTTGGATAAGTGCCTTGCCCCTGCCACTTTGAAAGTGCAGATTGCGGGCCTCTCCACTCATTTGAACAGACGTCTGTCTCAGGATCCTCTGGTTGCAAGGTTCCTTAAAGGGGCAATGAGGCTAAAGCCCTCAGTATCATCTTCAGTTCCCCAGTGGAACCTTGCGGTAGTCCTTACAGGCCTGTGCGGTCCTCCATTTGAACCCTTGGAGACTACGGAGCTAAAATATTTAGCCTACAAAACCACTTTTTTGTTGGCTATTACATCTGCCAAAAGAGTAGGGGAACTCCAGGCTCTCTCTTCTAGAGAACCGTACATTTTGTTTTTTGCAGATAGGGTGCACCTTAGGTTTTTGCCTGGGTTTAACCCTAAGGTCCCCTCATGCTATAATAGCAATCAGCTAATTTCGCTACCTGTGTTTTTCCCCACTCCAACCTCTGAGGAGGAAGAAAAGCTCCACACCTTAGATGTGGTAAGGTGTCTGCGAATTTACCTATCCCACACTCAACCGTTTAGGAAGGCCGAAAACCTACTAATTAACATGCAGAGTAAAAACAAAGGCCTCAAGGCTTCCAAGCCTACTCTATCCACATGGATCAAGGAGACAATTAAGTCTTCCTTTCTTATTCAGGAGTTACTCCCTCCAGTCTTTTCTACGGCCCACTCGACCAGGGCTGTGTCGACTTCTTGGGCTGAGTATCGGTCCTTACCATTGGACCAGATTTGTGTGGCTGCATCATGGTCATCTCAGTTGACCTTTGTTAAACATTATCGTTTAGACGTCCGCAGTTCCCAGACAACTGTCTTTGGTCAGAAAGTCCTTGACGTTGTAAGGCGAGGAAACCCTCCCTAGGGGAATTACTAGCTATCTCCCCATATTGTGCTGCTGTCAGGCGTAAGGGGAATCATTGATTGTAATGTCAATCTGTATTCCCTTAGTCCTGACAGCAGCACAAGGCTTCCCTCCCTAGAAGCTTGTTTCCTTTTACTTTATAATTTACACAGGGGAGGGAGGTCTCTGGTGCCCTCTTATAGGGCCAGTAGGAGGCACCTTAATTTTGGTGCTAATTAAAGGTTCCACCGTCCTAAACAACACACAGGGGCAGAGATACCCCATATTGTGCTGCTGTCAGGACTAAGGGAATACAGATTGACATTACAATCAACGATAATTCCACATCACAAGGTGTAATCTAAGGCTCTAAAGCACTATAGAAAACTTTCAGTAAACTTCTAATCATCTGAGTTTATAACACCTTCTAGCCAATAAAACTGCATGAGAATTCTGGAGGGGATTTACAATTAATTAAGATTTTTATTTTTTTTTATTTTTTTATTTTTTTTTTGGAGGGGAGGGTAAATAATATTTTAATCAGGGAAATTCAGTAAATCCAAAACGTTATTTTTGATGTATGTAAGATATGTTAAAATATAACATTCATGGGGTTTTTGCTTGGATCTACACCATTTTTAACACTACAGTGCACCAAGTACAGCTCAATGATTTTCATCACTGAAAAGTCATAAAACAATATTCTTAGACACATCCATTACTTTCTATGGAGAATAGAAGGTCATTCATTCTAGAAATCACTGTTCGCCTGTTTACTCCTTTATTGTGCACTTCTGTATATCTAAGATTTCAGCAGATAATTTTTGCTAGACTTCAAGGGGTTATACACTTTCTAATATTGACGGCCAACAATATTAGATCTGCAAGGGTCTAATATTGACCTGGCAGATCAGCTGTTCCATGACAACGACTCCCGGTAATGTTTACATTCCACACTGCTCACTGTTGTACAAACTATAGTAATAGTTTTAGGTACTGCAGTGCTGTCCGATAGAATTCAATGGGTCATCTCTGCAGTACCTAAAACTGCTGCTACAGTTTCAATGGGAAGTGAACAGTGCAGCTCTCAGCATCTAAACATTACTGGGAACTGCACAGTCCCGGAGAAGCTGATCTGTGGGGGTCTCTGATAGGCCATCAATATTAGAAAGTAGATAACCCCTTTAACCACTTCTGTACTGCCCATAGACTATATACGTCCGGAAGGTGGTTTCCTAGCTTTGCATAGATGTACCGGTACGTCCAAGCAGAACTCATCAGCTGCACGAAATCGTGCAGCTGATGAAATGGGGAGCCGGCTGTAACTTCAGCCAAAGCTCCCTGAGAGAAGGTAGGGAAGGTTTATTACCTTCCCTGCCTTCCCGTTTGCTGTGTATACGGCGCTTAATGAGCGCTGTATACAGAGCTAAGAGCGCCGCCATCTTGCAGCTCCCCTCTGACCCAGCGGTCATGTAATTTGCCGGGATCAGGGTCTGTTAGAGCTGCTGGGTCCTACAAGACCCAGATCAGCTCTATAGTAATGTACAAGTAACCTGCAGGAGGCTGTATTCCTCCTGTAACTGGAGCTAAATGTACCAGCCCCAGTTACAGGGGAAATCAGCCTCCCCAACAAAAAACTGTGATCAGATGTCCGCAAAGGTCTATTATGACCTTATGAGGACACAATGTAAAAAAAAAATATATATATAAAAGTTTAAAAAAATGTAAATAAAATAATACGCCAATAAAACGCCCTTTTTAAAGGTTATAGTCCCACCCCCGACGACACCATACAAAATAAAAATTACCGTAACAGAAAGTAAAAACTATTTTATAAAGTTTTTTAGTAGCACTTTGTGTTATTAAATAAAAAAAAATTGAAAAGTGAAAAACAGACACGTTTTCCCTCCTCGTTTGTTTATATTTTCCCGGATATAAAAAAAATTAAAACACATGAAAAAAATAAAAACAAAATAAAAATAAAGCCCTATGTGTCACCGGAAAAAGATGCAGAAATTAGTTGAATAACGCAAATAATAAAAATGTTATAGCCCTCCAAAACCGCACATACAAAAAACTTGAAAATGTGCCTGGTCTGGAAGAGGGGTAAAGCATCTGGTATGGAAGTGGTTAAGATTGCCATACACATTAGAATTATGTTGGATTAGACAACAATCTAATGTGTATATAGGGGAATCCAGGTAGAATCAGAAATGTTGGATTTCAACATATTTGATCCTTTATGCCAAGATAAACTGCTGCCAGAAGTGCAGATAGATACTGATGCCAGAAGATACAATCCACATTCCCAGAATACACTGTGTCCAAAAACCCAGACTCATAGTTTCTCGGACATACACTAGAGTTACTGTCCCATCATGATTGGTAGAGCAGTGACTCACAGCACCATAGATAACTATGATACTGTGAGTCCAGTGAGTGCAGTTCAGAAAATACGGCCAATAAACAGTTCTAAATTTCCTATCAGTGTGTCTTTGGAGTGTAGGAGAAACCACAATCAAACACGGGGAGAACATACAAACTCCTTGCAGATGTTCTCCTTGGCTGTAAGGCAACATTGGTAACCGCTGAGCCACCATGCTGCCCACGCTACCTTTACACCAACCAATAAAACATATCGAATGATAATGTAGCTAAAAATAGTTTTGTATGGTTATCATTTTCTCTTTTCTTAGGAATCTAGTTTGGTGGGTTTAGAGTTTTATTGCAGTTTCACCATGTGTTAAGAAATGCAAACTACAATTTTTCTGTTAGTAGATTATTAGAGGAAATTATTTTCAATGCAGTATGGTGTTTCGTTTCAGGATATATGTGAGTTTCAGGGGTATACTGGATTATTTTGGTCCTGTAGTTTCTGCCCTAGTAATTGTTTCAAAATGTCAGCACATGCTAATATAGTATATTTTTAGGTTTCAGGTTTTCATTTGGAACATTAGAATTAGCAAAAACATTCTATATGTATAAAACATTATACAGTGAAATCTCTCCAAAAGACCAACTCTTTGAAAAGACCACCCCCTCTACCCAGAGCACATTTTCTGTGATGGATTTTTAGTTTTCCATATTAACCATCTTTTAGAAGACCACCCCCCTAGAAGACCATTATTTAATGCAATTTTGGGTGATCGCTTCAAAGAGAATTCACTGTATATATACCTCATCTGACCAAACTCCCATAACTGAAACAAAATCTAGGAAATAGGTGGTATTTTGGCTGCAAAAGAATGTTAGTTAAATATGCTGCAAAATATGGTGTGATTTACCTATTTGGCTATTAGGATAGGTTTACATCTGCGCTGGGGGACCCAAAGGACAGAGAGCCAGACTGCATTACAATCTGTATAAAATAAAAATATATGTATATATACTACCATATATATGTATGCTACAAAAGCACAGCATTCTGATTGCGAACAGTGTCCCCAACCAAAGTAAACATTGAAGAACCTGCAATGCTCGCCCTAGCACCACAGCTCCTTCAAACTGCTGACTATCAGGAGTGCCAGGACCCCACCATTTGAATTCCCTTATATTTTTGGATAATGTCCCTCTTGTATGAGGAGATCACTCCCAGAATATTTGCTGCACTTTTTAGTTGCCATGTCAAAGGGGTTTTAGTGCATTTTACTTCTATGAGCTTGAGCTTTGAAAAAATGTGTGTAATAAGACCCCTCTTGTCGCAGCACCATGACTATATACATGAAAACACTTTCTTGGTACTGTTTATGAGGGACACTCTGCTGCCACTATTATTTGTCCAAAAATATAACCTACCGGATCGGGGCAAAACTAGTATTGTAATAAGCAATATGTTCAAGATATTACTCGGGCACAGGATGGCAGTGTCCAATCTGTTTACAACTCTAACAGAAGAAAATATGCAACACTCTATTAATGTCCACTCTAGATGAAGATATTTTTTACTTATTAAACATCGCTGTTGTACCTGGAATAGGCTGGCATGGCTCTATAAAAAGATGTGACATTTTAATAGTCTGGAAACCAAACAACTCAGTAAGCAAATAAAGTTTGATGCCAGGTCACTTATATATTATATCATGCAAGATAAATTAGATATTACATTACATTATATAACAATACACTTCACCAGCTATCAGATTGGTTGTATCTCCAGTTCTTATTCATTCTGGATACCTGAGGTCCAATGACTCTAATCAAAAATTGTGTCTAAAGCTGGGACTCCATGTAATGTTAATGCCACAATTTGGCCACGGTGGAAACACTGTGGCAAAAACTGCTGCATTTTACAGTACCTGCAAAGTGGATGGGATTCTGGCTAATCCCATCCACACATTGCAGAGAAAAATTTACGAGCGCATTTTTTTTTCAAATTGCAACATGTCACTTATAACTATGGAAACGCTGGAGTTTTCCGTATAGGTATAATAGAAGCAGAAAGTCCGCAGAATTTTTCTCTTCCACTTTCTGTGAAAAGCACTGCGAAAAAAAAACACAATGCATTTCCATCGGGCTTTTTGGCTGCAGCTCGCTACGTAGGGCCTTAGCCTCAAAGAGGTTTATTCATTTTAGACATTAATAGGATATAAATTAGATATTCCAACAATGTCAGAAGGGTGGGTTTATGCATTGCAGCCACAAGTGCTCACTAGAATACTGTTTTAGGCTGGGGCCCCGCGTGGCGTAAATGCCACGGTTTGTCCACGGTGGAAAATCCACAGAAAAAAAAACGCAGCATTTTACAGTCACACCAAAGTGAATATCATCCACACTTTGCATTAAAATGTGTCCTTGTGGACACGCGATGATTTCCAAAATCGTTGCGGTTTTGGAAATTGCAGCATGTCATTTATACCTACGGAAATGCCGTCGGTTTCCCTATAGGCATAATTGGCGCAAAAAGTCCGCAGAGGAAAACTCTGCAAAGGTTCTGTCAACGATGCGTTGCCACCGCGGTTTTTCACTGCAGGACGCCACGTGGGGCCTTAGCCTTAGAAAACACCATGCCCCTTCCTACCTGATTGAGTATTTTTGGAAGCTGTATGGTCATCTGTTAGCAAAGATGACCCATTATGCAGGCTAAGACTGGTTGGAAAGGTGGCTGTTATTCTTCCATTAGGTTGGAATTTTTTTTGTAGCTCCCACCATCCCCAAGCAATTATTTCTGTTAGTTTCAGCACAGTTGTTTTTTACTCAGTTGGGCCATCTGGGCTGTTTGTAGATTTGGAGGAAAAGAACTTTAAAGCCTCATGCAAATGAGGCGGTTGGTGCACTGGGGGAAGGCTTTCAGCCCTGGCAGCATGGCTGTTGCCACTCAGACCCCTACCATCTCTTTCCAGCACCACTCTGTGCAATAGGAATTTATCCTCCTCATCACCCATCCTACAGGAAGAGCAGTGCTCCCAGGGCTGAAGGCCCACCCCCAGTGTATCAACTGCCTAATTGGCATAAGACTTCAAAGTTGTTTTTCTCCAAATCTGCAAAAGTGACATAGATAACACAGGCATGTTGTTTATCACTGTAATATGCTCTGTAAAACAGTGATAATAGTTCAATATGCTTGGGGGAGATGGTTAGGGTTTTACTACAGTCATGGCCAAAAGTTTTGAGAATGACACAAATATTATATTTTCACATGATCTGCTGCCCTCTGGTTTTTATGTGTGTTTGTCAGATGTTTTTATCACATACAGAAATATAATTGCATTCATATTATGAGTAACAGAAGCTTATATTGACAGTTAGAATGAGTTAATGCAGCAAGTCAATATTTGCAGTGTTGACCCTTCTTCTTCAGGACCTCTGCAATTCTCCCTGGCATGCTCTCAATCAACCTCTGGACCAAATCCTGACTGATAGCAGTCCATTCTTGCAGAATCAATGCTTTAATTTTGTCTGAATTTGTTGGTTTTTGTTTGTCCACCCGTCTCTTGATGATTGACCACAAGTTCTCAATGGGATTAAGATCTGGGGAGTTTCCAGGCCATGGACCCAAAATCTCTATGTTTTGTTCCCTGAGCCATTTAGTTATCACCTTTGCTTTATGGCAAGGTGCTCCATCATGCTGGAAAAGGCATTGTTGAGCGCCAAACTGCTCTTGGACGGTTGGGAGAAGTTGCTCTTGGAGGACATTCTGGTACCATTCTTTATTCATGGCTGTGTTTTTAGGCAAGACTGTGAGAGAGCCGATTCCCTTGGCTGAGAAGCAACCCCACACATGAATGGTTTCAGGATGCTTTACAGTTGGCATGAGACAAGACTGGTGGTAGCGCTCACCTCTTCTTCTCCGAATAAGCTGTTTTCCAGATGTTCCAAACAATCGAAAAGGGGATTCATCAGAGAAAATGACTTTACCCCAGTCCTCAGCAGTCCACTCCCTGTACCTTTTGCAGAATATCAGTCTGTCCCTGATGTTTTTTCTGGAGAGAAGTGGCTTCTTTGCTGCCCTCCTTGAGACCAGGCCTTGCTCCAAGAGTCTCCACCTCACAGTGCGTGCAGATGCACTCACACCTGCCTGCTGCCATTCCTCAGCAAGCTCTGCACTGCTGGTAGCCCGATCCCGCAGCTGAAACACTTTTAAGAGACGGTCCTGCCGCTTGCTGGTCTTTCTTGGGCGCCCTGGAGCCTTTTTGGCACCAATGGAACCTCTCTCCTTGAAGTTCTTGATGATGCGATAGATTGTTGACTGAGGTGCAATCTTTCTAGCTGCAATACTCTTCCCAGTTAGGCCATTTTTGTGCAGTGCAATGATGACTGCACGTGTTTCTTTAGAGATAACCATGGTTAACAGAAGAGAAACAATGATGGCAAGCACCAGCCTCCTTTTAAAGTGTCCAGTGGTGTCATTCTTACTTAATCATGACAGATTGATCTCCAGCCCTGTCCTCATCAACACCCACACCTGTGTTAATGGAGCAATCACTGAAACGATGTTAGGTGGTCCTTTTAAGGCAGGGCTGCAATGATGTTGAAATGTGTTTTGGGGGATAAAGTTCATTTTCTAGGCAAATATTGACTTTGCAAGTAATTGCTGTTAAGCTGATCACTCTTTATAACATTCTGGAGTATATGCAAATTGCCATTAGAAAAACTGAAGCAGTAGACTTTGTAAAAATTAATATTTGTATCATTCTCAAAACTTTTGGCCATGACTGTAGAATCTATATACAGGGTGAGAACAAAAACAGGCTTTGATTTCCAACAAATATTTGGATTTGGATGGTGGGAAGAACGCACAGAAATTCTGGGGGAGAGTAAAGAAATTTTTTGAGTTAATGTATCCTCAGTTACCATATTTATAAACAAATTCCAATAAGTATAGATTTTTATAACTACTTACCCAGGGTATACATTGGAAATACATATACATATAAAGAAGCTCTGTTTACTGAGTTATGAGCATCACCGTCAACATAACAGTGAGCTTCTCTTGTGGATTGAGTTTGTCAATCAAGAGTATCGTTGTTCCCGTATCATATAATAGATTTACAGCACAACCAGAACCAGTATAACTGAGACGACTTCTGGCTTGAGTTCCCCTTGTTACTGTGGGATGGTACTAAGTGCCAATAAAAGAGGACACTAGTAATCTAGGGATGTTGTCATGACTTCCTGGCAGGACATCTCTCAATTACAATAACAAACTTAAGGAAGATTTATTAGAAATCCGTAGGAAAGACATATCACCCCACACATGCTTTCCACTTGAAGCATTAAAAAAGATCCTCCAGAAATAGAAAAAAAGTAATTTCTCTGTCTTAACATTTGTTTGTGATTATTTTGATTTGAAGTGAAATAACTGTATTATGATGAGTATGTCTTCATAAACTATCATCGCATTTCAATGCTTAGGGTATGTGCTCAAGCAGTCAAGGGCTGACAAGGTTATTTTGCCAGGATCTTGGTAATGAAATTTGGATTCAATGTAATTACAGATTTTTGTGTTTTACTTTTCTTCATGGAAGAATATGAGTTGTTTGGGACCACTTGATAACCCTGTTAAGTAATAAAAATAAAGCCTAGAAGACACTTTTAATGTAGTTGCCACTGTGTTTACTCCTAACACTAAATTCATCCCATTACCATGATGGCCCCCAGGCTCCAAAGCGTCTGCACTGTTACACACTTTTCCTTCACATAAGTTTATTTATATTATAATTATGTCCCAACTGTGATAGAAAAATACAATTAGAATAATTTCAGTGTACACATAATGTATGCCTCTCGGAGTCTGAGTGTTTAGAAGAGGTCAGCCATTCTAAAATGTAACTATGCAGCCAATAAAAAAGACATAACTGTGCTATAGACTAAATATATGCTATAATTAGCAACTCTGCAGCTTTCCATATAATGTTCCAAGTATTCATAAAACATCGTCTAACTAAGCACTTACACATTTATGACCTGTCTAGTGCATGTTTGCAAGTTTGGTCAGTGTTGCCAATTCACAATGAACCCCTTTGAAAATATGTCTTCATTTAACCGTAAAGTATATTGTAGACCAAGTCTCCGATTTATACTTGCGATATACAAACAGAAAAACACATCTTTTCTTAAAGTCAGATTGTCGACTATTACAAAAGTATGTAGAATATTATTTATGCTAGAAATGCAAATAAGATTGATTTTATGAGAAAAGCTTAATGAGAAAATAAAAAAGATATTTATTTGCACATAGAGAAGTATGTGAAAATGAAGCAGATATAAACTTTACAATTACACAGAAAAGAGCAGATAAAAGTGGTCAGCTGCACAAAAGGAAGCATGTACACTGGTATATTGAGGGGACCTCAAACAACCAAGAATAGTGGCCTCTGTAAATGAAAACATGGGATCCTCTTGTTTGGGGCTATGATGTAGCATAGCGCTATACATTCTATAGTGGCTGTGCTTGGTATTGCAGCTCATTTGAATGGCCATGTCACCAAAGCATATGGTGCCACTGTCCTGAGAAGAGGAAGTGAAACTCATTATCATAGTCCTGAATATTCCCTTTAAAACAATTCTCTTTCAAAAGATAGAGTTAGATTGGCCCAAAACACCCAGATAGGGTTAGACTGGCCCACTAGAGAACTAAAAAAAAAACCTCTAGTGGGCCCAGACTCCAGCATAATAATGTGATTTTATGGGGACCAGCAGAAAACAATCCTACTTGAAGCTAATAGTAGAGCAGGATACTCGTTGCTGGAGGTCTATCATGTCTTAGTTATTATAGAAATTCCATATAGGTCTTTGCTGAAAGCATTAAGTTACAATATAATTAATAGAAGATATGTACAGGAGCAGGAAGGTTGGCTCTTTTGGTTAATTTCACTTGGTGGCCTGTTAATTCAACACTCCATAGATGTCTAATAATTTGCCTTGGTGCTTTGTTGAAAAAGACTGAGGGCTTTCCAGCAGTTCCTCTATTAGGCTGAGGCCCCACATTGTGGAAACGCAGCTTTTTTGTTGCAGATTTTGCTGCGTTTTTTTGAGCCAAAGCAAGGAGTGGAAGGAAGAATAAGAACTTCCCATGTATTTCCCATTCATTTTGTACCCAATCTTGGCTTTGGCTCAAAAAACTGCAGCAAAATCTGCAACAAAAAACACAGCGTTTCCGCAGTGTGGGGCCTTAGCCTAACTGTGATCTTCTGGTATGAGGATTTGCAACATAAATTTGATGAAGAGTATAGTTCAACCTTTCTGAACATTTACTTGTGTAATAAAACAGTTTAACATTTTACAATAAACATAACAATACAACTCTTCTTAGATACATACTCTATATATGATAGATGTTTAAACACTAACACAACTACACTATATATCATAATATTAACCCCTTCCCATCGCAGCCCCTTTTCAGTATTCGTTTTTAGTCTCTGCCTTCCAAAAGCCATAACTTTCTTAATTTTTCCATTCACAGAGCCATTTGAGGACTTTGCTGGACAAATTGTACTTTGTAGTGGTACCAGTTAATATTCCATGCATGGCGTGGAATTGGAGAAAAACAGAATTTATGTCACTTTCTTAGGCTTAGTGTTTACAGTGTTCACTGTGCAGCCAAAATGACTTGTATTCTGTGGGTCATCCAAAATCCAAAATTTTTTCTTAGATTTATCTATTCGGGGTTGCATAAGGTGTATTTATCATTTTTAGCAGTTTGGGGAACGTCTGATGTTTTGATCGCTTTTAATTCAAATTTTTATGGTAGGCGAAATGGAGATAAATATTGGTTCTGATATTCATTCACTGTATGTAAAAAATATGTTTAGAAGTTTGTACCTCGGGCATTTTTGGATACAGGGATACCTAATGTTTGTATTTTACTTTATTTTTATATCTGATCTAGAAAAGGATGGTGATTTGAACTTTTATAATATATATATATATATATATATATATATATATATATATATATAGTATATATATTTACTTTTATTTTTAGATCCCGTAGGGGCCTAGAACTCATTGGGGTCTGATCACTGATGCATTGCAATGTATTGCAAAATTCATAGAAGAGCTTGTAATATATCTACACTGATGAAAAGCCTGGGACCCTTCAATAGGTTCCCGGCTGTCTAGGGAACTTATCGCCGCCCCGGATCTCATTCTGGGGCACAGCAATCATCACCGAAATAACAGCACTGGTGAAAAGATGCTGCAGTGTGCTAACAACTCACAACAAAAGCCATTAAAAAGGTAAAGTTAAAACTTGCTGCAACTTTATTTACCACATTACAGCGTACCTACAGTTATAAAACAACTTTTAATAAATTAATAGTACAGGAAAATATAATAAACTTTGTAATTTATCTTATTAAAGAAATCTGTTCCTTCTCCATTTATCAGACAGAGTTTTACATATTAGTCTATGGGGAGGGGAGTAGGAGCAGGAGGCTGCTGGAAAGCACATATAAATCATTGCTGCTGCTATACTCTGCTACACTGTGAGTCAGGGAGCTTTTCTGACACTTCTGAAGAATAAGACGTTACTATTCACAAAATGAGGGAATAAATTAATTAGCGAGCAGCCTCCTCCTCCCTCAGTGAATATGGGAGACAGCTCCTTTGTAAACAAACAGTCTGAATGAAGATAAGAAGGATGAGAGCGCCATAATAAGTGGAGAAGGAAAGAGATTTCTTTATAATAAGATATATTATGTTTCTTATATTCACATACACAATTCATTTATGACAAGTTGTTTTTTCTAACTGGAGATATGCTTTAAGTGCCAGGTTAAACTTTTCTACACTTGATCGCACTGTAATTAGCCTCAGCAAATCTGAAATCTGCCATGTATGAACATGGCCATAGAATGGAATAAGTAAACAGCACTAAAGCTTCCAAAACAATATACGGTATAAAATCTAATTCCTTGATAAATATATAAAATGTCCCTAGAAATATGCTTATTTTTTATAGCATGCAATATTGTGAAATTCCAACAGGCCCTTATTTTCTGCTTTACCTGAATTATTATATTGTAGGATGAGCTCTACATTCTGTATTTTCTCATTTTCTCTGACTTACTTGTTAAGTCTTTGTATAGACTACCAGCATATCTGAGGAAGGAATCTTTGTCTGGAAAGTATGTTTTTAATATAAATAATACACTTGATCTCATTTCATTAGACGATTGTTAGCAGTAAGTGTGCTCTTTTTTCATGGGGTTCTGGCTCCAGAAATACAGCAGTGAATCTTTCGGGCTTTGTTAAAGAACAACACAGAATATCTGGCAGTGACACACAAAACAATCTCATTGCATTCTTATAATGTTCTGCGTCTTATATACTCAAAACTTCACTTTGTATTAGAGCTGACTTTTCAGTGCCAATGAAGTGCTCAAAGTTAGTGCTGCCAACTAGTCTTGAAAGGTGCCAGTAAACATTTTCTTTGTAGCACTCTCTCTAATATGTTCTTAAAATGTACTTGTCATTTAATATAAATTTGAGTTAACAGCATGTACTAGCAGCCAGTATTGTATACAGTGATGTTGTGCAGCTTTTGTAGCAAATATCTATGTTTTTTTGGGGGATAAACTGTCCCTATTCGGCAGCACTCTTAATGCTGATTGTGTTTGGCATGAACTGTGCCTATAGTTGGCATTTACTGTGACTGTGTTGGGAGTGCCCTGCAGCCATCATGAGTCCCCCCACCCTTATATACAGCCTCTTCAATACAGGCATTCCTGCTAGATGCTCAGCAAAGGATGTAAGTTGCTCCCCTTTATATTCCTGTATACACACATATGCAGTACTTTTTCAGTACTTTCTAGGCAGAAGTGGGAAAAATGCTGCAAAGTAAGAATGTTTTCAAAATAGAAGTGTTAATTTATTTTTGTCAATTAAAATGAAGTGAATGAATAAAAAAAGAAATCTAAATGAAATCAATATTTGGTGTGATCACCCTTTGCATTCTAAACAGCATTAATTTTTCTAGGTACACTTGTACACACTGTTTGAAAGAACTTAGAAGGGAGGTTATAAACATCTCGGAGAGCTAACCACAGATCTGATGTAGACTTGCTCAAATCCTTCTGTTTCTTCATGTAATCCCTGACAAATTGAGTGATGTTAAGATCAGGGCTCTATAGGGGCCATATCATCACTTCCAGGACTCCTCCTCAGATGCCTCTGCCCCTGTTCTCCTGTATATTTCTGTATACTGATCATACTAACCAGCACTGTTTATGTCACACGGATGTATCTGCTCCTCTATGTGTCTGTATATTGATCACACTAACCAGCACTGGTTATCTTACATTGATGTCTATCTGCTGCCATTCTCCTTTACATTTCTGTATACTTAGCCACTAAGGTTACGTTCACATTTGCGCCAGGACAGCACAGATCAGAAATCATTGGATAAAAAGTGCTGCAAGCAGTTAAAAAAGAGAAACAGACAACTGACGGACCTCATTATAGTCAATGGGGTCTCGGGCTCTGTTTGTATCTGCAATTATCGCGGTCCATTTTTCTGGTCATCCAAGGGACAAGAAGAACAGACTTACCAGAACAGATGTAAATGTAGCATAACAGACACTGTTTATCTCACATGGATTTCTCTCTATGCTGCTCTCCTCTCCATTTCTGTATACTGACCCACTAACCAGCACTGTTCATGTCACATGGATGTCCTTCTGCTCCTGCTCTCTTCTGTCAGGGCATGCCTAAATTGTAGAGAGTAGGTGCTTTAGAATAACGCCAGCAATTACTTTCCAGTAAGCATTTCTGATCAAATGCGGGCATCATTCTGAAGCATTCAGGTTATGAGTGTGATTGGTATAGAGATATATGAAGAAGAGGAAGAGCTGAGAGACCATGTGAGACAAAAAGTGCTGGTTAGTGTGATCAATATACAGAAACACAGAGGAGAGCAGGGGCAGAGACATCCATGTGACATAAACAGTGCTGGTTAGTGTGATCTATATACAGAAATACAGAAGAGCTGGAGCAGAGAGACAACAACAAAACATAGATGATTCTAGTTAGTGTGCTGAGTGTGAATTAGTTCTATGTAACTATACGTGGTCTGTTCTATAGTTCTATAGAACTATATGTATATACAGGAATATACAGTTGGTACGGAAAGTATTCAGACCCCTTTAAATTTTTCACTCTTTGTTTCATTGCAGCCATTTACTAAAATCAAAAAAAGTCTATTTTATTTCTCATTAATGTACACTCCGCACCCCATCTTGACAGAAAAAAAAACAGAAATGTAGATATTTTTGCAAATTTATTAAAAAAAGAAAAACTGAAATATCACATGGTCATAAGTATTCAGACCCTTTGCTCAGTGTTGAGTAGAAGCACCCTTTTGAGCTAGTACAGCCATGAGTCTTTTTGGGAATGATGCAACAAGTTTTTCACATCTGGATTTGGGGATCCTCTGCCATTCTTCCTTGCAGATCCTCTCCAGTTCCGTCAGGTTGGATGGTGAATGTTGGTGGACAGCCATTTTCAGGTCTCTACAGAGATGCTCAATTGGGTTGAGGTCAGGGCTCTGGCTGGGCCAGTCAAGAATGGTCACAGAGTTGTTTCGAAGCCACTCCTTTGTTTTAGCTGTGTGCTTAGGGTCATTGTCTTGTTGGAAGGTGAACCTTCGGCCCAGTCTGAGGTCCAGAGCACTCTGGCAGAGGTTTTCTTCCAGGATATCTCTGTACTTGGCCGCATTCATTTTTCCTGCAATTGCAACCAGTCGTTCTTTCCCTGCAGCTGAACACCCCCATAGCATGATGCTGCCACCACCATGTTTCACTGTTGGGATTGTATTGGGCAGGTGATGAGCAGTGCCTGGTTTTCTCCACACATACCGCTTAGAATTAACGCCAAAAAGTTCAATCTTCGTCTCATCAGACCAGAGAATCTTATTTCTCAAAGTCTGGGAGTCCTTAATGTGTTTTTTGGCAAACTCTATGCGGGCTTTCATATATCTTGCACTGAGGAGAGGCTTCCTTCGGGCCACTCTGCCATAAAGCCCCGACTGGTGGAGGGCTGCAGTGATAGTTGACTTTGTGGAACTTTCTCCCATCTCCCTACTGCATCTCTGGAGCTCAACCACAGTGATCTTTGGTTTCTTCTTAACCTCTATCACCAAGGCTCTTCTCCCACAATTGCTCAGTTTGGCTGGACGGCCAGGTCTAGGAAGAGTTTTGGTCTTCCCAAACTTCTTCCATTTAAGGATTATGGAGGCCACTGTGCTCTTAGGAACCTTGAGTGCTGCAGAAATTCTTTTGTAACCTTGGCCAGATCTGTGCCTTGCCACAATTCTGTCTCTGAGTTCCTTGGGCAGTTCCTTTGACCTCATGATTCTCATTTGCTCTTACATGCACTGTGAGCTGTGAGGTCTTATATAGACAGGTGTGCGCCTTTCCTAATCAAGTCCAATCAGTTTAATTAAACACAGCTGGACTCCAATGAAGGAGTAGAACCATCTCAAGGCGGATCAGAAGGAAATGGACATCATGTGAGTTAAATATGAGTGTCACAGCAAAGGGTCTGAATACTTATGACCATGTGATATTTCAGTTTTTCTTTTTTAATAAATTTGCAAAAATATCTACATTTCTGTTTTTTTTTCTGTCAAGATGGGGTGCTGAGTGTACATTAATGAGAAATAAAATGAATTTTTTTGCTTTTAGCAAATGGCTGCAATGAAACAAAGAGTGAAAAATTTAAAGGAGTCTGAATACTTTCCGTACCCACTGTAGGTAAGAGCAACTTACATCCTTTACCAGTGTCGGACTGGGATGTCTAGGGGCCTCCAGTAGAATTAATTCTAGGGGCCCACACCACTGCTACTGGTATACAAGGGATAAAAAAGTCTCACCACTTTCTTGGCCCTGTCATATTTATCATCATTTACACCAGTTTTCTGCTCGCCCAGAAGCACCTGTCCCTGTCCATCGCCAGTGTCAATGCAGTTTTATATCGGGCACTTCTTGCTATCCTATGTGCTGTCCTAGTCCTGCGCCTCATATGACTGCAGAGACCGATTAATGATCTCAACAGCCACTGGTAAGGCATTGATGACATATGAGTGATTTTACTGGCTCTTTCTCCAGCGACCCCTGAGGCCACTGATTGCTCTCAGTGGTGACATGAGGCACAGGACTTCCAGCAATGAGGAGCTGCCATGGGACTGAATGGACACTGATGGCACTGGAGACAGGCGATTATGCTTTTTGTTTTTTCTAATTTTACACTTCTTTGGCCACCACAGAGGTCCAATTCATGGACAATGCCATTAAAATTCCCCCCCCCCAATGCCCCAAACACTTCAATGTCCCCTCCACAGGATATTGGCCATCATCACTGCACCACACAATATGGGAAGACCAGTGAAGGTGCCACTGTATGGGGGGGATCAGTGAAGGGGCAACTATATGGGGGGACCAGTGAATTGGCCACTGTATGAGGGGATCAGTGAAGGAACCACGGTATGGGGAACAGTGAAAGGACCACCTTATGGAGTGACCAATGAAGGAACAATGCCCCAAACATTTCAATGTCCCCTCCACAGGTTATTGGTCATCGCCACTGCACCACACAATATGGGAAGACCAGTGAAGGGGCCACTGTATGGGGGGATCAGTGAAGGGGCAACTATATGGGGGGACCAGTGAAGGGGAAAATCTATGGGGGGATCAGTGAAGGGGAAATGTATGGGAGGCCAGAGAAGGGGCCACTGTATGGGGGACCAAAGAAGGAACCACGGTATGGGGGAACAGTGAAAGGACCACTGTATGGGGGGGACCAGTGAAGGGGATACTGTATGGAGGGACCAGTGCAGGAACATCTGCATGTTATACCATACCATAGACTCCTAAAGCCACAGGGCCTATTAAAGGATTCACCGATACCCAGATGGGCCAGTCTGAGCCTACCCTTTACAGAGTGTAATGTGCAGCCTCTACATGTAATAGGAATGTCAGCATTGAACAGTCTGTGTGTAGGAGCCTAGGACGTGCAATGACCAACCACCACTTCCTGTATGTCTCAGCCTGGCAGTTGCTAGAGACAGAACAGCCTAAGCTGTATCACTTTACAGTTTACATCTATAATCTTGCAATGTAAATATACTACATTATCTTGTAATTACACTCTAGTTACAGCCTGTATTATAGTTCAGATCTTCATTCAGAATTCTGTAAGTTTCAGAGCTCAAATCTCCTGGTTCAGCATCCACACAAAACTTTTCTCTAACAAAAATATGACAATATAGCTTAGCTACACTGTTGTTTCCAAAGAAAACCAGCAGAACTATGAACACAGCAATTTAGGATCATTTATTTATCAAGTGATTAGATTTTAGACTGTATTGTTCCAAAAGCCTTAATTATGTTTTTGAATTTTTTTGCAATGCTCTATTTTTAGGACAAATGCCAATAAATAAGGAACATGTGAATGGGCACTCATTAACTAGAAAAATGTAATTGGATACTTTGGCCAATTCAAAGTAAATGCATCATCCTCCATCTTTTATCCTGCAGTTATTGGAAATGACATTCTTAGGAGTTCTATAAAATTATTTACTATTGGTTGTGTAGATATTTTGATCAAAAAGACTGTTAAGAACCGTAATATTGCGCAGAATGCAACTTTAAGATGTTGTCCAGATTCAGCTTATATTGTGTGTATAATGAAAAAAATTATACAATTTTCCAATATACTTTCTGTATCAATTCCTCATGGTTTTTTAAGTATCTACTTGCTGTCATTCTTTACTTCCAGTGAATAAAAATCAGTCTATGGTCATGTGAAGAACAGTCCATATTTATGTGCAGGACACACGGGTGCACAGCTCGTTACAGTCACAGCTTGGTAACCAGATATCTGTCTTGTAATGAGCTGTGCACCTGTGTGTACATCACATGACCATGGACTGATTTTTATCTACTGGAAGTAAACAGAGAATAACAGTGAGATGAGATCTAGAAAACAATGAGGAATGAACACAATACAATACAAACAATAACATTTATTTGAAAATGGAAAACCCCTTTAAATATTATTTTAATAGCAAATGGTAACTATATCTTTATGCAATCATGTCTATAGAAGATGTCATTTCCAAGGGCATGACCAAGGGCAGAGCAAGAGTCTATATTTATCTCAATGGTATAAATATATATTTTTACATTTAGACCTATTATTATATTTGCAAACATGTGAATGTCATTTACCTTTAATGTTTGCATGTCAAAAATAGTTCCCTGTAAAGCCTGCATTGTTCAGTAGAGACAATGTAAAACCACACATCCAAGCAAGGGAATGCAGAAAATCTGTGGATGACTCATTAAGGGGATCTGCTTAAAGTTACTACTAAAATAGTAGGAGCCATGTTTATTTAACTGTGACTTCTAGTTAGACAAATAATATTTCCCTGATTCGTTACTTGTTGTTTGGAATAGCAAAGTAAGCGTGACATCCAAACGCATTTTTTGGCATGTTTATTGACTTAGTTAATCTCATAGTATTTCAATACCCTTGTGTCCTATACAATACACTGGACAATTGTTTAGTAGCGTTTGAGTTTTGGAGAGATGTTTTCTGATCTGTTGAGTTTGCACATATGTGTACACTGACAGATCACTGTTCCCTAAGGTATCATTACCTTATGCGTCTTCCAGACCATAGTCTCGCTAAATTTGTATTCTACAGTGGAAATTCATGGCTTATATGCCTAATGAGAATCCTGACCATGTAGAGTAAATATACCCATAACTCTGAAATCACAAGGGCTTTAGATGGCTGAATAATGGCCATGCAGCTGGTCAGTTTAGGTGATTTGCTGGTACCATCACACCCCATTTGTCCACATGTCGTGAACATGTCACATTCTTAATATCTCTTTAGCCACAACAGCAGGTGCCTTATACAAGTTCACACTTCATGTATGTTTGGCATCCATTAACCTTTTTCACATATGTCATATGGATTCATTAATCTCTGTATATTCAGTCATACACTGACTAGCAAAAGGGCAACAATGTTTTGAACTTTTGACTTTCAGGCTCCATATCTCACCATCTACCATGACTACCATCATCTTGGCTATCTCATACATAAATTTGACTACTATTTGGCAACTATTTAGCATATGATTAGTTGCAGACCCCACTAATCTGACACTACCACCTATCCTGGGGTACAACCAATTTAAAGTTTATAGACATTTTTGGAGTTTATTAGGTTTTAAAAAAAAAATAAAAAATGCATACATTTTTAAATACAAATTGAGTTTTATTAAAATTTTTGCTTCTACAGTTTCTATGTTTTGAAGGTCTTAGCAAAATCCAACAGCATAGCCTCCAGCGACTTGGCATTCTCTCCAGCTATCATCTAAATTTTATTCTGATCAAATCAAAGTGAAACCATGGTCAAACTAACTTCACTTATTCTAATGCTAGTAGATGACTTAGCGTAGATACGCAATGTGTAATACTGTGTGCCTGCAATATATAACACATCTGCTATAATATAAAATTTATCAACAGTGGACCCTTAAAGAACATTACTTGTACCTTACCTGTACATTACTTGTCATTTTTTTTTTTATTCTTGTTGGTCATTAATTGAGGAAATCCGGCAGCATCATGGAGAGATATATGCCACTTCCCGTACCAATCTGTGGACTATTATTCTTAGTACAGTATAGGAACAGTGACAAAAAAAGCTCAAATACTGGAATGTCTGATCTAAAGGGACTGGATTACTAAGTAACAAAAGTATTCAGCAAAACAGATGCCATAGCAAAAGCAAACAGCTCATTGTACAATCTACAATACTGTATGTATATAGGTTACTTGATTCTTGAATTAGAGCATTGCTATGTGGATTCCCTCATAGTACTGCAGCTGTTTCAGAAATACATGACACGGCCATGAAAACCAACTCTTTTAAGAATCCTTAAAGAAGTCAAAATGTAGACGAATGAAACCAGAGTAACAATGTCTTCCTTTTAAATCCCCTCATTGTTCTTTTTTAGCAGCCTGGCTTCTTGTATCATTTAGCAAAGACCTAAAAGAAGGGTCTTATACAGGAGTCAACAGTGAGGTTCTGTGTGAAAGACCTTAGACCTGACCATTCTTTTCAATGACTGCTAAGTAGAGGTTATACTGGAGGTAGGTATTCTGTTCCATGATGTGTTTGCTCTGTGGGTATCCAGTTACTCTTGAGCAGTTTACATTAGAACAGCATAGACCAGGAACAACTTTAGTTTGGCTTTCTAAATTACTGGAAAAAAGTGCAATAATTTTTAATACAAGTTAAATGAATCTACAATCATATGCAGAAGAACATAGATAAAAATTGAAGACGGGTACGTAGGAGCTCTTTCAGGGCAAGTCTATGACATCTTATCAGGGAAGAGCTCTCCAATGTGCACATGGGCTATACTATATATAGACTTTGTGCTTTTGCACATGCAAGAGCACCTGGGTGAGACATCCATAGCATACTGTTGCACCCTATCTCCCACCATACCAGTATGGAGAGGCAGCATTGGGGAATAGTATTTATTAGAAAATACCACCAGGTTAATTCCAGCTTTGAAGAAAGACTATATGATATATTTTGCTACCTATCACACTCAAAGTCTCACGTTGTTACCATTACCACCATGCTCTTTTCACTCAGTTGCTGTCCTACTCAAGTTTCCTACAACTTCTTTGCTCCCCACAGAGAAAACAACATATCAGTCTAAACTATCCAAAGACTCTAAAGCTATAGCCACATAAATGATGTTCACAGCCGTGTGCTGATCATTTTTTAACGTCCATCACACGGCTGCATTAAAATCAATTTATGTGAATGGGGATAGTCACATGACTGACTTTCCAACAGACTGTCAAAAAATAGAACATGTATTTTCACTGTTTTCAGAGATCCCTCAATAGGCTCAAATCTATGAGGAATCCATGAAAACGGATGGCCGTGCATGTAAAATTACCCTTTTTGTCTGAATATTGCCTAAAAAGTGGATTCTTAGCTTATATTATAAACTGTGCATTTGGAATGTGTTGCATAGTCTATTATATACATTCTGTAAGGCATTTACTGTACTTATATGTCTTATACACATTACTTGGTTTATTTTACTTCAAGAAGTGACGAATGACATTTCCATCTCTATTTCAAGAGAGATAACCAGCAATGTCCTCTTTTCCCAGACATTAATAATCTAGGTATCAAAACACATAAGGTGACCCTAGAGGACTATTTGTTCTAGGTATTTCCATACTCTAAATGAACATACAGGTAAATACCAGAGTGTTTCAAGTAAAATGTTAATGTCTCAGGTATTTGGCAAGTGCATGACTACTATAAGGAGTCGATGTGACTCTGTAACAGAGTCACAAGCAGTCTGGGTGCTACTGTATGATACTGCATGGGGCAATATATTTAGTGCTTCTACAAGAGTATACCATAGCTCTATAATGATGAAGCATGATACCTGTCTTACTGATGGATTCAAACAGAATCTGGCAGGGGAAAATCCTTATACCTTGATATAAAAATCTGTGGCAAGGATCTAAAGAATGCCCCCATATGAGCACTGCATTATGGTTACACATACCTCAGATTTCTCTGGAGTTCTAACACAGTGATGTGTGTAACAACCTTATAGTTTGTTTATGTTCTTCAGTCTAAAGAAATTAAAGAAAAATTCAGTTTTTATTCACACAGTGCATGTAGAAATATGATGGTACATTGACTGCTTTCCGAATCTGTAATACAGACCTATATTTTAGAATTGCAAAGAATATCCATTTTTTCACCAAGTTGTTTTCTCGTGGATCCTTTTTGTCTCCAAGTGAAGCCACTCAGAGTAAAGACCATAGAATTCTAAAGCCACCATATTTGTGTGGGAATATTGGGGAATCTTGTGATATAGATCCCAATTGATATCATGTGTAAGGAGCCTCAAAGTGACATCCAGGCATCTTAAACACAGTGGGGGAGATTTACTAGGATAAATTAACCATATTTCTGGTAAAGGCTACGTTCACATCTGCATTGGTGGCTGTCCGGCGCAGAGCTGTCAGAAATCTCCAGACAAAAAAGTGATGCAAGCCTGATGTTTTTGTCTAGCAATTTCATTACCCCATGTTGTTTGTCCATTCTTATGGTCTCTCCAATGAACCAGAACGGGAATCATCATATGTGAATGTAGTGTCAACATGTGGAAAAAAATAATGGAAATGCCTTGCACTGTTCTATTGCGTATTTTTAATACTTTCTTTTTTTGCAGCAAACTAGGCAGCTTTGAAAAGTCTCTAGAATGTGAACTAGAAAAGGGGCATAAAAATAGTAAATTCTGCCTGTCTAGCAAGATGTTCCAAATCTATCATACAGCAAGAGCCACTGTGATAAATTTTGGCCCACCTTCTGCCTGCCTGGTCTAATTTTAAGCTGTCTAAATTTAAGGCAGTAATAATAAATCTCCCCACTAGGTCTATATGGCAGACATGAAGTGAGTTGTTGGAGTGGGATGGTCTGGGTTAGTTGAATATTAGTGAGATTTTTTTTTCATGATCATGCCCCATTTTACAGCAATTCACACTAGACCAGTCAACATCTACAAAACTGTACACATGGACGGAAAATACATTGAAGAATCTGTAGTTAATCAGGATCACAACACACTTCAGCTCAGCCAGCTCCTGCATTACAATATGTAAACTTAGAATAGCTCAAGCAATGTGTTTCTACAGAGTGCAACTAAACGTTAACAAATGTTGACTTTGGCAGTGTGGGAATGGTTGTGGTGCCGAAAAGCAACATCATAAGATCAGCTTTCTATCTTTTTATAATAAATTCTATCAATGTTTTATTTTTCTTTATTGCTTTATTTATATAGACTAAGTGACCCAACAAATTATTTATTAATGCAATATATGATGTAGAGATGTAAAGGGTGACACTCTATCAGCAGCATGACACTAGTGAAGGTCATGGCCTGAACACTAAAAAGTTCCAAATCTGGAATGCATATAAACACACAGAGAAATGTTAGAATTCACCTATGAGCAGTCAGAGTCAGTGTCCTGTCTGCTGAGATGTCTCTCATAACTCAGTTTGATGAAAATGTTCTCCTTCCCCGTGTAGTCTACGCCAATAAGCTTGGCCTTCTAAAGCTAATTACATCTCATCCCATGTGGGCCAGACGTCTTATTAACAGCCAAGCAGTAAAACTTTACAAATGGGAAGTAGTGATAAAAAATGGCATAATGATAGTAGTGACCACACCATGAACCCAGGCTCTGCTATAGTTTCTATTGACCCATGGGGATTTTGTCTGTTAAATGTTCTTCTCTGTCTATCTGCATTATATATGGGACATGAATACAGTATCATGCTTTATTGTATGTATTTCTATATTTCTATGGCAGGCAATGATTTTTGAGTACCCATAAAAGCCACCCTACAGCCCTTTGGTGGTCTTCCCAGTCTTTACTCATTTAACATATCTACTAACAGACCTAGTAAATGTAGTATGCTGGTAAGTTGCCATGACACTTTTATTTTGATGGAAACAAACTGTGATAGGTAATGTCAGGCCAAGGTCACACAACATTTTATGAAACTGCCCATATTATTTACCTGAACCAGACAAAACACCTATGGAGACAATTTTAATGTGTGCAGTACAGTTTGTAGTCCGCAATTAAATGTTTGAGAATATGAGTTTGGCGTCTGTGTTGAAAAATGGTAGTGTCACTTCACCCAGGGCTGGTTTTAGACAAAGTAGGGCCCTGGGCAAAATTAAAAGCGGGGCCCCAAATGCTGATATGCAAACAACACCATCGTCTTCCAGTGGCAACCCCTATAATAACGTCTCCTTTCTGCCAACAAAAAAGTAATAACAAGCCCCATTTTACCACACACAATTCAAATGAGCACCTTTGTACCGCCTAATAGATTTTTGCACCCAGTCATCAGTTATTATAGTGCCTCCTTATATATATAATATTACACCTTTATCAGTAATAGCTCTTTTATAAATGATAAATAGTGCCCTGTATCAGTAATATTAACCCTCATCTGTAAGTCACCCCGTAAAAATAATACTGCTCCCTTATTAATAATTGTCCTCTCATAAATAATAGTTACCCTTATAAATAATAGTCCTAAATAATAGTCCCCATAATCACTAAAAGCCCAATTTATAAATAAGCCCAGTTAACAATTATACCCCCTTATAAATAGTTCCCCTCTTATAAATAATAGCTCCCCCTTATAATGGATGCCTTATATATAATAGAAGGCTAAAATCTCTTTTGCTGTCTCAAGCCTCAGTGGGTCAAACGCAAATTGAGGATCTGTTACATCCAACAGAGGGCGCATGAGCTTCCCAGCTCCTTTTCCCATAATGCCTTGTGATATGTAGATGCTTAGTAGAGGGCAAAAGGCAATTCAAAACTTTACACACCTTCACTGGTGCTCTCCCCAAAGAGAGAGATTTCCTTCCCTTATATATAATAGTTCCCCCTTATAATAGCCCCCTCATATTTAAGTTTCCCAATTATATATAGTAACCCACCCTTATATATAATAGTTCTCCATTATTCAGGGTCGGACTGAAGGGCCTGAGGCCCACCATAGGAACTTGTTCTGGGGCCCCACCCAACAGCTTTCTGCTAATAGCCTACACCACGGCTCCTTCACTGAAGTCTTACATATGTGCTGACTATCTGGTGTTACTGAGTATGTTCCCAGTATGGTCAGCCCCTATAATACTGTGCAGGCCCCAATAACTGCATGGCCGGTTCATGCACAGTACTGTATGGGGAATGACATGGCCATGGAGCATTACACGTATGTGCAAGATTATAGTGAGGGAGCTGTGATGCAGACATAGCACACAGGGCTGCCAGCAGGAATTTTGAGCCCCACCCCACAGTATAATGCTCCACATGATATATAATGCTCACGGTATAAAATGCTCCCCTGAGCCCTCCACAGTTTCCCCACATGGTATATAATGCTCCACAGTGGCCCCACACAGTATAAAATGCTTCCCTGAGCCCCCCATAGTGGCCCCACATGGTATATAAGGCTCCACACAGTATACTACCTCTTATTGGCCCCAGACAATACAATATGCTCCCCAGCAACCCCACACAATATAATATGCTCCATACAGTATAATATGCATCCTACAGTGCCCCCGCCAGTATAATGCTCCACAGTGGCCTAACACAGTATAACATGCTCCACAATGGCCTGCACACAGTATAATATACTGCGCAGAGGGGTTCCCCCCATAATGCTCCACAGTGGTCCCTCACAGTATAATATGCTCCCCACAGTCCCCCCAGTATAATGCTCTACAATGGCCCCACAGAGTATAATATGCTACCGAGAAGCCCCGCACAATATAATAAACTCCACAGTGTCCCCACAAAGTATAACAGGCTCCCCACACTGCTCTTTCCTCCCCAGTATAAAGCTCCACAGTGGCCCATAGTATAATATGCTCCCCAGAGGGCCCCTGCTAGTATAATGCTCCACAGTGACCCCCCCAGTATTTTGCTCCACAGTGGCCCCACGCAATATATTATGCTCCTCAGAGTGTCCCCCCAGTATAATGCTCCACAGTAGGCCCCATGCAGTATAATATACTCCCCAGAGGGCCCCCTAGTATAATGCTCCTTAGTTCCCACCCGAATAATGCCCCACTGTGGTGCCACGCAATATAATATGCTCTGCAGATGGCACCCCCAGAATAATGCTCCACAGTGACCCCACACAGTATAATATGCTATCCAGAGGGGGCCCCCCAGTATAATGCTCCACAGTGGCCCCACACACCATAATATGCTTTCTAGAGGGCCCCCTCCCCAGTATAATGCTCCACAGGGGCCCCACACAGTATAATATGTTATCCAGAGGAACCCCCCCAGTATAATGCTCCACAGGGGCCCCACACAGTATAATATGCTATCCAGAGGGCCCCCTCCCCAGTATAATGCTCCACACAGTATAATGTGCTATCTGGAGGGACCCCTCCCCAGTATAATGCTCCACAGGGGCCCCACACAGTATAATATGTTCTCCAAAGGGCCCCCTCCCCAGTATAAAGCTCCACAGTGGCCCATAGTATAATATGCTCCCCAGAGGGCCCCTGCTAGTATAATGCTCCACAGTGACCCCCCCAGTATTTTGCTCCACAGTGGCCCCACGCAATATATTATGCTCCTCAGAGTGTCCCCCCAGTATAATGCTCCACAGTAGGCCCCATGCAGTATAATATACTCCCCAGAGGGCCCCCTAGTATAATGCTCCTTAGTTCCCACCCGAATAATGCCCCACTGTGGTGCCACGCAATATAATATGCTCTGCAGATGGCACCCCCAGAATAATGCTCCACAGTGACCCCACACAGTATAACATGCTTCAGAATGGCCTCCACACAGTATAATATACTGCCCAGAGATGTTCCCCCAGTATAATGCTCCACATTGGCTCAAAACAGTATAATATGCTTTCCAGAGGGACCCCCCGGTATAATGCTCCACAGTGGCCCCACACACTATAATATGCTATCCAGAGGGGGCCCCCCAGTATAATGCTCCACAGTGGCCCCATACACTATAATATGCTTTCTAGAGGGCCCCCTCCCCAGTATAATGCTCCACAGGGGCCCCACACAGTATAATATGTTATCCAGAGGAACCCCCCCAGTATAATGCTCCACAGGGGCCCCACACAGTATAATATGCTATCCAGAGGGCCCCCTCCCCAGTATAATGCTCCACAGGGGCTCCACACAGTATAATGTGCTATCTGGAGGGACCCCTCCCCAGTATAATGCTCCACAGGGGCCCCACACAGTATAATATGTTCTCCAAAGGGCCCCCTCCCCAGTATAATGCTCTACAGGGGCCCCACACAGTATAATATGCTATCCAGAGGGGCCCCCCATTATAATGCTCCACAGTGGGCCTACACAGCATAATATGCTCTCCAGAGGGCCCCCTCCCCAGTATAATGCTCCACCGGGGCCCCACACAGTATAATATGATATCCAGAGGGGGCCCCCAGTATAATGCTCCACAGTGGCCCTACAGACTCCCTTAGTGCTAGTATTATATTATACTCTGGGGTCTCTTCAGACCCCAGAGTATAATAAGCGAAGGCCCGGGGGAGGTAAGGGAAAATAACAAACAGTTATATTTACCTTGCCTTACCACTGCTGGGCCTCCTCGTGCTGCTCCACTATCCCTGCCGGCTTCCTCTTCTATGCGGCTGATGTCACGTGTTGTGGACGTCGCCGCTGAAGCCTGTGATTGGGCCTCAGCGGTTACGTGAGCATGCCCCACGTGACCGGTGAGGCCAGGCCTCAGCGCCTCAGCGGTGATGTCCGGAACTCCAGAAGATGACGTCGGACGCAAGGACAGGTGAATAAAAATGTTTGTTATTTTTTCTCACCTTGGAAAGGGGCCCTGCGGCAAATGACCCTGTGTCCCTTTCTGTTATCAATATGGCCTGATGACTCCGGATCCCGGGGGCCCCTTTAGGATCGGGGCCCTGGGCAATTGCCCAGTTTGCCCCCCCCTAACGCCGGCCCTGACTTCACCCATGAACTAGTGCTGGTGTCAGATCAGAATGAAGCTTAAAGTCAACACTCTCTGACCCAAATTTACTATTGTGGTTATGACTAGACACTGGCGTAAACATCCTTGGCTTAAAGTGGCGCATCTTGTCACATTTAGTTTGGGCTAAAATTTGTTGTCCAAAAAGGGGGCATGTCTAAATCTGGTGCATTTGCCTGTCTAAGTTTACACTGTTGAACTATTAGTAAATCTGGACCTCTATATTCTAAGCTAGTCTTTATTAAACATAATACAAAAATTAAAAAAGTAGGTGAGGTTACAATATCTAGTAAGTAGAATTAGAAAGAGTAACATACGCCATATTCCTGGTATACATAGTTATAGTTCTCCCCTTTTGTTGTTATTTGCATGGAAAGTGTTAATATTCACACATATACAACTAATATAGGAGTTATGTGACACTATGAAGAATGAGGTGAAGTGTTGATAACTGATTGCCTACGTTTGATATTATGGCCTCCATTTAATGGTTATTACATAGGACTATATTCCAATTAGTCTAGTGGGATATACACAGGTGGTATTATCATTACTATGTTCAGGTTGTCTTCCATATTAGATGACAGCACACAAAATGTTCCAAAGTCTTTTCATTTGCATAATATAAGTATAAATTTCACCAATAGGGGTATTTAGTTTTCAGGTCTACACAGGACCATGTGGTTGTCCACAATTGTCCTGGAGAGTCTATCAATCTCATCATTATGTTTATGAAGTTATTACTATATTATTACTATATTACTATACTATTATACTATATATTATTACTTATTATTATACATTACAGAGCTTCCATATGATGTCCTGTAAAATTTTAGAATAGATAAGACTTTGTGGCACATTTTAACAGGAGATCAGAGAAGAACTTGCAGATAGAGAGATCATGGGAGGCAAAATGGGCATTAACATGACTGACAGGGTTTTCTCTACAGGAAATAACTTGTAGGGATTATTGAGATACATATATCACAATATATTATTAAGATGACTTGGGGCTTGTATGGGAAAATGCTAAGGAAGCAAATGTCTCCATTCAACAATTTCAGTTATTTAAAATTCCAAACTCTGTACATACAAGTAGTTTTCAATATGTCTATCACAAGCGATAAGCTCTTGTTTTTAACCCCTTCCTACACTGTGTCTATGGCCTTATTCATACGACAGTGAAAAATGGCCGTGTGATGTCTCTTCTTTTAATGGCCACCACACAGCCTTTTTGAAAACCATGAAAGTCTATGGGTGTATTCAGAGGCGTAGCTAGGGGTTCAGCACAGGGGGGGCGAACATGTCCAAGTGGGCCCCCAACTTGCACATGTTCGTATACTGATACTATGAGTATATGGTCAGCGTATAGTGGTATATAGTGGCTCTACACAGGGCTCTGCAGACGATTTAGGCGAATACAGTGCAGTAACATTTAGTGACTTACCAGTGACGTCTCTGACTAATCGTTCACATTCCCCGCCTCTTTTATCTGGACAGCCATGACCACTTCTTCCAGTCTCTGTAAAGTTTGCAACACAGACATCTTTGGCTCCTCACTTTTCCAGGCACCTTACCTATATTGTCCTCACCTACACAAAGCCCCCATCCTGCTCCTACCCCAATCATAAAATATATGATATAACCCCCATAATGAATAATACCCCCAAGTGCATCTTTAAATTAATAACTTCCCTGTGCACCCCTTTAAATAGTTCCCCTTATTAATAATGCCCCAGGTGTTTCCTAATTAAAAAACAAAAACAAACAAACAAAAAAAAAAAACAAGGGAAAAAAAAATTATTGGGGTTCCAATACCCAGGACCCCGAGGATCAGCTGTTTGAATGAACCGTGGTACCTGTGTAAGCGCCGTGACCCCTTCTCTGTTTACATAGTGTCATTCTTTTCATAGCGGCCATGTAATGTAACTACAGCCTCGTCCTATACACGTCTATGTGACAAGACTGGAATGACATCACACGGTCACTATAAACAGACAGCGTATGATATAAACAGGCACCATAGCCCCTTCATACCACTGATCAGTGGGGAATCACTTATCTCTTATTGATGATTTATTCTGAGGATACACCATCAATAAAAATGAGCTGGAAAACGCCTTAAGGCTAAGGCCCCACGTGGCGTCCCGCATCAAAAAACAGCTGTGGGAAAAACCGCGGCGGCGAAGCACTTTGCACAGAATGTTTGCAGAGGTTTCCTCTGTGGACTTTCTGCTTCAATTATATCTATAGGGAAACCGCTGGCATTTCCATAGGTATAACTGACATGCTGCGATTTCCAAAACTGTGACTGATTTGGAAATCGCAGTGTATCCGCTGTGTGTATTTTACTGCAAAGTGGGGATGGGATGGGGCCCCATGTGGCGAAAACCCACAGAAAAAAACGTGGCATTCTAGCAAATCCCATTCACACATTGCGGAAAAATACGTGCAGCAGACGCACTGCGATTTCCAAAACCTTTGCGGTTTTGGAAATTGCAGCATGTCAATTATACCTATGGAAACACCAGCGGTTTCCATATAGGTGTATTGAAAACTGAAAGTACACAGAGGAAACCTCTGCAGACCTTCTGTGAAAAGCGCTGTGGGAAAAACTACAATGTTACCGCCATGGTTTTTCCTGCAGCGCTTTTTTTGCTGCAGCCCAGTACATGGGGCCTTAGTTTTAATAAGGCGCAAGTGCAACTTTAATTTAATTAATTGACCCTCATATTATGCCCCTGATTCCCCGACATAAATACTGCACCTCTAATGACCCCTTATATCAATGACCACCCCCTTATGTTCATAATGCCTCCTAATATAAATGATGCCCCCAAATGGCTTCTTATATAAATAACCTCCCCCCTTGTATTCATAACACCCCGTAATAACCCTTATATAAATGAACACCCTCCATCGTCATAATGCCCCCTAATGAATCCTCCCTTTATAGTTTTAGTTCCCCCTCCTATCCACCCCTTATACTATTAATATTCCCACAACTGTACTAAAAAAATAAAAATAAAAGTCATACTCACCTACCTGCGATGCTGATGAATGGAGCCGCTGTTTCCTCCCTGTCCACGCACACAGGGCCGGTTTTAGACAAAGTGGGGCCCTGGGCAAAAATTAAAAGCGGGGCCCAAATGCTGATATGCAAAAAACACACAACAATTTTAATGTGTGCAGTACAGTTTGTAGTCCGCAATTAAATGTTTGAGAATATGAGTTTGGGGTCTGTGTTGAAAAATGGTAGTGTCACTTCACCCAGGGCTGGTTTTAGACAAAGTAGGGCCCTGGGCAAAATTAAAAGCGGGGCCCCAAATGCTGATATGCAAACAACACCATCGTCTTCCAGTCACAACCCCTATAATAACGTCTCCTTTCTGCCAACAAAAAAGTAATAACAAACCCCATTTTACCACACACAATTCAAATGAGCACCTTTGTACCACCTATTAGATTTTTGCACCCAGTCATCAGTTATTATAGCGCCTCCTTATAAATAATAGTCCCTGCTTATAAATAATCTTACACCTTTATTAATAATAGCTTCCTTATAAATGATAAATAGTGCCCTGTATCAGTAATATCCCCCCTTATCAGTAACAGTCACCCCGTAAAAATAATACTGCTCCCTTAAAAATAATAGCCCGCTCATAAATAATAGTTACCCTTATAAATAATAGTCCCCATTATCACTAATAGCCCCCTTTATAAATAAGCCCACTTAACAATTATACCCCCCTTATAAATAGTTCCCCTCTTATAAATAATAGCCCCCTCATACTTA
Source organism: Leptodactylus fallax (assembly GCA_947044405.1). Taxonomy (NCBI): domain Eukaryota; kingdom Metazoa; phylum Chordata; class Amphibia; order Anura; family Leptodactylidae; genus Leptodactylus; species Leptodactylus fallax. The sequence goes on from CAMRHE010000334.1 coordinate 1,399,908, forward strand.
AGTTTCCCAATTATATATAGTAACCCACCCTTATATATAATAGTTCTCCGTTATACAGTGTCGGACTGAAGGGCCTTAGGCCCACCAGAGGAACTTGTTCTGGGGCCCCACCCAACAGCTTCCTGCTAATAGCCTACACCGCGGCTCCTTCACTGAAATCTTACATATGTGCTGACTATCTGGTGTTACTGAGTATGTTCCCAGTATAGTCAGCCCCTATAGTACTGTGCAGGCCCCAATAACTCCATGGCCAGCTCATGCACAGTACTGTATGGGGAATGACATGGCCATGGAGCACTACACGTATGTGCAAGATTATAGTGAGGGAGCTGTGATGCAGACATAGCACACAGGGCTGCCAGCAGGAATTGTGAGCCCCCCCCCCCCCACAGTATAATGCTCTACATGGCATATAATGCTCCACAGTATAAAATGCTCTCCTGAGCCCTCCAGTTTCCCCACATGGTATATAATGCTCCACAGTGACCCCCACACAGTATAAAATGCTTCCCTGAGCCCCCCATTGTGGTCCCACATGGTTTGTAAGGCTCCACACAGTATAATACTCCACAGTGGCCCACACAGTATACTACCCCTTAGTGGCCCCAGACAGTACAATATGCTCCCCAGCAGCCCCACACAATATAATATGCTCCATACAGTATAATATGCACCCCACAATGCCCCCCCAGTATAATGCTCCACAGTGGCCTAACACAGTATAACATGCTCCATAATGACCTCCACACAGTATAATATACTCCCCAGAGGGGTTCCCCCAGTATAATGCTCCACAGTGGTCCCCCACAGTATAATATGTTCCCCACAGTCCCCCTCAGTATAATGCTCTACAATGGCCCCACAGAGTATAATATGCTCCTGAAAAACCCCACACAATATAATACACTCCACAGTGGCCCCACACAGTATAACAGGCTCCCCACACTGTCCATTCCCCAAGTATAAAGCTCCACAGTGGCCCATAGTATAATATGCTCCCCAGAGGGCCCCCGCTAGTATAATGCTCCACAGTGCCCCCTCCAGTATTTTGCTCCACAGTGGCCCCACGCAATATATTATGCTCCCCAGAGCGTCCCCCCAGTATAATGTTCCACAGTAGGCCCCACACAGTATAATATGCTCCCCAGAGGGCCCCCTAGTATAATGCTCATTAGTCCCCCCCAAATAATGCCCCACAGTGGCGCCACGCAATATAATATGCTCTGCTGATGCCCCCCCCCCAGAATAATGCTCCACAGTGACCCCACTCAGTATAACATGCTCCAGAATGGCCTCCACACAGTATAATATACTGCCCAGAGAGGTTTCCCCAGTATAATACTCACAGTGGCCCAAAACAGTATAATATGCTCTCCAGAGCCCCCCCCCCAGTATAATGCTCCACAGTGGCCCAAAACAGTTGTAGGGAACTGCCATTTCTACTAGTATATAATGTATCTAGCTTCTTTGCCCCTGCAGTTTGGCTTCAGAGACCCCAGGCATTCAGTGCAAGTTTTGTTTTGTAAATACAGTGAGTCAGACACATGTGAGGCAGAGCTGCTGGGGGGAGAAATGTGAGCAGAGCTGCTGAGACAGACATGTTATGTCTGGGGGAGTCTAAGAGCCACTTGTTCCTCTTTACTTCACAGTATATAGTTAGGTATGTGTTACCCCCCTATATACTCACAGGACCTAGCTAGTAACCGTAGTTAGGGATCCATATATATATATAGTTCAGGGCAGTGATAGGTTAGGCTTCCGAAGGACAACTAGCTAGTTAGAGGCCCGGTGGCACTAGTAGTTCAGCTGGCAGGTTAAGGACTCAGTGTTAGGGTAGTCAGGCCTGCATCTACTGCCGTCACCGTCGCCCTGTTTGCTGCCTGTGAAGAATCTCACCATCATCATCATCATCTCCTGATCGGCTGTCTGTCATCTCCTGGAAGAATCCGAGGATCCACAGTCATCCACAGGGGCCCCTGCATCTCTTCTGTTGCCTGGAGGTATTGTGCACTGGACTCTTGCTATATATCTATATATATACCCGGGTATATAACCTAAGACGGTTGAGGACTTGCTGGGGGTTGTAGTATTGCTGTGTTCTGAGTATATTTTATGTATGTATTATTACCCTGTTGATTCTTATAAAGCTACTGTTATAACCTTATGTGGTATCTATTCTTCAGACTGTGAGATTAGTACAGTGATCCTTGTTAAGGCTACTAACTGTACTTCATGGGTAAGTCCCAGGAAGAGATCCTCCCTGTAATACAGAGGCTCTATCCTGGGTGGAGGCACTGATATATTTCATATATGTTCCCACTCTTCCCTTCAGCGAAGGCTTCAGGTCCCAATATACACACAGGTCAGCGCCAGAGTCTGTTTCAGGAGGGATAATACGCATACCCCCCCCCCAAATAGGGCTACATTAGGAGGCACTGCTGAGATTTAGAAGTGGGAATAGTCATTGATATGGAGAAGCGATATAGCTCAGAGGGGAACCTCCCACTAGCTACTACATGGGATTACCGACCTCCTGTTCCTCCCCTGGTTCAGGTAAAGGAAGAACCCCGCTCAGCCAGTTACCCCCCCAGTATGGCCGTCGCTAGCAGTTCCTCTAGTGACAGTGCTATTAGCACTTTAGCCAGGCTGACTGAAATGTTAGCTCAGGGCCTGCAGGCCACTCACTACAAGAAACTAAAAGTATTCTCTGGTAATGTCCCAGTACCACAAGGTGAGGAAAACTTTGAGATATGGAAAGAACATACTCTCCAATGCCTGAAGGAATGGTCTTGCTCTGAAGAAGGCAAGCGGCAGCGTATCAGTGAAAGTTTGCGGTCTCCTGCTGCAGAATTGATCCGCTTGTACAGAGACTCTCATGAAGAAGTGAGTGCATTGGACTATATACAAGTACTGTCTGATCACTTTGAGCCATACTATGACCTTGCCCAGATGGTTGCTGATTACCGAATGGTTCGTCAAAAAGAAGGGGAAAATGTCTCTACTTTTATTAACCGTTTACAGCTACTTCTTTCACGTCTGGTGTACCACGCAGCTATATCTACTTCAGAGGTAGACGCTATGAGAACCAGTCAGTTGGTGAGAGGGTTACAACCTCATCATCCTCTTGCTCAAGTACTCAAGGTCTTACTATCTGATAGAGTCCTTCCATTTCCTGACTTAATGAAGTTAGTGAAGAAACAAGAAGCTGACATTAGTTTTAGTACCCCTAAGAAAGCGAAAAGCATCTCTAAAGAAGATGTTGTTCCTAATTCAAACAAGGACAAACCAGCGGAGAGGTCAGAACTTAGACAGTCCGCCACTCCACCCACTGCCACTCAATGGAGGAAGGATGCTAGAACCTGTTATAAATGTGGTCAGACGGGCCATACTGCCAGACAGTGTACGGAGGACAGTGAGGGATTGGGACACAGTGCTGTCTTCTCTATTCAGAATCAAAGACACCGAAGGAAGGCGGGCCGAGTAAAGACCAGAGGCGCTATCGCGGGCTCCAGGTCCGTTGTCAAAGTCACTGTCAATGGTCATGCCGCTCCTGCCCTGTTTGATACAGGATCTCAAGTGACCCTGATTTATCGCTCGTTCTACCAAAAGTATCTGAGGGATATACCTCTTCAGTCTACAGGACAAATGAAATTGTGGGGGCTTAATTCAGGATCATATCCTGTAGATGGCAGCCTACAAGTAGTTATAGCTGTCCCTGAATTAGAAGATCAGAGTGTCGCTCCCATGAAGATTACGGCTCTTGTCTGTCCTGATACAGGGGATTCTTGTGCAGCTCCTGTGATACTTGGCACTAATTGTCCCGCAGTGCATTATGCTTTTCAGAAGTTTCTTGGAAGAGATTGGAACCCTGCAGCTCAGCCGGTGAATATATCTTCTGATCTTAGAGAACTCTGTGATGCCCTGTCTACTGGCTATCGACATGGAATGGTATATCATATCGGTGAGAGAACCGTGGAAGTTCCTGCCGGCGGGGAGAGAGTTCTGAGAGTAGCCTCCAGCATTGCTCCCGATTTGCTTGAAGGGGGGAGTTATGTCCTTATGGAAACCCCTGAAGAAATGATTAACCAGAATGGCTGGATGGTGATCCCAGAGAGAAAGGACTGGAGAAATAAAGTGGAGTTATCTACCTGTGTGACAGTGAGGAACTGTTCACCGCATCCGATCGTAATTGGACCATACCAGAATGTGGCCCACTGCTACCCTGTGCTTGGAGTAAATCCATACGCTGAAGTGTGCAGGATTCAAATCCGAGATGCAATCCCTAATCTCAATCTTGACTTGAGTGATCCACATTTACCAGAGGCCTGGAATCAGCGACTGACACAGAAGTTGTCTGAATTATCGGAAGTGTTCTCCATGGATGATATGGATGTAGGTTGTGCTAAAAGTGCTCAACACACTTTCCGATTGACCGATTCTACTCCCTTCCGGGAGCGACCACGGAGAGTTGCTCCAAAGGATGTTGATGAGTTAAGACAGACTCTACAGCAAATGAAAGGTCAGGGGATCATTGTGGACAGTAAGAGCCCCTATGCCTCACCTATTGTGGTGGTAAGAAAAAAATCTGGAGCAATTCGCCTATGTGTGGATTACAGAACTCTTAACCGGAGAACCTTACCTGATCAGTATACACTGCCGAGAATTGAAGAAGCTCTGGAAGCTCTGAATGGAAACTGTTGGTTCACAGTGCTGGACCTAAGATCGGGATACTATCAAGTCCCAATGGCACCTGAGGATCAGGAAAAGACAGCCTTCATATGCCCCTTGGGTTTCTTTCAGTTCACTCGTATGCCGCAAGGTACAAAAGGTGCGCCAGCAACGTTCCAAAGGTTGATGGAAAGAGTGTTAGGTGATTTAGTGCCCCGGGAATGCCTTGTATATCTTGACGACATTATTGTGTTTGGAAAGACGCTGGAAGAACATGAAGAACGACTCATGAGAGTACTCCAACGCTTAAAAGAAGAGGGGCTGAAGTTGTCGGCTGACAAATGCAAATTTTGTAGATCTTCGGTCACTTATGTAGGTCATATTGTTTCTGCTGAAGGAGTTGCTACCGATCCTGGTAAGATTGAAGCTGTGGTGAATTGGCCCCGACCGCAAAATATTACGGAGTTGCAATCTTTCTTGGGGTTTTGTGGATTCTATCGACGATTTGTGGAAGGATATTCAAAAATTGCTCGAGCCCTCCTCGACCTGTTGAAGAGTGATGCAGGAGATCCGGGAAAGAAGAAAGGGTCTTCCAAAAGCCTTTTTGGCGATAGGTGGACTGCGGATTGTGAAGAAGCATTTAAGTTGTTGAAGAAGAAATTGACAGAAGCTCCCGTTCTGGCTTATGCTGATGCACAGAAGCCATATGTGCTACATGTAGATGCCAGCTTTGAAGGATTAGGTGGCGTGCTGCACCAAGAATACCCGGCCGGGTTACGGCCCATAGCTTTCATAAGTCGAAGTCTTTCTCCCAGCGAGAAAAATTATCCAGTACATAAATTGGAGTTTTTGGTGCTCAAGTGGGCCATTGTTGATAAATTACATGACTATTTATACGGAGCCACGTTTGAAGTAAGAACAGACAACAATCCACTGACATACGTTTTGTCAACCGCTAAACTCGATGCTACAGGACATCGCTGGTTGGCAGCTTTATCCAACTACCAATTCACACTCAAGTATAAATCGGGGCCTAAGAACATTGGGGCAGATGCTCTATCAAGACGGCCTGGATTACCTAGTCCGGAAGTAGTGGATGAATGGGAAGAAGTGCCAAGTCCTGGAGTAGGAGCTTTGTGTGCCATGGCTGCTGTAGTTGAAGACCGAGTAGCCTTTTCTGAAACTCGGCTTATTGACTCTATTGGGGGAGGTCCCGAAGCTGTACCAGACATGTTTGCCTACCCTGCCGCTTTAGGATCCTTTGAGAGTTGTTCTATATCTTCAAAGCGAATGATCTGGAGTCAAAAGACTGATCCTTTAATTGGACCTCTTTATCAAGCAGTGAGTTCTCAAGACAGAGAAATGTTAAAGACATCCCTACCCTCTGAATGCAGTCAACTTCTACGAGATTGGGAGAAGTTTGAAATAGACAATGGCCTACTTTATCGTGTGGTGCTGTATCATGATCACCCTGGAAGGCGCCAACTAGTTATTCCAAGCTGCTTTCAGAAGATGATTTTCCGAAGTCTGCATGATTATCATGGTCATTTGGGACCTGAGAAGACTTATGGCCTAATACAAGACCGATTCTACTGGCCCAAAATGAGAGATACCGTGACTCGTCTGTGTAGGTGCTGTCGCAGATGTTTGCAGAGGAAGACTGTCCCGGTTCGAGCGGCCTTCATGGGACACTTGAAGAGATTTCGGGCCCCATGGATCTTGTCTGCATAGACTTCCTTTGTATTGACAACGACTCCAGAGGATTTGGAAATGTATTGGTGGTGACTGATCACTTCACACGATATGCTCAAGCCTTTCCGACTAAGGATCAAAAAGCAGTCACTGTTGCAAGAGTGCTTTGGGAAAAGTATTTTATCCATTATGGCTTACCACACCGGTTGCATTCTGATCAAGGCCGGGATTTTGAGAGTAACCTGATCAAAGAGTTACTTCAGTTGTTGAACATCCGCAAAAGTCGGATGACGCCTTACCATCCAGAGGGAGATGCCCTTCCTGAAAGATTTAACAGGACTTTACTTGATATGCTTGGTACCTTACGAATTGAGGATAAGTGATCCTGGAGTCGAAAAGTGGAGGCTATGGTGCATGCCTATAATAGTACAAGGCACGAGAGCACAGGATATTCACCATACTTTCTGATGTTTGGAAGAGAGCCTAGGCTACCTATTGACATCTTGTTGGGAGTCTCTACCGATGGTATCAGTCATCGAGATCATTACCGATACGTGGCACGTTTGAAAGAAACGCTTAAGAGTGCTTATCAGCTGGCTGAGGAAAATGCGGCCAAAGTGAATGAAGGAAATAAAAGGAGATTTGATCTTCGAGTAAGATACCGAGAATTGAACCCTGGGGACCATGTTCTACTACGGAATTTGGGAGCATCTGCAAAACATAAGCTGGCTGATCGATGGCGGAGTGAACTCTTTACAGTGGTAGATCGGTTGCCTGGAATACCAGTCTACAAGATAAAAGGACGGGACGGGAGGATCAGGACTTGGCATAGAAATCATTTGTTGCCTGTACCTCAGATTGATGGTATGGATATCTCCAATGATGGCTCGGCCTGCGATTCTCCACAGTCCTTAGCCGATATTCCACCTGACCTTCCTGAAACTCCTGAGAGTGATTGGACTGTGGCTCCTGAAGTTCCTAGATCACCAGTATCTTCTCCTTCAGGGAGACCTATGAACCCTCAAACTCCAGAATTCGTACCTAGATCTGTGTCTACAGATGAGCAGGGATCTAGCTCTCCTACGCCACCAGCACCATCCCCTCCCATGGCAGACAACCCTAGTTTAGGGCCTGGACATGCTAGTTTACCTCAGAGAGAGGTACGGAGAGGAGAGAGAATTAGACACCCTCCACCTATACTGACATATGATAGTTTGGGGGACCCCAGATTTACTACTCAGCCTCATTTATACCATGCTTGGGTGGGTGCAGTGTCCACTTTGGTCAATAGGTTACCAATTTTCGCTCCTGCTGGCATGTATACCTATTAACCTGTTGTGACTCTGTAAATGCAAAAGCAACCATATTGATATTGTCATTGGTAATGTTGACTGTATACTATGACTTTGTATGTCTTTGACGTGACGTAAAGATTTCACCAGAGGGAGAGTGTAGGGAACTGCCATTTCTACTAGTATATAATGTATCTAGCTTCTTTGCCCCTGCAGTTTGGCTTCAGAGACCCCAGGCATTCAGTGCAAGTTTTGTTTTGTAAATACAGTGAGTCAGACACATGTGAGGCAGAGCTGCTGGGGGGAGAAATGTGAGCAGAGCTGCTGAGACAGACATGTTATGTCTGGGGGAGTCTAAGAGCCACTTGTTCCTCTTTACTTCACAGTATATAGTTAGGTATGTGTTACCCCCCTATATACTCACAGGACCTAGCTAGTAACCGTAGTTAGGGATCCATATATATATATAGTTCAGGGCAGTGATAGGTTAGGCTTCCGAAGGACAACTAGCTAGTTAGAGGCCCGGTGGCACTAGTAGTTCAGCTGGCAGGTTAAGGACTCAGTGTTAGGGTAGTCAGGCCTGCATCTACTGCCGTCACCGTCGCCCTGTTTGCTGCCTGTGAAGAATCTCACCATCATCATCATCATCTCCTGATCGGCTGTCTGTCATCTCCTGGAAGAATCCGAGGATCCACAGTCATCCACAGGGGCCCCTGCATCTCTTCTGTTGCCTGGAGGTATTGTGCACTGGACTCTTGCTATATATCTATATATATACCCGGGTATATAACCTAAGACGGTTGAGGACTTGCTGGGGGTTGTAGTATTGCTGTGTTCTGAGTATATTTTATGTATGTATTATTACCCTGTTGATTCTTATAAAGCTACTGTTATAACCTTATGTGGTATCTGTATGTATTCTTCAGACTGTGAGATTAGTACAGTGATCCTTGTTAAGGCTACTAACTGTACTTCATGGGTAAGTCCCAGGAAGAGATCCTCCCTGTAATACAGAGGCTCTATCCTGGGTGGAGGCACTGATATATTTCATATATGTTCCCACTCTTCCCTTCAGCGAAGGCTTCAGGTCCCATTATACACACAGGTCAGCGCCAGAGTCTGTTGCGGGAGGGATAATACTCATACCCCCCCCCCCCAAATAGGGCTACACAGTATAACATGCTCTCCAGAGCCCCCCCCCCAGTATAATGCTCCACGGTGGCCCCGCATAGTATAATATACTGGGGGGCCCCTCTGGAGAGCATATTATACTGTGTGGGGCCACAGTGGAGCATTATACTGGGGGGGGCTCTGGAGAGCATATTATACTGTGTGGGGCCACTGTGGAGCATTATACTGGGGAGGGGGCCCTCTGGAGAACATGTTATATTCTGCGGGGCCTCTATGGAGTATTATAAAGTGGGGGGGCTCTGGAGAGCATGTTATATTCTGTGGGCCCACTGTGGAGCATTATACTTGGGGGCCCCTCTGGAGAGCATAATGCTCCAAAGTGGCCCCACAGAATATAACATTATCTCCAGAGGCCCCCCCCCCACACACACATTATAATTTTCCACAGAGGCCCCACAGAATATAACATGCTATCCAGAGGGGCCCCTTCCCCAGTATAATGCTCCACAGTGGCCCCATACAGTATATTGTGCTATCCAGAGGGGGCCCCCCAGTATAATATGCTATCCAGAGGGGGCCCCCAGTATAATGCTCCACAGGGGCCCTACAGTGCTATTATTATATTATATTCTGGGGTCTCTTCAGACCCCAGAGTATAATAATCGAAGGCCCGGGGTAAGTAAGGTAAAATAACAAACAGTTATACTCACCTTGTCTGACCTCTCCTGGACCTCCTCGGGCTGCTCCACTATCCCCGCCGGCGACCGCTTCTTCTTCTCTGCGGCTGACGTCACGCGTTGTGGACGTCACCTCTGAGACCTGTGATTGGGCCTTAGCGATTACGTGAGGCACGCCCCACGTGACCGCTGAGGCCAGGCCTCAGCGCCTCAGCAGTGATGTCCGGAACGCCAGAAGATGACGTCGGACGCCAAGGACAGGTGAGTAAAAATGTTTGTTATTTTTACTCACCTCGGAAAGGGGCCCTGCTGTTATTGCTTTGGCCGGGCCTTACTCCGGGATCCGGAGTCATCAGGTTCCGGATCCCGGGGGCCCCTCTGGGGACGGGGCCCTGGGCAATTACCCAGTTTGCCCCCCCCCCAACGCCGGCCCTGCACGCACAGGACGTCTGTGTGAGAAGAAGACATTCGTCTGTGGTCTCGGGGACTTGTAAACCGCAAGCCTCATGTAGCTTGCGGTTTACAATACTGTGAAGTTGCAGGATACGTTTTAACTAGATCGGTGTCTGCAGACACCGATCCAGTTAGAAATAAAGGATGTATTAATGGCGGCCCCGAGGTGGGCCCTAAAAAGTCAGTGGGCCTGGGGCAGCCGCCCCCTCTGCCCCCCGCTAGCTATGCCTCTGGGTGTATTTCAAATCTCAGGGTTTTTTTTTTTTTTTTTTCCCCAAGAACAGACATGTGCTAGATTTATCTGCTTTGATGGTCACATGGATTCAATAGAAGTCACCAGGTCCAATTGTAATGGCAGTAACACAAATGACAATCTGTTTTGATGGCCATTAAAAACGGACCAATGCATTTGTTTTTCATGGATATTTGGCACATGAAAAACAGAAACATTAAGTAACTAATGACTAAGGCTTTAGTCACAAAACCAAGTCCGTTTCTCAGCTGTGAAAAATGTAATGAATTGGTCTATTTTTAATGGCTTTATTTTTTAATCGTTTTGCATCTATTCTGTGTCCATTTTACCTTTTTTGATGGCTGACTGTCATCCGTTTTGCACCCATTTTAACAAACTATTTAAAAAAATGGATGAATTTTATTGTTATTTACTTTTGACCCACTGATCCATTTAACTGTTGACACTTCTTTTAGTAGGCTGTTTTTTCTGTCTATTAGACCCGTTCCAGTTGACTGTGCTGTGTGTCAGTGTGCTCTCCATGTATTTCACGGAGAGCACACTGACCCATTCTTTTCTATGGGCCTGTACACACGACCATGATTTTCACGGTCCCATGTGCGGGCCGACAGTCCGGGCCGCATGAGATAGGACATGTCCTATTCTTGTCCTATCTATTTTGCGGCCCGTACTTCCGTGGCTCTTATTCATTTAATGAAAGGAGCTGCGGAAGCACGGCCCGTGCATGGGTGGCCCACGGGGACCTAGCATAAGACAGAGCAGTAAGAAAACATTTTTGTCCACGCTACAGAAATGACATCCAGGCAACTAATTTGCTTCTGCTCAATTACATAACTAAAGGCTTTACCTGCTGCAAACATCTACAATGTGTAGGTTTATAATTTCTGTAACTGACAAAAGTATTGCTGTATATAGACAATTTCATACTGTAAGGTACAAAACAAAGACTTCAATAATAAAAAGAAACCTACTTGTTTATTTCCTTGGTCTTCTTTTCAACATTTTAAGTTGTCCTATACTAAATACCAGCTTACAAACTAAACCATGATATACTATAGTATGATCCACACTAAATAAAAATACAACCGAAGTTTCAGTGATAGCAGTTTTACTTCTTCAGCTGAACTCCCTATTCATTCCTTCATTGTCTCATTACATAACTGATGGATCCGACTAAGAACTCCCGCTGGACATGTTTATTGATCTTGAGGACCAGTTGATTTGTAAAAGTTGCAAAGAAAAACATAAGGGACGTCTTATCTGATTAATGTAGTCCTGATGAATGCTCTCTGAGGGTTTATGTATCATGACCATAAATCATTTTTATGTCAACGACAAAATTCATTTCACTGACAGATTGCTGTTTAAAATTCTCAAGAACAAGAGACTACTGACTAAGAGGACAGATCAACATTTTCTCCATATTCAGGTTTCTTATAAGGTACTGATTCTCCTTGTGAAGATTCAGCTGGTAGGAAATCTATCGGGCAATGCTCCTTTCGAAAAGTGTGCAAAATTGCTCTTCTCAAAAAGAAACGGGAGACAAATGTCTCTTTAGAAAGGTACTCTGCAAGTTAATGTCTCACACAAAGGAGTTTTCTTCTTTCTGTAGGAGATCTGTTTTGCCCTTCAGTAAGTCATAGCAGTCTTTAAAATGAAGTCTGGCACACTGCTGATACCTTGTGCCAGCCACACGCAATCATGAATGCTGCTATAGAAATCAACAGCAGCAGTCATCGCTTCGGTGACAAGACTAGACCATATGCCACTATTAGCACCAGCAATTACACTGCGGTTTTAAGCTGTACTGTGACACAGTGATACATTGGTGGAACAGTGTTAAAAAAAAAAAAACCAAACATTTAAAGCCAGTAATAAAATCAGGTATAAAACAACAATATACTGGTCAATGCTTTCAACTTGTATTGGACCTATAGGGTTAGTTGCTTTTTCTGTCATTCCATCCGTCAAGTCAAACCAGTAACTATTGTATATTTTCTGTGTTGCGGCTAGTAGTAGCTGCTATTTACTTGACACAAATTTTTCTAATATTCTATTTACCTCTCTACACAAGGGATAGGGAAAGCAGAGGCAATAGTCACATTCAGCCCTTGTAAATAAGTGACCTCAGATGGCCCTTGTGTCTTGTACAGTAAGAGTACACTAGTATTATAAATGGCATATGGTAGGTGCTCTGTTACAGGTTTTACATTAGGGTCCTAGAACATCAAGTTACAAATCTGGCTTAGTTGGCAGGGGCACAAATTCAGCAATTTACTTCTCACCTCTCAGTCTACAGTGGCACGAAGTTGTGTGTCAAGGTGACAAAAATAAAAATTTCCATGAACATGAAAAAAATAAGAAAGTTATGCATCTTGATTCTATATCTTTGCACGCCCTTTCATCACTGGCATCCTATCTGTATCCTACAGGGGGGTTATCAATGTAAAAGTATGTGATGACTGGAATTTTTCTCTACGTTCCTTTCAAAATAGGAAAACTATGTAACCAGTGTTCCAAGAACATTTCTTAAGTTTCTTAGAAACGTGTATAATATTTTATGTTTTTCTGTATTGCAGCAAAATTAGAACCAGCATTATCAGACAAAGGAGTATAAGGTCTGAAAAGATACAAAGAATACAATGTGCTTTGGTTAGATGTGAGAATGACCATATTTGTATTCTGTATATGGTATGTACCAGACATACTATAGAGACAGCACCTATAGCATGCTGTGTGTCCTATTGAGAGGGAGCTCCAGCTCCAGTTGCCCCCATCCAAGTGTGGACCAATGAAGGGCTCTACAACACTGAGGAACTGACTCAACGTCTTGCATCACAGCCTTAACACCAGGACACCATGCAGATATTCTGCATCACAAAAGAATCTCATATTTATTTGACTTCGTTTTTCATCATAAAAAAACATTATTAGTAAAGTTTTTTGAAAGAATAGCTCATTTGTAATTGCTAAATAAAAACGAGCTAGAAACCATTAGAAACATTTTTATTTTTCATTATATTTTTATTCTTTTGAGCATTGTGTTGTTTGGGGTTTTGCACCCTGGTAATGAACCTTATTCACACTGAAATAAGGGATAGATTGGCACACTATTTGTATGGTACAGAAAATAAATGGTTTCAAACGATAAAACTTAACTTTTAATATTTTAATATAAAAAATACACAAAGGACGTCCACTAATCTACTAAAAGACAGATCAATGTGGTCTGTGCCTGCCTATTCAAAGTTTATTCAGGATTTAAATGTTAGACAGTATTCACATTCTCCAACTTTCCACTGGACCTAGGGTGTAATAAGATACTTTCACCACCCTTAGACTAAGGTTATAGTATCACGGCTGCATCATACAACAGGTCAGTATTTTGTCAGTTGCTCTTAGTGCTAGGAAAACCCAAACACCTGGTCCCCACACACATAATTTGTAAAGCATCACTGACTAGACTCCTGCACAGCCATGATATACCTCCACAACCCTAGTCTGTAGTATGTACATATGCCAGTAATCTAGGTACAGGTCACAGTAACTTCATTTCCTGTCATTAAAATGTTATAACCATAAGGGAAACTATGATATTCTGACCCTTATACTCAATAAACACCTATATTGCAGCCATTACTGATATCCCCTATGTTGACTCCAGGGATATACAGCTACCATTTCCATTAGTGACTCAAATTCCACCAACTAATCTCCAGGCTACTCAGACTGCCCCAGTCTCCTGTCAGTCCTTCATGCCCCCAAGTGGTATGGCTTGTGGTCAACTAACTCAAAAATAGAAAATAGAAAATAAACTTGCTCTACGCGTTTCCCCTGTGTTATCTGTATCAGGTTCATCAGGAGCCAATGCTAATAAACTTATCAATTGGTCTAAGCTGCTATAAATATTTTTCAAAAATGCAGTTACAACTGCAGTTCCTGGAACACTGATGGTGTGCTCCAGTGTATAGAGTAGCCTATACTGACAAAATACTGACCTGTTGTATGATGCAGCCGTGATATTATAACCTTAGTCTAAGGGTGGTGAAAGTATCTAATTACACCCTAGGTCCAGTGGAAAGTTGGAGAGTGTGAATACTGTCTAACATTTAAATTCTGAATAAACTTTGAATAGGCAGGCACAGACCACATTGATCTGTCTTTTAGTAGATTAGTGGACGTCCTTTGTGTATTTTTTACATTAAAATATTAAAAGTTAAGTTTTATCGTTTGAAACCATTTATTTTCTGTGAGATATGAAGTAACAGGGAATGGTGTAGAACCCGCTGTGAGACTATTTGTATGGTGTGTCACTAATAACTGCATCCGATTGTGTCTCAACAATTGCTGACATAAATCTTTTTATTACAGTATACAATTCTGCAGCTTTAAATAAAATCAAAGTAAATACTACCATGTAATCTTAACAATATTTCACATGACAGATCAGATACTGATTACCTATCCTATGGATAGATCATTAGTATGCAAATTCAATTTGGGGCCGAGCAACCCCTTTTCAAGACATGTAAAAGACACATTTTAATTTGGAGTCATTTTCAAGCTGTTGGTTGCTTGAATAATGTTTCTGTAACGTGCCGCACATAATGCCTTTGCAAACTACTGGTTGTTGGTAAAACTGAAGAAGCTTCCCTAATGAAAGCTGCAGACATGCTCTACCTGTAATGACTCACCTTACATGATTAATGGCGCTTCTCCCCTTACCTGCAGCTTAAGTGTGATTTGGTTAGGCCTCATTGAACATGCATTTAATGGCTCTTGGCAGGTGAAGAGAAGAGACTGAACCATAAAAGGTGCAAAGTTCTTTTGTAATTTGCAAATTTATATAGTGGGTTAATACTTTAGCTGCTGATAAGGAATGGCTTATTTTAGTATCTAAAATCTGTTCAGATTGATCATTCATTAAAAGTGCTATATAAAATTGGTATATTTAAAGATTTAGACTTCAGTATTCTGTCCAAAAGAAAAAAAAAAGAAAGTATATGACTTGTGGATTTTTTTGGTAATGAACACTTTTCATCGTCTGATAGTATCGACATTTTGTCACCAAATTCTCTTTTTCCATATGTAACACATTTTTCTCCATTCAGTGTGCTACAGTGCTGGCCAAAAGTATTGGCACCCCTGCAATTCTGTCAGATAATACTCAATTTCTTCCAGAAAATGATTGCAATCACAAATGCTTTGGTAATAATATCTTCATTTATTTTGCTTGCAATGAAAAAACACAAAAGAGAATGAAAAAAAAAGTCAAATCATTGATCATTTTACACAAAACTCCAAAAATGGGCCGGACAAAAGTATTGGCACCCTCAGCCTAATACTTGGTAGCACAACCTTTAGACAAAATAACTGCGAACAACCGCTTCCGGTAACCATCAATGAGTTTCTTACAATGCTCTGCTGGAATTTTAGACCATTCTTCTTTGGCAAATTTCTCCAGGTCCCTGAGATTTGAAGGGTGCCTTCTCCAAACTGCCATTTTGAGATCTCTCCACAGGTGTTCTATGGGATTCAGGTCTGGACTCATTGCTGGCCACTTTAGAAGTCTCCAGTGCTTTCTCTCAAACCATTTTCTAGTGCTTTTTGAAGTGTGTTTTGGGTCATTGTCCTGCTGGAAGACCCATGACCTCTGGGGGAGACCCAGCTTTCTCACACTGGGCCCTACATTATGCTGCAAAATTTGTTGGTAGTCTTCAGACTTCATAATGCCATGCACATGGTCAAGCAGTCCAGTGCCAGAGGCAGCAAAGCAACCCCAAAACATCAGGGAACCTCCGCCATGTTTGACTGTAGGGACCGTGTTCTTTTCTTTGAAGGCCTCTTTTTTTTTCCTGTAAACTCTATGTTGATACCTTTTCCCAAAAAGCTCTACTTTTGTCTCATCTGACCAGAGAACATTCTTCCAAAAAGTTTTTGGCTTTCTCAGGTAAGTTTTGGCAAACTCCAGCCTGGCTTTTTTATGTCTCTGGGTCAGAAGTGGGGTCTTCCTGGGTATCCTACCATAGAGTCCCTTTTCATTCAGACGCCGACGGATAGTACGGGTTGACACTGTTGTACCCTCGGACTGCAGGGTTAGCCACAGTGCCATGGGCTTTAAACTTCTTGATGACACTGCGCACGGTAGACACAGGAACATTCAGGTCTTTGGAGATGGACTTGTAGCCTTGATATTGCTCATGCTTCCTCACTATTTTGCTTCTCAAGTCCTCAGACAGTTCTTTGGTCTTCTTTCTTTTCTCCATGCTCAATGTGGTACACACAAGGACACAGGACAGAGGTTGAGTCAACTTTAATCCATTTCAACTGGCTGCAAGTGTGATTTAGTTATTGCCACCACCTGTTATGTGCCACAGGTAAGTAACAGGTGCTGTTACTTACACAAATTAGAGAAGCATTGCCTGATTTTTCAAAGGGTGCCAATACTTTTGTCCACCCCCTTTTTTATGTTTGGTGTGGAATTATATCCAATTTGGCTTTTTGACAATTTTTTTTGTGGTTTTCCATTGAAGACAAATTAAATGAAGATATTATTACCAAAGCATTTGTGATTGCAATCATTTTCTGGAAGAAATTGAGTATTATCTGACAGAATTGCAGGGGTGCCAATACTTTTGGCCAGCACTGTATGTACTTTAATACAGCCTGTCACAAACATGATAAGTGAAGACTTCAAGATACAATAACTTCTCTTTGAAGCGTTTCTAAAAGTGTTTTGAAATATGCCACAAGTATTCAGGTTTCATCATATTTCTCATGCTCTCAGTGATCAGTTAACCATCTGTTCAGATATGATGGTTATATGATCTTTTTAGACTTTCTGGTTTTAAACCATGTAGCTATTGTGTCCCTTATCCAACTCCATTTCAATTGTAAGCTTATGGCAGGATCCTTCCTACAGTCACACAGACATTGGAAAAAAAATGGCTGCAAAATGGTCCATTTTTTTGACGGCTTTGCATCCGTAGGACATCCATTTTCATGGATCCCTCGTAGACTTGAGTCTATTGAGATATTCGTTAAAACTGACAAAAATAGGACAAGACTGTTATTTTATTTGCATATTGCTTTCCCAATTGTAAACTGTTTCTAAATAAATATATTATTATTTTTAATTATATTAAGGAAGGTTTCTCCCTATTTTACTTGTCTATTGCTTTCCCAATTGTAAATTTTTTTTAAATAAAGATGATCTTATCTTTTAATTATATTTAGGATGGGTGCTCTCACTGGGATATGCTCTTACTACAAAGTCTTCTATTAGCTGTGAATTCACTACTCGACAAAATGTTGTAGCTATACAGGATACAATAATAAGTAAATAAAAAATCAAATGGTCTTACTATTTATTTGATTGCAACCAAGTGACCTTGGTGGTGGTGCTCTATGGTAAAATTGTCTCAAAGCAAGCATTCACTCTGTTTGTCACACACAGACCCTGATTTTTATGTGAAAAGTCTAGATAAGAGTATAGACAGTAGATTTAAAGTGAGACTCTGCAACCCATATTGTGGAAGTCCTCCAGCAGAACTTTTGCTATGGAAACATAATTGTCCACATTTCTGTTTCCTACAAAACCATAAACACCACTTTAAAAGAAGTCCATGTAGTCCCAACACTTAATCATTAAATTACAGTATTTTTCTTTCTATTTTGGCTAAGGCCCCACATTGTGGAAACGCAGCTTTTTTGTTGCAGGTTTTGTTGCATTTTTTGAGCCAAAGCCAAGAACAGTTACAGAAGGAATGGGAAATATATAGGAAGCTCTTATACTTCTACCTTTTGCTCAATCCACTCCTGGCTTTGGCTAATAAAACAGCAACAAAAAAAAGCTTCATTTCCACAACTCTTTCTGCAAGTCTTTCATTGGACAAAGAAAACTTCTTATTCACTTCAAGAACCATTTACCTTATTTCAATGTGTAACTAAACATTTCAAAAAGTGAGACGAAAAGTAATCTAAAACTCAAAAAAAACATTTTAGTCAAACTGTAAGTAACATTTCACTTTTTTCTTTTTACAATTATGTAGCGGGGTGTTTGTGGAACACTTTTGTAGTATACTTTATTAGACTATTTTACTTTTAATTAAAAACAGACTTTGAAGTTTGACCCTAGCAACCCAATAACTGAGCTGTTGCCAGGGTAAATCTGTACACATTTACATTGCCTATATGTACAGATGTAGCAATTGCATAAACCACTGTTATAGGTGGTATGAAATCAGAAATGCAACTATTTCAACTACCTCCTCCCAGTTTGACAACTATCAATACACATTAAGGTTGAGGCCCCACGTTGCGGAAACGCAGCTTTTTTTGTTGCAGATTTTGCTGCGGTTTTTTGAGCCAAAGCCAAGAATGGTTACAAAAGGAATGGGAAATATATAGGAAGTTCTTATACTTCTCCCTTCTGCTCAATCCACTCCTGGCTTTGGCTCAAAAAACCGCAACAAAATCTGCAACAAAAAAAGCTGCGTTTCCACAACGTGGGGCCTCAGCCTAAAGGTGTACACGATAGATTCTCCCTGGCAATGCTTCATTAGAAGGTTACTAGGGAGACCTTTAAAGCTTGTTTTCTACTAAAATAAAATAAAATAGGTTAATAAAGTATATTACAAAACTGTTCACCAAATGCCTCTCCTACACAATGGTAAAATAAAGTGAAATGGCACTTACCCTTCAAAATCTATTCTATAATAGTATAATTCTAAGATCACTATCAATTTTTTCATTCAGTACTACAATAAAAATGGTCATGTTCATAGAAATCTTTTTTTTTTTTTTTTAAAGCAAGATTGCTCATTATATCTTGAAAAATTTCAATGTTCCAAAATGTCCTGCTGGTATGTATAGATAACCATTTGTCATCTGTTGGTTGCCTTCCACTACCACAGTTGTTGTTGAACTAGTGCATGGCCAGCTTATTATCAACTCAAGGTATACCTGATGTTCTGGTCCGGTCCATGAACCCTTTCCACAGATGAATTGTGGGTATTACATTTCATAGGGATATGCATTTCAGACTAGTAGTGTTGTGATAACTTCATTGCATCACTTTCTTTAACAAGTTTATTCCTGATACAACCATACTACTATACAAGCTTTAGCAGCATGGCAGTGCAGTATAGAAGGTAGAACCCAGCAACCATTGTCAAGACTTCAGTAGAGGTACACAGAGGTGGCAAGTTAGAAAGCTGCTTCACATGCTACTACATATATACTGACAAGATCTCAGCCACTCTCAGTGAACAATTGCAGTTGCAGTCATTGTTGCTGTTGTACAGTGGTAACCATAACCATGGACTACAGAAGATATACTATGAAGTGGACCCAGGTGCACTGCAAGTACCCCTAGACATGATATGTAACTCCAGGGGCAATTGCAGTGTGCTTATGCTATACTTTAGATAGGCAGCACAATCTATTATCATACACTTGGGGGTACTTGACTAGGGGGTAATTGGCTTAGTAATGTTGAGAAACACTAATCTATATCATCCAAAATTCTGAATATAGAACTCATATCTGATGCCAAAGTACTGTTCCTCTTCAAACTAGAAATGTGATTCTTACATTATTTGAGATCTTTTGTAAAGAAATATTATAGTTTCATAAGGATTTATGAGAGGGTTATGGTCCAGGTTTTGGTCCTACTTGTATATTGACTTTTTGGCAGTGTCACCAATAGAGCTGTCTCTTCTGTACGAGAAAGAACATCATCTGGGACCTAAGGGATATTATTGCATGTATGTATGACAATTACTTGTAGATTTCTTGGCAGCCATGTACAATTGTTGTAATCACTGACCAAACTGGGCTGTAAGAAATATGTTACTATGTTTTGTGACATTAAACATATGGCAGCAAGGCCATCCATCATCTGCATTCTGACAACCCGTAGTAACACGTTTGTAATTACGGCAGAATATCCTGTGACAATCAGATTGTGATCCTGATTCAAATAGAATTTAGTTACAATATGTATTCCAAGAAACGTGCAATAGTAATACATTTAGAGGCATAAATGTCATGACAATAGATAACATGACTGATAAAATGTTCCCCTGGCATTCTCTGATGGTCACTGTGTGCAATTTATCATGAACAAACTACTTTAACCCAATAAAACTTTGTCTCTGTTTACAATTATAAAAAATTAGAGTCTGTACTAAAAATGTAGAATGTAATGCAAATCATAAATAGCTTATCAGATGGTTTACTATTTATGACTGGCATTTACTAAACCCTGAAAGAACATTAAACGTAATAGCTCTGAATATTTACATTAAAAGTACTTCTATAAAGGTACACAGCTGATACCTTGCTGTTCTGGCCAAGAATTAATGTAAAAAATGTTTTCTGACTTTGAAGCTGGTCTAACCGATCTTTGCCCTTGTTGCAGGAAATTAGAATATAGAGTAGCAGAATAGGAGACGTCCCAATGGTAGCATATGGATCATATCCTATTACTGCATTCCTGCTCAACCCCATATAGACGGATTTTTTTTCCATGTAGATTGGACTTCTGCTCACTTAAGAGCATATCCCAAAATGGCTATTCAAAGCATTCTTCATCTACTCAATAGTAACCAGATCTAATTTCTGATGCTTAATAAAGCCTTTAAAGCCTAGCTGTATAATCAACCCAATAATTCATTCATGCCTAATGCTACTAAAACCTAAAAACTTAGGTAGAACTGCATTTAACCTCAATATGTCACACATCTCTATGTAGCACTTATAGATATAAGTTGTAGCTGTATATGTAGTGCAGTTATCTGAGGAGGAAACATTGTGGTAACCACAATCCTTGACACCAGATACATAAAGATGTTCAACAGCATGATCACATTTATAAGCATGTATATCATATGTGGCTCATAGAGAGGAGGTGCCCCACTCCTGGTTGACCTCATATTTGTTCAGATGAACATTCAAGATCATGTCCATGAATCAGAATGATCCATTCCACTGCACCTTCAGCCATGGAGCCTCTGCTGTGCTTCATTGGTTCTGCAGTGTCTAGACTGCATTATATGAGAGGTGTGGCTCGCAGACAACGTGGTACCAAAGTAGTTGCTACCCTACTAATTCAAATATCACAAGGGCAGTTTACATTTATTTGCCTTTTACATATAGGCATAATGTAAGAATTTGTAATTACACAAATGACTATAGTGAGTGACAATAAGACAATGACAACCACACTTAAATACTTAAATGAGGAA
Source organism: Leptodactylus fallax (assembly GCA_947044405.1). Lineage (NCBI taxonomy): Eukaryota > Metazoa > Chordata > Amphibia > Anura > Leptodactylidae > Leptodactylus > Leptodactylus fallax. Next base: position 1,421,323 of record CAMRHE010000334.1, read on the forward strand.
CATTATGCTGACATATAATGGGTGAATATAATTGCTAAATTGTGGGAACATACAGTTCAAACAATTTTATACTAGACGTTAATGGTCTTTAGACTTATTTCACAGAGTAATTTAACCTGTTCTTCATTTCTCCAAGCTTTCTTCTTTATTTTACTCTAAATACTACTAGAAATGAAGTGATAATTTGAAGAGCATTGTGTTATGGATGTTTTGATTGATCACAGTGGTCATGGCCCTTGGGGTACATTCACGCATGGTTGTATTTTGACTGCTGCCACCATCTACCTCAGTTGCCAGAGGTTATATTTTAGTTATGGGATTTAAAAAAAAATTTCCATTACAAATTAGAATATGGCGACAAGGTGTTGTGTTATGTCGTAGCTTTATATAACAGCAGTAGGCAGTATAATTTGTGGTATTGTTCACAGCCCCCAAATGCCACCAAAAATATACATGAAAGTGATCAACTATTATATGTAACATAGAAATTATAAATAATTTTTCAATATAACAATATAAAATATTGCTATAATTTTTAATTTTTTTTTAATTTTAAAGGTAAAATTTCACATCTCGTTTTATGCTTTCCACAGGACTCATAACCTATGCTTCCTATGGAAGGATGCAAAGAATCCCACTGCATAAGCAAATAGTGGGATTTGTCTCCTATACTGCTCCTCCCTTCTCTCATCATGGTCTTATCCAAGCATCTTGTCTTGGGTTGCTCCTCCCAGTCATGAGGAGAATTGTCCTGGACTGTGACATAGGACAGGGCCGCTTTAACCATAGGGCAAATGGTGCATCTGCGGCAGGCAGCGTTTTCAACTTTATCTGCCTCCTTAGGAGATAAAGTTCAATACAGTGATGGAACACAGAGCTATCAGCTGATGCAGAGAGGCGGAAAGAGCGAGCCGCTGGTATCACTATAGCCAGAACCTGCATGAAGCACTTTGGAAATGGGGTTAGACGAGCATAATAGATGAGTATAATTTTTTTTTTATTTTGTGTATAATATATATCTATGGTCACTGGGTCCCGGGTGGGGGGGGATCAAGGTACATTATGTGGAGGTCATTAAATTATGTGTGGCCCACTTATCAAACTTTTGACCTGGCCCACTAGCTATTAAAATTGCCCTGGACAGGGGTCCAACAAAACTTGCAACATGGAAAACCGGAGCTTCCTGAAGTTGTCATCTGGAATGGGAGACTCTTCCTGATAGTGATTTCGCCTCAAAAATCTGCCTGCAAAAAACTCTGTGTAAACTTACCCTAATTCATTAAAAAGCTAGTGATTGAGTTCCTTTGAAAGTAAATATGCAACAATATTAATAGTTGTAGAATAGAATTAAAATAATTAATCATTTTATTTTGAAAAAGGAGTCAGAGGCTTCAACTTTTTCCAGCTGTGATTTTAGCCATAATTGGTCTGGACTCCGACTCCACAACTTCAGTTCCACTAATTTACTAATACAACAATAGAAAAACTATGCACTCCTCTTGTATATGTATATGGGAAAACATCAATGTAGAGAGTCCACAGAAGTCATGAATCTTGCATCATCAGTTTTTATTAATAGTCACATATTTACAAATGTTTCAGTGGTGGCAATGCAATAATGGTTAGTATGTTAGTAGAATAGATGGCAACTTCATAATCTGGACATTTATATTACATTGCACTTAAGGGGAGTTTTTTAATAATGACTTTGTGCTGGTTTGCAGACTACGTATAATGTCTATGCATTTCCTTATCTTGCATATATTTCTATTTCAGACTTCTTGGAGGTTGTAATCTTTATTCTTCCCCTGGTATAGTTATGTATACATGTGTCCACATGTTTCTTATATACACTTAGAAGCTGGAGAGCCCCGATTGGCATATGACTATGGATTTATAGATTATTGCTATGTTTTTATTTGCTTCACTCTTTATGTGATTTTTTTTTGTTGATTTTTGTTGGCATTTCTAAACTTCTGTTTTGGTTTACACTGCTTGTCTCATGACTTCACAAGTTTTGGTTGAATATCTTGAACTAACTATGTATATTAACTCACCAATATATATTTACTTACATCTTAGATATCCGTTTATAAAGGTCATAAAGTGACCGAAATGTCTGGGTTATAAAGTTGGCATCTACTCTACTAACATGCTAACCATTATTGTATTGCCACCATTGACACATTTGTTGATATGGGACCATTAATAAAGACTGATGATGCAAGATTTATGAGTGCTGTGGACTCTCTGCATTAAAATATACTAAAATATAACTTCAAAAGCACCTGTCTGATGTTATTTAGGTGCCCCGCATGACCCAATGACTCCACATGACCTCTGAAGGTGTCCTTTGGTATGTGGTACCAAAAGTCCACCAAGGACAATCTGTCAGCATTCCTAACAAGTCCGATTTAGTAAATACTTGTATTATCCATAAAATAACAATTTTGGATACATTTTCTTAGAACTTTACAATGTATCAATTAAAATTTATAATGAAAGCCACAACTCTGCAACAGTATCCAATATAACCCATTGACTCATAATGGGGTAGTCAGATTCTGTTGTGAGTGCATGTAGCACTATTCTTTCTGTAAAATCTATTGAGACTGCTAACTGAGGCGAAACCGCTTAGCACAGTGTGAGAAAGCATACCAAATTTTCACATATTTTTATGTGCTGATGTACAATGCGTTGAATTTTGACAAAAAAAGCTACAATTTATTGCATCCTTTATTTTCTTTAATTGTTAACATACATGGACTATATGTGTGGTAAAGTAATTTCCAATTACTTGCAACGATAATCGCCAAACATAAGTTAAATTGATCATTAAACCATTTTATGGTTAACATTTCTCTTTAATTCCTAAAAAATTTTATGCCAGAAAAATTCGCCATTTATTAGATATAATATGGTCTTAACAAACCATTGTCAATCGGTCTGTGTGAGTGGACTCCAGATCGCCAATATGGAGTAGACTGTAAGTTCCTAAAGCTAGTAACGGGAAACCTTCTAGATTAAACCAGCTGACAGAACTTTGCATTTACTTCGCCAGCCTAGCATGCATTCCTTGCCCTTCGCTGCAGGAGCCCATTGAAATCCCCAGACAATGGTAGATTCACACAGCAGATACAAGGGAGGAGGAACTCAGAGAAGATGACAGTGAGTGTTATTTTTGGTTGTTAGCATTCCTCCCCAAAATACACACCCTGGTTCCCGCACTCACACACATAGACATAGCTGCAGCACTGCCTGCCCTCCTCACATGTAGCCAGGAGAGGACTAGCACACGACTTCCTCCTCCTCCTTCCCAGGCAGGAGCCTTTGTTGTGTGGGATCTGGAGGAGTTGGGTGAAGGTCTGTGTACATGTGACTGCCTGGAATGTGACTGCTGGGATTTCTACTTTACTCCACACATTGTGAGGCAGCCAGCCCTTCCAGACTGTGTTTGCAGCTCCAGCTCTGGTGAGTGACAGCTTTCTAGTCAGCACCTTTCCTAAATTTCACACCAAGGTTTCTTTTCAGCGTGTGCAGATGTAGCAAAGCTGAATTTGTCATGTGTTTCTTTTATGGTAATTTTCTGAGTTAAGAGAATGCGGTAAGTTTACCTGAACTCTTATGAAAAGTCCAGATAACGCATCAAGATATGATGATGACTGCTACCAAATGACAGGCTCAGCTCTGCTACATCTGGACTTTGGTAACACAACCTTGCCATGTGCTATAAGGGGTTTTGAATAACTAAATCTACTCGGGGCATTTTGTGTAATGAATGGAACTTGATACACACATATGTATATGTGTGTTGTCATCTTGTTTATCCATCCAGTTATTATTAGTTTTTTTTGCTTGATATTAAATAGCCATTGAGTGTATGTGATGTTCCCTGTCTATTTCTGGCTGTAGTTTGTTTTCTTGGTGTAGGTGACGTTAGTGCTGTCACACAGGAGTAGCGACGCAGCAGGGGACGTGGCTGTCAATCATTAACACCAGGATCTCATGTACTGACCAGCACTTTATTAATACCGGTGTTTGTCAGGGACATCAGGTGACAGGAACGACAGCTAAAACTGGATATAGATGGGGCCAGTAATAGTAACTAAGTAACAATAATCATTGTGTCTTTGGCACCAAAAAATATCAGACACATCCATTGATTTGTTGGCAACATGTTTACTATGATGATCATATCTTATATTTGGCAATATATGATTCAGATTTAAAGACGTATTCTAATCGTAGACATTTATGGAGTGTCCAATAGATTCAATTATGGATCATTTAAAAATATTAAAATATCTTAAATATAAAAAAAAATAGTTATTTTTAATGTATGATTGCTCTGTGCATAGTATGTGTAATTCACTGTATATTTATATGAATATTTGCAGGTGCTACCAGGAATGAATATGTTGGTGTGAACCCTATCATGCCTTGCAGATCTGGTTATAATCTGGTTTTATACACTTAGAACAACCACCAGTTGTACGTCCTAGTAGATCATGTTGAGATAACCTGTTAGAGAGAATCACTGTCTATTAGTCAGAGATGATAGCCCTGACTAGTGCTCCTTTTGGTTTAGGAGGACCCTAGATAACTAGTTAGCTTAGGAGGACCCTAGATAACTAGTTAGTTTAGTACAAAGCCCTAAAGCCCCTACTGATTTGTTTGGAGCATTTACTGTACGTCTCCCCTCCCCATGACAAGGGAGCACCTTTTGTCAGAAATGTGTGTCTACAGTGAATGGAGGACACTAGGGTCTTAGCTACTGCACATAGCATAGACAGATGATCTTATTTAACAATAAATGATATAATGTATAAGCGACTGGACCAGTATCAGATAAATAAGGTTTTTCATCTCATTCCATGTATATAGGGTGTACAGTACAAAAAGCGGTGGAAACCCTGACTGGCAGCAGAACGAGGCTGTCACAGGATGACATAGCTAGCATTATCAGCTGGGTATTTAGTGAGTGCTTACACCTGTCAGGAGAGGTTACAGTGTGAGCCTTGTCCTGGACTAATAAGAGCACCAGAGACAGCCTTACATGTCAGTCTGCTGCTAAACAGGTGTATATACAAGATGTCAGTTTACAGGCTGGTCTGGACTGGTTTATTGAGAATGGAGTTGCATCTGTTACTGGCGGTATATTTATAAGGCAGATACACAGCATTTGTCTGTAAGAATTACCCAACCGTACGTCTCAATGACTTTGATCTTTTAAGAGGTTGTTGATATTTGATTGTCACTTGCCTTGAAGGTGTTCAGCTACAGCTAGCTATAAACAGAGCCATTCTTTATGGGATTAGTCTGACTGATAGTGATTTATTATCAATCAGACTGTTTATTGGATATTGGAACATGTTGTTAAAGGAACCCTCTGGTTTTAGTAATGTTGTGACATGCGATACCATCCCCACCAATAGCACTAGAATGTCAGTAAGTGCTATTATCATATCATGGAATATGTCAGTTGCTCATGGCGATTGGAAATTTATCCGTAATAGTTTACTGTGCCAGGATTTACCCCCATGCAGGGCTCATGCCTGTTATTGGCCATAACAATGCAGGTCATACCTGATGTTGCTTTGTGGTAAAAAATGTTCATAAACAAGGCTTTCTCAGAAAACGCCATATATAGTAAAAATTTTTATGCCATAAAAAATGAGGCAGCAGGTACTCTGGAGATTTCATGTACCAGCTATAGGGTAATATTAGCGTCAGTAATGCACAATTGCAAAGTGCGATAATAATGATGAGTTAAATAGACGTATGGCCAAAACCTAAGGCAGCATTTAGTTCTAGTTTGTAAAGGTCATCAATAGATGCATTTCTGTATATACATGTTATAACTGTGATTAAAAATGCAAAATCGCTGAAAATGACGCAAAAACCATTGTATATAAACCTAACCTTACAACTTTCTCCTATTGATATTGCATGTATTACATATAGTGCTGCATTTATTGTATTCCACTGCATATTGAAGTGAACAAGCAAAATACCACAAAGACACCTGAGCCAGAACAGGATATTATAAAGCATAAACAGCATAGTCTAAAAGTTACTCTGTTCTCTAGCAGTGGTCATGTTGTTATACCCGTAAAAACCTCCATACTGTAGCTGTCATGTGTACACAGTACCTTACTGTCACTAGTTGTATATCAATGCATTTGACTGGATTACTCTAAAAAGGGTTAAAATAAACCAAGCACCTCATTTTTCATATTACATTCTCCTTCTATGGTATTTCTCTTTTCTTCTCTTCAAAGAATACCGGCCCAAAACAGGCAAATCCTTTAAAGCTTCTTGAACATGAAATGCCTTGAATGATGTGTTGTATGATGGCTATGCTGTAAATGGTATAAGATCTATCTTATCGTGTATGCAGAAACCTCGCTTGTGGAATGCTACAATGAATAGCTGGCCCTTCCCCTTTTGTATGGCAAAGACAACATTTACTATGAGAACTCCTATTAGAAACCATTACAAAGCATTTTGTGTTGTTAACTAAAATAGTTTAAAGATTAACATCCCGGAACCAAAGGAAAGGATAAAAGGTGAAGTGATATGACGTGTGGAAGACGTCTTATTCTTGTAGATTTCTACCAGTTCCTCCAGTCTACTTTCTACTTTGTTCCTTCCTAATTATAGAGCGTTAATGGGCAGGATCAGGATCCCTACATAGAATAAGAGCAGGGCTTTCTCCAGAGCCCCTTCCTTTCTCATGTGGCAGGCCTGTCAGGTTTCACTGCATATATATCTAGCCAAGTGGCAGCTGCAGCTCCTGCAAAGCCAAGGCTGCCAAACTCCAAAGCATCATCTTAAGATATTCTACACATTTGCATTTAGATCCCATATATTTTTGCTTGGGTGAATTTTAAAGGAAGATGGTCATTTATAATAACCTCTATGCATTTCCCACAACTTTCATATACATTTTATATCTTTCACTATCTTTTGGTATTTGTTGTTTTTTTATATATTTTTATTTTTCTAAATCCTAGAATTATTTTTACCATTTTTATTTGTTGCTTTATAATTTAGATCATGAAAACAGGTGCGCTGATGCTCCATTCATTTCTATGGGATTGCCAGAGATACTTGAGTACAGCACTCGGTAGCCCAATAGAGAAGAACTGAGCATCAGGCACAGAAGTGCAAGGGTCCCCTGTTCTCATGATTGATGGGCATCTCAGAGATCTGACCTATACTGTCTATAACAGATAAGGGTGGGTTCACACTTGCGGCGGCACTCCGTCCGCCATGAAACTGACCTAAATGTCGGAAAACTGGATAGGGAATGGACACTAACAGCGGGGAAAACCGCGGATTACAAGTATACAGGATACAAAAGCGGTGGATATCGCTTGCAAACACTTCTGGAAATTCTGCATTTGCATGTTATCCGAAGAGACTTTTCCCATAAAGTAGATTTCTTGAAAATGTATGAACTACTATTGACTGACTTCTCGCCTATACCAGTCTATTATACATACTATGTATCATTGCTTTAGAGTCTGCATTACTGCCGAAAACGTTTACCACTCTGTAAATTATCAAAATTAAAACTTTAAACACAAAGGAGTGCTTCAATTCTTCATTTCTATATACTATGGTTGGGACCCTATTGGAGCACCCATTAAGCAATCTTCACTTTGAGTGCTGCTACTAAAGCATACGATGGATAGGGAAAGGTTTACGACGCTTTGCTTAAAAACCCATTCACTTGAATGGGTTTTTAAAGCAATGCGGGTGTGCGCTTACACCCTCTGCGCAATGAAGCCGTTTTTTTCGTCGGACACAAAGTCCTGCATATCCGACTTTGTTTCCGACTAAAAAAACTGGTTTCGCAGCACAGAGGGTGTAAGCGCACACCCGCGCATTGCTTTAAAAACCCATTCAAGTGAAGGGGTTTTTAAGCAAAGAGTCGCAAATCTTTCCTTATCCAGTGCCTATCCAGTTTTCCGACATTTAGGTGCAGTGATTTTTTTGACTCTATTATCTGAAAGACCATCTCCTCAGTAGTAATAGTTGATTCTTCCCTTATCCTGCTTTCACCTTTTTCAGTAAATCATATGATCTCAGTGTGACCTCTGTTTTTTCTAGTACAGGTTGCTATGTAAACAGGAGCTCTACCTTTGCTTCCCGCAGTCATTATTGAGAAGTACCATGTGACCTGCGATCCATCAAATACCAGTCCTCCTGTTTTTTCTCTCTTACACTGCCCATAATTCTGCCTTTCTCACATTCAGGTCGCTATGCCCCCTTTACCTTCCCCAGTGCTATCAGCAGCAGTTGGTGTAGGTTCCAGGACCAGTGGTGACATCATACTCACAGTGTAAGGTCCTGAAAGGTCAGTTATAGTATGAGCTCTGCAGTGCTTTGCAGAAACAGGAAATAGACATTGGTACAGGTACTAAACACGGGTACAGGTGCTATACATGGACTACAGCATCAGCAATAGCAGATTTTGAACCTGCTATGATGACTACCTGGCACAGATTTTAACAAAATGCTGTGTTGCTTTAAAGAGGTCCTTTCACCATGTTCACCAAATCCAGTTCTTAGCATCTGTTAATATGCACTGCTCCACTGATTCCAGGACAGTAGGAATTTTTTCTCTAACCCCCACCATTCCCTAGCAATCAGTGTAGTTAGTTTTGGTCACAGATATACTACTTAGCCTCTGTACTGTCAGGTGGGCAGTGTTCGACAGGAATAGGCAAGTGGCTGTGATTCAATCTCCAATCTGAGGCAGCCAGTGTTAGAACTCAGAATCTCACCCCTTGCCTGTTTGTGCCTGATGCTGCCCTCCTGACAGTACAGAGCCTAAATAGCATATGAAGCACCAAAACTAACAGCTAACTAACAGCTCACACATAGTGGGTGCTATGGAAGATAACTCCAACTGTGCTGAAGTCAGTGGTGCAGCACCTATTAACAGATACTAATGCTGGAGTTGGAGTAAGTGGTGAAAGGTCCTCTTTAAAGTGACACTCCAGCATTTTGTTAAAATCTTTGTAGCCATCATAGGCTTTTATTCACCCGTCCTCCTGATTACTAGGGGATCCAGTGTTTGGGCCCCCAGAAATTGGACACTTATCCCCTGTCCTGTGGATAGGGGATAAGTTTTCATAATGGCACAATCACTATAATATACCAATAAGAGAAGGAGAAGTGGAATAAAAATTCCAAATGCTAAAGAGGTATTTCACATGAAAGGCGATAACTTTCTGGGGAGCTGACTACTGGGACCCCCACTAATAATGGAAACAAAGTCCCTTGTATTAGTAGAGAATGAATGGACAAGCTCTACCTACTCCATCATTCAGTCAGGGAATAGGGCCTCCATTCTGGTAATCATTGGTGGTTCTAGCATCTTGACCCCAACCGATCAGCAAGTTGCTCCCTAGGGGGGCAGCTTGAAATAACCAGAATATTCCATGAACACTGATATTGGCTCTAATATTAATACCATGATTCCGTTTGCAGCCCTATACCTTCCCACATGGTAAATAAAAAAGCCAAAGATGGAATAGTTAACAAATTACTTTCACTGTATGCATTTCCCAGAAGAGTAGAATATTTCCTTGTTTTGTTTGATGTAGCCACAATTACCACAGTGGAATGTTTCCTTAGTTTTATAGGCTTTTCCTCTCATTTCCCTCCTTTTAATGACTGTTCGTTATGATTTTCCAAATCAGGATTTTGGCACTGTGAAATGCAATCTGATACTGTCTGATCTGATCACATTTATTGGAAATATACAGTATATTCAGATAAAACATGAATCTTTTTTAATTATATGACTGTTTTATTGTTCTCACAATAGGAGCAGGTCCCGAATCTTAAATGGTAATAACCACCCTAGGCCTCCAGGGAACATAGCTATAAACCCATAACAGTCACCAAAGTAAGTGTTATTAGGGTTAAGAGGGAGGGAGGCCATCTAAGTTGTGGGCACCAATGCATTCAGAAACGCGGCTTTATAAACAAAAAAACACACTTTGCCCATTAAAACCGGTAAAGGGGCTTTGATATAATTGCAAATGGATAGTGATGCTATTCACTTAAAATAGTTTTGTATTAAAAGGGTTTTGCCAGCTAGTATTGATGACCTATGCTAAGGGTAAGTCATCAGTATTAGATCGATGAGAGTCCATCACCAGTTACCCCCACTGTTCTCAGCAGTTGATATACAGAGAATGGAGCAGGAAGCAGACAGCGCTGTTGACTATGTAGTGGCTGAACTGAGTCACTTCTGCTTAGCTCCCATTCAAGTGAATGATAGCTGATCTGTAGTTCACTGGTCAGCTTCCTGCTCCATTCTATTTATCCGCTGCTGTGAATAGCTTATACATGGGGATGCCTGGTGTCACACCTTCACCAATCAGATATTGATGACCTATTATTAGTAAAGGTTATCAATATTTTTAGCCTGGCAACCCTTTTAATATGAAGTCAGTGCTATGTTAAAAAAGGTGTGGCTTCATTTATCAAAATTGTCTAACTGTAAAGACTGGCATTGTTCCCCATAGTAACCCATCAGAGCTCAGCTTTCATTCTGAATGGGGATGAGCTGGTGCCCAGGTTTTGTAACTGTGAAACAAACACAAATCAACCACCATGCAGAGTTGGTATTGATAATGTGTTGGTGCTTTGAATGCTGGCGAAACATCTCCACTTTGGTCATGTGTGACCAAAGGACACAGAAGTCCTGTGGTCTGTTCAGATGCAACTTTGCAAATATAAGCTGTGCTGCTATGTTCTTTGTACAAAGAAAAGGCTTTTTTCTGGTTCCCTTCCAAACAAGCTATACTCGTTCAGTCTTTTTGTAATTGTACTGTCATGAACTTGAACATTTAACATACAAACTGAGACCTGTAGAATAGAGTTCCAATTTCTCTGAGCATTGCACTGTCTGGCCTTGGGGTAAATTTGTTGGGACGCCCACTCCTGAGAAAGTTGTCACTTGTCTTCAATGTTTTCCACTTTTGAATAATCTGTCTCACTGTAGAATCATGGATCTCCGCTTATTATACTCTGGGGTCTGAAGAGACTACAGAGTACATTAGCAGTTTTATTTCTGATGTGTTTGGTCCAAATTAAACTGTCAGGCGAACCTTGGGAGACGAATCTCGGAAGGTTCGCCCAAGACATACTAGATGTTACTGGCTGAAAACACAGTTGTGATCCTCCCCACCCTCATTTTCTCTTCACTTCACATAGCCCGAAGATGAGAAGAAACAGACATGTCTCAATAGAGAATCAAAGGAAAGAGTGAACAAATGCAGGAGTCAAAATTTGTTAATAAAGTATATTTATTAATGAAACAAATGCTGTCAGAAAATCAAAAATTATCTGATAGTTACACTTTAATGATCCAGACCAGCAAACTGCCATAACTTCTGCTTTTAGATTGCTGGTGCTTAATTAATTAATCAATCAATCATTTGATTAGCAGCATTTGGCTGCTAATTACCCTCTTAATTTTTCACACACTGCTTCTGCATTTTGGCCTATATTTTATTAAACAAATAAGGACACAGTGGAATCTGTTGTGTGTTGTTCGTCTGAGGTTGTATTCAACTAATTTTATGACTTTTTAAGGACCAGGGGGTTTTTATGTCTTGATACATAAAACCATTGAAATCAAAGAGGGTGTACTTTAATTTTTTAATGACTGTGTATGAAAAATTAACCATTCAAAAAGTTGAAAGGTATGCAAGTATTGGCATACTGTATAGCAGCTACTTCCTTATGTTTATATACCCTATTAGAGCATATGTACACCTCTATTTGAAGAACAAAAAGCTGCTCTGTAAGAGTGGCTTTCTCTCTGACAAATTGGAACTGTCTGACTGTCTGTGGCTTCCCCTATAGAAATCAGCTGTTTACCGGGATCGCAGACTTGAAATTGCTACTGGGGGCTTTTCTGGTGACCCTCGGCTTCACCTGTCAAAATCAGATGTTTGCCAGGGAAGGGAGCAGTATATGGTTGCAATCCCAAAGGGGGGGTCTCTAATGAGACATCTCCATTTACCTTGCCCTGTGTTGTAGAATTGTAGGGTTGATATTATATGCAGAAAAAAAATTATGCTAGGCATATTTTCTAACCTATTTGCCACATTTATGTATTCATGTGATACATAGTTTCTTGTATCTTCCCAAAACATAACCTAGGGAAGTTTATAGATAAATTAGAATATGCAGATATTCTATCCAACATGTGAGTGCGACACTTATGCTAGGAGATATTATTTTCTTTTTCCTTCAGACATTGCCCATAGACTGAGAACATTTTATTTGAGGTTTTGAAGAATATGAAACTCAGAAATGCAAATCTCAAATACTGTGCGAAAGAGCTTCTGTAAAAGCAATCAATAAGTCCTGCCAGGGGCTTGTGGTATGTGTGTATGTTTTAATAATAATAGGAAAAACCTATTTGCATAACTGCATGAAATGTGGTTTGTGGTGTCGCACTTTGATTTATGGAACAGGACTTTAGGATTCCAGGTGATTGCATTTCTGTCAGAGAGTAGAGACTATGTTTGTGTTTTTGTTGGTGTTGATATCATGTGTGTGGTCTCTTTAAATAACTTTATTTCCCAATGCTGTCTATGATAGTAGTTATTAATCCCTTCACATACAAGTCATGGTCTACTTTGAGAACTCATTTTAGTATCTCTGTTGATTGTTCTTTATTTGATTTCCAAAGCTGCCACCATCGCCAACAGGTTCATTTTTGTTCAAAATAGCCATAGAGTAAAGTTGTCGTCCATAGGTCCAGCAGGTTCTTTTAATATGCAGAGAAATTCATTCTTTAGTAGAATTTATTGAAAAAATTAGGTACAGAACTTGCAATAAAATGTTCACTATATTGGTAGTTTGGTTTAAAATTTTATCCTGGATTAGGATATGTACATCTATGTGGGTTGGTTAAGGAAACTAAATTCTGGGTAAATGTGTCTAAAAACATTCCATAGTTCTTTCCTCTTGCCTTCACTGTTTTAGTGATCACCATTTACTTGTCACTTGTAGTGTCTATGAGATCTTTTTGGTGAAACTTAGTTGGTTTGAGAGTGCTTAGTATCTCAGTGCTGGTAAAATGTCTGTCCCTATAGTGTCTGCCTTAAAGGTATAGTTATCCTAAAAAAAAATGAGGTAGTGTTTTTCAAGTTTATTCCCTTACTTCTTGCCCCTGGATAATTTATTCTCTTGTATTGATTGATAGTCTGGGGCAGTCTTCTTCACTGCCATATAATAATTCATGTCATAATTACATCAATGCTGACATCACAATTTAAGGACGGCCCTAAAGATAACTGTCTTTGTTATCTAATTTCTTACATATTCACTAAATCATGAGTGACCCACCTTATAAAGTTATATATTCCTAGGGCCATGCTCCACAGCAATGAATCTTGTGACTAATAAGAATGTTCATGCTAGAACACAGTTCTATATCACCTATATCAAAACAAGGCATATGCAATTTTGCAGTATAATTTTACATAAAATCCCATATCAAAGCATTGTATATACTATATAACGCCATGGGCCCCCAGCTTGAAAGGGTATTCCAGTAATTCCACAGGCACTGCTGGTGATGGCCAAGCACTGTACTATTGTACTGGTATATATCCAGCTGTCCCATAAAGATAAATGGAGTGGCAGGATGCATGCCGTTCCATTCATAAGGAACAAACAGTACCCCTATTTTAGTGATCAGTCAGGGTCCCGTGGATCAGGCCCCCTTTAATCAGCAACTTATTCACTACCCTGTGTATAGCCTTACAATAATGTGAAATTAGACCTTTCACGTCCTTATGTATATGCAGTTTTACATACTGCTAGAAAGCAGACAGCACGCTGAATTAAGCGCTCTGTTGGCTTTCCCGTTATATGCCCCAGGGCTGGAGATATCGGGGGTCTAAATTTCACTGTTCACTGTCAGAAGGGCGTTCCTGACAGTCTAGCTTGGCTGTGAGGAACGCCCTCCCTGACAGTACGCGTCCATAGCCCTGTACTGTCAGAGGGGGCGTTCCTTACATCCCAGTGATGACGCTGAGCTGTGAGGAACGCCCCCTCAGTACAGGGCTATGGACGCGTACTGTCAGGGAGGGGGTTCCTCACAGCCAAGCTAGACTGTCAGGAACGCCCTTCTGACAGTGAACGGTGAAATTTAGACCACCGATATCTCCAGCCCCAGGGCATATAATGGGAAAGCCAACAGAGCGCTGAATTCAGCGCGCTGTCGCCTTTCTAGTGGTATGTAAAACCACATATACATGACGACGTGAAAGGTCCTCTTTAAGTGTCCTTGTTAAATGACATATCTTTGTAGGCCTGACCTCACCAACACCATAGATGAATGGGTGTTTGCTTATAGCCATTTCCAGTAAGGTAGTCCATCCACATGAATCAACTGTCTTTACTGTCACCAATGAAAGAGCAATGTTTGCCACTTATTCAGGACATTAGACAGGATACAAGTTCCTGAATCCCCATTGACATGAAATATATCAGCTTGGCATTCCAGATCATTTGCAATTAGATAATACATTTAGCCATAAGCATTACAGAATTATTGTATATAAATAAAAATAAAATAAAGAATGAATCATAAACTTTTACTATAAACCCGCTTTATTGTTCTCTAGTTGCTTTTTCCAACATATGAAGTAAAATAAAGAGAAACTCTCAAAGTACAGAAAAATCCTTCATGTCAGCTAAAAATAAGGCTAATGTGTGACCTATAGAAGAGATATAATATAATGTTACTCATGGCTGTATATCTTCAGATTACTCTGTTTTTAGAAAATCGTTTTGTCACAACAGATTATCTTGGTCAGCCTACAGCATGCCAGGGGCTAGAAACTGATCATTAAAAGTCAGGTCAGGTTCTATGTAAACAGAAAGTTTCAGCAGTTTGGAGTGGGAAAGTCCACGGAGAGCAGTGTGTGATCATAATTGCAGATAACTGGAGTCAAATAACTCAACAGGCTTGACAATCCAAAAGGGAGTCATTGGCTTTGTCCATTCATTGGCTGACCCAGAATGCTTTGTGCCTTGGTAATATGTCATTGTGGCTGCATTACTAAATGCCTAAGTATTCATTCTAGTAACAAAAAGATAACTTGAACAAAAGGTGGTGCTTGATTTCCTAGAGTAAACGAGTTGTCGATGATTTATATAGTGCCGATTAAGAATGTAGATGTAAAAAAATTGTATTATTGTAGACGACTAGTTCATTGTGCAGAAGGAAAGAAGGAAAATCTCAAAAGTAGTCACTGGTTTGTAAGTCACACACCTAACTGGAGGTGATGTGTATTTATGGGTTGCTACAGATATGGTTTACGCTTAACCCAGGAGATTTCCCACTAATCATCTATACAGCGATGTGGACTTCATGGCAGGGAATGCCAAGGTTGCTAACTCAAAGAGTGGTTTCCATTAGCTACAGTTGATGAAAGTGAGCAAATGACACCAGGTATGGTCCCAAATCAGGAGGCAGAAGACATTGTCAGATATAACAGTACACATGTTGGGGCTATGACTAACAGCATGCCGGCACAGTGGTCGACAGTCAGTAGCCTGGACAGAAAGCAAACAAGTAGACATGGTTTTCATGAAAACTCGGGTACCCTTTAAACCTCATGCACAAGGAATGAAAAAAGGATGGAAGTCAATGGGTACATACATATGTCAGTTTTTATACAGACTGTGACTAATGTCTTACTATTGCCTGTTTTTCAGACCTAATGGAGCCAGTAGAAGTTTTTGGTTCCATTTTTAGCATCTGTGAATTAATGTGTATTAATGGTTAATGTATCTGTTTAAAAAGTGAATCAGTGGGTTGTGTCAAAAAAAGAAAAAGACCAATGAAGTTCATCTGTTTTTTAACAAACAGTTTAAAATGGATGGTAAATGGCATCCAGATGGCCAGAAAATTAGTAAAAAAATATGTTACACACTGATTGAAAACAATTTTTTTCAATGTTTGTGTGCATGAGGTCTTAGAACTTACTGTCTTTAAAGTGCTGATGAAAAACTTATTGCCCTTTATATTTATGATCTACACCAGTGCTGGAGGTGTAAACTAAATTCTCAAGATTTACTGCTTGGTTCTCATTAATAAGGTTTTTGGGGTGGTGGGTAGGTTGTATTTTGAGTATTTCTGTTTTTCCTTGTGGCACTAAAGCATTGTGTAGATTGCTTAAGCTAGCTATATCTAAGATAACATATAGTTTTATTAGCAAAGCAAACATTACAGTTCATACTTATTGTTATACCTTTCGGCAACTTGAAAAACGGGTGTGGCAAAGCAGGAGTCCTTAGACTGCAAGAACTATGAACATCGTAATCTCCTTTATTTAATAATATGGGCAACTTTATTGACATTGATCTGCCAAAGACATCACTGTGTTATTAATCTCTACAAGTGACGTGTGCTGAACATTTTGTTCTCATCATTGTTCAGTCTGCTTTATTACAGATTAAGCCTTTTTGTAGAATTCCTTTAAATTAAGAAATAAAGTTACAGAGAGCAACCACATAGTTGAGGAGCTAGATTGCTGGAATCATTTGATGCAATTATATCTAGGCAGTAATATTAATGTTGATAGTATTGTTGTTTTTAGTTAATATTTCAGTTTTATCTATCATTCTTTTAACTTATGGTAACATAAATGTTATGGATAAAAGGTTCATTAACAAAGTACAGTAAAATGGCAATGTCTTCTCACAGTAGATGACCAGTGCGCATAATATATGGTGGATCTGAAAATTTGTCACATGACAGGTAAGTATGATGGGGTGAGTGGGGGGTTGAGTTAGTTAGGTGACGTTCTGTTTCCAGAAGGGGAACTACAAGTTCCCCTTAACATCACCGTAAAATCGCAAAATGTGCCTGGGGTGGTCACATGATCACCCAGGCGATCTACGTAAATATAGATTTTTGGAAAAAATGAGTAATTTAGAAGGTAAAAGGGGGGGGGGGTTTAGCTTAATTTATAATTATCAATTTATCTTTGACAACCCCTTTAATGATATGAACCACTTTGCGACAGAAAGGTCCTAGTTAACTCCAGCATCAGACTAAGGGTGGGTTCACACTTGCGCCGCCTCTCAGTCCACCGCAAATCCGAACTAAGTGTCGGAAAACTGGATAGGGAAAGGTTTGCGACGCTTTGCTTAAAAACCCATTTACTTCAACGGGTTTTTAAAGCAATGCACGGGTGTGCGCCTACACCCTCTGTGCCGCAAAGCCAGTTTTTTTTCGTCGGACACAAAGTACTGCATGTCTGACTTTGTTTCTGATGAGAAAAACCGGCTTCGCGGCGCAGAGGGTGTAAGTGCACACCAGTGCATTGCTTTAAAAACCCATTCAAGTGAATGGGTTTTTAAGCAAAGCGTCGCAAACCTTTCCCTATGCAGTTTTCCGACATTTAGGTTGGATTCACGGCAGACGGAGTGCCGGCGCAAGTATGAACCCACCTTAAGTCTGTATTTTTATGCTCCTGCTAACTCTCCCCCTTATCTACAAACTTTTATGGATATGTGTCACTTGAGTGATGTGACCTGCAGCAGGGATTTGTAGAGGGAAACTCTGTTCATTAGAAGGAGAGCAAACATGGAAACAGTCTAAGAACAGAAAGAAGCTTTTTCCTCTGAAGAGACACAGTACTGTGCAAAAGTTGTAGGCAAAAAGAAAAAAAAACTGCAAAGTGAGTGTTTTCAAAAATATAAGTGTAAATGAACAAAAAAAGAAATCATACGCTAGGTTAGACTAGCGGTCGGAGACTCTGTCCTCCATTCTGCTTAAAATAGACAGAGAGAAAAGTCCTGCAAACAGGACCTTTCTCTCCGCCGATTTCAGTATAAAATGGGGTCCCCGGGTTTCTGCGGATAACCGCATTTTAAGCGGATAGGGTTTCAGTTTTTCAGTTGCCCAAGCAGACCCAAAGAATGGAAACCGAACACTTGTGTGAACCTAGCGTAAGAGAATTCAATATTTGATGTGATCGCCCTTTGGAGGAGGAGTCTGGAAGTGATGATCTGGCCCCCACAGAGCATGGTCACCACATTATTGAGTCAGTCTAGAATCACATGAAGACACAGAAGGATTTGATCAAGTCTACAGTCATGGCCAAAAGTTTTGAGAATGACACAAATATTATATTTTCACATGATCTGCTGCCCTCTGGTTTTTATGTGTGTTTGTCAGATGTTTTTATCACATACAGAAATATAATTGCATTCATATTATGAGTAACAGAAGCTTATATTGACAGTTAGAATGAGTTAATGCAGCAAGTCAATATTTGCAGTGTTGACCCTTCTTCTTCAGGACCTCTGCAATTCTCCCTGGCATGCTCTCAATCAACTTCTGGACCAAATCCTGACTGATAGCAGTCCATTCTTGCACAATCAATGCTTTAATTTTGTCTGAATATGTTGGTTTTTGTTTGTCCACCCGTCTCTTGATGATTGACCACAAGTTCTCAATGGGATTAAGATCTGGGGAGTTTCCAGGCCATGGACCCAAAATCTCTATGTTTTGTTCCCTGAGCCATTTAGTTATCACCTTTGCTTTATGGCAAGGTGCTCCATCATGCTGGAAAAGGCATTGTTGAGCGCCAAACTGCTCTTGGACGGTTGGGAAAAGTTGCTCTTGGAGGACATTCTGGTACCATTCTTTATTCATGGCTGTGTTTTTAGGCAAGACTGTGAGAGAGCCGATTCTCTTGGCTGAGAAGCAACCCTACACATGAATGGTTTCAGGATGCTTTACAGTTGGCATGAGACAAGACTGGTGGTAGCGCTCACCTCTTCTTCTCCGAATAAGCTGTTTTCCAGATGTTCCAAACAATCGAAAAGGGGATTCATCAGAGAAAATGACTTTACCCCAGTCCTCAGCAGTCCACTCCCTGTACCTTTTGCAGAATATCAGTCTGTCCCTGATGTTTTTTCTGGAGAGAAGTGGCTTCTTTGCTGCCCTCCTTGAGACCAGGCCTTGCTCCAAGAGTCTCCGCCTCACAGTGCGTGCAGATGCACTCACACCTGCCTGCTGCCATTCCTCAGCAAGCTCTGCATTGCTGGTAGCCCGATTCCGCAGCTGAAACACTTTTAAGAGACGGTCCTGCCGCTTGCTGGTCTTTCTTGGGCGCCCTGGAGCCTTTTTGGCACCAATGAAACCTCTCTCCTTGAAGTTCTTGATGATGCGATAGATTGTTGACTGAGGTGCAGTCTTTCTAGCTGCAATACTCTTCCCAGTTAGGCCATTTTTGTGCAGTGCAATGATGACTGCACGTGTTTCTTTAGAGATAACCATGGTTAACAGAAGAGAAACAATGATGGCAAGCACCAGCCTCCTTTTAAAGTGTCCAGTGGTGTCATTCTTACTTAATCATGACAGATTGATCTCCAGCCCTGTCCTCATCAACACCCACACCTGTGTTAATGGAGCAATCACTGAAACAATGTTAGGTGGTCCTTTTAAGGCAGGGCTGCAATGATGTTGAAATGTGTTTTGGGGGATAAAGTTCATTTTCTAGGCAAATATTGACTTTGCAAGTAATTGCTGTTAAGCTGATCACTCTTTATAACATTCTGGAGTATATGCAAATTGCCATTAGAAAAACTGAAGCAGTAGACTTTGTAAAAATTAATATTTGTATCATTCTCAAAACTTTTGGCCATGACTGTACATCTGCAGAAGATCTGTGGTTAGTTCTTCAAGATATTTGTAACAACCTTCTAGCTGAGTTCCTTCATAAACTGTAAGAATTACCAAGAAGAATTGATGTTGTTTTGAAGGCAAAGGCTGGTCACACCAAATATTGATTTCATTTAGATTTCTCTTTTGTTCATTGACAAGATTAAACTATTAACACTTTTATTTTTGAAAGCATTCTTACTATGTAGTATTTTCCACAGCTGCCTAAAATCTTTGCACAGCACGATAGCTCTGTCCTGGGGAGCCCCCTGGACCCAGTGCAGGCAGTGGGTGACAGAAGGATACTGTCCGTGGTGAGCTCCATGCTAGAGAATAACTCCAATCCGATGCATGAGACTGTGATAGCGCTGGGCAGTACTGTCAGTGACCGACTGCTTCACCCTAAGTGTGAGAAGGAGCGATATCGGAAGTCTTTCCTCCCCTCTGCAGTTAGGCTGTACAACCAACACCGACCTAAGTGGAGATCATTCCATACAGAGAACTAAAAGATCTTAAGTTGTGATATTTCCCTTCTACTACTTTTTTACCTTTGCCTTGTTACCTGTACCTACTGTCATGTAATGCCTCTACCTTGGAGCTTTTTTGTATTTGTATTATCTATGCTGCTGTAACACACTGAATTTCCCCATGGTGGGACTATAAATGATTATCTTATCTTATCCTATTTTATCTTATATATTACAAAGTTTCATATAATCGCTTGTACAAACTTTGCCAGTACTATGTAAAGTTTGTTAAAAGGTTAGTGACCATTTGGGGAGCATTTACATAATGCAATTTAGGGATATTTGAGAACTGGATCTCAAAAAAAATTGCCGAACATGATTTTACTACTAAAAGCAATGTGATTATTGATCATGCAATTTTTACAGGAGAAACATGTTCATCAATACAAACTGTGTCACCAATGGCAATTTTACTAAATTGTGATAGTCCCGATGTGCAGTTTTCAGATGTAGTACTCGGCTGCACCTCAACCAAAATCACACTTTTATTTTGTCTACCAGAAATCTACAAGTTTTGGTTCCCCAGCTGTTGCAAAACTACAAATTTCATCATGCCATTCCAGCCACAGGCAGACAGTTGTAGTTTTGCAGCAGCAGGAAAGCCACAGGTTGAAGACCGCCAGTTTGTAAAAAGCATGTCCTGATTGAAGGAGATGCCAAAATATTAGTGTGTGACACAGGATTTATCAGTAATGTAATAATGTAATGCATGTAATTATACATAGAGAATGTTTAAATCCACCTGACACACAACCGAAGCTGAAGCTAAAATCTCCCGTTTCCCTCTACTGTGATTTAGCTTGATGTAATGAAATTACATGTCAGTGATAAAACCATAAAGTAACACTTGCTACAGAATAAAGAAACTAGCACTGAGGTGTTAAAACAAGCCCTTCAATACAATGTCTCCTACATCTCTAAATAATATCTTACTGTTCTCAACATCTTTTCTAGCCTACAACAGAGTGAATTAGCGCAGGAGGAAAGACAGACATAAAGGCCATAAAAGATTTCTGAACATAAATGAAATAAGTGGTAAGGGCCGGTTCACATCTGCGTTCGGGTTTCTATTCGGGGAGTCTGCTTGGGGACCCTCCGAACGGAAACCTATACGCATAGAAATGCGGCTTACCTAGGAAACTCACGGACCCCATAGACTATAATGGCGTCTGTGTGGTTTCCGCATGAAACATGCAGAGAGGAAAGTGCTGCTTGCAGGCTTGTTCGCCTTTTTTACGCCACTCACAGCATTTATGTAAAAATTGGTTAGGGCTTTGACAGGGCATGGGGCAAGTTATGTCACTTTTCACTTTGACATAACTTTGAACCTGTTTGCCTTAGAGAGATAGAAATTGTATAGATAGGTTCCTAGGAGCCCTAAGAGTGTTCTACACTATGTTTTAAGCCAATTTAAAGTGTGATTCATCCTGAACTAGTTCATCCCGAAACGAACCGGGGAACTTGCCATGCCATAAATCCTCTGCCAGAGCAGAGATTATCAAGACTGATGTGGAAACCAACACTCTTTATATATTTTAAACTTTATGTCATGGTTCTTCAGGACAACTAGTGTATATTTCTTGTTTACTTTTATTATTACTTTCTAGGTTTAGTAGCAAAACAAATGACATGAACCGCTGTTAAATTATAAGCGGGATAGCAAGGAATATGTCGCGCATAAAAAAGATATAGTTAAATAACCTATATGATGTAAACAAATCCCACCAATATATGTAAGGACAGACATCATACAGTCAACAAGGTATAGTGGAACGATGCATGTTTATTCACTTATTCATATGAACCACACTATCTATTTACAAAAAGGTCCAAAATCCATTGATACAGCGTTTTTTATATTTATTGAGCCGATACTCTGTCATACAAAAAGTGAATTTTAAAATGGTTCAGAGGTTGGGCATTTTCGTCTATTTATCCCTAAGAGGAATCACACTCCTTCCAATCATTGGATTGGGGTGGGACCATAAACACTGATATGCATGGACTTAGGTCCCATTAGCCCTATTTTTAATGGACACCAGGGGCGTAACTACCGGGGTAGCAGTGGTAGCGACTGCCACAGGGCCTGGAACATTACGGGGCCCGGAGCCCTGTGGCAGTCGCTACCGCGAACCCCACAATCACTGCTATCGTTATACTCCGGGATCTTTTGAGACCCCGGAGTATAACGATCGGGGGCCCAGGGGAGGTGAGCGAACATAAAAAACACTGTAACTCACCTATCCGCCGCTCCGCAGGCTTCGGGCCTGTTTGGTGACGTCCCAGACGTCAGCCGACGTCATTATGCGTCGCGACGCCGGCCTGGATCGCGCGAGATCCGGTCCGACATTGAAGATGGCCAAAGTAGCGCACGGGAGTGCACCGGAGCGAGGAAGAGGTAAGTTGCAGTGTTTTCTATGTTTGTATCCTCCCCTGGGTCTCCGATCATTATACTCTGGGGTCTAAAAAGACCCCAGAGTATAATAATCGTTCATGGGTGGTCCACTATGGGGCATAATACTGTGTGCAGGGGCCACTATGGGGCAAACTACTGTGTGCAAGGGCTACTATGGGGCAAACTACTGTGTGCAGGGGCTACTATGGGGCAAACTACTGTGTGCAGGGGCCACTATGGGGCAAACTACTGTGTGCAGGGGCCACTATGGGGCAAACTACTGTGTGCAGGGGCTACTATGGGGCAAACTACTGTGTGCAGGGGCTACTATGGGGCAAACTACTGTGTGCAGGGGCCACTATGGGGCAAACTACTGTGTGCAGGGGCTACTATGGGGCAAACTACTGTGTGCAGGGGCTACTATGGGGCAAACTACTGCGTGCAGGCACCACTATGGGGCAAACTACTGTGTGCAGGGGCCACTATGGGGCATAATATTGTGTGCAGGGGCCACTATGCTGCATAATACCGTGTCCAGGGGCCACTATGGGGCATAATACCGTGTGCAGGGGCCACTATGGGGCATAATACCGTGTGCAGGGGCCACTATGGGGCATAATACCGTGTGCAGGGGCCACTATGGGGCAAACTACTGTGTGCAAGGGCTACTATGGGGCAAACTACTGTGTGCAGGGGCTACTATGGGGCAAACTACTGTGTGCAGGGGCCACTATGGGGCAAACTACTGTGTGCAGGGGCCACTATGGGGCAAACTACTGTGTGCAGGGGCTACTATGGGGCAAACTACTGTGTGCAGGGGCTACTATGGGGCAAACTACTGTGTGCAGGGGCCACTATGGGGCAAACTACTGTGTGCAGGGGCTACTATGGGGCAAACTACTGTGTGCAGGGGCTACTATGGGGCAAACTACTGCGTGCAGGCACCACTATGGGGCAAACTACTGTGTGCAGGGGCCACTATGGGGCATAATATTGTGTGCAGGGGCCACTATGCTGCATAATACCGTGTCCAGGGGCCACTATGGGGCATAATACCGTGTGCAGGGGCCACTATGGGGCATAATACCGTGTGCAGGGGCCACTATGGGGCATAATACCGTGTGCAGGGGCCACTATGGGGCATAATACCGTGTGCAGGGGCCACTATGGGGCATAATACCGTGTGCAGGGGCCACTATGGGGCATAATACCGTGTGCAGGGGCCACTATGGGGCAGAATACCGTGTGCAGGGGCCACTATGGGGCATAATACCGTGTGCAGGGGCCACTATGGGACATAATACCGTGTGCAGGGGACACTATGGGGCATAATACCGTGTGCAGGGGCCACTATGGGGCATAATACCGTGTGCAGGGGCCACTATGGGACATAATACCGTGTGCAGGGGCCACTATGGGACATAATACCGTGTGCAGGGGCCACTATGGGGCATAATAGTGTGCGCAGGAATGCGGTTTGTGTGTGTGGGGGGGTTGGGGGCGGCAGTTTGGGGGGGTTGGGGGCGGCGGCTTGGGGGGGCCCCATGTCAAATGTTCGCCTTGGGGCCCAGCCATTCCTAGTTACACCACTGATGGACACGTTTCCTCTTATAAATCTTGGGGACACAGTACGCTAGCCCTATACTGTCCCTTTGATTGGATACATTATCTAGATGAACCTATAGATTGGGTTCAATTTGGATTTGAATTATTTTTTTGTGGCTTATTCCGTTTTAAATATCTTTATTAAAAGTTAAATTTTAAACAAAAAAATCTTTTATTTTTTTTTGGTGCTATTTGTTTTGCTTCTATTTTGTAGTTTGAGCACTATTGTACACGTGTTTTGTTTTCTAGGTTTAGTGTTCCTTTAGTGTGACTGAGGCTCTGCACATATGGCCACGGTGAGGTTGTACTGGAGACCTGTGTATGTAGGTTGTGATTCTACATTGCGAGGTTATATCGCTCCAGACATTTTACAACCAATAATGTAAGAACTCTGAACTCTATTTGTAGAATAATATGCCAGATACATTCACTTCATTGCCAACCTGTGTTACAGAAAGACATTTTGCGCTGTTTAACATTCCAATAATAACAAATTAATGTTTCCATAATGTAAATATTTTCAGGAAATACATTTCATTGAGTTCTTTAATCCATTGCAGGTTTTTGTCATTGTTCCAGTTGGGTAATTGAATTTCTCATACATTTTTGGAAATATTTATGACTGAAAAGGGGAAACACTATGAGAAATTTATGAAACTGTTGCCCATAGCAACCAATCACAGTGCAGCTTTCAATTTTTTATAGTCCCTTTGAAAAGGAAAGCTGTGCTATAATTGGTTACTATGGGCATCAAAGTGAGGTATAGCCACCCACATTGGTGAGATCACTAGAACCTACTATAGGCCCACACACTAGAAACCACCTTCCAAAAGGAAGACTTAGGCTTCGCATCTGCACCACTTTGTTATTTCTTTTGGTCTATCAGAAGACCAGAAGAATGGAAAAAGAGACTGCAAGAAATAGTGGACAGGAACAGACTGTACTTTAATGGGTTTAGTCGGGTGTTGTTTTTTTTACCCTTAAATTGCCATATGAAAAAGTCGGGCTTGCAGCAAATTTTCATCTACCGATTTATGATGGATCTGCGCTAGGCTGACACTTGGCATAGACATGAACTTATCCTAAACTGTATCTACCAGGAACAAAAATTCTATTTCATCAGGGTATACCCTGGACAGGATAGCAGAAAGGACCCTTGTTTGTTATAGCCCCCTGACAAAATAAGGTGGAGATTTGTAAGTCTATGTTTAGTTGTTTCTGCAACTCCCTTAAATTACAAAAGAGTGATATTTCCATGTATTGTCTCCTCCTCTCTCAAATGTCATATAGAGATATATAGACATAGACATTTCCCCATAGGTGAATATACTGCCCCTATCAAAAAGCTATGTTCTGGCACCCAGTACATTACTTTTCTTGGGGCATTTTAATATAACACATAATAATGTCCTCAAAAATGCAACATTTTCTAAAACACCATACAAGCAATTTATGGAAAGTTGCACCTTGCCTCAACTTTCTTCAGTGAACATTGCTAGCTAGTCTTTCTCCTTTAAGCTTTCATTGTAGTACAGCATTACACTTTCAAAGAACTGCAGTTGACTGAACAACCACAAAATAAAAACTAAATGATATATGACCCTGATAGAAGAAAAAACTCCGCCAATGTTGTGTATGCAAAGCTGCCACAAAAACAGATCTGCGGTATGAGTGAACCTGTCTTATCGTGACTTTGTTTAATTGAGCGTGATTAGATCTGTTTCCCACCCTCCATGATAACATGGATAAATGCTAATCCTGACAGTCTGTACAACCACTGCCTGGGAAGCCAGGATATACAATTAGAGAGACACTCCCTCATATTATAAGGTTATATTGTCAGACAAAATAGACCTTTGGCACAGCTTCAAAATCAACAGTATTGAAAAGTGTGTTTTCTTAATCTCAGTAAGTCACTGATGACAGCTACATTTCTACAGTCCACAGGGGTGAGTGGTAACAACATAATGATTTTACCTAAAACTGGGCGACCTTTCACCATGGCAAAATATACAATATCTGCAGTAGACAATATAAATCAAAATTAGCAGAAACGTGTAAATATATTTTCAATATTACCTTTAATGTTTTGATTGAAATGTTATAGCATGTTAGCAGAAATAGGAACTGTTGCCAGCATTACCTGGCCTTATACAGAAAAATGATGGAGCCTCTTATTCCCTTTCTCATATACTCCATCTTGAATCACAATGTTTTCTTTTGATGAACAACTGGAAAATTGTTTAATCCATTTATGGCATATAAATGTTATTTCATTTCCCCCACACAGTGGCCCATGGGTCTGCCATACCACATATTTGGTAGGTCCCTACAAAATGGCAGCCAATGCAGTTTTACTTGACTACTAGGTGGCCCATCCTGAATTTTCTCCAACAAGGATGGACCATGTATATTTACCTGTCTGATCTTTTGTTTTCCCCACTTAAACAGCACCAAAGATTTCTGCCACCTGCTTATCCCACCTCCCTCCATAGAAATAACATGTACATTCCCTGAAACTAAAAGGAATGTTAGTAGCTGAGGAAGATAGTTATGGATAAACATTTATTTGACTTTATGTCTATGATCAGTTTTTGGGACTTGTGCACATGGAAGTATTTTGCAGAAACATATTCAGCGGGGGATAACATTGGACTCTACATTTAAAGAAAGTTTTCCTGGTCTGAAAGGAAGGAATCTAATCTCATCCTTCAGCCCAAATATTCAGTATATTCAGTTTAGTCTGGCCATGCATTTGAATGGAAACAATACTAATATAATCATTACAACCAATTCACTAGTAGTATAATGTTGTACCGTGTTGGCCATAGAAAGTAGTGGAAGAGTGAAGAAACCATGTCTGAAGAAGAGAGCTAGTACTCTCGAAAGCTTACCATCAAATATATTCAGTTAGCCTCTAAAAGGTATCGCCTGATTTCTTCACTCTTCCACTACAACCAATTCATTAATTCTGTTACTATTATAATTGGTATCCATTAAATCCATTATATATATGTACCATTTGCCATCTGAACAGTTTTCAGTACTTTATATCTATGCGGAAAACCTATGGCTTGGTAACTGAATACTGAGGAGTGCAAATGTTCCATACGTTACTAAGACTTTTGCTGGCCATGCACACTGAGTTCCACTCACACCTACAGAACTATAAGTAGGCATCTTTCTCGTTCTCAGACTTCACTTGGTGTTAAATGTGATGTCGACAAATCAGGTGGTCAACCCTTATTTTTTCCAAAAGTGGATGACATAATCGCACAGAGATTTTTTAATATTTTGGATAGTATCCATGTTTTGCTGAATTGTGCAAACATTTAAGGTCAGCTATAAATGGTTCTCCGGGAATACTGACTTTAACATAGACATGCTATTCCTCATATATACTTTACAGTTTAGTCTATGAAAGTGTACTTATGAGAATGTGACTACAGTACAGATCTTAGTATTTGTTTATATAGTTTTTCTTCAAAAAGCTACACTGACATTAGTACATGATATATTTCTTACCTATGGGACAGTTTAGACAGCTATATTTCCCCCTTACCCTTTATTGACATCACTATTTTTTATCATTGTTCCCCCGTCAGGACACTCAGACTGTCCGTCAGACCGTCACAAGCAAATTACTTTTCTCATTTTGCTGTTTCCAATAGTTTTATTCATAGTGTATGGGAGCAATGGAAATAGCCAAGTGGGCACGGTAGCTGATGGTCCCATTCATCTCCTGTTTTTGAGCTGAGAATTTGGGGGCTCCACATTATCAGCAGTGTTGGAGTTACAAAGGTCGAACACATACCTACCTTATGTTTTTAACTTGTTTTTCAATGGGTATAAACACTAAATAATGGCTGTTGGATGTCAATGTACAGTTGGCAACTGGAAACCTGATATATGATACATGAACCCAAATATATTAACATTATGACTTTTCTACTAAAATATATTTATAAATTACATGAGAACTCTGGCTTCAATGTGTAAACATGCCTATTAATGAACGTAATCCTAAACTTAGCTATAAAATGAGCATAGATTTAAGATAGTGAGAGTGTTTGTAGACAGTAAACCAACATGTTGTCATTGTCAGCGAAGCCCATACTGCTCTATGCCATTCGGTTACATGGTATTATTGAAAAGATTTCTTTCAGATGATATAATGTATATTGAGCAATTATTTCTGTAAAGGAGAATTAATTTTAAGCCCCAACTTACCCTTTAATTGAGCACTATACATTTATTACACAATATGGAAACTTCACGTATTGTTGTATACAGTGTGTTTACCCAAAGAGATGAATAGACCTGCAAAGACTTTTTATGTTTCTCGCCTTGAAATTGTGACTTTTGCCTTTTTTTACAATTCACACAAAGCTCCAATAACATGGGTCTTGTTATTCTCAATGCAACCGCCGCCCCTATATACTGGATGGATGGATGGATGGATAGATAGATAGATAGATAGATAGATAGATAGATAGATAGATAGATAAAATGAAAATGATAGTTTTTTTTTAATTATAGCACTGAACTCATAAAGCACATACAGTGTGTGTGTCTCTCTCTAGGGTACAGTACATTTGTAATAACTGTGTACGTGCTACTCTAAGATTCTCCACCTTAATGTTGTAAAACGAATGTAAAAACTATACACAAAAACTATGCATTTACTGCTACAAAGCTGGAACAAAAACGTAAAGCATATGAAAGGAACATTGAAGTGACAGATAAAAACAGAAAATTTCCTCTAATGGATTAGAACAATGGATATTTACTGGTAGTGTGAATGTACAGTGGGGAAAAAAAGTATTTAGTCAACCACCAATTGTGCAAGTTCTCCCACTTAAAAAGATGAGAGAGGCCTGTAATTGTCATCATAGGTAGACCTCAACTATGAGAGACAAAATGAGAAAACATATTTAGAAAATCACATTGTCTGATTTTTTAAGAATTTATTTGCAAATTATGGTGGAAAATAAGTATTTTGTCACCTACAATCAAGCAAGATTTCTGGCTCTCACAGACCTGTAACTTCTTCTTTAAGAGGCTCCTCTGTCCTCCACTCATTACCTGTAGTAATGGCACCTCTTTGACATTATCAGTATAAAAGACACCTGTCCACAACCTCAAACAGTCACACTCCAAACTCCACTATGGTGAAGACCAAAGAGCTGTGGAAGGACACCAGAAACAAAATTGTAGACCTGCACCAGGTTGGGAAGACTGAATCTGCAATAGGCAAGCAGCTTGGTGTGAAGAAATCAACTGTGGGAGCAATAATTAGAAAATGGAAGACATGCAAGACCATTGATAATCTCCCTCGATCAGAGGCTCCACACAAGATCGCACCCCGTGGGGTCAAAATGATCACGATCACAAGAACGGTGAGCAAAAATCCCAGAACCACACGGGGAGACCTAGTGAATGACCTGCAGAAAGCTGGGACTAACGTAACAAAGGCTACCGTCAGTAACACACTACGCTGCCAGGGACTCAGATCCTGCAGTGCCAGATGTGTTCCCCTGCTTAAGCCAGTACATATCCGGGCCCGTCTGAAGTTTGCTAGAGAGCATTTGGATGTTCCAGAAGAGTATTGGGAGAATGTCATATGGTCAGATGAAACCAAAGTAGAACTGTTTGGTAGAAACAACTCGTCGTGTTTGGAGGAGAGTGAATGCTGAGTTGCATCCAAAGAACACCATACCTACTGTGAAGCATGGGGTGGCAACATCATGCTTTGAAGCTGTTTGTCTGCAAAGGGAACAGGACGACTGATCCGTGTACATGAAAGAATGAATGGGGCCATGTATCGTGAGATTTTGGGTGCAAACCTCCTTCCATCAGCAGGGGCATTGAAGATGAAACGTGGCTGGGTCTTTCAGCATGACAATGATCCCAAGCACACCGCCAGGGCAACGAAGGAGTGGCTTCGTAAGAAGCATTTCAAGGTCCTGGAGTGGCCTAGCCAGTCTCCAGATCTCAACCCCATAGAAAACCTTTGGAGGGAGTTGAAAGTCCGTGTTGCCCAGCGACAGCCCTAAAACATCACTGCTCTAGAGGAGATCTGCATGGAGGAATGGGCCAACATACCAGCAACAGTGTGTGGCAACCTTGTGAACACTTACAGAAAACGTGTGACCTCTGTCATTGCCAACAAAGGATATATAACAAAGTATTGAGATGAACTTTTGTTCAAATACTTATTTTACACCATAATTTGCAAATAAATTCTTTAAAAATGAGACAATGTGATTTTCTGGATTTGTTTTCTCATTTTGTCTCTCATAGTTGAGGTCTACCTATGATGACAATTACAGGCCTCTCTCATCTTTTTAAGTGGGAGAACTAGCACAATTGGTGGCTGACTAAATACTTTTTTCCCCACTGTAACTAAAGTCATATTTAGAAAAACTAAAGAACATTTCCACCTAAGGTATAAAAGTCTTGTGTTGTTTCCAATTAGCCAAGTTTTCAGGCTTTATGCACAGGACCATAGTAGTGTGTGGATCCACAAAAACAGAACAGACAGCACATGGATGGCATCTATGTGCCATCTGTGGTTTTCATGGACCCTACCTAAGACTAGATGGACAAAGCCACAAAAGCAGGAATATGACCTGTTCCATATTTTGCAGCTCAGTTCTATGGCCCCCAGATGGATCTGTGAAAACTACGGATATATGAGGCCATAGAAATTAACAGATCCATATGCTATCTATTATTACGGATTCGTAAGCTGACACACGGACCAAAACTACAGTCATGTGCATGAATCCTAAGTCATTTCTATTCCTGGTAAGAGCTGGATGACAACTAATAAATCCGCTATTAAAGCTCCAATAGAATTTTGCAGACAGATATTCACATGTGGCAAATTTTTGCAGAAATGTTTGCAACTGCAAAACAGTTTCATAATTCATCTGAATGGGGTTGTTTAGGTGGCAAGCACAGGGATTTCTGCATGCCCCATTCAAATGAAATGGGCAGCACAGAAATTTCTGCACTAAATCTGACGCGTGTGAAATCACCCTTTTATTTTTGTGTTTTAGGTGCAAATGTTTATTATTGATTGATCTACTCCTTCGTGAACAAACAGTATTTTAGAATTTCTTATTGTTTGCTTGTGTTACTAGAACTGTCTTGGAATTTTATGTTTTTCTTCTTTACCCAGGCTGTGCTGCCCCTATGTAGTAACTATAGTGTTATGTTTGATGGAATGATTGTAATTCAACATAAATAATGAATCATTCCCGGCTTATGTCTATTACAGCTTGTGAAGGACAATCCCATCCCAGTGAATCATGATTTTAATAAGAGTTTCCTTTGATCTCTTGCGCTTCAAAGACTTGCCAGTGATTGACAACTTCTTATGCAATCTGAGCAGGTCAAACAAAATTCAATTGGGATCTCTTTTATGTTTGGACTATGACTGTGGCTCCCTGAGTATAAAGCTATTAGTTCACTAATGACAACCATATAGTAAATGAAGAGAAAACAAGATTGGAAATTACTACTTAGCACTCTTTATAAGTACCATAGACAAAGGACCTAATAG
Organism: Leptodactylus fallax; assembly: GCA_947044405.1. Lineage (NCBI taxonomy): Eukaryota > Metazoa > Chordata > Amphibia > Anura > Leptodactylidae > Leptodactylus > Leptodactylus fallax. Next base: position 1,453,152 of record CAMRHE010000334.1, read on the forward strand.
CAGGAGCAAGACTTTATCAGTACTTATTATGTAAAATATATTGTTTATTAAATACACAATATTACAACTAGTACATTATCCAACATTTTCCACATGATTGGGTTCACATGATATACACAACATTATATGAAATTTATGGTGGAATTATGCATGGACTAGAAGGAGTTGATCTTGCATTAACATCTTTTCATTATATTTATCTGTATAAAAGACCCCATTCTGGAACAGCAATGGACCCCAAAGGTCTTGAGACCCCATTTGAAGATGATCTGGAGCCATCACATACTAATAGGAAAATATGGAGCATTTTTATTGCCTAGAATTAGTATATTCTTCATATTTACATGGGTTTACTATGGGTACCACAGTTTGTTCCCACACTCCAAAAACATACTGATAGGTTAATTTAGCATTTATATTGTAAGTCCCAATAAGTACAGGGGCTGTTATGAGTGATAACAATCTCTATATCTCACTGTAAAATATGTTAGTGCTATATAATTAGCCAGTGTTAGCACTTGGTCAAAGTCTTTAGCCTTCATCATCAAGTAACAGACTAGACAACTTCTCCTCTCCAATAATCCTGGCAATCAGCTGATCACTGCTGATTTGGCTGCTAAAGTCCACAGTTATCAGCTTCTATTGCTGGAGAAGCTGCAGTGGCTCCTGACCTATTACAGCTCTGGGGTTGTTTAGTTAGGCAATTAGTGGCTGAATGAATGTGTGAATGAAGGAATGAATAAATGAATGAATTCATTTTCTATCTGACCTCTTCCTATTTCTATTGATTAAATTGTTGCTTCCTTTTTAAATTATTTGCCAATGCATAGGAGTGTTTGCTTTAAACATGTAGCACTTGCTCCTTACCTATGAAATCCACCAGTGTTTTCCACTCACATTCATAGGGCACGCAAGTGAACTGATGACGCAGTGTTTAGAAGAACTTTGTGAGGATTATTCATAAAATCTTTACCACACTCCAGAGAAGCTAGTAGCCTATAGTGTGCTAAACCAACAAAGACACACCTAAAACTTAATTATTAATGGTAAAAAGATTGTGCTATTCAACAAGTGCAACCCTACAGCACAACTCCAGCAGAATACAAAACACGTGCATGGTCAACAGGATCCAGAATCCCAAAATATAGCATATATAAGCCAAAAATACACAAAAATCTAAACCATTATCCAAATCTGAGTCTTACAGTACAGCGTAGTTAGCTGTGAGCTATATAACTTGATTGGAAACGGAGATCCTGAATCTAGACAAGGTTCCTCAAATAACCCACCAATGTGGAATCAGGTTGTACAGTGGGGTTGCCCTGTATAATGAATAAGCTAAATGAAATATAGGACCATACTGTCCCTATAACGTCATCATAGAGAGTAAACCTAGACATCCCTAGATTCCTAACTCTGGACTGCAGTCCTAAACAGCTGCTATCCCGACCGGAACATGGTCCTAGATACACTATCCCTGAAAGTCCATACATATCAATAGTCCCTTGCTGATAGCTTGGAAAGGGAACATCATCTATACTATCTCCCACCCCCACACCCCATCATACTTACCTGTGTTAGGGAGTGAGAGAGGGAGGTAGTGTGAGTCAGCTCTGAGTGAAGCGCAATGCATCATAGTAGTTGTAGGAAAACAGAACAGAAAGCGACCAATGTAAACAAATGCAGAAGAAGCCAGGAGCTCACAGAGAAATCATTCAAAACACTATTTGTTGCACTTATTAACCTATTAATAACACTAACTGACCTTTTTTGAAATATGATTTTTTTTTTGCCCTGAAAACCCCTTTAAAGAAGAACTCACATGATTTTTTTTTTCTTTCATTATGTACCTAGTCCCCCAGAATATACAATTCATCCAGTATTACCTTTTTCAGTTATGCCTTTCTATCTAAATTCTTCTCTTCTGCTAAGCCATGTGACTCTCACTCAGACCTAACAAAATCTACATGAAATTATGCAGGAGCAAAAGAGATTTCCTGTATGATGGACTGTACCACACAGACTCTCCACAGAGGGGGGAGCGGGGGAACTTCTACTGTGATGGTGCATCATGGGAGTCATAGCAGACCAAAGACAAATATAGAAGCCACAATGTTGCCTGATCAGGCAGGAACAGAGTAGAAGCAGGATTGTAGGGATATGAGTGCAGTACCCATGAAAGAAGCCTGAAGTGTGACAAACAATCGGGTGATGGGTTCAGGGATGCAAAAAAAAGGATTTTTTTGTGGGAGTTCCTCTTTAAGGAATGGTCATTGGACACAGTGCAGAAGTTTTACAAAAATTTAAAAAAAAAAAGAAATGTCAAAGAGTTGTTCTTTTCAAAATGTAAAACTAAGGCTAGAGCCTTACAGTGACTTGTAGTCAAAGTACAAAGTGTGTGATATAAGATTACATTGTCACGCTAATACATCCCACCCAGGATAGTTAACAAGTATAGTTAATGCCATTGCATTGGAACTTGGAAGTTGCGACACAACAGTCAGCATAAGTCCAAACCTGGATTTTTGCATAACCCTATTCACTATAATTATGTGTAATGGCCGCACAATATATTCCCATCTTAATGTTACTTGGCTACAAGTTGCTCTGTAGCCCTAGCCTAATTCTGATTGGTTGCTATAGGCAACTCTACCTGTTTTTCTTTTTCAACAGTTTTGGTAACTCTCCTCCAGTGTATTTATAGAGTAGGCTTCGCCTTGTATCAGTGCTGGTTACTACTCAGTAACTATAAAGTTAATAAAAATGGCTGCAAGTAGCAGGTGTGGTTTAAATATGAGGAGAAACATGCAGGTCAGATTGCGTCCCTCACTGCTACTGTGAGCAGAACAGTTCTGGGGTATATATTCTGGCTTGTAAGTGTGTTCCTCCTCAGCACTGTAGGTGTCAAATTGAAGAATTTGTCATGTGATACGTCGGAGGATCATTCCATATGTTCTCTAGACGAATTCCAAGTTATTTTAAAAAGTCATCATGGAAGACATAAAATCTAACCAGCATAACAAGCAAGCTTCGGCTTGTATGCTTCACTGAAGAATAGACTTTTATTCTGAATAGTATCTTTTTACATGAAATAGAAGGTTGTTTTCTGGTGCAGAAATATGAGACAAACATTACATTTAATGAGCCTCACAGATGATACACGCGGTGGCTGTTAACTTTTTACACTTTCTTTTTAATGTAGTACAAAACAGTATTCAGCAGGCCACTGCATGTCTTCTGTAAATCCCACTGGTAATAATCATTACAGTAAGCAGTATAAATACTTCAACAGTTTCCGTGTCAGCTGCCCTATAATATATAACTTCATGAGGACCTATTGACTTCACGGCTTATTGTTGCTAAAGAATCATTATGACTGCCCATATTGTCATGCAGTGACACACCCGAACAGAGGTGTGTTCCCGGAGGCGTAACTTAAAGTTCCAATCTGTAAGATTGCCTCATGTACTAGATACCATAATGTGACTGGTGCCTCTGCAAAAAAACCTACAGCTATACCTTTATGTGTTCCACTTTAGAAATAAGATTGAAAGGGATGTAAATTCCAGATTATAAATTCTTGCAGCTACAGGACAGAGCAAGCTTTTAAAATATAACATAAATGGAACCTATTATTTCAGGATAAACTGTGTATGAACATGAGGAGTAACTCTATTTCTGGTCATTATATGATTTATATATTGTACTTTTCTGCCTCTGCATGCTATATTTGGAATTTGTAGTTCTCTCTGCAGGTGGGTGGAGGCTACTAGCTGCCATAAACTCCACACAGAAAGTACAGAAGAATCTGCGCTATAACTGTCTCTCTCATAAACAGCCCCATATATAGAGAAAAACTGAACAGTACTGATATGAATACAGTGCTTTGGTTGTGATAGAAAGATTCTATTTAGCTCCAGCATCAGACTAAGACAGTTTCTTCTCTTATCTCCTATGCTTCCTGCTTACTCTTCCCTCCCCTCTCTCCAATTTCCTTCTCAATATGATTACAGCAGGGAATTTCAGAGTGAAAGGCAGAAGGGAAGGGGAGCATGCCTGATAAACAGCCTGATAATAGAAGAAAAAGACACTTTTTTATATAAGCTGTATTAAAAAGTTTAATTTAACACCTTAGAGTACATCTCTAGTCTACATGTAGCTGTAGTTTCAAGATAAATATGTCACACGGGTGAGCATGTGAGTTCTTCACTGGGTCTCTGAGCTAGGATAGCCTCCTAGATTCCTACTCCCTGTATATATGGTGTACAGCACTGTTTACACACTGTACTACGCACAAATTGGCAGCAAACAGAATCTCAGCAAGCATATCTGCCCTTACAATAAACTATGTAGATTATTTAACAAATTACCCCATTTATTAATATATAAATACATTGAGATGACTTCTAGGCACATAGGTAAGCCAACCAGTATACTTCTGGCATCTTGCTGCCACATGAGACCTGCTGCTATATGAGCACATATTCCCAACTCACAGACCTAAGAGGGCTCTAGAGCCAATAAGCAGGCTCCTTATAGGGCTCCCAGATAGAAAACATAAGGCAAGGACTAGGCAGCAAATGGCTGTTGAAAAATGTGTTGGAATAGTTTTAGGAATTTGTAAATGGGTATATGACAATATTTGGATATAACTGTACAGTGCATCCCCATAATTAATTTTACTGGTGGGCCCTAGGTGCTCAAGTCCAACACTGTAGGGATAGTATTATCAATTCTGAATGAGCAGATAATTTTGTCCAGTTTTTATCTCATGAAATTTTATTATATGTATAAATACTCCCGTGTTCAGTAGCTTAGCCAAATGAAGCCCTTCTGTAACACATTAGTAAGGTTGGTCATTGTCCAACTGTTTTTTAAGCACTATTAGAGCCCTAAACATATTCTTTATAGCGCTCTATAGATATCATTAAACTGCTATAAAATCCATATTTGTGCTATCCAGTGATATAAAGTTGTCCAAAAGCAGTAAAATAAATTGCTGTACGATGTGAGCTTATAAGGTTTCACCTGGGACACAATGTGAACTCACAGTAGCTAAAAAGTGCTTTAAAACAAGCACTGGCTCCACTGTCTATTTTTCTTGGTCAGCGCTGCAGCCCTGCTGCTAAGTTCAGGTCCCTTGGATATTTCACAGAGGCCCACAACTAGCACTGCTTTTTCAATTATCCTAAAATAGCTTTATATTGCATTTACTAAACAACTTAGTGGTTGATGATGAATTACTCTAGTCTCTAGTCCCCAAACCGTAGCTCAGAATTTAGTGTTCATCATACCATTTAACCCTTATAAAACACTTAGCACCCACTTGCTTCCTCTTGTGTGTCCTGTGATAGGCTTTCTTTTCCTACCAGCAATACTAATAATTCACATGGAATCTACTTTGATCATCAGTACTCACTGCTTAAGGCTAAGTTCACATCTGCGCCAGAGTCTCTATTGGAAACGGACAAAAATCAGTGGAGAGAAAAGTTTGAAAATGGCAGACACCTGACGGACTCCATTATAGTCATTGGGGTCCGCTGGTGTCCGTGTTAACCGCTGTTTTAGCAAGCAATGGAGACCAAAACTCTAGTGTGAACCTAGCGTAAAGCATACCTAAACATTCCAATAACAATAATTAATTATTTTGCCTCATTTCCATGAAATCCTGCATTTCTTTTTTCTTTCTTCTTTCCCTGTTTCACTATTATCAGCTGAAATCTCTACACCACTTCTCATTGGAGTACAGAGGATAGGACTCCTGTGTAATGCTGAGACTGGGGGGGTCACTTCAAACAGTTATATATCTCGGACACCAAAACCACTGTTCTATGTTATGTTTTATAATGGCCAAGATATATACATTTGAAATGACCCCCTCAGCTTCCCTGCATTACACAAGAGCCTGTATATCCCCCTATTCAAGTGAGAAGCAGTGAGAGATACAAGGAAAAAGATGCAGAAGGGAGAGAAACTGGATTTCAGTGCAGGATTTCAAAGAAAGGAGTCAAAATCCATTAATCCCTTCCCAACATCCACTGTAATAGGTGGCCACTAAGGAGTTGAGCGTCCACCATGCCTGCAAGGACTATGCTGTATTATCCCTTTGGCACAGCTGTTATGCCCCTGCTGCTATAACTTCTATCGGCAGCTGTCTGGTGCTTATGACAGCCTGGAGCCTTGTGAAGGCTCCCAGACCTGTCTTAGCTATATATCTATTAAGGCTTGCCTGTGGATGGCCAACCTGTGTATATAGCAGTTTCCCCATGTAAGACAGTAATATTGCAGTTAGGACAAGTGATCTAAAGATTGCAGGTTTAAGCCCTTTAGGGGGGCCAAAAGGTTTTTAAAAATCATAAAAAAAATAAAAAATATATAAACATTCAAATGACCTCCCTTTCTCTAGATCTGAAATAAAGCTAAATAAACAAACAAATTATTCATACCCAGGTTCCCGACTGGTGTTGATTCCAATTCTAGCACATGGGATTGCACCTGCATTAATAAGAGGTCAGAGCCTCTTGTGCCAGCTGAGGACTTCATTAAGACTGGTGTAGGCACGCCAGTCTTAAATATTCCCTCCGGTATGTGAACCCAGTTTAAGTTTTGATTTGGGCTGTAAACAAGCACTGTGCAGTATAATGTAAATTTTAGTAACATTGTTATATTCCTTATTTTCAACTTCTCACCATTTTCTCCTTGCTGTAAATGAATGGAAACATGTTTATTCCCAAACGTAACACTTATTTACATCTTAGAGTTTGATGAAATTCTAGACAGTACTCTGTGAGCTCAATACAGTACAAACAAGTGTTATGTCCTCTCTCACCAGTGACTAAGTACAACTGCAACATGCTTTGTGCAGAGTATTATGTTTTCTGCCTCTGGATGTAAACAAGAGCATCTGCAGACAGCAAACAGATCCTAAAAATTGTAATGACAAATGAGTTTTAATGTGGATAAATGTAAAGTTATGCACCTGGGCTATGGAAACAGGTGTTACAATTATATATTAAAGCGTAACTAAACTTTCAGACAACTTTAGATTTTCTTGCAGCATTTGTTTCATCAACAAATTGTGTCTCCTTTGTGTGAAATCCTGCATTTTTCACTCTTTACCTTGCTTCTCTATTGAGAGCTTCCCCATGCTTAACATTGTGTACGGATTACAGTGAGGATTACATCAAACGGCATATCTCAGGCACTATAAAACAGAGAAACTTGCTTTTGGTGTCATATAAAAGAGGAGATTCTCCTCTGTTGTGTGAAATTAAGGATTCTACCTGTATGATTTCCAGGTTTATCACTGGTTGAAAACACAGTCAGGATTGGGATATTTATATGCAGCTGCAGCAATACATATCCCAATTCCAATTATGTTTTCAACCAGTGATATCTCTGGAAATCGTACAGGTAGAAGTACATGGGAATGAGAATCTCCTCTTTCATATGACAACTAAAACAGATTTCTGTGTTTTATAATGCCTACGATATAGCTGTTTGAAGTGACCCTCAACCTCATTTTCTCTTCACTTCATACAGCCCCTTACTCCATACACAATGAGAAACAAGGGTCAGCTCTCAATAGAGAAGCAAGGAAAGAGTGAAAACATGAACCAAAATTTGTTAATAAAGTATATTACACAATGTGCTAATGACACAAAAGCTGCCAGAAAATCAAATGTTGTCTGAAAGTTTAAATCACTGGGTAAGGCTACTGCTAAAAAAGACTTGGGGATATTGGTGGACAGTAAATTTCATTTTAGTAACCAACGCCAGTCAGCTGCTGCTCGGGCAAATAAAATTACGAAATCCATTAAGAGAAACAAAGAAATCTTTTTGACTCAAATTACTTTGAGTCAAATTACTCTTTTTGATACAAATTACTGGTTTGGCCACATGTAGAATACTGTGCACAGTTTTAGGCTCCTGTATATAGGAAGGATATAGCTGAGCTAGAGCTAGAGCAGTGATGGGCAACCAAAGTAGTTAATGCGATGGGTGGCTTAGAGTGTAAAGACAGATTAACAAACTTGAGGTTGTTCAATTTCGAAAAAAGATGGCTTAGGGGGCAACCTGATTACAGAAGAAAAAAGGTTTTACCATAGTCTTAGGCAGGGTTTCTTTACAGTAAGAGCAGTGAGACTATGGAACTCAATTGGCACAAGATGTGGCGATGACTGATAACTTGTACAGTTCAAGAGGGGATACCTTTCTTGAATGTAAGAATATCATAGGTTATGGAAGCTAGAAATTTTGGGGATTTTGTTGATCCAGGTATTTAGTCCAATTACCATATTTGGAGTTGGGAGGGAATGGAGCAATTAATGTCAGTCCTGTGGGTTTTTTGTCTTCCTCTGGATCAACTTGGTAGGTGTATAGGTTGGAAATCATGGGATTGTGTCTTTATCGAACATGAAGTATGTATAGTATATATACTATGTTATCATGTTACTATGTAAGTACATCATAAATATATGCTGTATTATGCTTCATTTTTGTAAAAGTGGAAAACTCCTTTAAGGTCTGTCCAAGGTCTGAATATAATCACCACTTTTCCCTACAATTGATAGGATGTGATTTCATAGTACTGATATTTCATAAAATATTGTCAAAATAAAAAAAACATTTAAGGCTGAGAGCAAATGTTGCAGAAAAAATGTGTTTATTTTGTTGCAGATTTTGCTGCATTTGCTTAACCAAGAAGAAGAGTGGATTTAGCAGAAGCACTTGGCTTTGGCTCAAAAACTGCAGCAAAATCTTCCATATAAAAAACAGCTTTTTCCTCAGTGTGTGGCCTTGGCCTAAATAATTGTTTCCACTACTAACATTTATGGGGGTCCCATAGAATTGAATGATGCTTACACATGCACACCACCACTACATTCACATGGGGCAGTTGGGGACTCTTATTCTTGTGGCCCCAACAGTCAGACCCCTAGCAACACTTATCCCAACATATATCACACATATATATATATATATATATATATATATATATATATATATATCTTATATAACGCTTATCACAACATATAAAACTACTGTCTTATACTGTTTACCAGTTTTGCAAATTGACTCTCAGAAACAGAATAAATCTGAAGATAGCACATATATAAGCCATAAATGAGAATATCATTTTCTATAAGGTTTGTATTCTCAAACTATATAATGTTGTTCTCCTGAGAGTGTTAAGAGTTTGAGGGGATTAAAAGATTTAGGAAGCTGTTCTTTGTAGTCAAACCCAAGATGGCTGTCTCATGTAAATAAGCGTCTTACGAGGGGTTTCATGTTATCTTCCTACATAGACTGTTGAAATGTAACCCTTCGTTAATAGGACAGTAATAATAATTGTTAATTAATCCTGGCTGTAGGAATACTGGGCTGCAAACTTCACATGCAATTTATAGTGCAGGCAGTGGCGTAACTAGGAAACTAGGAATGGCTGGGCCCCAAGGCGAACATTTGACATGGGGCCCCCCCCCAAGCCGCCGCCCCCAACCCCCCCAAGTTGCCGCCCCCCCCCCCCCCCCCCCCACCAAGCCGCCAGGTTTTGGCTCCATGCACACAACCTAGCAGTCTGAGGGTGTTTTCGATTTGCAACCTGAGTGCATTCATGTTCTATTCCAATATTTATAGAGTTGGTCCTATAAAATATCAGAACGGAATAGAGCATCGGAAAAACACCCTTGGGCTGCACACTCTGTCGTGCACATGAAGCTTTACTAGAACCACTGCACATCATATACTTACACACAGTGATGGGATTAGATAGGAATAATTCTTATAGTTATGTCATACACGCTATATAATACCATGGAATCTAACTGCAAGAATAATAAACACAGAGAATATAAAGATATTTATCACTGATATCTCTGCACAGGAATTAAAGTGATGTCACAGTTCTTAGACCCTATGGAGAAGATTGTAATTTCACTTATATCCTATCCTATGTTGTGAGGACTATATCAAAGATTCAGGTATTGAGGTATAAGGTAGTTACTGTAAGTCTAACAGGTGGCGTTAGGAGGCAGCTTTCTCCCTCCTAGATGAGGGTCATGTGACAGCATAGATATAGTTATCAGTGATATTGCTTCACAGTAATAATAAAGATAGAGATTTAATAATACACAAAAATTAAAGCAAAATTAGCAGAAGTAATGTAAGTGCACAGGTATGTCACAGTAGTCTAGAGAGAGTGTATAATGCCTACAGGTATGCCACCAAACAGGGATGATAAATGTAAAAAATTCACAGCTAAGGACCAGAGTGATGTCACAGCCCAGAGAAATAAACACTACAGAGAAAATACATCAGTGGCATCATAGCACACAGCGAAGACATCAGTGATGTGCCAGTTATTGCACACAGTGATGTCATATAATGGGATTAATTCACACAGTGATGTCAGCAAACAGGGAATTGATGTCTCAATTAAAAGCTTAGGCAGCAAAATAAAAAGTCATAATCGAATCTGGGATGCTGCCACCAACACGTTGAGAATATATAGTATGTACAAAACAAAGGGGCAACATATATACAAAAGAAAGGGGCCACACATATGCAGAAAAGTTCACACCTAGAAATAGAATAAATAAATTGTTGGATACTGGAAATGCAGTTAAAATAATTAAGCAACATGGAGATCATCATTATAAGATGACTCTCTGCATTTATATAACCCTATGTGGGTACAAATCACAATGAATACAGTCCCAAACGTTTGGGCCAAATCTGGTCAGTGATATATAGAAATATATAAACAATGCAAAGTAGACAATGTATAAAAATTACCTGAGTACTCCTGAACTACTATATATAGTCCCTCACACTAAATGATGTGACAAGCAATGAAAGTATAAACATAAGTAATTGAAGTATATATAGTCTGATAGAATGAGAGAAGTGACCCAAAAATGTTTAAAAAGATACCACTAAGAGTAACAGAAAAACATAAAGTAGAAAGTCTGTGTCACTGTACAAGGGAAACGTCAGTAATCTCAGTACAGAAAATAAATCAGTGATATCACATTACAGAGGAAACACATCAGTGATGTCACAATAAAGAGGGAACACAGTAGTAATGTCACAGGATAGAGGGAATAAACCAATGATGTCACAGTACAGAGGGAACAGACCAGTGATGTCACAACCTCTGCACTCCCTACATTACATATGAGAATCACTTTTTATCAGCTCCACTTTTCAATTTAATAGAAAATCTTTTTTCAAATACTACCCTTAGTTTCTAGGGCAAGTGTGCATCATGGTATATATCATGGTATAAATCATGTTGTGCAACACAAAATATTTGTCTTTGTTACTTCTAAAATTGAAAATTGTTAATGTAATCGTCCCCTCCCATTCAATTACATATGATGTCATGGAACTTGTAGATATCAATCAAAGAGGACGCTATTGACACTGTGGCAAGCTGGTGCTCTTCACTGTTCTTGCTCAACCAGTCATCTTGGTCTCAGATGTGCTGGCAATGAATCTATGTTTATTGGAGGTGGCCCAAACCAGTGATTGATCATTGAGGATGATCTATTTGTATTTGTTGACATTGAAGGTATCTAAGTAGCAAACTCTTCAGAAGAAAATTACAGTGCTAATATACATTAGTGATGGTAACACAATACGAAACAGAGAAAATATAATAACATACAATTAACACAATTTTATCCAGATACCTATTATATGAATATCTGTGCACATGGTTATGTCTTAATGAGTAGCAAGAGAATATTAAGAAAAATCACAGCAAAAACCACATCAAAATGCAGCATGAAAAACAAGCCTAAATTCTTCTTTTAAGAGTAACTTCACATGTGTCATTTTGATTTTTAGACAAATACATTGAAATGAATAGAGCAGTGCATACACTGTCCAACCATCATGCCACCACTACTTTATTCACAAAGGGGGACAGAAATCTCCCATTCTCCTGATCGGTGGGGGTCTTAGCAATCAGTAGCATTGCTACAAAGATATGAGACATTGATCCAGACGGTGGGTGAATAAGGAAGGAATAGCATGTATTTCTAAAATAAGAATCTGCACGGGTTTCAAATATGCATGAAAATGGCACATGTGAAGTTAATGTGAAACCAGCCAACCAACTTATTCATACGAACATTAAAAATGAACAATTTTAGAACACTCTGATTTCCATTTTAATGGAATGTCAAAAAATTAGGAAATTGCCTAGACACAAGTCTATGAGGGATCCATGAAAATAGATGCTCCGCAGATGCAAAATGAATGTGAAAAAACAGACTGGGGCAAATTTATTAAGAGTGGTGCATGGAACCAGAGATCTATGAAGAGGCTGTGATCTCTTCATAAATCTGTCTGACCTCCCAGCACAAGAATGGAAATGTACACCAGGTAGTTGTTATTATTATTATTTATTATTATTATTGTTTATTATATAGCACCATTAATTCCATGGTGCTTTACATTTGAGGGTTTACATATGGTACACAAAATATACAAAACAGATAATACTAACAGAGACCAACTGGCACAGTGGGATAGAGGGCCCTGCCCGCAAGGGCTTACAATCTATGGTAGTTGCAATAAATTGGTCGGGCCGAGGCTTCCCCAAAAAAGGCCTTACATTAAAAGTGCACCTCAACATCACAATGAATTCTCCCCACTGTTTGTCTGTTTTTCACTGCTTTTTTTAGTGTTCATATGCATGTAGCCTAAGAGTTTTCCCGACTACAATGTCTAACAAAACACATACTTATTTGGAAACAATACTCATTATCTATAACATCCATCACTGAGACTGATTGTAAAGACAGTGTGTCCATACATATTACATAGTGTATATCCAGCTTTAGAGGAATAGTGATCATATGTTCTGTAGACTATCGGTCACCCACTAAACAAGGCCAGTGATAATTCTTATATATACTACAGCTATCTATTTAGCAGATTACAACTATTTCTGCCGACATACAGTTTGCTAGTGTAACTTTTGTGTCATTTACAAAACACTAATGTTCTCATTAGTAATATGCTTCTAATGGCATCACTGCTTTGTCATCTTAGTATTTTCTTTATGACTTACTGGCCCCAGGTTAGAAATCATAATATTGCTCAGCAATATCTAGAATATGTAGCAACTCAAGTGTCACTATCTCAGGATCAGATCCCTCGGGACATCGCTAGCAAATGTTCCTGTCCAATATTTTTGTTGGTTAATAAGCAAAGCTTTTTACACGCAAAATGTATGATTTGGTTTGTAGATGATGTTCCATTGGTCAGAGACATGCGATAACTGTGTGCCCAGCAATTGTTCAACTGACCATTATCAATCGCTTTGCCCTAATGCAGTCATTCCCAACTTTATTACTGTGAGGGAAGCCCTGAAAAAATATCCAACCCTAAAGAATCCCTACTCCATTCCTGCTTCAAAGAAAGTTGGTGTGGGACCGGTCTAGGCACTATACTAGCAGCAATATCTTTGGGCCGAAATCTGATAAAAATCTTTTTAGATTGATTAAGATGGGTCCACATCAGTATTTGACTTTCCACGTGAAATCAGTTTATGAAACTGTCTCAAAATCCTCAAAAACTGATTTAGAACGGTTTGTTTTAAAACCCATTGATTTCAAATGGTTGTAAAAAAACATCCGCAGGTGTGCGTTTGGAGCATTTCCGTCTGGTCAGTTGAGCGGAGAAAAAAGTCAGACTTGCAGGATACCAGACGGACAGCAACAAAGCTGTTTTTTTTTAACATTGAGGTCAATGGAAGGTGGACACAAACAGATTACAAATAGATAGTAATCTGTTTTTGTCCATTTTGTAATCTGTTTTTCCCTCTGCGCATGCTGAGAATGAAGAAGGGGGAAAAAAACAGGTTTGTCAAAAATGGACACAAATGGACAGTTTTTTTGATGGACACCCATTAACTAATCTGTCTAAAAAGACGGATTCGGGTATCTGCTGTGTAACCACTTGGAATCAGTTTTTGAGCATTCCAATTTTTTTATAAACGGTTTGGCAGTGGACGGATATCAGGAGCAAGGGTGAACCTAGCAATAGGTATGTTTTTTTTTTTAAGACAAGAATGGCTTCAAAAGGAATGGGAAATATTGAGCACTTGCACTTGTCCTTGCTTCCAAATGCACTCTTGGCACAGCTTTTCTGTAATGGGCAGCCAAAGCCTTAGGCTGCAGAAACACAGCAGAAAAAAAAACTGTTTTTCAGTTGAGCAAAGTGAATGAGATTTTATTTATACTCATTCCCAAACAAAACACTATGGAAAATGTAGTGGGGGAATTCCTCTGCCCAACATATTCATTATAACTCACTCCAGTTTTTTGAGGTAAGCCATAATGGAAATCTATGCCAGTTCTCTGGCACATGGATATTCATCTGATTTATGAAGAGGCCGGATCAGTCATTCCCTGCGCCAGTCGGGGCCTTTATTAAGACTGGCGTACAAAATACCAATCTAAATAAATCTGCCCCAGTGTTTTCAAAATGCAGCATGTTAAATTTACTTTCAGAAACACTGGCCCTGATTTACTATTGTGGTTTTCAACTAGACACTGGCGTAAAGATTGTGCATCTTTGGTGCATTGTTGGTGCATCTTGGCACATCTAGGCTGGGCTAGAATTTTCTGACACGTGATCGCGAAATCTCATAAAAAGGGGGCATGGCTTAAATGTGCCACAATGTGCCAAAAAAGTGGCAAAATAGTGTCGAAAAATTCTGGCACAAAGTAAGCCAACTAAAAGGTGATAGTCGGTCTAAAGATACGTTAGATTTATAATCCAGCATCTGTCACTGTGATAAACCTGGTGTATTGTCAAACTGAGAAGGCAGAGAAGGAGATCTGTCTGCGGTAACAGCTTGCTACCCAGTCATGCAGCTACATGATTTCAATTAAATGAGAATTGGTCTGCAGAGTTCTGGTTTTGCCGCTACACAGAGTATGGAGCTGTCTTCTTCCTGAAACATTCTCTGTGTATCAGCAGCTGAGAACAGCTGATCAGTGGGGTGCCAGATGTCAGTCCCCCACTAATGTACTGTAATACTGATAGTCTAACCTTACTAAATTGTTGCTAAATGGCAAATCCCATAGAAAGTCAAGATTTGCAAACAATAAGTGAAAATCTTTAAAGTTGCTTGTAGTCTGACTTTTAAACCTTTCATTTGCTATCCTATTTGTGTGACATTTGTGAATTATTGTGCATGGTGTCCATGTAGGGATTTTTCAATACAATATGAACAATTTCATCACTATACTGACCACATGTGATATTGGGAGGTCATTCACTCCAATGGAGACAACTGTACACTAGCATATAACATGTTATCATATTAGAACAGTCATGGATATTGAGAGTCTCCAGCTGTTTCATAACTACAAGTCCCAGCATGTGTTTTAACTTTTCGCCAAGGTTGTCTATCTTTAAAGGTCAGGCAGAATGTGCGCCTGTGTATCTGGAGTCTAGACGTGTAAATCATCCCAGGAGATAGCATGCCTCATTATTCTGCATTTCTTCATTCAGATAGATTCCCAGGCACATTGTGTTGTCTATAAAGATTATTTATCACTGATTTACAAAGAATTATGAAAGCTCTTTATTCATATACATTTTGATCACTGTCTTCAATGACTCATGGCCTATCTGTCATAGACTGCTTTTTTCTGATAGAAACTGACTCTCCGTGCTGTTCCCTTTCCCTCCTCCCTCTCCTGGGCAGCTTACATATCTGGGATGCTTGTATGTTTGCAGGTGGTTCTGCGAAGGAAGAGAGCTACATAACTCGCCTGACATTATCATCTCATCTGAGAGTGACGGCCTTCACGTGCTTGTCATTGCTGAAGCCTTTGAGGACGACACAGGACGTTATACTTGTGTGGCATCTAATTCCCTTGGTTCTGACACCTCTTCAGCAGAAATTTTTGTTGAAGGTAAAGTAGATTTAGCTAAAAATACAATATTGGATCACACACAATTTTTTTGTTTAATTCTGCAAATGTCACTAATATTTTTACCCTCCCATAACACCAGTACACAGATTATAACCACTCACATCATCCCCTGTTCAAAGGATATTCCAACCTGAAACAATTATATTACTGAACCCATAGGGGCTACAATGATCAGCAGAAAAGATAGGTGATAAATATTTTGGGTTGGCATACCCCTTTAATTTCCCAGTCTCAGGTTAAGGCACGCCATGGCCAACTTCAAAAGAAGTCATTGAGGATTGACAAAGTTACTCAACTTTTTATATTAACTATATACAAAGGTGGAGGTTAAATAAATAGCTGTAGATTCATCACAGAGTAGTAATACTAGGGCAACACAGATTTTATCACACAACTTCAAAGCTCATACAATTGTTCACTGAGCTGCGTGAACATTGCTATGTAAAAACACATTTTTAGAGTTCTGTTGTGTGTTTTTTCAAGGCACAGTACCACACTTGTCTGTAGGCCATGTCTGGTATTACAATCCATCCTCATTGAAGTGAATGGCACAGAGTTGCAATAACAGATACCACCCACAAGCAAGAGTGTTGTTATGACCCTTTTGGCAAATAACACACATCTTTAGATTGGGGCACCCAAGATGAACACACTGTAGAAATTCCATCATGGTGTCCTTCAGGCCACAGGGGATGGTAGTTTATGTTGTGTTTCACCTGCAGGCATCACTGCAGGTCTCCCACAATGCAAAGGTTGAAAGTCACAGATGAAATCCACAGCAATAATTGCCATTCTGCAAGTATAAAACTCACTTTGCACTATAGGTTTTAGTCGCGGCATGTGGATCAGATTTATATAAATGCTTCCATTGTAGAACAGAGAAGGTTAGCTACCACTCTGCGATCCCTGTCTGTGTGTTCCCAGTCTAAAGCCAGGGCCCCACGTAGCATAAACGCTGTGGCAAAAAACGCAGTTTTTTACAGTACCTGCAAATCGATGGAATTCTGACTAATCCCACCCACACACTGCAGAAAAAAATCTGCAGCGGAAATGCTGCAATTTCAAAAATGCTCACTTTTGTGTAAATCACAGCTTGTCAATTATACCTATGGAAACGCTGGCATTTTCCGTATAGGTATAATAGAAGCAGAAAGTCTGCAGAGGAAAACTCTGAGGACTATCTGTGAAAAGCGCTGCTGAAAAAAACACGATGCGTCTCCGCTGCGATTTTTCCGCAGCACTTTTTGGCTGCAGCTCACTATGTGGGGCCTTAGCCTAAAATTGATTTGTCTATTTTTTAACATTTTTTTCTATATGGTTAGTTTTCTATTAAAGTACAGCCCATTTATACATATGCAAATGCAAAAACTGTAACTTCAGCTATTCTGGCTGCAGCCGCAATTGATATATGAAATAAACTCCATGTCTCCTTTGTTTATTGGTTAATACCAACAATGGGAATTATGTAAACGAGCTGAACTAGGTGAACCTGTGGTTTTTATAACATTAGTAATTATTTAACTATGTAAAATACCCACTAATTCCAGAAACTAAGCTTGTTAACAATATGTTTCTCATGAATGTCTGCTCATGGCATGGTGCTATTAAAAAGGATCATCATTAGAGGGTTGATGAGCCACTGATTTGGCAACTATGTTAGTAAAATGCAATGTTTTAAAATGTATGACATAAAATATGAAGATGATTCATCATCCAGCTCCATAGTTAGAACAAGTACTTTACAAGAGAAAATGCTAAATCTACTTGAAAGCTTTAGAAATGTTATTTCACTTTTCATCCATATGGTAAAAGGTTGAGTCATTTTACTTAACTGCTTCTGTGTGAATTTTTGAGGGAATGTGTCACCAGATGATGACCTATTGTCCAAATCGAGTTTTCATGTTAAACATATGTTTTAAATATTTCTTATGATTTTTGTTTTCTCATCTCCAACCTCACTATCTATTTGTAAATAAAATTAATTTTCACACTTACCACTGAGCCTCATGTTAGACAGTTCCTGTTCTATAGAGATCACTTTTCCGTAATCATCTTATTAGAATCACAGGCACAATTACAGGGAGATTCATTAGAAAAAGGCCCTGAATATTCTGTAATAACTTTTAACCTTTTAACCTCTGTTTGCGACTTACTGTATAAGTCTTCATTCACAATACAATAAGGAGCAGTCTGCCCCCCTCCACTATCCATTATAACTGTAGTTTGGTTTGTTTATTCTGCCAGGAACAAACAAATAGCTGAAAAGCCCAAGTGACCATCATATAAGGAATCTAGGTACACTGAACTGCAAATATTAGACAAATACATGCAGGTACTCACTCCATTCTAGCACCTACCATGCAGGCATGACACAGGAAGAGCAATCTATGAGCACAGTCAGGAAAAATGCTTGCTGTCTGTGAATAATATCACATCTGTCACCATACAAACAGCTAGAATTGCAAACAAGTACACATAATACCTTTTTCTTGCATCATAGGCTGTGAGATGTGCAAAATGCTTAGTCCTTGCAGTTTGCAAACATGTGTAAGGCTGTGAGGAGAATCAGTACCTCCCATCTGCATTCACTGTGTGAAGAGAGAAACCCCCCTCACCTCACTGTCTTTCCATTTGCTTCTAGGGATGTACTTTCCTAGTAACAAAGAAGGGAACGGTAAATTAGCTAGAAGGGAAACACCTACTTGCAGAGCAGGAACTTTAGAAATATTTTTCAGGCAAAAAGCAGCAACATTTTTAATTAAAGTGCATTACATGTTGGTCCAAAATCACATGCTCTATAAAATGAGACTAAGTTGTCTGAAAAGTTAGTGACCATTTAAGCAATGTCAGACAGCGTTTGTGATGTACCCTCAAATTTTTCAGAAGATGGTATGGAAACTGGATGGATCCCTTCTCATAGAGGCCATCCAAAAATGTCACAGGACAGAATTAATGGCGTGCAACACTATCTTGAGCAGTCACCTAGGAAACCTCTGAGACGCCTAGCACAGGAAATCTTATTCAAGATATCAAAGATCTGCTAAAAGAGAAAAATTGCATGCATATCATGTCACCATCGTTCAGGAGCTCAAAACTTGCCCATTGCATGTGCTTCCTTCTAGACAGAGGTATACAGAATATTCAGGTATTCTTTCAAGTGAATCTCTTAGCCCTATTTATAGAAAACACCACCACACCATAGAAAACACCATAATAGGTAATAATAGGTTACAATATCTTTAGTCTACATGTTCCTATGGTCCATGTGGTTGCAGTAAAGCAAATATTTGTTTAAAGTAGATCAGGCAAGAAGGTTGTCCTATACAGAAAATAATAGAGTAAAACATTTAAAAAAATCTACATTGTTAAAGTAAAACAGATTAGAAAAGTTGAATTTATTTAAATATCTAGTTTTAATTGCTACAATTAAAAAAGTATAGGCGATGCATTCCCCTTAAGACCTCCTCTAGTGGTTTACATCCATCCTCCTGTCAAACATGCTTCTTCTGGTTTGCTAAGAGTTAACGTTAGTTTCTCTATGATTGACAACTTACCTTCCAATCATGTCTGGGGCGGATTCCGGGCGTCCTATATACAGCCCATTAGTCCACTCATGGGTGCTTGCTATTAGCCTCTTAGAGTGTGATAGCATATTACTTTTTTCTCTGTTTATCTGTATTCTGACCTTCGCTTCTCCCTCTTGACTACTCTTTTGGATTCCGATTTTGTACCTTATTTCCCATCTGGTTCTGACCCCTTTAGCTAGTTGACCACCTGTTCTTGTTGTTTGTCTTGTCTGCGTTTAGTGTATCATGTATCATAGGAAGGGACCATCGCCCAGTTGTCCACTGCCGCTAGGGTAGTCGTGGCAAGCAGGTAGGGAGGTGGCGAAGTGGGTCTAGCATCAGGGCTCACTGTCTCTGTCTTCCCCCTTCCTCCCAGGTTCCAGCAGCAGCTACTGGGGAATTGCTTAAGTGGCAAATCCCTAACATTGTGTGTGCTAAACTTCTGTATGCCATAAATCTAGCACAGATTGATAAGTTTCTCTAATGGCATTTTGCTGCACTGACTCCTGTCATATAGGCACTATCTACTCTTGTAGTCAGAACCTGAGACAGAGAAAAATGATGGGGTGTGCAAATATGTACTGTATAAGTCAAATAGTGTATTCATGCAGGGACAGCATATATCACACTCTGTATGTGCATTACATTTCTACATTGCATGTTGTACAGTAAAATGAATGAGAATGTTTTCTTCCTTTCTTTAAGGGGCTAGTTCTTCAGACTCAGAAAGTGACGGCTTCTCTTTCAACTCAAAACAAGGAACAATGCCACAGTGAGTACTCTATTTGTTTCCATTGAAAAGAATATAATATACTTTTATATTTGCTGGTTTTCTAACTAGGAGCAGATAGAACTAGTACACAGGTATAAATATGGCATTAAAAACAAACTGTATCAAACTAGTAAACAATCCCAATCCCATCTGCATCTTAAGATACATTGTGACTTGAGTACATTGAATTCCAATAGTTAATCTTCCTGCCTAAAGCATATTTTGTAGAGACTGGCTTTCAGACTCATGTGAATAGCTTTCTCCCAGCCCGGAGCAGTCTGTCTCCATATGGATGGAGTCCAAGAACCAAGTACATATCAGGCACATAGCAGTGATGATTCAGGTGTCTACAGTCAGACTCAACATATTCAATACTTCAATAGCGAGTGCCGAGCAGAAGCAGCTGTGTTCCTGTCAGGAGATTCATCACCCACCTGTCACTTACGAATGTCTCTTCTCAGTGTAAGAATGTGCATAGAGAATCCTTTATCAGAAATGTCCATGCACAGTCTACAGTGAATAAGGAGGTGATAAAATACTTAAGCCATGAACACATTTCACACATTTTATTAGTTTGCTATTACCGTAGTTATGTTGTAATACTAGGTAACACTAAGGTAATAAAGCTGGGTGTTAGCATTCCCCTTGTCAATAGACTGTGCCCCTACAAATTCTGCCGCTGCCAGTACTGATCATATGGGAAGTTGAAATTCCCGGCAAACTTACATGTTGTTTATTACTATGAGACAGCTAACAATGTAAACACATAAACCTACAGTACAGTAAATCCCTGGTACCCACAGTTTCATTGAAGCGATGTTGGCATCAGGGGTTTATGCTAAGCTTTATATTATTGACCTATCTTTTGGATAGATCATTAATATAAGATTGCTGGGATCTAACACCCGACCCACACACCTATCAGTTGTTCTCTGCTTCTGTCTCTGTACATTGTGTAAAATAGCTTTTAATGCTATCTGCAGTATCTGGTTACCTACTTTCTCCACATACCCCGGTCTTAAAGTTTTTACAAACTTCCTAAAGATGGTGCCCTAGTTGGATTTGAGAACATTGATCAATAGTTCAACATATTGTTAGATATCTCATATATTGAACTTTGTTCTGTTAACTATAAGTCAGTATATTACCCATATAGATGGATATATTTCTACACATATAGAATCACAAGAAAATACTATCACCTTGCCATTTTAAATTTGGACTCAGTGTTCAATGTTGCCAGGGTGTGTTGCAGTTTGGGACCTGGGTGCTGCTTCCTCAGAACAACATCAAAGTACACAGACGTGAACCCCTTCACTACCCTAGACCACAAAAGATTCAGATAATAACCCATCATTTCCTAAATGACTTGGAATGTAAACAATAACCTGTACTGCACTAAACCTAGATGCTGTTCATTAAGCATCGAGATACAAGGCCCTCAGCACCTAGGAAGAGAGTGTAAAACATTATCTAGTTCTAGGGCAATGAAGGTTTGTGTTTATATTCCTGCTCATTTAGGAAGTGAGGGGTTACTTGGTGGCCTATGGTAGTAAGGGGGTTAGGGTAAACATCCCTGGTCATCTATAGTAGTGAAAGAGTTATTCACAATATTCCTGGTGGTCTGTGACCGTGAAGAGGGTAATATCAGAATCCCTGTGGTATATGGCAGTCCATTGGTCCTGAGCAGGGAAGAGATTAATGTACGAATCCTTCTTGGTCTAGGGCTGTAAAGGGATTAATGTCTATGTTCCTGGTTGTGAATGGCAATGAAGCGGTCACTTATAGTATCCTTGGTCTATGTCAGTGAGAGAGTTAATCACAGTATTGTTGGAGGTATAGGGCAGGGAAAAGGTTAATGTAAGAATTCCTGGTGGTATAGGGCAGTTAGATGGCTAAATTTAAGGTTCCTGGTGGAGGTCAGTGGAGGGCTAATGTGATGTACATGGGTTCCAGTAGTTACTCACCCAATATGAACACTAATTCATCTCCCTGTCTCCACTGATTGTAGAGATGTCTGTATGGTAGATAGGGAGGACCGAGCAGCTATAACTGCAGATCTGCACACTTCTCTCTTAGATCAAGCAGTCTGCAGGGATAGTTTCTGGGCTGCATGGACGCTTTGCTGTACAGCTTAGAGGAAACAGTGATGGCTATGTATATAGATTCCAATATCACAAACCTATGTATGTTTTATTTTTACAGGGCGCAAAAGAAAACAACCTCTGTTTCCCTGACCATAGGACCATCATCACCAAAATGTGGGATAACCACTGCAATAATACAGCCGATATCTATTCCTGTTCAGCAGGTAAGTAACTTATATATAATTATATGGGTTTGGTTTATATACATTGCTACAGACAGACATATTAATCCTATATACTCTCCAATACATGTTCCTAAATTATTCACAATTTCTCCCAGATCCAGAGCCCCACGTCCTATTTGTATCGTAATGATGGGTCCGGTTCTTCCACAAACACTCCTCCTTCCTTTACCAAGGTATGGATTTGTGAATTTACAATTTATGGCATGTCTGCTTAGTGGATGTATGGATTATTCCAAAGTCAGGTGTGGTTTCAGATCATATCAATGATACAATTGGGTTGATTGTAGTTGGCTGTGAGTTTAATACTTTTTTTTTTTTTTTTCTTTGATTTATTTGTTTAGGGATTTGTAAGCAGTGTATAGTACACCTGACAAAGATGCTAGTCCACACCCTCATAATCTCCCGCCTAGACTACTGTAACATTCTTCTCCATGGCCTCCCAGGAAACACTCTTGCCCCCTTCAGTCCACTTTAAACTGTGCTGCTCGCCTAATACACCTCTCCCCCCCCATTCATCGGCCGCTCCCCTCTGCCAATCCCTTCACTGGCTACCCGTTGCCCAGCGAATAGAGTTCAAATTACTAATACTGACATACAAAGCCATCCACAACCTGTCCCCTCCATATATCTCCGACCTAATCTCCTGCTACCTGCCCACACGTAACCTCCGATCCTCCAAAGACCTCCTACTCCGCTCTGCTCTCATCCACTCCTCACACAATTGTCTCCAAGATTTCTCCCGTGCATCCCTCATACTCTGGAAATCATTACCAAGACACATAAGACTGACCCCCACAATCACAAGCTTCAAGAAGGCCCTGAAGACTCACCTATTTAGGAAGGCCTGCAACCTCCAATAACACTACTGTCACCACACCACCATCTGTACAGCCTCTACCCCCACCTTCTGTCTCTATCCCTCTTCCCTCATAGATTGTAAGCCCTTGCGGGCAGGGCCCTCTTTCCCACTGTACCAGTTGGTCACTGTTAGTATTATCTGTTTTGTACATCTTGTGCACCGTATGTAAACCCTGAAATGTAAAGCACCATGAAATTAATGGTGCTATATAAATAAACAATAATAATAATAATAGAAATAACATTATAATAGTAGTAATTACACACAAAGTTCCTGTCTGTTTTGATATGTGAGTACAGTATGTGTAGCACTTCATGGTTATTTACCTATTACGTGGACTTGTTTTTCAAGTTAACCATGCTTGTGTTTCAGTGGCTGAATATTATGTAAAATGGAAGATTTAATGAGCTCTGTTGTATTTCGATGTGAATAGACTAGTAAGACATATTCTGATTTGTTCTGACATGAAATTACAGAATCATAACAATAGGCTTTGATAACAATAGGTCTTGTTTTACAAGTACACAAACAATATAATTTCAAGATTACGTTCAGTTGATACCAGGGAAGTTCAAGGATATCGATCGGGACTGCAACTCGGGAAATACCCACATCCATAACACATTGTGATCTTTCCATTATAAAGCCAGACCTTCATAACTTTCTAAAAGAACAGAACTGATTTCTACATGACTCGAATGGACTTTAAATTGTTGGGGCTCAGAGAATGGCAAAATCTGGACCATCCAGTTATTCTACATTCTTATAGATAAACATTAAGCGACAACATACATTTCCATGGGTTATTGAGGGCTTCTCAAGCTTTTTCTACTGGAGCCTCACCAACCAGAACATGGAGAGCAATGGTCAAAGTCCAAGCCACAACAGTGTTGAATATCATTGTAGCAGAGACAATTTCATGGAGCAGGAACAACCAACATATGACTCCTATTAAAACTCTATCCTGAGCCAGACCTCACCAACAACTGTGGTGTATCTCAACAGTGTGGCTAGCCTCGCAGTTGGCAAAGCACTGCTATAGATCATGAAAGGGAGGGCAAAAAGGAACAATGGAAAAATGAATGCAAGGAAAAGAACACAAGGGTTGCATATAATCACAAACTTTTTATGTCCTGAATCATTTATTGGCAAAGGTGGTGTTAGTGAAGAGGAACAGAGTTATGTTTTGCTAAGTGACTCCATAGATAGATTGGCTATTTCAGATTTTCATGTAAGTGGGAGCTAAGCTGCCACTAGCACAGCATGGCCACTACACATTGTACAAAACTGTCTCTGTACGGTGAGCTCCAAACAGCTGATTGGTGGGGCACAGGGTGTTGGACCCCCACCGATCTGATGTTGATGACCTATTCTAAGGATATGACATTAATATCTAGTCTTGGATAACCCCTTTAACATTTAAAGTTATGTTGAAACATTTCTATATACAGCACATCCAGTTCTTTTTGACTTACCACTGCTAGGTGATGCACAGTAGCCGGAATTTCTGATGTTACACTGTCAACCCCTAGTATGCCAATCTGTTTATTTGCTGGATATTACAGTGAAAATGCCCCCATTGTAGAGGTATAAAAGACCTAAAGGAAGTATAGAAAATATAAGTGAAAGAAAAATATATGCCTATAGTTTGTCCTCATTGTATTATACTGTAAAGAGAGATAGAAGAATAATACTATATATAAAAGATTACTGGGTAGTCTGCAGACCGTCATGAAAATCACCAGTGTTGTTATGGATACAGTAAAAAAAGGCAAGTAAAATAACTTGATATTTTAATCACACCCACGTCTTCTATTCTACTAATGAATATTCTCACAGGATGGAAGTTTTTATGATTTAGAATCCAAAAAGATTTTTGTTAATTGGAGCCATGTTCACACCGGTTCTTGAGGAAATTAAGGACAGCAGAGGGCTCAGCCACTCAAGGACATGTATTGTCTGTATTTTGCTGTACATCAGAATTGTTCTTGCAGTGTGCTTTGGATCATTTGCATGGTGAAAGAAAACTTCCTGTCCTGATTGAGGATTTTGGCAGGATTAGGCAGGTTTTTGTCCAATTCTTGTTCGTAACGTGCATCATCAGTCCTAATAAGATTGCAAGTTCCTGTTGCCGAAAACCATTTTTATAGCATAATTCTAAAAGCAACAAGTTTGACGGCATACATAGTGTTAGCTGGCTGCTGTCCAGTGACATATTTGTGCAGTACATACTGCTTAGGATTCAGATCTTATCGCAACAGAAACTTTCTGCTGGATCGCTAAAATGCCCTGTACATGGCATTCTCAAAATACCTTGCAGGAAAAAATACAAATTACTGTAGATATCACTTTTTTATAGCTGCCATAAATATAATATGGAGGATTTCATGAAAATTATGAACCATCACTTGTATAACTACTCCTCCTGAATTCAATGTAGCTTCTGTTATAAGTCTTCTTGAGGCTAATGCCCCATGTAGTGCGCCGCAGCAAAAAAGCGCTGCGGGAAAAACTGCGGTGGCAACGCATTGCGGTTGTTCCCGCATCACTTTTCATAGAAAGTCTACAGAGTTTTCCAATGCAGACTTTCTACTTCAATTATACCCATAGGGAAACCGCCAGCGTTGATATAGGTATAATTGACATGCTGCAACTTCCAAAACCAGAATCATTTTTGAAAACACAATGTGTCTGCTGCGCATATTTTTCTGCAATGTGTGGATGAGATTCACTAGAATCCCATCCATTTTGCAGGGACTATAAAACGCTGCATTTTTTCTCCACAGTGCTTTTTTGCTGCAACCTGCTATGTGGGTCCTTAGCCTGAAGGAGCATACCAGGACAACTGGTAACCCTAAGTGTGGCCAGGGTGGTGTAAAATAAAAAAAGAAGGGATACTCACCTTCCCCTGATCCTCGATTTTAGCATTGCATCCCTGTTCCCTTCTGATACCGGGATTGGCTTAGCCAGAAGTACAGAGGGACACGTGACCGCTGCCTATGTCACGAGCCTCAGTGGTCTCATATTGGGTACTACTGAGGCCTGTGATTGGCCACAGCAGTCACACGAGCCTCCTGGGATAGGTGAGTATCCCTCCTTTTTTCACTTTACAGCACACCAGTCACTCCAGGGTTTTCCAGTTATCCTGGAATACATCTTTAAGAAGACCAATGACAAAAGCTACATTTATTGATCTAGGATGTGACAACTTTCTTTCTTCATCACAACATACAGCACACTTTCACACAGACTAAAATTACACCACCATTTCTACACCAGAGTCTGTGTGGAGTAAAAATGTACGCAAATTTGTGAGATTTTTTTTTTTTTAAAGTCGCATTTCATAAATGCTTCTAAATCCTAGCCAAGCAGTAAGTCATGGCCACTTTTCTCTCCATCTATACAGTGCTGGCCAAAAGTATTGGCACCCCTGCAATTCTGTCAGATAATACTCAATTTCTTCCAGAAAATGATTGCAATCACAAATGCTTTGGTAAGAATATCTTCATTTAATTTGTCTTCAATGGAAAACCACAAAAATAATTGTCAAAAAGCCAAATTGGATATAATTCCACACCAAACATAAAAAAGGGGGTGGACAAAAGTATTGGCACCCTTTGAAAAATCATGTGATGCTTCTCTAATTTGTGTAATTAACAGCACCTGTTACTTACCTGTGGCACATAACAGGTGGTGGCAATAACTAAATCACACTTGCAGCCAGTTGAAATGGATTAAAGTTGACTGAACCTCTGTCCTGTGTCCTTGTGTGTACCACTTTGAGCATGGAGAAAAGAAAGAAGACCAAAGAACTGTCTGAGGACTTGAGAAGCAAAATTGTGAGGAAGCATGAGCAATCTCAAGGCTACAAGTCCATCTCCAAAGACCTAAATGTTCCTGTGTCTACCGTGCGCAGTGTCATCAAGAAGTTTAAAGCCCATGGCACTGTGGCTAACCTCCCTAGATGTGGACGGAAAAGAAAAATTGACGAGAGATTTCAACGAAAGATTGTGTGGAAGGTGGCTAAAGAACCTCGACTAACATCCAAACAAGTTCTAGCTGCCCTGCAGTCCGAGGGTACAACAGTGTCAACCCGTACTATCCGTCGACGTCTGAATGAAAAGGGACTCTATGGTAGGATACCCAGGAAGACCCCACTTCTGACCCAGAGACATAAAAAAGCCAGGCTGGAGTTTGCCAAAACTTACCTGAGAAAGCCAAAAACTTTTTGGAAGAATGTTCTCTGGTCAGATGAGACAAAAGTAGAGCTTTTTGGGAAAAGGCATCAACATAGAGTTTACAGGAAAAAAAAAGAGGCCTTCAAAGAAAAGAACACGGTCCCTACAGTCAAACATGGCGGAGGTTCCCTGATGTTTTGGGGTTGCTTTGCTGCCTCTGGCACTGGACTGCTTGACCGTGTGCATGGCATTATGAAGTCTGAAGACTACCAACAAATTTTGCAGCATAATGTAGGGCCCAGTGTGAGAAAGCTGGGTCTCCCTCAGAGGTCATGGGTCTTCCAGCAGGACAATGACCCAAAACACACTTCAAAAAGCACTAGAAAATGGTTTAAGAGAAAGCACTGGAGACTTCTAAAGTGGCCAGCAATGAGTCCAGACCTGAATCCCATAGAACACCTGTGGAGAGATCTCAAAATGGCAGTTTGGAGAAGGCACCCTTCAAATCTCAGGGACCTGGAGAAATTTGCCAAAGAAGAATGGTCTAAAATTCCAGCAGAGCATTGTAAGAAATTCATTTATGGTTACCGGAAGCGGTTGTTCGCAGTTATTTTGTCTAAAGGTTGTGCTACCAAGTATTAGGCTGAGGGTGCCAATACTTTTGTCCGGCCCATTTTTGGAGTTTTGTGTAAAATGATCAATGATTTGACTTTTTTTTCATTCTCTTTTGTGTTTTTTCATTGCAAGCAAAATAAATGAAGATATTATTACCAAAGCATTTGTGATTGCAATCATTTTCTGGAAGAAATTGAGTATTATCTGACAGAATTGCAGGGGTGCCAATACTTTTGGCCAGCACTGTATGTAGTTTGGAGTTATGTTTTCCCTGTGTTTGTGTGAGTTTCCTTCTAAAGACATACTCTTAGGGAATTTAGATTGTGAGTCCTACTAGGGACAGTGAGTGATGTCAATATCTGACTGTGGAACACATTGGCGCTATATAAATAAGCTAAATAGATTAATATGGGTAAGAAGCCCCAATTAGGGGTCTGATTGTTTGTGTATATATCTATGACATCTACGGAGTGTATATAACATTAATATATTTACCACTATATAAATGAATATTCTTTAACAATACCGTGTTACCCTCAAGCGGTTTCTCTCTCTCTTAACCCATACTTGGGAGTACAGAGGGAAATATAGTGATAATACTGCACTATTCTGAGATGTTTAACCTTTGACACCTTGGGCGGACCACAACCCTGAAGCTCTTCATGAACATAAGTACACCAGATTGCTTTGTTTGACATATAATCTTTTTCTTTTGAAACTTAGGAGCTCCAGAGTCTGACAGCATCTGAAGGTCAAGTTGTGGTCCTGGAGTGCAGGGTAAAGGGCTCGCCCCCTGTAAATGTCAAATGGTTTAGACAAGGAACAGAAATTCAGGATTCTCCAGACTTCAGGATTCTACAGAAAAGTAAGCATATGTAATAAAACAACATTTGTGTTAAATTAAGAGAGAGTATTACCCAAAATTTGGAATGGATGCATGATGCCATTTATAAAGTTATACTATATCTGGCTAATATTAAAAAAAAAAAAATCAACTCTTTCACCATATAAATACTTGTATAGTCAGATTAATAACTTTACACTGGGTTAACCTTACTGTAGAAAATAAAGCAGGACACTCTGCAGTTTCAACTCCCATTTGTTTTAATGAAGAGTAGCTGCTATTGTGTAGCCTCCCCTGCATGCACAGTTGGCGGACCAGTTAGGAACTATTGTATAGATGAATAGTGGTGCCATTTGTTGGACCCTGAACCTATCTATCTGCAGAGCTGGGTTCTGGTGTTAGACTCCCTTTAAAGGTTTGTCCCATGATCAAAAGTTGCCACCTATTCACAGGATAAGTGATAAATGTGTGATCGCTGGGGGCCACACTGGGGGCCACACTGGAATCTTTAACAATCACTACATTGTGGTCTTGAGCCCCCTGTTCCTCCTTATCACATAACTGCAATGAGGAGGAGATTGAATGGGGCGGTAGATGAGCAATATCACTGCCATTGTCAATGGGGCTGACAGAGAATGATGAGCGTTGTATTTGGCTATTTCTGTCAGTTCTATAGAATTTTTAGAGTAGCAGGGTACATGATCCACCACTGGTTCATTAAAAACCCTCCATACATTACGCAGGTACCCAAAAAACCCCATTCTAGTGATCATGGGGACCTATGGATAGGACATAAACGTCTTGGGACAACCTCATCAAAGTACATGAAGGTTTTTCCATTTTAATGTGTATTTCAAGATGATCCGAGCCCCAGCTATTAGACTATTAGTAATGAGACTATGGAGTTTCACTGTCTGTAACTTCTTCAAATCGAAAACACTGACAACTTAAGTACAAAACATTAGTGTTTGCTTCTGAAGCAGGAAAGTGGCAAGCACTTGTTGTCCCTAGGGACTTCATATATCATTTCCATTCACACATTATTATCCTGTATATGTATACTGGGGAACACACTCATCAAATGCTCATTGTTCTGCTCTCTAATCTCTCTGCTCCTGGAGAGGTTGGAAGGTTACACATTGTATTATAGGTCTCTAACAAGCAGACAGGAAAGTAGTTAACTGTTTGTTATTATAAGCATGCTTTAAGAGTATATTCTCTTTGTGTGTGCACACGTCTGAGATTTACTACATTTCAGAAGGAACGGTATGTAGACCATTCTACATCTGCAGTCTGTGGCCCTCACCTAATGCTTCTCCCCAATTACCATCGCTAGGAAATGTAAGAAATGGTACTGGTATTTTAGAGAGAGAAATTTCCTATGTGACCTGCATTAGATGTTCTTCACAGATCTAGTTTTAGCTATAGGGATTCTCATCATGGCAACCATTTCTATTTTGAATCCAACCTTGTTATGCAATCTTGTTTAGCTCATACGTATTTTAGTAAGCCTTAAAACATTATGTATTTTTTGTTTCCTTCTAACAGAGCCACGCTGTGCATCTGAACCTGGTAAGCTTTTAATAATTCACAACATTTGCAAAAGTTTTTTTTTTCATATATCTTGCTTATATAACAGTGGTGCCCATGTAAAGATGACAAATCCACTTCCTCATCCCTCATCCTATACCTACCTATCCAAGGACTGGGCATCCAGTTCCCCTTTACTTATGTAGTTGCAAAGACATGACCAAAGAAAGCACACTCACTTCCACAGGATTGTTGTCACTACTGCTTCTCAGATACACGCTAGGCTCACTACACTTGCCTTTGGTAATTGGAATAGACGGGTAGCCACAACAGTTACATCAGAATTCCAGGTGGGAGACTCAAAAGGAACCTCCATTATTAGGGTAACTTTCCTGCTTGGGATGACTACAATGCATCAGGCTGTAGCATATGTAGTCTGTACCGCAGATGACGTGCAAATATTACCTCCTGCAGCACAAGCAATTGGTGCCCAGGCATCCACCCATTTGGTTAGAATTATTGTACCATCGTCTTTCCAGAAAGACCAAAGAAGGTGCAATGACTCAGCAAACTCAATTATAGTGTAACATTATATAGTGCAATAAGTCACCACCATATACACAGTAATAAAGAGCATACTACACATCATACAGAGCATAGTGACACATAAAAAGAACAGGCAAATATATAAAACACATATACACAATCTTACACCCACAATGTAAATTCTCTATCTCAGACACACAGGGGCTGATTTCATAGCAAACCAATCTATCTATCAGTATGTTTTTAGAGTGTGGGTGAAAACATGTAAAGTTTCCCTTTGTTACATTACTTAGTTCACATTTCTACATACCTTAGAAGGATCTAACATTCATTGTTAGCTGTCTGTGTATTCTATAACATCCTATATTATATTACCTTGTTTGTTCAGTTTGGAAAGGGTTATATAACCCAGACTAAAATTAAAACATGAATTCATTCTCTGAAATATATACATGGGTAGATCTAGCAGGAGTGCAGAAATATATTGTAGGTGTTGTTAAAAATAGAAAAAAACATGTTCTTTTCAGTCCCAGATCAGGGAATCCAAGGTAAATTGTCAGGCTGGTAATATTAAACTAGCCTTAAAAGAAATCTGAGTTCCTAATTTATGACTGTCCCTAGAAACTCATATAGCATATCTCTTCCTAGTACAGAATGACTAGGCTACACATGGCCTGATCCTACTGTTCAACTCATCATTTCAATCAACAGCATGCCTGTTTTTCTTGGACAGTCGTGTGGGTGGTCAGATTGAAATAACCTGGCATTTTGACCTCTCAGGCCAAGCACCCATATCATATGGTGCTCCAGCGATGCCTCTTAACGCAGGTGGATGATGTATGAATGACTTTCAAGCCTGTATGCAAACCTTTAAGCGTTGACAGAAATGTCTGTTTGCTATTGATCCAAATAAATGCCCTATTAGTAAATGAGCATTGTGCTCATGAATTGTTCAGAGCAACTTGTGGATTGATGTACTAGGGGTTATTACACATGTCTGTTCTACATGGTTCATTTCTATAACAGCATTGTCCCTGACCTAGAATCGTCATGTTCAATTTCACCTTCAATAAAAAACTTTTTTTGGCCTGCTCAGTTGTCACTTGCTAGAAAGCGACACTGAAAACACAAATTGGGTAATTGATTTGGTAGTCAAGCTAACTATAGACAATGGTTTGTTCTAAGGTCCACAGCAAAGTCAAAAATCTTTGGTGCCAATTCTCATTAGGGTGGGTTCACACTTGCGGCGGAGTCCGTCCGCTGCGAATCCGACTGAAAATCTTGGAAAACTGTTTACGGACTGAATAGTGAAAGGTTAGTGACACATTGCTTAAAAACCCATTCATTTGAATGGGTTTTTAAAGCAATGCATGGGTGTGCGCTTACACTCTCTGCGCCGCAAATCCAGTTTTTTTCGTCGGAAACAAAGTCCTGCATGTCCGACTTTGTTTCCAGCGAAAAAAAACTGGATTCGCGGCGCAGAGGGTGTAAGCGCACACCTACTGAAAACTGTATAGGGACTGGATAACGAAAGGTTAGCGACGCATTGCTTAAAAACCCATTCATTTGAATGGGTTTTTAAAGCAATGCGCCGCTAACCTTTCGTTATCCAGTCCCTATACAGTTTTGCTAGATTTTCAGTCGGATTCGCAGTGGACGGACTCCGCCGCAAGTGTGAACCCACCCTAATGAGAATTGGCACCAAAGATTTTTGACTTTGCTGTGGACCTTAGAACAAACCATTGTCTATAGTCAGCTTGACAGAAAGGATGCTTGATTGATCACCACTTTGGTTACATACATGAGTAGATACTCTGGACAATGTTTAATGCTCAAGTCTAAAAGAGGACATACACATTAGATAAAAGTAGGTTGATGGTTAAACAACCCTCTAAAGAAAGGTGAACGATCATTCCACTGACACATTCACAAACATTTTTGTCCATATTTGCTGTTACAGTCATTCAGACTGACCATAAGTGTTCCATAAAACTAGGTGAATAATGAACAATTACTCTGTCAGCGTTCTGTAAACAAGCACTCTGTTACGGTAATGCCAGATGTCTTGGGTCTGCTGCAAAGTGTCCATAGCAGACATCCACAGTGGGCCCATCCATGGCAAAAAACAGACAAAAATGTCTTGTTTTTGCTGCAGCTTTTAGCTGAGATTTCCATGCGGCTGTCATTGGCTTTCAATCTTTGCATTGCAAAGACTGAAAAAAGCGGATAAACACGGCAATAATTGACATGCTGCGTGTTCAAAACCCACAGCACAAGACACTTTTTTTCGCTTTGGATTTTTTCTGTACTGCATGTAAGGGATTTGCTTTTATCTCATCTACTACGCTGCTGCTGTACGTCACAATGTATGAGCTGGTGGTAATTTCACCAAGTACCCAACATGTGTTCCCGATCTAAAGGAAAGATCTTATATCAGACAAAACTTTTACACATCTGAAATTTTTCTAGATTATGACAGTCTGTCACTGGTCAGCTAATATGACCATTCACTGGTAAACTTCACCCAACAAAGAATCATTTTGATTGAAATTATCCATTTTTTATCAACTTTAGACTAATGTGTATTGCCATCGTAAGAAGCTGGAGCTGGTACTGCAGTTTGAATGTAGGTTGTCCCTAGGTACCATTACTTTCCTAGTCCACCACTGGTAAAGGCTTGCGTGCTTTCAGTAGGACCCAAGGTTGGAACAAAATTTATACACAAACTAAGATATTTTCTTATCTACCCAGTGATATTTTTGCCAGAACTTCAAGCTCTCTCTGTTTCTATACTGTACTAGAGCACATACTGTAGCATAAAAAACACAAGAAACACAGATAAAATATATTTTTTTTAATGCCTGTACTAAATAAATACTGCATAATAACACATTTGTAGATACCTTACATAAATGAATTTCCTTGAAGTCAGAATGAATGATTTATACACAATAAGAGTCATTTTTTTTCACACTACTCATCAAGAACACGTATGTGTCATACATTGAAAAAAAGGTTACAGCAAACAGCTCATTCATAAAGCCATGTTATTGTTGCCTTAGGGAGTGATTTCCTCACAGACGTAACTCATGGTTTACTGTGCTGTCCTTACAAGCATCCCTACACGCCCGCACATACAAAGAGCCTGGGGATCCCAAGTAACAGCAGCATTTTCTCCTCTGGCTAATGTATTCTCCACTCGTTCTGTCTAGACGGAAATCACACCGTATCACAGCCTGTTTTGTGACTTAATAAACAGTCCAGTTGTTTAAGGCTAACATCCCAGTTTGTCATATTACCTGATCTGTTCTCTTTTATGCTTCTTTTGACACAATGCTGATTGAACTCTTCAAAGCGGAGGTTGTAGGGGAAAAATAATGAATCATTGGCCAGCTGTTACTGCTTTTACCCATTACTCAGCTGTCTAGAAACAGGGCCTATCAGATTTCTGCACAGTATTGTCCTCTCGGTGACATGCAATAAGAAAAGTGGTTTTATTAGATAAACGGGGAAGAACTTTATTATAATGTATAAACCATATCTACTCTTATTATTCTTAGCTCTAGCACAACTTAGACAATTGCATTTACTTTTTCGTAGTAATACCAAAGTTCACAAGCAAGGCATTTACATTAAAAGCTGCACTATATTGACTGTAACTGTGCATGACCCCAGGACTAAAGCAATTTGCTTGTCAGGCTTGTTTGGCAGATGATATAATCTATAGTAGATAATTGCATTGTTAGGAGAAGCCCCTTATTCACAGAGACTCATATACTCTGCTTAGGGTGGGCTCACACTTGCGGCGGGACTCCGTCCGCTACGAATCCAACCTAAATGTCGGAAAACTGGATAGGCACTGGATAGGGAAAGGTTTGCGATGCTTTGCTTAAAACCCCATTCACTTGAATGGGTTTTTAAAGCAATGCGCGGGTGTGCGCTTACACCCTCTGCGGCGCAAAGCTGTTTTTTTTTCGTCGGAAACAAATTCGGACATGCATTACTTTGTTTCCAACGAAAAACCCACCCTTATTACCTAAAACCACTTACCTACAATTATTAACTTGTGTAATGTATAGGCAGATTCTGTGCAAACTTTTGGGGTGAGAGATAATATCAAGAGCCTTTTTGCTGATGATATAGAGACATCTAGGAGACACATTTTGGTTATTTCTCTAAAGAAGGCTGTACAATTTTGCCAGGAATGGTCAACTGTCTAATAGGTACGGGGACCACCAAACTTTTATATGATTTTAGAAAGAGCCTAAAAAAGAATTTTGGATTTCAACATACCCAATCCCTTGCTCCTAAGGAAGGTAAGACACTTCTAGAAGTGTCTGGTGGCATCTCAAGATGGTCATACCAATCTGACCAACACTGGTCAAACCATCTGATTTCTGTGGAACTGTTGTTTGTATTAGATGTTCAGATGGCATTTGACAATCAGGCATGTTGAAATTCTTACTTTGATATTTGGCATTGGCTTATTTCCCTCTCTTTACTGCGAACACATGTATGTTCAGTCAAACCGAAGGTGAGGGAAACCAAAATTGGAATTTGGGAGGAATAGTTGTCAACTAAAGGTGTATGGCCACCTTTTGTTTCTACTCTCCCTATTAAAATAAACATGTATGCCACGGGTGAGCCAGAAGAAGCAAGGGCTAATAAGCATTGGGCAGACAGTTAATAAATGTATTTAGCCACCTTAAAGAGGTTTTGCCATTGCAAAGACATATCCCCTATCCACAGGATAGAGAATAAGTGTAACATCACTGTGTGTCCAACCGTTGTGACCCTTGGCAATCAAGGGAAGGTGGAACCAAAATTCCCCCTGCATCCCCCATGATCAGCACTGAATTCAGTGCCATGGGACTGTTAGAGATTGCAGTTTCAGCAGCCCCATGGAGAATACTGGGGGGTTTTTGGCTCCCCATACCCTGATCGCTGGGAGTTCCAATGACCAGACCTTTAGCAATATAACACTTATTCCCTTGTGGATATCCTGTGGATAGGAAAGAAGGTCCTGTAACGGCACAACCCCTTTAACTATCCTTTTCTTCGTTTTGCATTAGCATAAATGGTGCCGTGTGGTTGAACAGTTTCAAGCCAAAATTGATTTTTAGGAAAGCACCGAGATATTAAGCTACTCATAAGATAACCAGTCATGCAAAGGCTGTCTAAAGCTGGAAATACACAGTAGAATAATACTGTCCAAACCTGGCAATTTCTGACTATCCCCAAATAGCAGATGTTGGGGGAGGGAAAGATCAAGTTAGATTTTCAAAACCTTTTTGTTTTCAGGGAATATAAGCTGCCACCATAGATGTTCGCAACTCCCTCTCTTCTTTAAGATCACATGTATACTCAGCCAAGCCAAAAATGCATGTGTATGGAGGGTTGGGAGGAATAGCCAAACGATGATTCGGCTGACAGCTATCTAATGCGGGCATATAGGAGGCCTTCTTAGCTGCTGTACCCCCAGACACTGTCTAGATGCAACAACTTTGTAAATATGGTGCATTTCTTAAAGTTAAATTGGCAGCAGGGCTGACACCACAAAATATATGCCAGAGCTATTAGTCCTCACCCACCAAAGAAATGTGCAACAAGAAATGAAGGATAAAATATTTCTTACAGCCAGAATTCTGAAATTTTTGCTGTACCCCATTTATGTGGAATTATGAAGCATGAAACCCAATAATATTCTTCTGAAATTATTATCAGATCAAGATGTCAGATGATACCATGGTCAAAACAGAACTAATCATTCCAGTATGACCTGACTGTGGCGCTAACCTCTGTGAAACATCATACACCTATATATAGATTGTCCTGAATATTAAAAAAAAAAACTTTTTTAGGCAATTGTGGACTTGCGATTGTGGCTTCTTGAATGTGAACCTCTGCCCTTCTGCTTATCTTGCCTTACATGATCGCTGCCTTGGGCAAGTACACAGATTGTCCTCTGCATAGACCATCAAATTGTTTGGATAAGTGATTTGCTCATTGCTGGCATGGCTTTGTTGAGTCAGCAGTAAGTGATACCACATCTTGACCTTAACACTACTGCAACAGTTTAATAACATGGATCTCAGCAATCTTAATGGGAAATATTATATGATGTGCGTGTAGTTGCATAGAAAGAGTTTTCCATGTACTTTATAAGAGGTATTGATGGAAAGATTTGGACTAAAGACAAATACATTACATATTACACATAGAGCAGACTACAAGATCTGCAACTGCCTTGTACCTACATTATTTTTATAGGGCAGAGAAGGTATTAAAGATTGCCGAGCCAACTATATAATGACAATATATCAATATTGTCCTCAGAACTCAATGGTACAGGACTGACTCACTCAGAATAATAAGCAGTGGAAAATGCAGCCTGAGTCTGTATATAGTATAAATGGAGGAAATGAGCATATAATGTAAGTCAAATTATTTATAGGACTGTTCTGAATCTCGGTGTGCCAGGAAAGTTAATTTGAAGACAGAAATAAGATGCATTTGTCAGCGAAATCTAAAAAAGAGGGGAAGTTATTAATGGAGAATGCAGCTGGCTATCCCTGCAACGTAGATATTATTATTTGTAGTGTGTAAATGGTATAATGTTTTATGTAGCCTGTCTATTGGCATGTATTGGAGTGTAAGCTTTGGGTCAAGGGATCAGATACGTCAACGTGGTACAGCAATCATAAAGCACTAATTCAGGATAATGACTTTAACATCTGCTTTTTGTGTTCTTCAGAGGAGATCTGTACACTGGTGATTGCAGAGACGTTTCCAGAAGACGCTGGTATGTTCACGTGCACAGCGAGGAATGACTATGGCTCAGTGACCTGTAGCGCACAGCTGACTGTGCTTTCTGGTATGTCATTTCAAATACCTCTTATAGCTTCCTCATATTGACAGTGATATCCCAGTTATCATAGTTTAGGTTACTGCTTCATCTGTCAATGTGTCTTTTGGCAAGTTTCCTCCTTTACCACCAAGCTGAGTTTGTCAAATCTAACATTAATGAAGTGGAACAAAAGACAGTAACTGCCCCTCATGGCCTGTCTAGAAGTGAAGGAATACGGTGCTAAGGGCTGACCTGGTAGTCTGAGTACACACATAAAGTAGAGCCAATTTCTTATGTACAGCTGTACAAATGTATTTCATTTTTAGCCTAGATTCACAATTGCATTTTTTTTGTTTTGTGATAAGGGCTATGAGATCTAAAATTCAGCACAATATTTGATATGTAGGTATCTAATATTTGTTTTTCTCAGGCATTCCTCTCTAGAAACTTTGCTTCTAGGGCAAAATTTAGCTTTAATACTGTGCACAGATACACAATATTATGACTTGCCTATGGCTCCCCAGCACAAACATTGTTCATACTACCTATTGGCAAATATGTAAGTCAAAAAGAAGTTTATGTAAGAAATGTTTGTTCCTATATTACAAAGAAAAGGTGAAAAAAGTTTGACTGGTGAGGATCCAGCATCTGTAACCCTTATGATCACACCATTAGGGGACCATGTGGTCCCGTTTGATTGGAGCAGAAGTAGAACATGAGGGATTCAACTCTATGAGACTGCAGAAAAAAAGCCAAGTAAAAAACTTTGATTCTCCAGCATGGCCGCAAAGCCATATTGGGCACCAGTGTACCTACTTGACTGCCACTACATTGAAATGGTGGAGGGGGGGAATTGAGAGCCCTGTTCTCATGATCATAGGAGTCCAAGAGGTCAGACCTTCAGTGATCAGACATATATCACCTACAGTATCCTTTGAATAGGTGATAGGTTGTAATCTTGGGACAATCCCTGTAAGTTACTTGAAGAAAATAGTACTAAATATAAGGACACCCAGACCATATACTACGTGTTAGAGCACTTGAAAAAGGTCCTGTGTGGGCCGATATGTGGTATATGGGCGCAAACAAATTGCTCCATCTTTTAAAGATGCTAGTGGAGGACTTTGTTTTCTTGCCAAATATATACACAGGTTGGGAGACCTGGTTTCTTCCTTGGGGAAGGTTTCTACTTGGTTACTGCTGTCTTGCTCTTTTTCCTCAGTATTGAATATATTTATCTTATGATTCTTTACTGACTGCTCCATTGGCTGCAGAGCAGCACTGTAATGTCTATGGCAGTATTATTCTAACCACGGTGCATTGTTTAGGGCATTATCTGTAATATTATGTGGGATCTTTCTAAACTTTCTTTTCTTCTGATCTACTTCCTTTAAAAGTGACCTTAAATTAGCTAAAATTTTATCGGGCCAGTAGCAAAATAATTTAGTAGGTATTGTACACTATCTAAAGCCAAGGGAAATATTTGTCATGTGGTAATGTTAATGTAAAGTCTGGATGAGTCAACATGCATGCTGGGTTTATTTTACCATCAGTATCACATTCTTTATAACCTTTGTGATCCATCTTCTGCCCTGTCTAAGCCATCTTCTCTAGGTTATACTGGCATAATCTATCCCAGCTAAAAAGGATGTCTGAATAATCAATTATCTAGATGTCATTCTGAAGTATTTCGCTAAGATGGGAACAGGGAAAATGTTATCTTATTACCCATTATTATTTATATAATGTCAATGTAATCTGCAGTGCCGTACACGCAGTCCCCAGCGAGACAATAGAGCACCTCTGATGCACAGGCGTACACATATATACAGACACACTAGGGTAGATGTCCTAGACGAACTATTAACCAAAACACAACTGCATGCAATTGCTGCTTTAGGCTAGACCAGTGATGGCTAAGCTTTTAGGGACCGAGTATCCAAACTGCAACCCAAAACCCACTAATTTATCGCAAAGTGCCAACACAGCAATTTAACCTTAACACTGTGTGGATCCACAATTGCGGACAGTTACGGTTACAGTTATATGCTCAACAGTGGTCCCCCACACAGTATTATATACTCCACAGTGGCCCCACACAGTATTATATGCTCCACAGTGGCCCCCACACAGTATTATATGCTCCACAGTGGCCCCCACACAGTATTATACGCTCCACAGTGGGCCCCCACACAGTATTATACACTCCACAGTGGCCCCCATACAGTATTATATGCTCCACATTGGCCCCCACACAGTATAATATGCTACTTACCTGCACTCCCATGAAGAGCATGTAAGTAGCGTCCTCCTTCTTCTACCACGGTGCAGGCGCAGATGAATGAC
Source organism: Leptodactylus fallax (assembly GCA_947044405.1). NCBI lineage: Eukaryota > Metazoa > Chordata > Amphibia > Anura > Leptodactylidae > Leptodactylus > Leptodactylus fallax. Next base: position 1,493,552 of record CAMRHE010000334.1, read on the forward strand.
GTCATCGCGCCTGCGTCGGGGCAGAGGTCACACTCAGAAGTCAGTGAAAGCCATGGTCCCACTGAAAGAATCGCTCACTCACTAACGGGGAATCCTGTAACTGTACCCGTTAGTGAGTGATCAGGGAACCTGGATGGGGCGATGGCGCACATGCCATCAGAGAGGGATTTGAGTGCCCCCTCTGGCACGTGTGCAATAGGTTTGCCAACACGGGACTAGACTGTAGTGCTAAATACAATGATACACAGGTCCCATTTCTTTGATCTGACCATTTTCACAATTTTATTGCTACCATTTGACATTCTTGTTTGTGTCAATCTACTGTATATTAATACATGCTATGATTAAAGCCAATTTAGCATTTTATGATTTTGTATCATTTATTCTATTTTCTAATTGAAACGTGATACTGATACATATTCTATTTTCCAAACAGTTTTCTGCTGATGGTAAATTTATTTATTCTGTTTTCCATACATGAGAGTGGGGGCAGCCATACTTCCTGAGCCACCATTAACAAAAGTTATATGCCTCACAGCACCCACATGGACCATAGCAACCTGTATTCTGGAGATGTTTGTTGACTTGTATAGGAGTGTGTTCTAGACATCTCTGTAACCTATGCAGAAGTCACTGTGCAGAGAGGGACCATACTCTAGATGAGCTGTGGCCATCACCTATTGTCAGTTCTGATTCCGGTGTTATCTATATACACTTTACCTTTTGTTGTAATCCTATTTGTGATGACAATGACTACTTAAAAGTGATCTTGACAGAACAGCAACCTTTGGTAGCCAAAGTTTAGGATTTAGGATTTCAGTTTTTTACATAGATAATGGTATGGAAAACTATTGAACTCCCTTTAATGTGGATATTATTAGTAGGGTTGCCTTTGAGCAATGTTAAGTAGTTATTAATTTCCTTAATGAGTAAATGCATGTTATTAGACTATAGAAGTGCAGGCAACATCAAGCTTTCTGGATGCTTTGAAGGGCATTTCATAACCCAGTGTCTTGTGGAAGCAAGAGGACCTTAAATGAAGTAGACCTAGTCCTACAATAACTGGAATAGATGGGAACATCGTATCATTAGTTAGTAATCTAGCTCATTCCAGATGGCAGACAGAGTGGCATGAATATACTGTATGACCGGAGAGCATGACGTACTACCATCTGAAACAGTATGGTAATATGTTACAGCATGATAATCATGAAATAACCAGTCTCTAACTTTTTGTTTTCTTTAGTTTTTTTTTGATAAATGGATAGAATAAACCAGAGAATTCTACTTTTCTTTCTGAATATACATTTGATGAATTTATTGTTTTATTACTGGAACAGTAGAAGTTCTGGAAGGTGTCCATGTTATTTTAAGGTGAATCATTTTTTTGTACCTTACATACATCTTTTCTCTTGTTCATAGCAAATAATGAGCGGACCAGAAGTGATGTGTCAAGTGGAGAGATTAGTGGTTACGATTTCCAGAAACATTCATCCTATTCTCCAACAGCAGCTAAAACTAGTGGTCTTGAAATGCCATCAAAGAAAACATTGGAGTGTTTTCAGCCCAGTCATCTAGACTCCAAGCCTAATATGGAAAGAAGTAATCTGCAACTTAATGCCCTGGAGCGGAAAAGTAATGGTGTTCACACTAATAATGGTGTAAATGGTGTAAACGGGAATCAAGAGAGCCAGTTCTATACTGCTACATCTCCTACTACATTAGCTTCCCCAACCAAAGAACCACCACCAGTGCCTTCCAAGCCTAAATTGTAAGTACTACAATGTATTTGACTACCTTGCATAATGTTTTCCCTAGTCTCAGTGGTTACATTAGATTTGTTCTAGTCTTGTAGTCATTATTAGTTTGTGGGATTTGTACAGTTTAGAACAAACATTACAACATGTTCTTATTATACATATAGATTAAACAATGAGAACATTTACAAGCTATAATCCCAATTTACGTGAGCTGCATTAAAATAAGTCATCTTGTATTTATATTCTGCTTACATGAATGCTCATACATTGAGTCTTCATAGTTGTTTAGAGATTGCAATAAACAGTAAGTAGTTGGTAACTAAACATGAGCTCAAATATAAAGATACCCTGATACAGGCAAGAGTTATTGGCAGGGGACTAAAAGTAGATCCTACAGATAAGATGAGGTACTGTAACCACAAATGTACTATTATTGGTAGAGGTGGTGAGAGCTACCTATAACCTGTTACCAGCTAGAAAATTACAGCATGACCAGTATCTTTTACAATATTTGGATTTGGTTAAGGCAGAATAGTTTGTCAACCATTGCCACAATCGGTAAAATAAAATTAAGAATAAAACATACAAACTATAATTCGGACCAATATAGCACACAAAATGTCAATGAAATAACAGAAACACTGGATAAAATATTAGTAAAATAATCTAATGTAATGCCTTGTTTTATGTTGTAAGATGCTTTTTTATATAGATGGCCATTTTTAACTTGACAGTTAATGAGTTAAGAAAACATTTGCTGGGCTCTTTAACTTTTCCAATGACTTTCAGTGGTTTTTGCTGTGAGTTATATCTGTATGTTTATTTGAATGTTTTTGTGTCTACATATATGGAGTCATAAAATCACAAACATTATAATAGATGTGGGTCATCTTTTTATGCCAAAGATCTGCCGCACTGTTGGATCTGTGCACTTCTCGACACTTTTATAAAAGTGAGCAGACCAGCGCAGGGGCACCTCAGCCCAACAAATTTACTCTAACTCTCTATAGATGAAAGCTATGCCAGTCCCTGACTGGTGTACATTTCATTACTGGTGCAGGAGGCCATATCCTCTTAATAATTAAGGTAGGGCAATGGATTGACACTGGTGTAGGAAACACCGGTCTAATCCTAATTCCCCCAACTATGTATAAACTTTTAGAATCACAGTCATGATCATGAAATCAGCTACAGTAAAATTCAGCAATTATCTATGTGAGGTAAGTAGGATCAAGAATAAAACATGTGAATGCCGGGAAAGATCTAGGACATCTGCAGTCTGAATCTGGAATCTACAGTCCAAAATACATTTTACTGGATTTTTGTTGGAGGTCTTAAAATGTTCAATAATCTAAAATATATAATAATCCAGGAAAATGCTGGTCACAAAATAGAATATAAACACAGCAGGTCTACCCTCAGCAAACTTCATGCAGTTTTCCATGGTAATGCCTTTCATGCATTATTCAGCTTGTATTATAGGTCCTATATACCATTTTATTATAATGTTTATTACAAGTACGTCTAAGAGTGAATATTTGTATTATGTGGAATAATCTTTGTGGTTGAGTTGTTCTGTTTGAAACACAGACATTACTCAGGCTGTGATATAAATCATATTGTACATGAATACACTATAGAAGGATCAGTCCAAGTCTTATTTCTAACCACACTGCTAAGTCTCACGCCAAAATAGCTGCCAATAAAACGGACAAACTTGACTTCTCAGGATACATCATCACAGACTTGGCGTATTGTTCAAGAACACAAATCCTGATGTTTTTAAACAAGAATGTGCTTATTCCTAGAAAAAAATATTGTTCTTTCTCTCCACAACCCTGAAGTATTACCTGGCGTGGTGGCTTCATTCTAGAGCTCCAACGCATTCACTTACTATGCAGACATCTGGGGGAATGTTTTAAAAATCGCATTTCCTACATCAGTTTTAATAAAGGACCCAACTGCAATGAGGCGTGTCCAAATTATTAAGAGGCTCCATACTCTTGTGTTCTAGAATGGAAATCTACAGCAGTCAGGAGCTAGCGTAGATTTGCTGTATAACACATGCCAGTTTTCTCGCCTTGTTCCGCCCCACTCTGCCCACTTTTGAAAAAAGTGTAGATCAAGGCACAGAATGAGGAATGTGGTGTATCTTTGGTTCAAGAATGGGCAATACACCAAAGATGCAACAAAATTACACCCATCTATGCCAGAAAATTGGTGTAGATGTCTTAATAAATTTCTCTCATTTTGCCTAGAATATTTATTTGATATTGGTAAAGGGAACCCATCATCCTAAATATACAGTGCAGTCTGTGGTCAGCATGTTAAAGAGCAGGATGGTCTAGGCAGATTGATTATACATATCTGTGGGAAAGAATCTGCAAAACTAATAATTCATGCAATAAATCTCTGCTCATTCTGGGCTTGAGAGTCCAGTGGAAGGTTCTATTAAGTGACTAATAGTAGTTTGTATATGCATACTCATACAGGGAAGACTGACAATCACAGAGTAGAAGCACCCACTGGACACCCAATGCCACAATGAGCATAGACTTAAATGCATACGTTAATAGTTTTTCAGAACCTAAACTATACATCCATATGCTCATCTCCTCATGTTCTAGAACATACTGCCTGCGAATTGGGCTGTATGTTCAATGTAACAGGTTCCCTTTAAGTAATCCAAGTTTCTACAATAAAGTAAAGCTAGACATGTATTAAACCTTTTTATATATTACAGTCTAGTCCAGTAGCTTTTTAGGCAAATTGCTAAGTACTATATCAATAAAATGCAATTTATATTATACATAGTATGTACAGATTTTAAAAAATTCACTGAAGGGTAAAATATTACAGTCATATGATACATACTAGACTACAAAATATAACTATCCATCATTTTTCCAATTACTACAGTAAAGCTATTTCTTGCAGTCCATAGAGATCACTGAGGTCTAAACGTGATCTCTCCTAAATGCCTTTCCTTAGTAGTCATGACTGCCATATCGTGGCTGCCTTCATTAGGTGCAATGCACAGGCATGATATACATTTTCCAAATTAGCAGATACTTTCAGACATTATAAATGAAATATGTTTCTAGAACTTCAGAAAGCTGATAAAGATAATTGATGAGCAAAACAATTTTCACTTCTTCCCACCATTCAAGTCTTCCCCTAACACTTCCTCTATGCTGATATCTCCTGTTGACCCTGACAATTCCATCTGTATATAATTCGGACATTTTTTCTAGAATGCTGGATCATTGAGAATTGATAACCTTTGGGGTTGATAATTTTTCCCCATTATTTAAAAAATATGTCACTTTTTGTCAAAAGTATTCACTTTCCAGGAATAATGTCTCGGAATCCTCTAACTTGGCTTTTGAGTTTCTGATGCTACAGATTTGTCCTTCCCTACTTTTTGTCTTGGCATGAGATATCCTTAGCTATCCTAAAAAGAAAAAGAGAAACACTTATTTTGCACTACTTACAATGTCCAACTTATTAAAAGTTTTGTTTATTCAAGTTGCTCATCTCAGGACCAAGAGGAAAGATAAGGAATGACATGTCTGCATGTGTGAAATGAATATACAGTAATGACAAAGTGAAATACTGTATTGTGTGGCATTACAAACATTGGTTACGTCGACACGAGTATTCAGCAGCCTTGGGAATGACTGAGTTGTAATTATATATACTAATGCAAGCCTTATGCAGCATGGAGATGCACAGATGTTGCATCTTTAATGCAGCTTTGGTGCAACATGCAACAGTTGCGCAACATTAATAGTTGTTCTTGACAATAGTTGACTCGCTGCTCTCCATTTCCTGATGTCTGGTACAAACAGAAAAAGTTTGGAAATACCCACTAAGGCTGTCACCCTCTGGGGCAGTGACACTCCTCTGCCAGTGACTTTCCTGTGTGGCAGGAGACACCCGGGAGTAGAAAACAGCAGGGAACCAGGAAACATTGGGGCTGGAGAATTGGACAATTGGGGAGAGAGGAGTAATGTTTTGTTATGTTTTGATCCCCATGTTTAGCAATTTTAATTGTAATTGTAATTGTACTTCCCTTGAAAAACCCATTTAATTTTTATTGGAGTTGGTGGACATCAGATTTGTCCCAGTTATGTGGTACATGTGGTATAACACCAGTTCACATGTGTTAGGAAAATCCACAGCACTCTGGAAGATGCTCAAATAATTTGGTGGTGTTCGAAACCATCTGTATATTGTCTAGTAATAACTACTGTCATTCCTATGGAAATTTGATTAAATGTTAAAAAACTATAAACAATTTTGTGCATCTTCCAGAGCTCTGTGGATCTTTCTAACACATGTGAACTGGAGTTATACCGCTCAGCTGGTGATGAGTGAATTAGGAAGGGGTCTGCTATGGCCACAGTGTACAAACTTCCATGATTTTCTTTAGTTAATATGATTGACATAACTACCAAATAAACAGTAAAAAAACATTATGCTAAAATCTACAGCTTGTATCAGTTATTATTTGTGTTTCCATGAATGACATTTCTGTTTCTGGGAGAAACTCTGCAGATTGAAGTCATTTGAATCAAAGATGGCTTGATATAGTATTAATGGAGCTGTGTATATTGTTAATGAGAACAATGTGTTATGTCTTCATACCCATAAGGCAATAGAATTTAGTATGTAAAATAGGCCAAACCATGAAGGTCATGATTTCCATTGAATATACAGTATATAGTTAATAGTGATATACAACCATAACAAAAACATACATTATTTGACAAGTTTACACAATGTAGTGATCACTTATCAGTCGTATGACTGTAACCGGTAAAGAGATTTGTTGTTTCAGCCTCCTGATGGGCTTTGGCATTTTTCAACACTCATAACAAATAGTGAGAATTTACATCCCAACCTATTTGGGGTATTCCAATCTCAAGGATCATATCTAAACTGCTAGCTTTATGTAAATTCAAGACTTTTCCTAAATAAATTGCTTTAGAAATTCTGCTTTGTTTGCTGATATGCGTATTTTTTACACATTGTGTCCTTGGTCTATATCTGATAACACAGGTCTAAGGATGAGCTACTGCTCTCTGGGGGGGGGGGCTGAGTTCTCTCCCTGTTATGAACAGCTCTGTGCTCAGGATTATCAGTTCAGCTAATTGCAGTTTGCTGAGAAAGGCTCAGACAGTGCAGGTAATCTCTCTATGTAAATACAAAAGATTGAGTTTACTGCAAGTCTGTTCTTTCCTCTGCAGCATGTAAGTTTGTTTTTCTCTCCAAACCTGTGTAATGTAATATACATTTACTGTGCATATTATTTGATCTGCATTTATAATAGATATCTAGTAATGATAATAAATAACCTCACATGGTAAAGGCAGTGTCTATATCTAGTGAGGTTTTTCATAGTGTACTGTTCATCAAACAGTCAAAGCTCGTCCACCAGCTTGCTGAATAATACAGGAAGTGAGAAGAAGAGACAGCAGGCAAACTGCTGAGAGAGGTTGATGGGAAAACCTCATTAGGCTGAGGCCCCATGTTGCGGAAATGCAGCTTTTTTTGTTGTAGATTTTGCTGCGTTTTTTAGAGCCAAAGACAAGAATGGCTACAAAAGGAATGGGGAATATATAGGAAGTTCTTATACTTCTACCTTATGCACAATCCACTGCTGGCTTTGGCTCAAAAGACTGCAGCAAAATCTTCAACAAAAAAGCTGCATTTCTACAACGTGGGGCCTCAGCTTTAATGTCAGCCACCATATGACTTGAAGCTTCAGCAGCAGCTGGTGCAAGCAGAGGTTCTACAGCTGCTAAAAGCTATAAGCCTATAAGTTACTAAAGGGGTATTCACCCAAATGATATTTATAGGATATTCACTGGATAGATCATAAAAGTCTCATATTTGGGATATCACCTCTAAAACACCTAAACTCAGTCTTTGTGGTCACAATATGGTGGAGAAGCAGGGGAAATACAGTCAGGCATGCATTTAAGTTCAGCTACAGTATCATAGTTGTACATAGCCTTTAAGTTTGTCCCACATCCTTCAGCTCTCTTGGTATGTAATTGATAGAGAACAGTGCAAAACTTTCTGCATAAAAGCTTGCTATAAAATACTGTACATGTGACAAAGCTCTGCCACATCACAGCAACTCCCACAGGCAAGACAATCTGCATAGACACTAGATAGATGGAGCATGAATGAGAACTGTTTCAAATAAGCGCTGATGCCACATCTGAAACCAATCTTAATTTGGTGGCTTGCTCACTGTAATCTCATTCATGTGATAATAATCTGTAATTAATTTTAATTTACACAATGAGCATTTCCCCTAAAATAAAGAAACACCAGTAAATACAGGCCCTTGTGTCAAGTGCTTACATATTCCATTTGGCTACTTCTGATTTCTTTATTTAAGTATTTGAAGGAATGACAAAAAAGGAACGCTTTCTTTCTTTCTTTCTTTCTTTCTTTCTTTCGTTCTTTCCTTACTCTCTTCTTTTCTATCTATTTATCTCACTTTTTATAGCTCTATCTGTCTATTATCTATCTATCTATTTATCTATCTATCGATTTATCTCTCTATTTATATATCTCCTTATCAGTCTATCTATCTGTGTATCTCTTTATCTATTTATCTCTCTATCTTTGTATGTTAGTCTTTATCTATCTCCCTCTCTATAGTTATCTTTATGTTAGATGTATATCACCTTAGATCCCGCCTTAGAGTTTTGGTGTTTACATAATGAGTGACATCCCCCCTTTCAATCACAGGTCAACCCCCACTTTATTGTTGTCCTGATAAAAATGTAGGATGCTGAAATAATTAACACTGCTGCAAGTGCAACCCTCATAAATTAAAGGTGATCCTAGAGTATATATCTGTTATTTATCCTGGTCTCTGTATGTAACGTAGTGTAATGTACCTTGTTTCTCCAAAAATAAGACCTACCCCGAAAATAAGCCCTAGCTAGATTTTCCAGGTTTTTTGGAGTAGGCTTGAAATATAAGCCCTAGTCCAAAAATAGGCCCTAGCTAATTTAACCCTTTTCCGATATATCTGCCGTGCAATTACAGCGGATGACGGGTCCTTAAAGATGGTGGCCTCTCTGCTGCAGAGCGGCTACCATAGCTGCTGTACCGGGTCTCCGCGGAGACTTGGAGTTAATGCCCGTGATCAGTGTCTACTCTGATCACGGGCATTGTTGAGCGTGACCCCCTCTCCTGCCCATGAAAGTAGCAGAACTGCAGGAGTTAATGCCCGCGATCAGAATGGACTCTGACCGCGGGCATTGCTAAGTGTGACCTCCGCGCTTCCCCCCCCCGCAGTCCCTAGGGCTGGTCCCCACCCCCTATAGCTACTATACCGGGTCTCCTTGTACAGCAGTTAATGTCCACTCTGATCGTGGGCATTGTTGAGTCTGCTAGTCCGTGACCCCCCCCCCTCCAAATCGACCCCCCAAAGCAGAGAAGCTATTCCCGGGGCCGGTCCCCACCGGCCCTGTACCTTTCGCGTTGCAGGTCGGCTCCCACACGGCGAGATTGCAGAAGCCGACCTGTTCCTTTGACAGCCGGGAGCGTCAAAGTTCAAGCCCCCTCCCACTTTCACTAGAATACATATAAAAATAAAATATTACTGTGAAACACATACACATTAAGTATCCCTGTATCCGAAAACGCCCACTCTACAAACTTATAAAAATATTTTACCTCTATAGTGAATGCCGTAGCGAAAAAAAAAAAATTAAAAGTGCCGAACTGCTGTTTTTTCGCTGTTTCACCTCTGATAAAAGTTGAAATAAAAAGCGATCAAATGTGTGATTGTTGTTCATGGAAAAAATTAAGACCTACCCCGAAAATAAGCCCTAGCCCTTTTTTCAGAGAAAAAAATATTATAAGACCCTGTCTTATTTTCGGAGAAACACGGTAGTATTCCAGCAACTGCTGCTAATGTGGAAAACACAAGCCTATAGTACGTGCCCCTCCAGTCTGGTTACCATTTTGTACAGCATATGTTTCCCATCTTGCTTTGTTGTTTAATTAACATCAATCCTTCAGAATCAATCAAATCTTCTCCTAGAAAAATAATATCTTGAAGCAAATATCCTTTGTGATACCCATGCCAATAGCAGCAACATGGGTTTGATTATGTATAGTCTCTGCCTGATTTCATGTCAGTTTAGTCTTACGCTTCAGCAGACGATACACTTTAACAAACACAAATTAAACTCCAGATGTTAAGAGTTCTACATTCTAATCTAATCCAAGACCAGAACTGGATAAAAAAAATATCAAAAAGTCTAATTGACCAAATTTTTAGATCAACTACCAGGATGTGCAATACCTCATGTATGGAGGTACTGACTTGTGATCATGGTGTGATCATATAACTTCATACTGTCTTCATCTGCTTGTCAGTTTGTATAGCTGTTTATTACCACGACACTGACCATTTACACACAATTCTGGGCTATTATTTAAAATGTCTCTAAATTTTTAATTTTACTTTAAGGCTCCCATGTAGCGGGCTGCAGGAAAGGCTAAGGCCCCACGCTGCGGAAAAAAACAAGGCTGAAACGAATTGCAGTTTTTCCAACAGTCCTTTTCACAGAAAGTCCGCAGAGTTCTCCTCTGCAGACTTTCTGCTTCATTTATACCTATAAGGAAACCGTGATCATTTCCGTAGGTATAATTGACATTTTGCGATTTCCAAAAACACAATGGTGCGGGTATTTTTCTTCAGTGTGTGGATGGGATTCGTTAGAATCCCATTCACTTTGCAGGGACAGTAAAACATTGCAGTTTTTGCCAAAGTGTTTCCGCCAGTATGCCCAATGGGGCCTGGTCTAAAGGGTTTTCAGGTACTACTAAACATATTTTTAAAGAATTTCTGATGATTGTATTTTTTTTTTTTTTTTTTTTAGTGCAATTTTTACTCTAGCCACTACGCTTAACAATAGACTGATGCTTGCCAATAAAGGCAACAGTCTTCTATACATCTTTACATGTGATATAGCATTGTGAGCTCTTAACCCTTCCTAGTGCAATATGCATCTTAGAGTACATTCACGCTATTTTAACCTACTGTATAAAAGTGTCAGATTGGCATTAGGATAAAGTATTTTTTGCAAGAATAGCATTGCACACTTTCCCTGATTGAAATCTAAAAGAGTCATATATTGTGTTTATTATTAATATATGTAAAAATATTGATTTATTATTATATATTACAATACATATTACAGTGAACCACAATATTGGTACAACCTTTGGATCTGCTTCAAAAATTATATTAAATAATTGCATAATCAACAATACGGTATTATAAGGTTAATATCCTATTATAAGAAGTGTGATCTGGCAATAACCTTGTGAGGCTGTGGAGAATTTCAGTATCTCAATGGAGGCTTTGAACACTTACAAAAACCTATAATCTGTCAGTGCAGTGCTTCACAGTGCTGCACAGCAGCCTTCAGCACATGACCAGATCCAATGCCAGCATGGTATTAGCAGAACATGGCATGCTCTACCCCAAGTATCTGTGCTCAGTTTATGTACTATGAGTGAGTTATCATTGTATTCTCTCTCTCCAAGATGCTGCCTCAAGGTGGCAGGACAGACATGGAAATGAGATCAGTAGATATGCATTGCATTGTAATACTCCTTGCTGTATGAACTATCAGAGAAGGGGTACAGGGATGAAGCCATGTAGCTTCTACTGTCTTGTTTAGTCTTACTATGACTGTTATGAAATATATACTGAGAGAAGTCTTCTGGTGTTTTCATTCTGTGCATTAGTGCTGTATATGACATTCGTTCATGGTGAACTTTACCCGACAGCTGTCAAACAAACATTGCTCAAAGATGACTATTGCACATTAGATTGTCGACTGCCCCTTACAGAAGTCAGCAGGTTTAGCCATCGTTAGTGTAAGGTATTATTCACACATCCGCATTTCATCCACAGTTTTTGCAGACGGCATACTTATCCATTCTTTTCACGGATGCATCACAACAATGCAAATCTATGGGTCCGTGAAAAAAAACAGATGGTATCCATGTGTCATCCATTTTTCACAAACCCATTGACACAGAAAGTATAGTAAACAGGAAAAAAAAAGTTGATCTGTTTTTCACAGTTAAAAATGGATGAAAGCAACACCACCCGCATACAAACAGGGTGGATTATCAAAGACTTTACATGTCTATACAATGTGAACGTGTGAATACAGCGTCATGTGAAAGTCCAGCTTTAAAACTAAGCTATTACTGGGGTTTTTATTGTTTTAAAAGAATCATTTTAGCATATCATATTACGGATTTCTTCTAGATCCTCATTCAGAATGCTCAGCAATTACAGTAGTTGGAGAGTAGGTTGATTAAGAAGATAAAGGAATTATCTAGGGGCAGTGGCGTAACTAGGAATGGGTGGGCCCCAAGGCGAACATTTCACATGGTATTATGCCCCATAGTGGCCCATGCACACAGTATTATGCCCCATAGTGGACCCTTGAACAATTATTATACTCTGGGGTCTTTTCAGACCCCAGAGTATACTGATCGAAGACCCAGGGGAGGATACAAACCAAAAAAACAATGTCACTTACCTCTTTCTGGCTCCGGTGCACTCTGGTGCGCTACTTCGGCCATCTTCAATGTTGGACCAGATCTCGTGTGAGCCAGGACAGCATCGCAACGCATAATGACGCAGGCCTGGCCCACGTGACGTCTCCAAACAGGCCTGAAGCTTGCGGAGCGAAGGAGAGGTAAGTCACAGTGTTTTTTATGTTCCTTCACCTCCCCTGGCCCTGCAATCATTATACTCGGGGGTCTGAAAAGACCCCGAGTATAATGATAGCAGTGTTTGTGGGGTTCGCGGCCCGCGGCCTCACTTAACGATTCCCGCTCCTGCTCACAGCCGCCTCTTCAGAATGGGAAGCGCAGGCGGCCAGGAGCAGTTGTAGGGATTGGTAAGTAAATAGGGCCCGTTACCTGCTGGGGTTACTCCAGCAGGTAACGGCCTATTAAAAAAATATATATATATCCCGGGCCCTGTGGCAGCCGCTACCCCGGTAGTTATGCCTCTGTCTTGGGGACAACCTATTTATCTTTCTTTAAAGTGCTTGGATTGAATTGAGCCCTGCAATTTGGAGGACAGGTGATGATACCCTATCAGAAAGGGTACAATCTGCATGTGTCTGTATGTTGTCACAACTGTGATAGATAGATGTGATGTCACATTATGCTAAGGGAATGGAATGCAAAGGTTTTGGCCCTTTTAACACCAACCTCAGGATGTTTCTTTGTAGGTTCACCCACCCACTGCAGGGGAATGAAATATGGCAAAAATAATTGCTCACACTTGTAATAGTACATATAAGTAGCTAAGTGCATGTAAGTCACTTCAAACATGCAGAGACTTTGCTACTAGAAAAACCTATTACATATGACATTCCCATGCTGAAAAGTAATCTGTGACCTTTAGCTACGCTGTTCAGAAAGTTACAACCCTAGTGATCTTTCAACAGACTTATGGCTTATATCTCTGCATATCAGTCAGTAAATCCTCATCTAAATACTCACTGGAGTCATTTGAGAAAGCAGATACTTCTATAACAGTAATATTCATGAGCAGGGACATCCACAGTACTTGTCTCTGTCTTTATAACATATATTATGTTCCTATACACCCCTTTTATAGGCCTGTGCAGGAATGATTTGGCAAGTGCTGTGTTTAGTTGCCTTAGTAATTCTTTGCTTATAGAAGGTGTTATACAGCAGAGTATAAGGAACGGGCTGAAGCGTCTGCTCAAACTTCTCTGCACTGGGAAACTCTTCTTGGCTTCTAGATGTCCTGCAATGTGTTGTTGACTGATTTCTCTGATTAAATCTTTGTTTTTCATGGCATGCTGCCGCTTTAATATTCCAGGGTGTTTCCTCACTATCCTTCTAATATTGCCTAGCCCATATATAGGTCACATTTGCTAGACAATGAATGTGGTAGAATTAACCTCTTCACCCGTCTTTTGGCTAAAGAAGATATTTAACACAAGCGATGGCGGTGATTTCCGCAGGGAACAGTAATTAGAACAATTGTTGGCTGCAGATCTGTTGAGTCATCACAGCTCACAGATTGCACTTGTTGCCTGGTATATTGGAATAAAGTATTTAGGCTATGCCTATATTGTGTTCTTGGTCTCCATTTAACATATATGGATGCCTAACGATGGCAACCAACACCCATAGGCCATTATGTTATCCGTCACGAGAAGCTCACAAAAACATGAGCGTCCATGGCTACCATGTTAAAAAGAAGTGGATTATAATTATCTATGGATTATCTGGGGAGCAATAAAGCATACCAGTCCATTTCTTGCACTGATTAACCTTTAATACTAATATAGACCCTAATCCTCCAAAGCATTGAAGTTACCTGTACAGAGGTCAGATGAGGTTAAAATGCTAGTTCCACTGTCTCCCTTGCTAATGCTCCAACTGTCGGTCACATGACCACAAGTCCACTTGGTCTGCAGCCTGAGCAGAGGGGAGTTGGTGACATCAATGAGAGTCGGTGTTGCAGCAGGGGAGAAGACAGCTATTCCTCTTAACCACCCATACACATGTATGCTCAGCTTGGATGCCAGGTTGAGAGTCAGGACCTCCATATACCAGATCAATAGTCAACCTTCTTTTGCCAAACTCAGTAAGCTCAACTGACATTGGTGTATAAAAGTGGTTAGAAACATTGGGATATTCGTAGAATAGCTCTGCAGGCCTGTCTGATAGGATATCACAATAAAACAAACTCTATATCATACTTGCTAACTAGGGGGATTCTAAAGAATAGAACAAAAAGTGTTTCATAAAGAGAAGAGTTTTTTCTTTATTCTCCCACCAATTTACAGTATATAGGGCATTCCCTTTGCACTACCACAGACAACACCTGAGAGCAGAGGAAATCGCAGGGATAGAGCTAAGTATATATGGCACCCAGAAGATTTCCAAGCTCTTCTGGGTGTTTCAGAGATATTGCCTTGTTTCATTCAGACAAGTATTTTGTATGTTAGAGGCAACTGTGTACTAATGTTAGACCAATACTACATTGCATAGGTCTCAACATACATAACATTTTTAGTTGATGGCCCCAGGAAATAAGTAGAGAGGGCACTATTTTGCTATCCCTCATTTTATTACCTAATAAATTTCCTCAATCTTTATGGGTCTTTGGATGCAACGCCTGAATGTGTGGATATAGATAGTTTCAGGTTCCTATAATAGTTAATCTGAGGTTTGGTTTATTTCAAAATGGCATCTGGCAAGATGCCTTAGCTTTAAAGGATCCCGCCGTGAATGTGCAAATAAGATTATTATTTTCCCTCTAGAACTATGTGCTTCATAAGTGGTGTATTAATTATTTGGCATGTATTGTGTCTAGTTGTCAAAACAATTTGCAGCTTATTTCCTCAATCAGCACAGAACAAATTTCACTATTCACAAATATGCAGGCGTGGGAGTTATTTTCCACACATTTCCTGATATTAAAACTTTGAAATATTTTCGGATATTATGTTATCTAAGCAATTTGCTGCCTATATCCTTATTTTTCATTGTTCCACCCTCTTAATATTGAGTATGGTGCCCTGCCCTTATCCTTCAATTACATAAATGTAGACCACCCATTGCACATTCTTATATATCTCCACCTGCAAGGATGAAATTAGCACACAAAGAGAGTTTTATCACTAGGGACATATTTAGTTTTGCTGAAGTCTGCATTTCTGCAATTTTCACGAAATTTTTCAAAGTTCACACAATGGAGCTTTGAATACCAGTTTTCTGGCATACAAGGCATGAAAAGTTACACATTTTGTTACACATTTTTACCATTTTGTGCCCAACTTACCACTTTTCAAAAAAGTCGGCAGAAAGGAGCGGGAATCTAGACTTACACCAGAAATCTACGCTAGTCCTTGAGGGCATAGATTTAATTTCTGACAAATGGGTCCTCCCTGCGGCTTACCAACAATTTGGGTGTGTCTTGCACCAACACCCAAATGGATTAAGACCAGCAGCCCAATGTTTGATAGGTTTGAAGATTCTTTAAAGAGGTAGTACCACAAAGCAAGTTATGACCTGTCTGCAGGATAGGTCATAACTTTCTGATCATTGGAGATTCGACTACTGGGGCGCCTCATGTAAATGAAGCAGCAAGTCATTCATTTTAAATGGGACTGCCAAGGATTGTTAAGTATAGACTTGATCATTCCCTCTCCGTGTCTTTGAAATTCTGAATTTTATATGGACAGCCCTCGGAAACACATTTCTCAAATAACCTGTTGCAATATAGGTCCATAAGTATAGGTATAAAATAAGGCATTTAAAAAGAAACTCAGTGAAAATAGTAGGGAAAGGGTAAATGGTAAAAAATACAAACCACAAGTGTAATACAGCATATCTTTGGATCTCTCCACGCTCCAATGTTGCTGGCTCTAATAACATTAACATATTGTAGGTCCTGAGTCAATCTTATTACAAGGGTCCTAGTCCTTGTCCCACCCCCTTCCCACCACCAACTCTATTCTGCTGGGATACCAGCCAAAAGGGACCAAAGCATGACATAGCATGATTAAAAACAATGGCTGCCCACTGTTTCAAAAGGGACGCCTGCTGTTCCCCAGAGAGGAGAAACTCCCTGTGTTAGTTTAACATGCCCTAATACGGCATGTAAAAAGGAATTGTTTAAAGCAGGCAAAGTCTATAATGCCAATATATTTGGTCTCTCATTATTGCTGAATCTCTTTATAAACTTTCATTCCCAACCACGTTGGGTTAAATTCTTCCTTTTTTTCTCAATTCAAAGGCACTATGTCAAGCGCTAGTCTACACTTCCCACTTCAAAAGGCAGGCCTGTAACCACAGACTTAGTTATTTCATAAAACAAATAAAAAGCCATTAATCGAGGAAACTTTTGATGTCTGTAAAATAATATATTTTGACAGTACAAAATCCAGAATCCTACCTTCTGGACTAGACCCTGAGTTCTCGAGTAGTTGGCATTATGCCTATCTATTGTTATGCTGTACATTTATGAACCTGATGTTTATGATCCCTTTGGAGGATATATTCCCTCTTATATGGCTTGGATCCAGGGAATTATTGTTCGTCTCTTAAAGTGAGCCAAGGGAAAAATCATTTGTTTTAATGGAAAAATATCAATGAGGGTCCAGGGGCACCCTGTAATTTTCCATTATGATTTCCTGTCCATAGTAATGAGTAATTGTGTCATGCACCAAGACTGTTATGAAGCGTGACAGTCCCGGATGACCTAAAAAGAATGGCACCGTTTATTATTAGCAAGGCTTTAGTGACAGATGAAGTTGTTAAGGTTTGTATGATCCCAATAATATTACATTCATATTTAGAGAGATCTGGTTTGGAGCCAGTTTAACCATACTAAAGAACTGGATTATGAGCAAAACTATGGAACTATGCAAACTGGAACAATTACAGTAAAGTGGATTGCTTGCAGAGACCATCATATTGCCCACCACGTATATACCATTTCATGGATAGGGATTGTCATAAATTGCCCCAGGGCCATTTACCCAATATCTGCAGGGAAGCAGTCAAGAATTACATTCTTTTCAACTATTTTAACACACAAGTCAAAGCTGGATCTCTTAGGGCTTCTATGTCTCCTTAAAGGGGTATTCCCACGAACATAACCAAATTTAAAATTGTAGATAAATAAAGGTTAAACATATTTCAAATATAAATAATTGAAAAATTTGCAGAGTTTTAAAGAATTTCTCTAATCATTTCAGTGGTGACACTATGGCACACTACTTGACACAATGCAGGAACTGTCTTTATTCTGAAATGTAGCTATGATTTCCCTGTTATGGCCAGGTTATCTTCTAGTACATGCACTGTTCCTGCCTGATAACCTGTCCACAATAAGGAAATCATGGCTGAGTTTCTGACAAGTCCCACATCATAGAAAGTTCCTGCATTCATAGAGGTATCCTTTGGAAACTGATCAAGACAACAGAATGTCACCACTAAGATGGTTGGAGAAAATCTCTAAAACGTTCTAGGCTAAGGCCCCATATAGCGAGCTGTATCTAAAAAAACGATGCAGAAAAGACCGTGGTGGAAATCCAGCGTTTCCACAGGTATAATTCACATGCTGCAATTTTCAAAAACGCGACCGTTTTTGAAAACACAGCTTTTTCACTGTGGATATTTTTTTGCAATGTGTGGATGGGATTAGCCACAATCCCATCCACTTTGCAGGTACTGTAAATGCAGCGTTTTTGCTGCAGCGTTTCCACGTTCTTAAAGTGGTTGCCTTTTTAGGCCACCTTTCCATGAACAGGGACAAATAATCCATACATGCCTTGCTAAGGATTCTGGGAATAGAATATGCAAATAAGTCCTCCTTGATGGAAAAAGCAAAACTTGCTCCAATGCCACCTTTTGGATCAATACCCACAACTTTTGTTGTGTGTCAAGTAGAATGCTATAGTTTACTCATATTCATTGGTCAACACATGTCTTTTTGTCCTTAGTGAACAGGAATTATTTGTCCTCTTTAAAGGGAACCTGTCACTTTAAACATGCAGTTTGATGTTCCAGAACTACATTATAGAACAGGAGAAGCTTAGTAGATTGATATACTGTATAGTTTTGTGGGATATGCAGTATAACTTGTGATTTATTGACAGAAATTCTTGTTCTTTCTATGCAGTAGGCGGTCCTAGTCATTGAACGACAGCTATGTCTGTATGTATGTATGGTCAGACAGTGAAGGCTTACTGCAATGTCTCCTCAATTACTTCTTGGTAACTTAGTAACCGGCACAATAATGAGCAAGAGGATTACTTTTCTTTTTGTGAGGAGACTTTACTGTACTAAAAAACAGGAGCTACATCCTAAGAAAATGACATTCGTTTTCATATTCTAGACTCAAGAGCCCCCATAAGCTCCATTGTATCTTTGTGGCACCATCAAACAATGTCACCATAGCATATTAACATCAATTCATTTTCTGTAGTGGTGAACTACAGATCACAATATGATGAATCAAAAAAAATCTCACTAATATTGAACCAAGTTGGTCTTGTAGAAGCCATACAACACACGCTTGGTGTATACTTGCGTAGAATACAATTACACTGATGAATTCGCATCCCACAAGATACTGTGTGCTATTTAACTTGCCACAACACATGCAACAACGGTGAAGATTCTCTCATAATACATATGGAAACATGACTGTGGTCTGGGTCAGCCTAATACTTTTCCAGATGGAGGTTCAGGAAGAACTCTAATATAACTTGGCATATGGAAACATTCTTGTCATTGAGCGGTTTTACTATAGATGTAGATGCAATCTCAGTGATACAATCTCAGGATGTAATGTGTGTATACTTTGCAAAGGCGAAGTCTACTTTGTGCTGTATCATTCTTGCTCCTTTCTACAAACAGTCTGATGACTCTCTACATTGTGTTCCAGAAGACCCTGAAAGGATTTATGAATATATAGGAGACTCATAGATATCATAGTACAGTTATAAGCAGAGATACCCTGCCAAATAAATGCATGAAAAACCTTTCTTCTAACATTTTAACTATGTTGAGTAGTGTTGTTCCATATGTGAGCACTTGCTGCTGAGGTTCCCTAAGAGATACGTAATAGAGAGTCATCTGAGCACCAACCTATAAGGAATGTTATATAATTTTACCTCAACAACAGATAAGTGGGACCGACAATGGGACACCTTGTCATGAGGTGTGACCCATCTAACAAGGGTAAATTGTCCAAAGCCGACAAACTGTTTACAGGTCAGTTTAAGAAACCTCTGAAGTGTTTTCCGAACATGTCAGAAGTTTGGATTGTTAGAGGTCTAAGTGCTGAGATCCCCATTGATTGCTACAATGAAAGGAGTAGGAGCCCTCATTTGAGTGCTGTGCCCCTTCATTTCTCTTAAGCTCTCCTCGGACAGCTGGACATGTGATGTATGCTGAGAACTTCTGGTTCTTTGTCTAAGAAGTCTCAGCACCCAGACTCCTACTGATCAAAACTGCTGACATGTCTTTAAGTATTGGGTCTTTTAAACACTCATGTAGCGTAGCCATTACACATCTATTAAAAGTGTGTGGTCAAGTGGATATGTCCCATTCTGTTGTCCAAGACAACAACTCTCATTAAAAGAGTACAATAAGTGCAGTCATTGCTTTCTGTTATTCTAGTCTGTTCTGTTCTATTCGGATTACATCTTGATATAGGCAGTCATTGTTCTCTGTTAACTATCTAAGACATTGGCCAGATTTAGTGTTTTTTTTTGTTTTTTTAGCAGACCATGTAAATATCCCCATTAGCTATTAATATTACAAAAAATAAAATGTCGAACTGGCAAGCAGGATATGTTACCCTTCTTTTGATGGGGTGGGGTGTTGACATGCTACAATAGGAGCTTCCCATTTGAATCTCCATTTTTCCATAGACATGACCTACAGTCCAGTAAAATCCATAGAGTATCACTGTGGAGGAGTAATGATTGTAGTGACTCTTTACGGAATTACTCACAAGTATAACTCACAACTGTGTGAAAGCCCAAATTTATAACCAGGTGTCATCATTCTTGCCTTTGCTCCTGGCTTCTTATCTAGAGTGCAGAGTACACATGAGTTATAAGGAAGCAAAGGAGAACAAATCTGGGACATCTGTAAAAATTACAGGAATTTCACCCATACATACTCAAACCTGCATACTGCCACTGTGAAATCATCTTTCATGGGTAAAAATATGCAATATCCCACACACAATGTGAATGTCCTTTATTCTTCTTTTGTGCTCCATTCTTGCTGTAATACATGAAATATTTCTCATTGTCTGTGGTTTTCTTGTTTAACCAATAAGGACTTATTACCTCCATGGAATCTTATAACTTTTGAAGCCTGACATAAAAAAGAAAATTGTTTACCAGATCTAAACCATGATTTAAGGAGGTTACGGGTCAAGCTAGAATATCTGAGGTTAGGCCACCCATTCAGCTCAATACTGAAGTGAGTCTGCAATTGAAATTCATTTCCCTCTGTTTGTAGTATTAGCAAGTGAACCAAATAATCAAAAAAAAATCTATGTAACTGACTTTCCAGTTCCATACAACTTTTTGTAAGCATCGCTCCTATATTAGAAGGTTGGGACTGAATAAAACATCCAAATTTAATAATTAAATGTGTGTCCCAATACTTTTCTTCATATAGTATATGGATATATTCAGAACATATAGACAATTCAATAATAAGACAAAATTCATCACTGGTTAAGCACAGTAAACACAGTCAGGCAGATTTACTATTGTGGTTATGACTTGACCCTGGCGTAAAATGCACAAAAATGCATTTTGGCACATTTTGGTGCATTTTGGTGCATCTAGTTTGAGA
This sequence comes from Leptodactylus fallax, assembly GCA_947044405.1. Classification (NCBI taxonomy): domain Eukaryota; kingdom Metazoa; phylum Chordata; class Amphibia; order Anura; family Leptodactylidae; genus Leptodactylus; species Leptodactylus fallax. The sequence continues at coordinate 1,514,761 of CAMRHE010000334.1, forward strand.
TCACATATTTTGAGACTCACTAGACAAAAGGGATGTGGCTTTGTAAGAAAGGGTGTGAATTCATTGAAAAAGGGGCATGGCTTAAGATATAACAAAATGCACCAAATTGTACCAAAATGTGGCTTAAAATTCTGGCCCAAAGAAGCATTTGTTACTGTATTAGGTAATTTCTATTTATGCAATTTCCCAGTATAGTGGTGAATGTCATATTCAGAAGTATAAACAGTAATGGAATTTATGAAAAGCTGTAGACCTGACAACAAGTCTTTACCTCCTCTGTGAGATTATTGTTATAGATACCCACATTCTGAGGATAGAAGAAATCTGTCATTAAAAGATTACATGTCATATGACATACTGTTTCATACTAGAAGCCACAGTCATGAAGGTTGTGCTAGAACAGATTCTTATTGTGGGGAATGAACTGAATAGAATTCTGTAGAAACCACAAAGGAAAGTGCATTCAACAAGAGGGGGAGATGCTGGGGCTAAACCTACAGAGAAGGTGTGATGAAATTTGAGGTTTGTGATCACAAATGCATGTGACGTTCTTTGTCCCTTACAGGCATGTGAAACATACTTGTATGCTCTTGTAAGCTTTGTCTCATTGGGCCCTAACCTTTAACCTACCAACTCAATAGATTTGTGCAATGTAGAACAATGGTGACCATTCTATCCACACAATGGCTGGAGAACCTCTCAGTGGTAGTAAAAAAAATTGAAGTAAATTGTCATTTAACCCAAATATTGCAAAATATAACCTGTTGTCAAATGTCAAAGACTTCTTTCAGAATGAACTTCTTTCAAAATTTTGAGGGTTGCTTCCAAAATTAAAGAAAAGCTATATTTTGTGGATGTGAATTCACTAAGAAATCTGAAATCTACAAACACGTCAGCAATAAGTATTTGTTATATGTGAACCGAGAGCAAGGCAGGTGGTTTGGACTCCGCAACCAGAAATGAACGCACACGCGGTAGTTCAAGAAAAAAATATATATTTACTATAAGTTAATAAAGGCTAGTTAAAGGTAAAATGACAGGGCTAAAGACAAGCAAAATATACAATATAGCATGAACAATTTCAAGGCAAATTCTGCAATGGTTTCTACTTTTACTCTGTCCACTTCTGCAGTATGGACACTGAATGAACAATATACTCAAAACTATCCCTAACTGACCCTGACTTCACATTTGGGTGCACCCCCTTTTCCCCAGTGGTCCAGGTGGACCGCTTACAGTCCGTAGAAGCGCGCGGTGGGGCCCAAAGTCGGTCCTTTCTTTTATAGTGAAGCGTCCTCTCCTCACGGTTATCAGGATCTTGGGAGAAATGAAGTCCTCTTTAACAGACAGGGAAACCAACTGAATGCAATGTAATCCAACAGCAGATTCCACTCAGCACACTGACAGTCCTGCCGAATCCATACACTGAGCTGGGATGTAAACCGGGATTTAGCAGGTGCTGTCCAGTACATCAACAGCACTGCGAGTCTCTATCTGTGGTATCCAAATACACAGTCACAATGTCAGTCTCACTGATCAGCCACTGAGCACAGTTCCTTTCACGTGGACTCACTAGTCCTGTTGTCTCTTTACACTCTGTTTGTCTCTGGACCAAGATACAGCTTAGCTGTACAGAAAAATCTCCACACCAGTTCAATACAACACTTGCCAAGATGGCTGCTGCTCTCTGTCTCGTCACTTCCTGCTTCTCTGCTCACACTCTGTCTGCAGAACAGGCAGGCTGACATAAAAGGGGGGGGGAGGGGGGGGTCTCACTCCAGCATCATGTCACAATTACAATGGCTGCTGTCTTAAAGGAACAGAATCACAGAAATACATTCAACATTAACAGTTTATACAGACAAATAAAGTTTAGGACAACATTGGCTGTCTCTTACATATTCCCCCCCACTTTAAGATTGGCAGTCCCTGCCTATGACTGTATATCCAGAGGGTTGTACTTTTATGCACAGAGTGGTAGTATACCGATGTATGGCAGGACAAACAAACTCATCCTGCGCATACCGAACAGGGGGAATACCAGCATTTGGCCTAGTGGTCCGTCTGAGGACCGGTGGTATATTATGGGGTGCTGCAGCTATGGGCTGAGAAGGACCAGCGGATTCCGCACCAGAGGGGGCACAGGCCGCAGATACAGTAGTCACAGGTGGAACATCCCCAGGAGCAGGGATCGGCCAACAATCATCCTCCTCGTCGGAGGCCCATTCCGCACCTCCATTCTCTGACTGTGGGAGCTCATTCACATTGGCAGGCCCATCGTGATTTGTCCCTTCAGAATGACACAGGCGCAACATATTTTGGTGAAGTACTCTAACACAATCAGTTCCTTCTTTCTGGACCTGGTACACTGGCCCATTCGCATACTTGCGGCCAACAACACGATACGGCAAAGCCTCCCATCTGCTTTCCAATTTCCCTTGGGGTTTCTTGACACGAACTAGCACCAGGTCGCCTGCTTGCAATGGTGCTTCTTGCACTGGGGTCTTATCAGGATGGGGATGTTCTTGCAGGCGCTGCCGCACCAATCGATGGATCGTCTCAAGTCTCTGCCGATGCGCCCGCACCCAAGAGGTTGGATCCCTCGGAGGGAACCCATCCACATCATTCAACTGTAATTCTCCTATACTTCGCCCAGACCGCCCAAAGAGAAGTGTATAAGGAGAGTACCCCGTTGTAGAATGGACCTGATTGTTATAGGCCCACACCATTTCAGACAAGAACTGAGGCCACTGTAACTTCTTGTCTTCCTCCAGAGTCCGCAGCATCTGTAGCAGAGTTCTGTTGAATCTTTCACAGGCCCCATTTCCCTGAGGGTGGTATGGAGTCGTGTGCGACTTCTTTATCCCGTAGATACGTTGAACTTCTTTCATTACGTGTCCCTCAAAGCAGGCGCCCTGGTCGGAGTGGATGCGTTGGGGGCACCCATATACTCGAATGAAATCTTGGCACAGAGCACGAGCTGCTGACTCAGCTGTCTGGTCCTTGGTGGCGGTTACCACCGCAAATTTGGTGAAGTGATCCACCATTACGAGGCAATACTGGTGTCCGCTATTGGATGGGCCCACCATTAGATAGTCTATCATGACGATTTCTAAAGGTTCCTGGGTCACGATGGTTTGCAGGGGAGCTCTCTGTTCTATTGCCTTATGGATCTCACAAGTTCGACAGCTGCGGCATACTTCTTCGACCATTTGACGAAGACCAGGGCAGTAAATCAGTCGCTGTAACCAACGAAAGGTCTTCTCATGACCAAAATGTCCATTCTTATTATGAGCCTCAACTGCCAAGGAGCGAGCCAGTTCACTAGGCACCACAATTTGGTATCGAATGTCGATCTCAGAAGGTAAATAGATCTTTCGGCATAGCACTCCATTTTTCATCTCCAACTTTTCCCACTGACTCAAAACAGATAATATCTCACGTGTCAGTCGTTCTCTTTCCTCTCTACAGGGCTTCTGGCCTTTCTCAACACACTTGATCATCTGCGCCAGCCCCTCATGGGTCTGTTGTATCTGTGCCCATTCCTGTCGTGAGGGACCAAAGAAAGGAGCCATTTCAGTCCCCTCCATCTCAAACTGATTAGTGGCGGTCAAGGCCTGTGAAAATCTGCTGAAATCGGGCACCTCCACATGCTCCAACTCATGATCCACGTCTTCTGTGGGGGTCTGGGCAGTTACCCTAGAAAGTCCGTCAGCATTCTGGTTCTCTGTCTTGGACCGATACTTAATGCGGTAATTGAATGTAGACATTCGGGCTATCCACCTCTGCTCTAACGCCCCGAGCTTGGCATTTTCCAGGTGAGCTAGTGGGTTGTTGTCAGTCAGTACTAAAACTTCAGCACCGGTCAAATATTCAGAGAATTTCTCGGTCATGGCCCATACCAGTGCCAACAGCTCCAATTTAAATGAACTATAATTCTCGGGGTTTCTTTCAGAATCTCTCAAAGACCGGCTGCCGTACGCTATGACCCTCTCCTGGCCATCCTGAAGCTGGGAAAGCACTGCTCCAAGACCATACAGGCTTGCATCTGTATATAGCTGGAACGGCAAGTGGTAATCAGCATATGCCAAGATTGGGGCTGTTGTCAGTGCATCCTTCAATGCCTGGAAGGCTTGTTCCTGTTCAGGTCCCCACTTCACGGACCGGTTCTTTGGACCACCGGATGTGCCTCGTAGGAGAGCATTAAGTGGTGCTGCTACCTTGGCGAAATCCTTAATAAACCGTCGATAGTAACCGGCTACTCCAAGGAACGCCCTCACTTCTCGCAGGGTAGTCGGTATCGGCCAATCTTGAACAGCCGCTATCTTGTCTCTTGATGGTCTCACCCCTTCTCCTGATACGCGGTGACCCAAGTAATCAATTTCAGATTGGAACAACCGACATTTACTGGGTTTCAATTTGAGCCCATGTTCCCGCAATCTTCGAAATACTTGCCCCAACTGGTGGAGATGGTCTTCAAAGGTCGCAGAATACACTATAATGTCATCCAAGTAGATGAGAGTGAACTCAAAGTTGAAGTCACCGAGACATTTCTCCATCAACCGCTGAAACGTTCCGGGTGCATTTGTCAACCCGAAGGGCATCCGGTTAAATTCGTATAGTCCCATGGGCAAGATGAATGCCGTCTTCTCCTTGTCTTTTGTGGCCATCGGCACCTGCCAATACCCACTAGCCAGATCTAGTGAGGAGAAGTACCGGGCTCTCCCTAGCGCTGAGAGGGACTCCTCAATCCGTGGCAAGGGGTAGGAATCTCGTACGGTGCAAGCGTTTAACTTCCGATAGTCTACGCAAAATCGGATGGACCCATCTTTTTTTCTTACTAACACCACAGGAGCCGCCCAGGGACTCTGGCTTTCTTGGATGATCCCACCCTGTAGCATCTTAGCTAACAGTTCTTTCACTTCCTGATACAACTGTGGAGGAATTTGTCGGTAGCGCTCTCTAATTGGAGGGGTGTCTCCTGTGGGAATCTCATGGTAGATCCCTGTGGTACATCCAAAATCTTCAGCATACCGTGCAAAGGTGGCTCGGTTCTCCCACAACAGCTCATCTACCTTCTGCACCCATTCCAGAGAACATGAACTTACATCCATCTTCATCTGTTCTCGAATTGCACAGCCATTCCATTCAGAGGTGGGTTCCTCATCTTCTCCCATGGACACAGTTACGGTCCACTCATCCCTTTCAGTCGGCTTCAGCTGCATTGGAGTTACTTTCCTTACTTCCTCCGGAGTCACATAGATGTTAGCCAGCAGCCTCCCTGGGGTCAGGTCCACACTCTGGTCCTGAGTGTTTACACATCGAAGTGGTACTCTTCCATTGCGAACTATTGCAAAGGAATGGGCCACTAGCGGATCAACACCTCCTTCGGCTGCCTGCAGTGGTTCTACCAACACAGCTATGCCCTCTAGTTTCCGACAGGTGCCTACGGGCATGGACACTATTGTCTCCCGACTGGGTGGCAGTGTAACTTTTGTATGCAAAGGAACTGAAATTCGAGCCAGAGGACGATGTGCATCTGAACTTTTCTGTAAGCCACATGTCCGGATCAGCCGCTGGAAAGCTGTTTGAGTAGGCCGATGGGTGGTGGTTTCTTTCCAATAACCGTGACCTTTCTTTTCAAAGAGGATCTGATCTAATTCTTTTAACACATTCATCCCCAAAATGACAGGGACCTTTACTTCATGTGACTCCTGTACCACCACAATGCCTTTCCTACCTAGATCTTGGCCACATACCCGGACATTCATCCAGGCCACTCCCACGACCGGAACTGGTAACTGGTTAGCTGCGACCACTCGTACGAATGTATGGGGATCATATTTCACATGTTGCCGGAAGTACCGTTCATAACAGTCTCTACTCAAGGTCGTTACTTGGGAACCCGTGTCAATCATCCCGGTAACCGGAATACCCTCCATTTCCACCTGTATGACAGGACTTGCAGCGATCAGGTCATCATCAGGGCATTCTCCCCACATAGTCTCCTTGTCAGTCTCCCCTACTACACGCCCTTCAGCAGCAGGGGAATTCAGTTTAACGGCGGTCTCTCATAAGTTTGTCGCTGCTCTGGACATCTAGCAGCAACGTGGCCCATCCGTCCACACTCCCAGCAGCGTATCCCCCGTCGTTCTGGCCATCTGTTTGGGCCCCTTCGGTAAGCCCCTTCGATTTCTCCTGAGCACTGCACTAAATGATTTGGACCTCTTCGGTAGATCCTATCCTCACCCCTCCAGCGGGGTGGTGGGTGATTCTGACTTGCTGGGTGTGGATGGCTCACCCTTTCATCTCCAGTCTTCTGGAAGTCTGCAATTTTCATAGACTGCTCATCACAACGAGTGTGCAAGTGTTCCATTTGTTCTTGCAGTTTCTGCATTACTGTGAGAATTTCTTTAACCGTCCCTTTTTCTACTGTCTCTGAGCCAGAACTAGCCCCCTGTGACAAAGTAACTCCAACTGCGGTCTGCGGCCTCGGGACCATACTATTGGCACGGGAGATGGCCTCTACCTGTACATCATGGAATTTAGCATCAGTCTCTCGTCGTATAAAATCCTGCATAGTCACAGTTAAACTGCCGTCACGTATCCCCAGGACAAACTGGTCACGGAGAGTCCGATCAGGGTTACAGAAGGCTGGCGAGCCCCCTCTTTCCTTCCTTTGAATATCTCGGAGCAGTTCTTGTAGGGCATTTGCATATTGGGGAAGGCTTTCATTCTCCTGTTGTACCCTCTGGAAGAACCGAGCCTGCAGAGACCCCAGCAATGCAGTTTCTCCATAGATGGTTTCTAGAATCTGGACTACTTGCTCAAATGTCTGCCTTTGTTCAAATGGCCTCAGTATCACCGTGGTCTTAGCATCCCCTTGTAATGTCAATATTGCTAGCTCTACTAGTACTTCTGGTGCGGTCTGGTACATTCGCTGTATCATTCGTATCTGTTCCACCCACATACTCACTGACATATTATTGCCATCAAATTTAGCTAACTGACTCATTATAGCCCCTGCTGGCATTCTTCCTCCAGCACCATTCTCCCGAACGGGTGCGTCACCGTCCATTCTGGTAAGCGGATCCTGCCGACTACGCCAATTTGTGAACCGAGAGCAAGGCAGGTGGTTTGGACTCCGCAACCAGAAATGAACGCACACGCGGTAGTTCAAGAAAAAAAATATATATTTACTATAAGTTAATAAAGGCTAGTTAAAGGTAAAATGACAGGGCTAAAGACAAGCAAAATATACAATATAGCATGAACAATTTCAAGGCAAATTCTGCAATGGTTTCTACTTTTACTCTGTCCACTTCTGCAGTATGGACACTGAATGAACAATATACTCAAAACTATCCCTAACTGACCCTGACTTCACATTTGGGTGCACCCCCTTTTCCCCAGTGGTCCAGGTGGACCGCTTACAGTCCGTAGAAGCGCGCGGTGGGGCCCAAAGTCGGTCCTTTCTTTTATAGTGAAGCGTCCTCTCCTCACGGTTATCAGGATCTTGGGAGAAATGAAGTCCTCTTTAACAGACAGGGAAACCAACTGAATGCAATGTAATCCAACAGCAGATTCCACTCAGCACACTGACAGTCCTGCCGAATCCATACACTGAGCTGGGATGTAAACCGGGATTTAGCAGGTGCTGTCCAGTACATCAACAGCACTGCGAGTCTCTATCTGTGGTATCCAAATACACAGTCACAATGTCAGTCTCACTGATCAGCCACTGAGCACAGTTCCTTTCACGTGGACTCACTAGTCCTGTTGTCTCTTTACACTCTGTTTGTCTCTGGACCAAGTTACAGCTTAGCTGTACAGAAAAATCTCCACACCAGTTCAATACAACACTTGCCAAGATGGCTGCTGCTCTCTGTCTCGTCACTTCCTGCTTCTCTGCTCACACTCTGTCTGCAGAACAGGCAGGCTGACATAAAAGGGGGGGGAGGGGGGTCTCACTCCAGCATCATGTCACAATTACAATGGCTGCTGTCTTAAAGGAACAGAATCACAGAAATACATTCAACATTAACAGTTTATACAGACAAATAAAGTTTAGGACAACATTGGCTGTCTCTTACATGTACCATTAGCAGATGTGTCCATAAACACAGCTGTTTTATGACCTTATGCCGGGGTGCAGCCTGGGGGCTACATTTAATGTGTGATGCCATTCAGTGAGACCCCCCCCAACCATCTGGTCACAGATATGCCTATCTGTGACTGGTGACTGCTTACATATATTTTCCACGTCAGAGAAAGAGGAGTTGTGTGAGAGCAGAAAATGGGTTACCTTGTAACCATTTCTGGGAACGCCATATATTAAGAGAATAGGGGTCTCCTCCAGAAATGAGTAGATGATGTGGGCATGCATGCATGTGGCTATCTTTATAGTAGCTCATGAGAGTACTTCTTGAGTAACACACATGAATTACAATGGAGAGAGCCACATGCATGCTCTCATGACCAGGGTATTGCCAAGTCGCCCGCTCTTCTCTGTTTTCTTTACCTAAAATAAATACTCGACAACGATGTTGGATTAAATTGGCCACAGCAGCCAGTTTATTAAATAAAATAATTTAACCATTTAAATGCCACAACAAATATTCCCCAAAACACAGTAAATAACCCGACCCGACGACGGAGGACCTCGAGGCCCCAAAACCCAAAATGTTAACCCCATACTTCCTGAGCACCAGCTGTTACCTCTAGCCATTCCACACCAGCTCAGGGGCACCTATTTAAATAAATCTGCTCGGTGCTCTATTTCCTAAGGCCATAAAGCCCTTAATACCCTTTAACCCTACCGGAGCCATCCAGCCACAGTCCAAATGGTCTGGGGAGTCCAGCCCCTACCGCGGGGCCCTCCCCACCACGACCATTTCCGATATCCCAGCCTCGAGGACCCCCACCGCCAAGGCCACTGTGACAGAACATCCCGACTAAAACGACCCGTTCACTGAACCAAACAAAAAAGGGGTGGGTGGGCGGGGGCTTCACTCACTCCCTGCTTTCTCTAAAGTGGCGGGAATCTTCCCGCCTTCACTTTAAATACTCCCTCCCCCAACCCCCCCTTTCCCAGTTCCCTCCCCTACGCTTCCTCTAAATGGCCAACTTAACCCTTTCCTGTACCCTCAGCTTATGCTCCTGGCTAAACTCCTGTCATGCAGGCCTCCCCTTCCATCCTTCGTCCTCGGTCCGGCCTCACTTGACCAGGGTATTGCCAAGTCGCCCGCTCTTCTCTGTTTTCTTTACCTAAAATAAATACTCGACACCGATGTTGGATTAAATTGGCCACAGCAGCCAGTTTATTAAATAAAATAATTTAACCATTTAAATGCCACAACAAATATTCCCCAAAACACAGTAAATAACCCGACCCGACGACGGAGGACCTCGAGGCCCCAAAACCCAAAATGTTAACCCCATACTTCCTGAGCACCAGCTGTTACCCCTAGCCGTTCCACACCAGCTCAGGGGCACCTATTTAAATAAATCTGCTCGGTGCGCTATTTCCTAAGGCCATAAAGCCCTTAATACCCTTTAACCCTACCGGAACCATCCAGCCACAGTCCAAATGGTCTGGGGAGTCCAGCCCCTACCGCGGGGCCCTCCCCACCACGACCATTTCCGATATCCCAGCCTCGAGGACCCCCACCGCCACAACGCCCACCGATGACCTCCTTATCGGCGGGCGTCCCGCCACACCCCTAGAGCTGTCTCAATGCCCTGCTGCAATCCCAGGCACCACATGTCAATACCCACGGCGTTCAAATGAACCCCGTCCCTTCTCCAAAATGCACCCTCCCCCCGATTCCAATTCACTATGGCGCACTGAGACCGCTCCATTCCGTGCCATAAACCTCCCAATTGCCCTATTCACCTTAATACGGGCTTTGTTCACACGTTCCACCGACCGGGCCGCCCTCCACACTTTCCTTGGCACAATATCCGACCATACTGTTACCAATCCCGGAAACATCGCCCAGAGCCGCAATAAGTCGAATTTGATATCGTTAATCAGCTCCCGAAAAGGGCGGACCCCCAAATCGTTACCTCCAACATGCAGTACCAGTATGTCTGGAGGTCTATCCAGCCTCACGAAGCGATGAAACTCCGCGAGCACCCTGCCCCACACCATCCCCCTTAAGCCTAACCAGCGCAACCGCACCTCCCCTCGCGCAAAACCCAACTGCCTACCGTCTGGTCGCACCGCCGCCCGCACTGCGCCCCAGAACACAAAGGAATGGCCCATCAACCAAACCAAGCACGGCTCAGCACCTGTAAAACATCAAAAGCAACATAACAATAACAGGCCCCAGGCAATAACACACCCGCTCGAACAAAAACCCCCTCTTCCTAACCCACCTACCTGCGGACCTCCCCCCGATACAAAATGTGTTTTTGTTCAGACCAGCCCCCCCAAACGGACATATGACCTAAAACGCACTGATTCCCATCGGCCGATGCGCTGAATTACGGCCTCCCCCAAACCCCCTCCGGGCTGCCTCCGTAGCTGCCCCAATACGGAAGGAGTGACCACTAAAATACTCCTCCCCCAAACCCAGATAACACAAACATCGCCGAAAAACTCCCAAGAATTGAAACCTGGACAAAAACGACCCATCCTCATGGACCAGGAGGGGGCCTGTCGCCCGACCCCTGTCCGAACAATAAGACCTCAAGCAACTAACAGGACACATCAAACACCCTGGCACCGCAAACAGCCGCACCGCACACCCCCGGCCTTCCTGGTCCGTCTTCGAACGCCTTAACCTAAACTCCACCCTGTCCTCGTACAGGCTCACATCCTCCCAAAACACACCCCCCGGACGAGTCCGGGATCCACTCACCAATTCCCCCCAACCGCAAGGCTCCAAAAAAGGCGAGCGAAAACGCCGCCCTGAACAGCAAGACCTCCCACGGGCTCGCCCCCAACCGTCCCCAAAGCGGAGCCCAAGCCCAGCAGTATGGAAAAGGACACCGGTCTGCGCGTGTCTTTCGCCGCCTTGAAACGGCGCCAACCTTTTACCGCCTGCCGCACCAGAAACGACTTCGTAAAGTCCGGCATCCCCCTACTCTTAAACCCGAAGGTTAAACCCGCTAAACACGTATTCAACCTAGAAACTGTCCACCCCGACTCCTTACAATGCCCCACGAATAATAATAACGGCATCTCGAAATCCTCTGTCTCCACCCCCAAAGAACCCAACCACTGCTCCCACTGTTCCCAGGCTTTCGTATAGGCCGCCCATGTACCGTCCACCAAAGATGCCCGAATCAAACACTCCGCCGCCCGACCGGCATGGTCCACAACTCCGTCGGCCACCGCGTGCCGTTCTCGTCTGCCTCCGGCACCAACCTCCTGAAACGATCCCACTGCAAACGAGAGAGGGCGTCAGCCACATCATTCTGCACCCCTGGGACATGGACCGCTACAATCCAAACATTCAACCTCAAACATTCCAACACCAATCGCTGCAAAACCCGAACCACCGGCGGCGACGCAGCGGACAACCGATTTATCGCCTGCACCACCCCCAAGTTGTCGCAATGAAAGCGAATCTTCTTATTACGGAAAATTTCCCCCCACACTACCACCGACACCAGAATAGGAAATAATTCTAACAAAGCCAGGTTCCTGACCAGCCCCCCCGAAACCCACTCGTCCGGCCAAGAACCTACGCACCAACTACCCTTAAAATATGCCCCAAACCCTACGCTCCCGGCCGCGTCCGTAAAAAGCTCCCATTCCCCTGCTACCACTCCCTCCTCCATCCACAGTGACCGCCCATTATATTGTTCTAAAAACGAATCCCAAACCCGCAAATCTTCTCTCAACTCCCACCCCAACCGGATAAAATGCGCGGGAACGGACACACCAGCCGTTGCCGCTGCCAACCGTCGAGAAAACACCCTTCCCATTGGTATAATTCGTGAAGTTCAATTTGCCTAAAAGAGACTGCAATTCCCTTAATCGCAGCTTTTTTAGCCGACATGCCCTCTGAACCTCCGTCCGCAACCCACATAACTTATCCTCTGGAAGACGACACTCCATACGGACCGTGTCAATGGTAATACCCAAAAAACTGAGAACCGTCGCGGGACCCTCAGTTTTTTCACGCGCTAGTGGCACCCCAAAATCTGCCGCCACCCGTTCCACCGAATGCAGCAAGACCGAGCAAACGGAGGAATCCCCCGGACCAATGCAAAGAAAGTCATCCAAGTAGTGAATGACCGAGGCCCACCCAGAAACGTCCCGGATGACCCATTCCAAAAACGAACTAAACTTTTCGAAATAGGAACACAACAATGAACAGCCCATTGGCAAGCAACAGTCGACAAAAAACCCGCCCCCCCCAAAAACAACCCAACAAGTGCTGACTATCTAGATGCACCGGCAGCAGCCTAAATGCCGCCTCGATGTCAGTCTTCGCCAACAACGCCCCCCGGCCAAAACGCCGAACCCAGAAAATCGCCGCATCAATAATAATAGTCCTTTAATAGTCCCACAATGGGGAAATTCAGTGTGTTACAGCAGCAAAGATAAGCAGATACAAATACAAATACAACATGTACAGGAATATTCCAAGGTGAGAGGCATTACATTGATAGCAGACAGACAGATAGGGCGTAGCAGGGGGGGGGGGGGATTTAACAGGCAGAGAGATATTTTCAGTTCTCTGTGTGTAATGATCTCCGCTTAGGTCGGTGTTGGTTGTACAGCCTAACCGCGGTGGGGAGGAAAGACTTCCGATAGCGCTCCTTCTCACACCTAGGGTGGAGCAGTCGGTCACTGACAGTACTGCTCAGCGCGATCACAGTCTCATGCATGGGATGGGACTTCTTCTTCTGCATGGAGCTCACCACGGACAGTATCCTTCTGTCACCCACCACCTGCACTGGGTCCAGTGGGCTCCCCAGGACAGAGCTGGCCCTTCTAATCAGCTTGTCAAGTTTATTTCTGTCCCTGGTTGATATACTGCTCCCCCAGCAGGCCACTCCAAAGAAGATGGCTGATGCCACTACCGAGTTGAAGAAAGTTCTAAGAAGTGCCCCCCGGATTCCAAAGGCTCTCAGTTTCCTAAGCAGGTAGAGCCTGCTGTGGCCCTTCCTGTACAGGGCCTCCATATGATCTGCCCAGTCCAGCTTATTATTAAGGAGCAAACCCAGGTACTTATAGGTGTTCACAATCTCGATGCCCGTCCCCAGGATGTCCACTGGTTTAGGAGGGCTTCTGCCTTTGCGGAAGTCCACCACCATCTCCTTGGTCTTCCCCGCGTTAATCTTCAGGTGGTTCCGGTGGCACCAGTCCACAAAATCCTGGTTCAGTTCTCTGTACTCCCTGTCATCATCATCTGTGATGAGACCCACTATTGCAGAGTCGTCAGAATACTTCTGTAGGTAGCAGCTGGATGAGTTGCACCTAAAATCTGCAGTGTACAGTGTGAAGAGGAAAGGGGCGAGAACCGTACCCTGAGGTGCCCCCGTATTACAGATCACTGTACCTGACACACAGTCTCGGGCTCTCACGTATTGAGGTCGATTTGTGAGGTAGTCTAGGATCCAGTTGGAGAGGTGGTGGTCCACTCCAGCAAGGCCCAGCTTGTCCCTCAATAACCTGGGCTGTATGGTGTTAAAAGCACTGGAGAAGTCAAAGAACATTATTCTCACTGTGTTCCCTGGTTTCTCCAGGTGAGACAGAGCCCTGTGCAGAAGATGGATGATGGCATCATCTACCCCAATGCCCGGCCGATAAGCAAACTTGAGGGGGTCCATAGCGGGGCTCACTAGAGGGCGGAGATGTGTGAGAACCAATCTCTCCAAGATCTTCATCAGGTGGGATGTCAGTGCTACAGGTCTGTAGTCGTTGAGGTCCATAGGGTGGGGTTTCTTTGGAACTGGTACCACACAAGAAGATTTCCATAATTCAGGGACTATTTCCTGCCTCAGGCTCATATTATACATATATGTAATTATACCACACAGCTGGTCCCCACAAGTCTTAATTAGCCTTGCACTGATGTCATCTGGCCCTCCGGCTTTCCTCGCCTTGATCTTTTTCATCTCCTTCCTCACCTGGGCCCGTGTGAAGGTCAGACTGTGGCCAGATAAAGATGGATTTCTGGATTTACTGGTCTGTTGGGAAGTGGCCGCATGGGGAGAAGTCATTGTGGTGGGGGGAGCTGAAGGACATGCTGGGGTGGGAGGAGCTGGTGTGTGATCAAATCTGTTGAAGAATAGGTTTAGTTCATTAAGCCAGTTAACATCTGCCTCAATCTGGCAGACAGACTGTTTATGACCCGAAATTGACTTAAGCCCCTCCCAGACCCCCCTTATGTCTTTTCTTTCCATTTGCTTTTCCATTTTTTCTTTATAACTGGATCAAATGAAGTATACGCCACCGAACACAACTCGGGGTCGATCCCGTCATTAACAGACGCCCCCTTTGGGAATGACAGATGGTGAATAAGCCGAAACTTATTCGGCTCCTTCTTTGGGACCACCCCTAAAGGAGATACCCGCAAGTTCGGCAAGGGAGGCTCCGGAAACGGTCCCGCCATGCGCCCCAGGTCCACCTCCTTCCTCAGCTTTTCTGAGACCACCTCCGGATGCTCCCGTGCCGACCTCAAATTCCTAACAACCCCTGAAACCGCCGCCTCAACAAACGGTATCCGAAAACCCGACTCGAACCCCTCCGACAACAAGGCCGCCGCCTCCTTTCTGGGTACCTATTTAGAAATGGCGCCATCCTTTCCAGCCGCACCGGAGTCGCCCCCCTTCCCAGCCCCATCTGAACCCTTCTGCTTGGAGCGGAAGCACCGGTTGGCTCCATGGGTGCCCCCACAAGAGGAGCACTCATACTTAAACTTACACTTGGAGCCGAACTTACACCCCCCTTCATTAAATGAGAAACAGAGTCCCTTCTGTGCGGTGACCGAGCGCCCCCGAAGACTCGGGGCCCCCCGGTCCCCCCTGGAAAGGACGCGCCCCCGCCCTCGCTTGCGCCATAATCCTCAGCCATAATAATAATAATATAATAATAATAGTCCTTTAATAGTCCCACAGTGGGGAAATTCAGTGTGTTACAGCAGCAAAGATAAGATAAGCAGATACAAATACAAATACAACATGTACAGGAATGTTCCAAGGTGAGAGGCATTACATTAATAGCAGACAGACAGATAGGACGGAGCGGGGGGGGGGGGGGGGGGTTTAACAGGCAGAGAGATATTTCAGTTCTCTGTATGTAATGATCTCCGCTTAGGTCGGTGTTGGTTGTACAGCCTAACCGCGGTGGGGAGGAAAGACTTCCGATAGCGCTCCTTCTCACACCTAGGGTGGAGCAGTCGGTCACTGACAGTACTGCTCAGCGCGATCACAGTCTCATGCATGGGATGGGACTTCTTCTTCTGCATGGAGCTCACCACGGACAGTATCCTTCTGTCACCCACCACCTGCACTGGGTCCAGTGGGCTTCCCAGGACAGAGCTGGCCTTTCTAATCAGCTTGTCAAGTTTATTTCTGTCCCTGGTTGATATACTGCTCCCCCAGCAGGCCACTCCAAAGAAGATGGCTGATGCCACTACCGAGTTGAAGAAAGTCCTAAGAAGTGCCCCCCGGATTCCAAAGGCTCTCAGCTTCCTAAGCAGGTAGAGCCTGCTGTGGCCCTTCCTGTACAGGGCCTCCATATGATCTGCCCAGTCCAGCTCATTATTAAGGAGCAGACCCAGGTACTTATAGGTGTTCACAATCTCGATGCCCGTCCCCAGGATGTCCACTGGATTTGGAGGGCATCTGCCTTTACGGAAGTCCACCACCATCTCCTTGGTCTTCCCCGCGTTAATCTTCAGGTGGTTCTGGTGGCACCAGTCCACAAAAAACCGGTTCAGTTCTCTGTACTCCTTGTCATCATCGTCTGTGATGAGGCCTACTATTGCAGAGTCGTCAGAATACTTCTGTAGGTAGCAGCTGGATGAGTTGCACCTAAAATCTGCAGTGTACAGTGTGAAGAGGAAAGGGGCGAGAACCGTACCCTGAGGTGCCCCCGTATTACAGATCACGGTACCTGACACACAGTCTTGGGCTCTCACGTATTGAGGTCGATTTGTGAGGTAGTCTAGGATCCAGTTGGAGAGGTGGTGGTCCAATGTAACCCAATGTCTTTATGGTCCCAGCGAATGCTGGACCGAACCGCTTTCCGCTGACGAAATTGTTCGTCATACTGGAGCCATGCCTGCCCCCCATACGTCCTATGCGCCTCCCCTATTGCGTCCAAATAACAGAAAAGCGCCGAACAATTTTCCGGCGCCTTCTCCCCTATGACACTTGCCATTATGGCGAACGCTTGCAGCCAATTAGCAAACGTCCGAGGAATAAGGCGGTACCGCCTCTTCTCCTCCTCCTCCTCCTTCTTTTCTTCCTTCCTAGGCTTGTCCAAATTAAAGCGCTCCAAAGGCAAAAGCGAAAATATATCAACATATTCACCTTTCCAAATGCGCTCCCTCACCTCCTGCTTCAAGTGAGCCCCTAAAGGCCCCTCAAAGCAGACATATACTTCCCCCTTCGCCGCATCGTCTAACCGCGGCGCGTCCCCTTTGTCCTCACTCTGCGTTTGCACCGACACAGACACCCCCGACACAGAGGAAGCCCCCCCCTAGCGATACCGCCGGCGAACTTCCCCGCCCCCCACGCCATCGCTGGGGACGACGACGTCCCCCCGCCGCTACCCACTTCCCGCACCATTTCCGCCAACACCCCCATAACGGCTAACATACCCCTGCTTAGCTCCTCGCGGTTCCCCTCTAAACCCCTCCCCCCTGAAACCGCTAACAAGGGCCCTGTTACAGTAGATGAACGCTCACCTGGGCGCCTGGGTGCTGTGAACCCAGCGGCCGCTGAATCCTGGTCCTGTCGTCCTGTAGCCGTCTCACTGGGGCCCTCCTCGCCGCTATCCACGTCGGGACTCCTGGACAAGGCCTCCGCGACGCTCCGCCCCCCAGCGCCCGCGCTGTGGGCGCCATCTTGGGCTGATGTTGCGCTAGGTCCAGCCTGCTGCTCTGCCGCTGAAGGTGCCAGCCCCCGCTTCTCCCCCGCGCACAGGGGCTGCACCGGAGATCCTCCTGCGCACCACAGGCCGAGCCGGAGTCACCGCCGCCGCCGGAAGGCCCACCGCTTCCAATCCCGACTCCAACGAGGTCAGTGATGCAGGAGGGGCGACTCCCCTCCCCCCGCTGTGGGTCCCGCCGTCGCCGCGGATTCCTCCCGGCCCGGGACTGCTGCTCAGCAGCGCGCCAAGCGGTGCCCTGGACCGGAGGGTCCCGTGAGGGGCTCCTAATTCGGCGCCGGACCCGAGGGGTCTCCTCGGGGCTGAGGCGCGCCGGAGGCCTGGTCCTCCGCGGCTGTCTTCCAGAAGGAGAGGGGCGGCTAGCCGACTCTCCAGACCCCTGTATCAATCCCTGCAGCTGGGATTGCAGCCATTGCGGCCCCCTACGATCCGCTTCAGCCCTGAGCTGGGCCAGCATATCTTCAACCTCAGACATCCTGGGCAAGCAAGAAAACCGCAGAGGTGTGTTGGCTTCACTCACTCCCTGCTTTCTCTAAAGTGGCGGGAATCTTCCCACCTTCACTTTAAATACTCCCTCCCCCAACCCCCCCTTTCCCAGTTCCCTCCCCTACGCTTCCTCTAAATGGCCAACTTAACCCTTTCCTGTACCCTCAGCTTATGCTCCTGGCTAAACTCCTGTCATGCAGGCCTCCCCTTCCATCCTTCGTCCTCGGTCCGGCCTCACTTTCTTTCTGTACTGAGAATAGAGGTAAAGGTGACTCCCATTCCCCTGATAAGTGGAAGTCCTGGAAGTGGAACTGGGGCCTATCAGACATTTATGGCATATACTTTCAATATGCCATAAAATGTCTCAGATTTAAATATTTGTTTAATTTTATTGCAGACATTCGGATTAGCTCATTCTGACAATGTGACCCTCAGATTACAAAAGGCTGTGCACCACACCCCTGCCTTAACCCATACCTGGACTATCCAGATTATATTGCAGAAACAGTGACATATGTCCACTGGTGATTCAGATAGATGGGCTTCTGTGATCATTTGGCCTACTGCACATGGGGAAATATGGTCTGGAAAATATGGTCTGTAGAGCACCAGAATTCATGGCCTGACTGACAACCCAGGCCGTTTTAGGAATATGTTGGTGTCCTACCTCAACCACTCCTCAGATAAGTTTTTATGACTCTGACTTGACTAACTTACATGTCCCTATTATCAGACCAGCAATGTATTCTGATAAATTGCAAATATTGAAATAATTACAATATTATCTGAGATGACAATTATATTGTTACATATTAGAGCTCAGTACTGTTATTGGTTCTACATAGCCTTACAAAGAAATTCCGATACTGTAGTCTGCAGCTAGACAGCCGCAGGTACTTTCATATGTCTAGCCATACCTGTTTTACATACAATATTCTGCAGCCTAACCGGTCCTGTAGTAGCACATGAATATAATAGAACTAGCCCTGTAGTAATACTTGTATATCATAGAAACTTGTTGTTTTTTTCCACAGCTAAAGTAAGACTAACAGATGAACTACTGTATATTAAAGGGGTTTTCCAGTTTTATGTTACTAGCACTTATTCACTGTGTGATGAAAAGTTACGAAGCTTTCTAATATGCTTTGTGTTTCGCTTTCACATGAAAACCACCTCTTGTTTGGAACCCCATACACAGTCCGACAGAGAACTGGCTACAAATGTATCTAAACAATCTAAAGCAACAAATACATAAATAAATAGTCAAAACCTTAAAGGCAGGAGAATAATATGTGCTGTAGATTTAGGTAACAGAGGATTAGGTTATTAGGTTTGGCCAGTTTTAGCCTCTGGATGTAAACAAGAATGTTGTCCTTCACTGACAGCAAGCAGAGTTCTTGAACATAGTGAGAAAACAAAAATGATAGAAAGTTGTATAGCTTCTCATTTTGCTCTTTACATGGCATGTTACTATTAAGGCCAAAAGACTGCCTGTCGAGGTCAGGTACTGCGATGACACATTCTTGCTAGCAGCCTGTAAAACAAAGACCATTGGGGTCTGAATCTTTTGTGTAGGATCGGTTGGGGACTGAAGAGGTGAGGAATGTGTTTTATTTGTGTTTTGTTTATTTTTGTGTCTCCTCTTTTCATCAAACTATCTGACACCCCTTTAGTGTGTCTTAAAGTGGTTGTTCAGTTTCAGCAAATAAACATTGTTTGTATAATATAAAGTTGTACAATTTTCCAATATAATTTCTGAATTAATTCCTCAGTTTTCTAGATCTCTGCTTGTTGTTATTCTTTGTTTACTTCCAATGAATATAAATCAGTCCATGGTCATGTAATGGACACACAGCTGCACAGTTTGTTACAGTCTCAGTCCAGTAATCAGACATTGTCTTGTAATGAGCTGTGCACCTGTGTATATCACATGACCATGGACTGTATATCACATGACCATGGACTGTATATCACATGACCACGGACAGATTTTTATTGCCTGGAAGTAAATAAAGAATGACAGCAAGCAGAGATGTAGAAAACCATGAGAAATACATAAAGTATATTGGAAAATTGTATAACTTTTCATTATACAAACAATAACATTTATTTGCTGAAACTATTTAAAGTGCATTTTCCAATTCCTGTGCCAAGTTATCAATGGTTAAGTTGAAAGGCTGCCTGAGAGAAGAGCTCCTCGGCCTGTGTCCCTATGACAACACTCCCTGTGCTCTTGTGGTTCAATGTTATTTGAGGGAAAGTAGGCCTCATAGCAGACACTGACTTCTCCTTTCCATTCGCAAACTACCAAAATCCAGCTTTTATTTTTCAAAATATTCATTTTCAAAAATATCCATTATTAGGAGGGTCTCAGTAATACTTTGTTACAAGTTGGATCTACATCTAGAATAATATACACACATGATGTTATCCCACATCTGTTGTGGAGCGCACATATAAATAACTACTGTGCCATCTCAGCTGTGCTCCGTTTGTGAAGTACTACATGTGCCAATGATGACTTTGTGTTCCACCATATGTGGTATTATACTTATATATATATATATATATATATATATATATATATATATATATAGTCTATAAGTACTATTACATGAAGTATTTGTGTAGTGAGATCCTTCCATATCACATCATTACAGTACATCATCATTACTAATAGTTTGGTACAGTATTGCCCCTCAGCACTTGTACTAGCTCTGCTGTTCTTTTATGTAGCGTGGAGCATGCACATGAAGTCTGTACTCCTCCTGAAGTTACGCCACAACATATGCTTTCTATATTTATACATACCCAAAGAATAAAATAAAATCCATATTTCTAAAGCAACTGGAGAATATATTGTGTGAAGACATGGACAAGTAATGATAGCGGCATGACACATTGTCCTGTGCCGTAAACTGCTTTTGTAAATAATTCCTGCTTAGAAAAGGCAAACCTATAGGCGTGCAGAAATTTCCCGACACTGGAAAGGCTAGTTGATTCACATTTGCACAGCCGAGTATACTTTCCAAACACGCAGAGCTCCCTGTAGGCCTTAGGATTTATGAAAGGAAAGGTGCTCCTTAAATGGGCATAAGTGCCTGTGTGATTGGCTATGGGGAGTCAGGGTGACCTGCTGCTTGTGTGAGTCTGTGTCTATGGAGAGATGTGGGATAGCAGCTGAAAGGGGCGGATCAGCCTTCCCTAAACGTTCCAAGCACACAAAGAACAGCACTAGCAACCAAATAAGGAATTGTGAGTGCAGGATTTTCAGAATACAAGTTATTTTGGGGGATTTTGAGAAAGCTAGCACAGGCAATGCTTGTGTAACTCAGGGATTTCTTTCCAGGCTTGAGTGTAAACAGAAAAAGCAAAACACCCGTCTTATGATCTCTTCTCATTTTATCCTCTCTGACTATACAAAACATGTTTGTTCTTTTACCTTAAGCTCTTAAATCTGATGCCTTGTCTTGTAAAGCTGAGTATTTCTATAATATAGTAAGCCAATCTGTAATGGCTGTAATTCGGGGAAGGATGTTTATAATCTTGTCGGTTCGTACTGACATTGTGCAAGGTGACTATATTGTTGAGAAAGTTATAAAATACATATAGTACCTATCTCTACTGGAAGAGTGCTTTTACATGCTCCTGTATAAAGAAACTTAGGATACACCAACGTTTGTCCTAAAGGAATCTTGTCATGATGACAAACCCTGTCCATATGACCTATTAGGACAAATGGACAACATAAACACGTACAGGAACATATTCCTAAAGTATCCTGTAGATCACTATGGATTGAACATACGAGTAAGCTGATGGCAAACATTTATGTTGAGCACATCATGAATACTTTATTTTACAGTGTAGGGGATAGAATATAACTTCAGATTTTAGATAATGCTATTGTTTAATATTGGACCTACACAAACCAATCTCATTGTTCTGAATACATTTATGTGATTTTTTTTTTTTTTACATTTTTATTATTTGTGGAGTAGACAATTATGCAGAATCTGTATGGCAAATGTATTGAATTACTGATGCTTAGTGACATAGTTTTTATTTTCCAAACCAATGCAAGTTTATGGATAGATAGAACAGATAGAACAATAATCCACATTTACTAATAGTTGTACATTGTAAACATAGACAGGTAGTGTGAAAATGCACCAGGTTTATTACATTGGCAGATGCTGGATGATAAATGTAATGTATTCTTAAGGTTAAGGTCCCACAGAAAGTTTGCATAGGTTTCCTCTCCGAACTTTTTGCTTCAATTATACCTATAGGGAAACCGCTGCCATTTCCGTAGATATAATTGATATGCTGTGATTTCCAAAACCGCAACGGTTTTGGAAATCGCAGCATGTCCACGCCGAATATTTTTCCACAAAGTGGGGATGGAATTCGTTAGAATCCCATCCACTTTGCTGTGACTGTAAAACACCACTTTTTTTCACCATGTGGAGCCCCAGGCTAAAGAGGACCTTTCACCACCTCCATA
This sequence comes from Leptodactylus fallax, assembly GCA_947044405.1. Lineage (NCBI taxonomy): Eukaryota > Metazoa > Chordata > Amphibia > Anura > Leptodactylidae > Leptodactylus > Leptodactylus fallax. The sequence continues at coordinate 1,536,834 of CAMRHE010000334.1, forward strand.
AATCTTAATAGATGCGGCTCCACTGACTCCAGCACAGTTGGAATTTTCTCTCTAGCCCCGTTCCTGAGCAACAAGTTCAGTTAGTTTTGATATCTGATGTGCTATTTAAGCTCTGCAATGTCAGAAGAGCAGTGTCAGGCAGGGGTGTATGATTCAGAGCTTCAATTTGAGGCAGCGAGTATCAGAGCTCAGAATCACACCCCTTGCCTGTTCCTGCCTGACACTGCCCTCCTGACAGTACAGTCAACATAGCATATCAAGCACCAAAATTAACTGCATTTATTGCTCAGGAATGGTGGGGGCTAGAGAAAAAATTCCAACTGTGCCAGAATCAGTGGATCTGCACCTATTAATTAATATGAAGAACCTGACTTGTTGGAGGTGGTGAAAGGTCCTCTTTAAGAATGTCTGATCTAAATGTGTACCACCTCTTAGCTAGCTTAAAATCTAAAATCTTGGCATAATTTGAAGCACTGTGTTGCATGGTAAGCCATTCCCTTTTCCTGCAAAGCCAAGCAAGTCAGATAAATTTGATTTTAAAGAAGATGCGCCAAACTGTGCCATATTTTATTGCCTTTCACATCATTAGTGAATCTGAACCATTGTACATAACTCCATTTCATAGTAATACATTTTACAGTGACTACAAAATGGGCATTTTTTAACTATTCATGATCTTAAAAAAATCTCTTCTTGAAATATAAACAGTAGTGCGGATAATAGTGATTGCATGTCAAGTGGAGTTTAGTATATCTTAAAATGACCACTGACTTACTGATCTACTAGACAGCATGCTTCTGTGTACCACTACTGGGCAAATTATAGCACTGACACACACTTACATAGCTACTGTGCCAAAGTACACATAACACACACATATATAAGTGCAGGGTAAATAACAATGGGTGTTGGCACTGTTGAAAGAAGGAGGAATATCTGGCATGAAATGATAAAGAAATATTGTTCAACAACACAGTTTACAGGCAGAAGGGTGGCGTCGGTACAGTTAATCTAGGGCATCCCTGTAAAGAACAGTTTATAGATTTAAACAATATATTGAAGACACAGTACAGACTTAGACAACACAGGATAAAACGTAATTGTCTATTCCTCAGTAGATATGCCTTTTGTGTCACAGAGGGAACCCTGGCTCAGGATCCTTATTTTATATCAAAAGTGGACAGTCAGCACGTAGCCATGTTACAAGGCCAACCGTTGACTTCAATGGGATGTGTATTACACCACAAGGTAATGATAATATAAATATACCAAAAATAACATAAATACATATCAATACACTAGGGAGATTTGCTAATACTGGTGCCCGGCCCAGCAGGAACATAGCTATAGGAGATGCAGATGTAGCAATGGAACCCAGGCCCTAGTGCCAGTTAGAGCCCAAAGTCACCTATGCCACATACGAAGATTATGAATGTTACATTATTGATGGTGCCCTGTTTGTATGTCTTTTCCCTAGTGCTATACTTATCAACAAGGGTCCCCCTAGTTTAGAAATACTGGGCGGTCTAAAAACAATCCAAGTTTAGATCTGCCAAAGAGGCACAAAACCTTGATATATTCAGAAACCTTCAAAGATTAATAATATGCACCAGATAATAAATGTACCATCACAGCAGCTTCAGTTGTATGATAAACCTGGTACTTAGACTGGCTGTGTATAAGTATATACCACATATTGGTTGGCCCAGTTCGTTCCAAAATTTTCTGCCAATATTTTGCCACAAAAGTCATGCCCCTTTACAATAAATCTCACCCCCTTGTAGAGGTAGTCAAAATAATACAATAATCCCATCATGAAACCAGATGGTATTATTGTATGGATGTACATAACATGCATCATTGTCACAAACATACAGATTTATATTATGTGGTATAAATGATATAGGATTTGGTTTCCCAGCACAGGACTACGGCACAACAGCACCTAAGTAGTTATTCTTTTATTATACAGTAATATACAGATTTCTAGGTGAAAACTCCCTAAAATCTTCTTATGTTTACATAAAAATTATTTAGTGATTTGTCTTGAGAGTTTTTGATGCATTTCTCTCTCAGTTATTAATGTTTTCTTGGTGAGATAAGAGGACATTTGGCTGAAAATCCAGGGCTTATGAAACCAATAGCAAACTCTACAGGTCTGAGTCAATATCCTGAATGTAAAAGGTCTATGGAAACTGCTACCATCAGCCTAAATAACCGAGTATTCACCATTTGTGGAGTTTTTTAATGTGACCTTTTGTGACCTCTTGTCATGGAAGTGTCTCCTAGCCTTTCCTGTGTATGACCGAATTGTGCTAAAAAAAGCTCACTACTTGGCTCACGCATATAGGAATCCTGATCATCTGTGACTACGCCACACTTAGACCCCTAGCGTGTTAAGTCATTGCTGAGTAATGGACTAAAAGCAGATGATTAACCCTGCACAAAACATGACATATCAGGTTATTTAAAAAGTGAATCTAAGCTTCTAAAGTCTCTCCTGTAACTCTGTACTTTGAAGAACATCTAGGACTTGTACGCGGCCTCTCTGGGATCAAGTCATACATTGTTTCACATTGCTGGCTGATCCACACTTTTTGCCACTTGTACTTGGACAATTTAACTGCAGATAAAGCTTCCTATATATTGGAGTAAAACCTATCATACAGTATAGATAGCTAACCCCTGACAGCTACCTTAACAACTCCCCCAAGAATATGCATGCTCAGCTCGGCCAAGCATACAGTAAAATAGAACTAAGGAGAAAAGCACAGAATCTACCACAGAAGAAAAGGACTGGGCAATTGCAATCCAAAACCCTGATTCTTATTTCCTCCATCATCTGCTTTAGGTAGAGAGTTGGGGATGCCTTCATACACATTTATTACATGATCAGTTGTAGCCTAGATTCAGACGACCGTAAGTGAAAATAGCCGTGAAAATACATCCATTTTACACAGCCTTTTTAAACCCGAGGGGTACTCATTTTTATAAATTCCTCATAGATTTCAGCGAAAACGGACAAAAATAGAGTATAACCTACATTTTGACAGTCCATTACAATGGAGCATCAAAATATTAGTCGTGTCACTAGTCCCCATTCACAGACAGTGAATTTAATATGTTTCCGCAATGTGTAGCCTTAACCTTTAAGCCATCTTTCCAGGACTATACTAGTGATGACATATTTTAAATATAGGTAACCAAAGCAGATCAGTGGGAGTCCAGCTCCCCATGACTTGAATGTTCTTGCAAGTACATTGTGGCCACAGCAAATAGCAGTGAGGGAGTTGGAGCCATTTTGATCTGCTATGATAACCTAGTATATTCCTCTACAACCAAGCAGGACTTTTCTCTCTGCATTTTTCCGCCTTTTTTGGGAGCAAACCAGGTGGAAACCCAGCAGACCCCTTTATAGTCTATAACCACTTTTTTAAACGGATTAGGTTTCCGTTCGTGGGGTTTTCAAGCAGACCCCACGAACGGAAACCCAAATGCAGGTGTGAACCTAGCGTAAGTGTTTAAAGAATAATTTCCCTGATGTAAATATAACAGGGACATTTATATACTGTAATGTAAACCTTTAAAGAACATTTCCACACTTAGTGAAAAGCTAATTCAAAGGAGACAACCAATATGGTTACACTTCTTACTGTCCCGTTTCCAAAAATAGCTGCAACAACCAAACATGGACCATCTCATTTTTGTTAGAGATCCTCTTTAAGAGCATAACTACTCATGATTTATACTCATTTAGATATTGATGGGGATAGGGATATTATGGAGAGTATTTGGGACTATTTTATTCTTATTTAATACGATATGTAGTATTTTCTACCACAGTGTGATATGTAATTATTCCATTATATCATATGCATCCGTTATTATTCTGTTATATACAATAATATCACACATATTATTCCTAAGTTATGTTTTGTTTAGTTCTTGACTTCCTAAAGGAAATTCAGTAGATAAAGGTTTATGATGTGGCTGGAGACTGGAATTCATGCACTGTCTTTATATCAGTCCTCATTTATCTATTTCCACGACTGCTTTTCGTGAATCTCTATTTGGCCAAGGCCCCATGTAAGCGCAGCATTTTTTTGGAAGTTGCAGAATGCCGTGGATTTGCTGCATTTCAAAAAACGCAGCATGTCAATTTTACCTGCAGAAACGCAGTGTTTTTTCCCATAGACTTATAGGGGCAAGTAAAAATGAAAAATGCAGCAGAAAAGCTGTGAAAAACGCAAGAATTTCTGCTGCATTTTTTCCTGCTGTGTTTCCGATGCATTTTTTCCATATTGTTTTTTAGCTGCGTTTAGCCTAAGACTCTGATCAGACTTTGTAAATTTACTACATTCAGCTCCATGCAGAATTCATCTGTAAGAGAACTATAAGGCTGGCTGAGGACATGTGCTGTGGAAAAGCTATGTTTTTTGTTGCAGATTTTGCTACATCTTTTTGAGCTAAAGTCAAGAGTGGATTTAGTAGAAGACAGAAGTATAAAGGATATAGGATATATATAAGATCTTCCTTTATATTTCCCATTCCTTTTGAAACCACTCTTGGTTTTGGCTCAAAAAAATACAGCAAAATCTACCATACAAAAAACTCAACTTTTCCACAACATTTGACCTCGTCCTCAAAGAATGTCTTTTTGGAATGTGAAGAGCCTGTATACATTAGCATATTATTTTGTGTATATGAGAACATGTAATACTTTTTTAGCAATAATGGCTGACATATACCACTGTATACCTGAAAACAAGATGTAAACTGAGCCTTACTTTGCAACCAGTAAATTCTTGAAAGCAGCAGAATATACTGATCTGTAACTAAATCCATTAGACTCCAGAGTCTTCCATTTTTGTTCTTTGTACTTATCTAAAAGAAGAAGGGAACAGAATGTTCTCAATACAATGAGTATCCTGTTACATTGATTTATTAAAGGGCAGTTGTGCTTTGTAGAGGTTGACTATGATTAATGGAAAATATCTCTGTCCAAAAGGTATTAACACATATATTGCAGATGGATGTTTACCCCAGAGAAAGTGTAATAATCCAGTGACATGTTACCTACCTATATTGTGTATTTTATGGAATGCTGGCCATGCAAATAAAATTGTAATCAAAAATACAATTTCTGTGGAAATACAGAAGACAGCTATGTTCTCCTACTCCCCCATAAACATGCACATTTGGATCAGATAAGTGTGCATGTTATTCCAGAATGGAGAGAAGGTTAAGCCACGGCCAGACAGTTCTACTACCACTTATCACCCAAGGAGATACCACCAGTCCTATCCTACACTTGTTTCTAGATGACATGATATATTTTTGGAGGACATTTGACTCTGAAGACAAATATGTGTAGCCAGGTCCACAGTTATATGTTATATGACTAGTGCAGTCCTATTATGACATATGGGCGTGGGAGGTCCCCTGCTTGAAACCCTCTCTGCTAGTTAGTGCCTCCTGTAATGCTTATGGTCACTCGTTTATTTGCTGCTATCCATATGTATTGCATATACAGTACCAGTAGAATATACTGTTAGAACTGAAGTAAAGTATGTATACACTTTGATGGTTGTTGCCTCACATCATTTAGGCAAGATGAATCAAAATGAGCATGCAGGTGTTTGAGAAGACTGGAGGTAATAGCTATAGCTGAACAGGCATTCTATTGGCAGCTATTATATGTGTATGGGCATCTTACTGACCAACTGACCTATCACTTTATAAAGTATCAGGAGAATATATAAGATCCATAGAGATGTTGTATTTCGTTGCATCTGAACATACAGTATTTCAACAAAAAGTGCTAACCTCTGAGACATTGTGCCATTTTGCCACTTACTGTACTATGGTCTATGTCAGGGGACGGCAACCTATGGCACGGCAGCATGGAGGCTTATTCCCCTGGCACGGCAGCGGACTCCTCACCCAGCAGTTTCGATCGGACCAAACACGGCCGAAACGAAACTGCTATTATTATACTGTGGGGTCTCTTCAGACCCCGAGTATAATAAGCGGAGCTGCCGGGGAGATGGTCAAACATAAAAAACAATGTCACTCACCATTCCACGCTCCTCAGCTGCTCTGTACTCTTCAGGCGCTTCTGTCTGAAGTCAGCTGACAGGGCCTCAGGGGTCGCGTCTGCGTCTGACGTCATTACGCATAATGACGCGACGTGACCCTTGAGACTCAATGAGCGGTCGCTGACTACAGGCAGAAGCGCACGAAGATACAGAGCAGCTGCGGAGCGTGGAATGGTGAGTAACATTGTTTTTTATGTTTCATCACCTCTCTTTGCCCTCCACTTATTATACTCTGTGGTCTGAAGAGACCCCACAGTATAATAATAGCTAGTGAGTGTGCAGGGGCCACTATAGAGCATAATACCGTATGCAGGGGCCACTATAGAGCATAATACCGTGTGCAGGGACCACTATGGGACATATACCGTGTGCAGGGGCCACTATGGAGAATAATACCATGTGCAGGGGCCGCTATGGGACATATACCGTGTGTAGGGGCCGCTATGGGACATATTGCTGTGTGCAGGGGCCGCTATGGGACAAATACTGTGTGCAGGGGCAGCTATGGGACAAATACAGTGTGCAGAGGCCGCTATGGGACATAATACTGTGTGCAGGGGCCACTATAGAGCATAATACTGTGTGCAGGGGCCACTATGGAGTATAATACCGTGTGCAGGGGCCGCTATGGGATATACCATGTGTAGGGGCCGTTATGGGACATATTGCTGTGTGCAGGGGCCGCTATGGGACAAATACTGTGTGCAGAGGCCTCTATGGGACATAATACCGTGTGCAGGGGCCTCTATGGGACAAATACTGTGTGCAGAGGCAGCTATGGGACAAATGCTGTGTGCAGAGGCCGCTATGGGACATAATACCGTGTGCAGGGACCGCTATGGGACATAATACCATGTACAGGGACCACTATGGGACAAATACTGTGTGCACAGGCCGCTATGGGACATAATACCGTGTGCAGGGACCGCTATGGGACATAATACCATGTGCAGGGACCGCTATGGGACAAATACTGTGTGCAGAGGCCGCTATGGGACATAATACCGTGTGCAGGGACCGCTATGGGACATAATACCATGTGCAGGGACCGCTATGGGACATATACGTGTGCAGAGGCCGCTATGGGACATATACCATGTTGCAGGGGCCGCTATGGGACATAATACCGTGTGCAGGGACCACTATGGGACATTATTCTGTATAACGGTGTGTTTTCTATATTAAGGATGTGTTTTTGCACAGAAAACTCAGGCTTTGGGGTTTTTTTTGTGCAAAAATGCACCAGTTTTACATCTAATGAAAAAGTTCCAAATATAGCTGCATCCAGATACATAGTGTGTTTTCACCATAAGGATGCTGCCATACGGAGCTCCTGGACACATTTACCACTAATTGGGAGCTGCACATGTACTTTCATTGCTTCTAATCAGAAAGTACAGGAGCGTCCCAGGAAATAGCAGTAAGCGCATGTGTCCTAAAGCATCTGGTGGCAGCACTTCTGTGTTATGGTTTGTGGTATATGACTTTAGTTTAGGGGTCGTCAGACTTACAATTATTGACCGGCACTCCGAGTACCTCATCTTTGATTTTTTTATTAAAATTGGCACGCCGAACAAAAAAGGTTGCCTACCCCTGGTCTATAACATGAAAGTTCATCCTATTTTCATACTACCATATTTCTGGTATCTGATTGTTTATAGGAGTTACTTTATCTACTTTATTTATTTACAGGTCCATGAGAAAAAAGCACAGACAGCACATGAATGATATCTGTATGTCTTCCGTGTCCATAGAGACATACATACGTTACTAAGCCTGAGCAGCAAAACAGACAGGAATAAGACATGTCCTGAGCTTGCCTGATAATACACAGTTGTGTGTATGAGGTCATAAGAAAAGAATGGGTCAATGTGCTATCCATTAAAAATATGGTTAGTACGGTGTTGCCAGTCTTTAGTGATCAGGCATTTGGCTGCGGTTAGGATATGGAGAAGGAGTTGTAATGAGGTCTTCCACATCCTCAAAGATGGAGATTAAGCAGATATTACCAATTTCACTTTTAAATTACTTATATAGTGTTGTAGGGCTCTTACACACTGCACATACAGTACAAACCAAACGTTTGGACACACCTTCTCATTCCAAGAGTTTTCTGTATTTTCATGACTATAAAAATTGTAGATTCACACTGAAGGCATCAAAACTATGAATTAACACATGTGGAATTATATACTTAACAAAAAAATGTGAAACAACTGAAAATATGTCTTATATTCTAGGTTCTTCAAAGTAGCCACCTTTTGCTTTGATTACTGCTTTGCACACTCTTGGCATTCTCTTGATGAGCTTCAAGAGGTAGTCACCTGAAATGGTTCTCACTTCACAGGTGTGCCCTGTCAGGTTTAATAAGTGGGATTTCTTGCCTTATAAATGGGGTTGGGACCAAAAGCAGCTAAGTAAAGAAAAACTAGTGGCCATCATTACTTTAAGAAATGAAGGTCAGTCAGTCCGAAAAATTGGGAAAACTTTGAAAGTGTCCCCAAGTGCAGTGGCCAAAACCATCAAGCGCTACAAAGAAACTGGCTCACATGAGGACCGCCCCAGGAAAGGAAGACCAAGAGTCACCTCTGCTGCGGAGGATAAGTTAATCCGAGTCACCAGCCTCAGAAATCGCAGGTTAACAGCAGCTCAGATTAGAGACCAGGTCAATGCTACACAGATTTCTAGCAGCAGACACATCTCTACAACAACTGTTAAGAGGAGACTGTGTGCAGCAGGCCTTCATGGTAAAATAGCTGCTAGGAAACCACTGCTAAGGACAGGCAACAAGCAGAAGAGACTTGTTTGGGCTAAAGAACACAAGGAATGGACATTAGACCTGTGGAAATCTGTGCTTTGGTCTGATGAGTCCAAATTTGAGATCTTTGGTTCCAACCACCGTGTCTTTGTGCGACGCAGAAAAGGTGAAGGAATGGACTCTACATGCCTGGTTCCCACCGTGAAGCATGGAGGAGGAGGTGTGATGGTGTGGGGGTGCTTTGCTGGTGACACTGTTGGGGATTTATTCAAAATTGAAGGAATACTGAACCAGCATGTTTACCACAGCATCTTGCAGCGGCATGCTATTCCATCCGGTTTGCGTTTAGTTGGACCATCATTTATTTTTCAACAGGACAATGGCCCCAAACACACCTCCAGACTGTGTAAGGGCTATTTGACCAAGAAGGAGAGTGATGGGGTGCTACGCCAGATGACCTGGCCTCCACAGTCACCAGACCTGAACCCAATCGAGATGGTTTGGGGTGAGCTGGACTGCAGAGTGAAGGCAAAAGGGCCAACAAGTGCTAAGCATCTCTGGGAACTCCTTCAAGACTGTTGGAAGACCATTTCAGGTGACTACCTCTTGAAGCTCATCAAGAGAATGCCGAGAGTGTGCAAAGCAGTAATCAAAGCAAAAGGTGGCTACTTTGAAGAACCTAGAATATAAGACATATTTTCAGTTGTTTCACATTTTTTTGTTAAGTATATAATTCTACATGGGTTAATTCATAGTTTTGATGCCTTCAGTGTGAATCTACAATTTTTATAGTCATGAAAATACAGAAAACTCTTGGAATGAGAAGGTGTGTCCAAACTTTTGGTCTGTACTGTATATTTTTGTGTCATGCTGCAATCCTATACAAATACCATGCAAATGAGTTGTTTGGTGCACTCAGGCCATGGTCGTGTCTGGCAGAGCGCCTGTTTTGCCTGTGGTTTCACCCAACTCTGCTTCCTAACATAAAGGTCTTGATGTCCAGCAACAACAGACCAAACACAGGTGCTCCAGCAGATGCAGCCATGCCGTGGGTGCACCAAACAGCTTATTTGGATACGGATTAAAAGCTGAGTTTCCTCGCTTTTGTCTCAGTAAGGGTGTGTCCATTATACCACTAACACCCCCCTAAAACTGTAGGTGGTGGTAGACTACCTTTAAGCTATACAATGCAATTGTGCATAGAAACATAGGGGTCACGTATACATTCAGCTGGTGCAGACTGCATTCCTTGTAGCACTGAAGTAATGTGTTGAAGAATAACCTACAGTGAATAGTATCCAGTGTCATGAACAATGTTGCCTTATCTTTTCACATTATTTGTATGTAAATATTAACAGATCAGGTATCAGCTGGAAGTGTTCAGTAGCCTTCATAATTCAGTATTCCCTATTGTGGCAGCTCTCGGACCATAAAAGCATGGGTTAATGCTGACATCCAGACTGCCCCTGTAGTCCGAGTTAAAGGAAAAAGGATCTAAAGCTGGCCATACATATTAGATGTGTATTGGCTGAGCCTGCCAACTTTTAGGGGTTCGGCTAACCATCTAATGTGTATGGGGACACATTACAAAGATAAGTATCAAGGAGATAGATGATTTCAACTGGTGGATCCTATTGTTCTTGGGGAGACAGTTGGCAGGGCCTTTGACCCCTCTGCCAGCTCATTACACATGTACCACTTGGCTGAGTAGAGGATGAGTATGTATGGGAAAGTCGGGTGAGATAGCTAAATATGTAGCTGAAATGTACTGTATGGTTAGCTTTTGGTCAGGTTGATTTTGTTTTACGGTCAGGTTGTTTTTCAACCCTTTCAACACTTTTTAAAATGCAATTACAGGTTTTGCCATTCATGGATAAACAGTGTTACAACCGGTTCCCTTTATTGTATACATACATGGTCACACTGGTTTATCTGTGGCTGTGCCTGGTATAGCATGGTCACATGGACTTGCAGGAGCGCTGTGGCACATTCATTGTAATAATAATAATAATAATACATTTTATTTATATTTATTAATATTACATATTCCGCAGCACTTTACAAAATGTAGGGTTCAAGTACAGACAAAAAGACACATTACAGAGAAATAGTGAATTCACACAGTGGGACTGAGGGCCCTGCTCGCAAGAGTTTACAATCTATGAAGATTATCATGAGGCTTCCTTATCCATAACTGTGCTGTAGCTATATTGTCCAAAGTATGTTATATAAGCCTACAATATATTGTAATAGGACTTTGAGTCAGGACATTTCTATTTTCACATATCAGTAGGAGGGTGCTATCTCTATTATAGGAAAATGATGACAAATTCTGTTCTAATAATAGACAGCAAACCATTGCCTTTAATATAGCTTCACATGAACCTTTGTGTCGTGGGAGCTGGGGGATTACTTACTGCTCAAAAGCATAAAAGTTCTTTTAAAGAGACACTACAGCATCTCACACCTATGTAACCTATATAAGAAATATACTCTATATTACATATAGTGGCAAGAAATGAGGGAGAGTCCCACATTACAGGCAAAACTGAATTACACACAGGTTAAATGGTGTCATCCCCATGATGACCATTAAGAGCACTCACAGTACAGAAGCCCAAACTGGACAACAGGGGTGTGGCTGCTGCAGACTAGATGAATTGGTTGTAGTGCAAAGTGGACCTGTTAGGTAGTTTCTGTTGCAGTACATGATAGAAAGAGAGCAGCTGAGCCCCATGATATGTAGGTTTATATGATAGAGGGAGTCAAGCTAAGCCCCATGATCTATACAGAGCCTTGCGAAAGTATTTGGCCCCCTTGAACTTTTCAACCTTTTGCCACATTTTAGGCTTCAAACATAAAGATATAAAATTTTAATTTTTTGGTGAAGAATCAACAACAAGTGGGACACAATCGTGAAGTGGAACAAAATTTATTGGATATTTTAAACTTTTGTAAAAAATAAAAAACTGAAAAGTGGGGCGTGCCAAATTATTCGGCCCCCTTAAGTTAATACTTTGTAGCGCCACCTTTTGCTGCGATTACAGCTGCAAGTAGCTTGGGGTATGTCTCTATCAGTTTTGTACATCAAGAGACTGAAATTCTTGCCCAATCTTCCTTGGAAAACAGCTTGAGCTCAGTGAGGTTGGATGGAGAGCGTTTGTGAACAGCAGTTTTCAGCTCTTTCCACAGATTCTCGATTGGATTCAGGTCTGGACTTTGACTTGGCCATTCTAACACATGGATACGATTATTTGTGAACCATTCCATTGTAGATTTTGCTTTATGTTTGGGATCATTGTCTTGTTGGAAGATAAATCTCCGTCCCAGTCTCAGGTCTTTTGCAGACTCCAACAGATTTTCATCCAGAATGGTCCTGTATTTGGCTCCATCCATCTTCCCATCAATTTTAACCATCTTCCCTGTCCCTGCTGAAGAAAAGCAGGCCCAAACCATGATGCTGCCACCACCATGTTTGACAGTGGGGATGGTGTGTTCAGGGTGATGAGCTGTGTTGCTTTTACGCCAAACATATCATTTTGCATTGTGGCCAAAAAGTTGGATTTTGGTTTCATCTGACCAGAGCACCTTCTTCCACATGTTTGTGTCTCCCAGGTGGCTTGTGGCAAACTTTAAATGAGACTTTTTATGGATATCTTTGAGAAATGGCTTTCTTCTTGCCACTCTTCCATAAAGACCAGATTTGTGCAGTGTACGACTGATTGTTGTCCTATGGACAGACTCTCCCACCTCAGCTGTAGATCTCTGCAGTTCATCCAGAGTGATCATGGGCCTCTTGGCTGCATCTCTGATCAGTCTTCTCCTTGTTTGAGATGAAAGTTTATAGGGACGGCCGGGTCTTGGTAGATTTGCAGTGGTCTGATACTCCTTCCATTTCAATATGATCGCTTGCACAGTGCTCCTTGGGATGTTTAAAGTTTGGGAAATCTTTTTGTATCCAAATCCGGCTTTCAACTTCTCCACAACAGTATCACGGACCTGCCCGGTGTGTTCCTTGGTCTTCATGATGCTCTCTGTGCTTTAAACAGAACCCTGAGACTATCACAGAGCAGGTGCATTTATACGGAGACTTGATTACACACAGGTGGATTATATTTATCATCATCAGTCATTTAGGACAACATTGGATCATTCAGAGATCCTCACTGAACTTCTGGAGTGAGTTTGCTGCACTGAAAGTAAAGGGACCGAATAATATTGCACGCCCCACTTTTCAGTTTTTTATTTTTTACAAAAGTTTAAAATAACCAATAAATTTCGTTCCACTTCACAATTGTGTCCCACTTGTCGATTTTTCACCAAAAAATTAAAGTTTTATATCTTTATATTCGAAGCCTGAAATGTGGCAAAAGGTTGAAAAGTTCAAGGGGGCCGAATACTTTCGCAAGGCACTGTAGGTTTTTTTAATTACAGATGGAGAAAAGCTGAGCCCTGTGATATATAGGTTTATATGATAGAGGGAGAGAACATGAGCCCTGTTATATATAAGTTTATATGACAAAGGGAGAGAAGCTGAGCTCAGTAATATATAGGTTTATATGATAGAGGGAGAAAAGCTGAGCTCAGTGATATATAGGTTTATATGATAGAGGGTGAAAATCTGAGCTCTGTGATATATAGGTTTAACTGATACAGGAAGAGAAGTCATGTACAGGTTTATATGACAGATGGATAGAAGCTGAGCTGTGATATATAGGTTTATATGATAGAGGGAGAGAAGCTGAGCTCTGTTATATATGACTTTATATGCTAGAGGAAGAGAAGCTGAGCTCTGTCATATACAGGTTTATATGATAGAGGGAGAGAAGCTGAGCTCTGTGATATATAGATTTATATAATAGAGGAAGAGAAGCTGAGCTCTGTCATATACAGGTTTATATGCTAGAGGGAGAGAAGCTGAGCTCTGTGATATATAAATTTATATGATAGAGGAAGAGAAGCTGAGCTCTGTCATATACAGGTTAATATGCTAGAGGGAGAGAAGCTGAACTCTGTGATATATAGGTTTATATGCTAGAGGGAGAGAAGCTGAGCTCTGTGATATATAGATTTATGTAATAGAGGAAGAGAAGCTGAGCTCTGTCATATACAAGTTTATATGCTAGAGGGAGAGAAGCTGAGCTCTGTGATATATAGGTTTAACTGATACAAGAAGAGAAGCCAAGCTCTGCCATGTACAGGTTTATATGCTAGAGGGAGAGAAGCTGAACTCTGTGAGATATAAGTTTATATGCTAGAGGGAGAGAAGCTGAGCTCTGTGAGATATAGGTTTATATGATAGAGGAGAGAAGTCGAGCTCTGTGATATATAGGTTTCTATGATAGAGGAGAGAAGCCGAGCTCTGTGATATATAGGTTTATATGACAGATGGATAGAAGCTGAGCTGTGATATATAGGTTTATATGATAAATGGAGAGAAGCTGAGCTCTGTCATATATAAGTTTATATGATACAGGAGAGAAGCTGAGCTCTGATATATAGATTTATATGATAGAGGAAGAGAAGCTGAGCTCTGTCATATACAGGTTTATATGCTAGAGGGAGAGAAGCTGAGCTCTGTGATATATAAATTTATTTGATAGAGGAAGAGAAGCTGAGCTCTGTGATATATAAATTTATATGATAGAGGAAGAGAAGCTGAGCTCTCTCATAAACAGGTTTATATGCTAGAGGGAGAGAAGCTGAACTCTGTGATATATAGGTTTATATGATAGAGGGAGAGAAGCTGAGCTCTGTGATATATAGATTTATATGATAGAAGAAGAGAAGCTGAGCTCTGTCATATACAGGTTTATATGATAGAGGGAGAGAAGCTGAGCTCTGTGATATATAAATTTATATGATATAGGAAGAGAAGCTGAGCTCTGTCATATACAGGTTTATATGCTAGAGGGAGAGAAGCTGAACTCTGTAATATATAGGTTTATATGCTAGAGGGAGAGAAGCTGAGCTCTGTGATATATAGATTTATGTAATAGAGGAAGAGAAGCTGAGCTCTGTCATATACAGGTTTATATGCTAGAGGGAGAGAAGCTGAGCTCTGTGATATATAGGTTTAACTGATACAAGAAGAGAAGCCAAGCTCTGCCATGTACAGGTTTATATGCTAGACAGAGAGAAGCTGAACTCTGTGATATATAGGTTTATATGATAGATGGAGAGAAGCTGAGCTCTGTCATATATAAGTTTATATGCTAGAGGGAGAGAAGCTGAGCTCTGTGAGATATAGGTTTATATGATAGAGGAGAGAAGCTGAGCTCTGTGAGATATAGGTTTATATGATAGAGGAGAGAAGCTGAGCTATTTGATATATAGGTTTATATGATAGAGGAGAGAAGCTGAGCTATGTGAAATATAGGTTTATATGATAGAGGAGAGAAGTCGAGCTCTGTGATATATAGGTTTCTATGATATAGGAGAGAAGCCGAGCCCTGTGATATATAGATTTATATGACAGATGGATAAAAGCTGAGCTGTGATATATAGGTTTATATGATAAATGGAGAGAAGCTGAGCTCTGTCACATATAAGTTTATATGATACAGGAGAGAAGCTGAGCTCTGTGATATATAGATTTATATGATAGAGGAAGAGAAGCTGAGCTCTGTCATATACAGGTTTATATGCTAGAGGGAGAGAAGCTGAGCTCTGTGATATATAGGTTTAACTGATACAAAAAGAGAAGCAAAGCTCTGCCATGTACAGGTTTATATGATAGAGGGAGAGAAGCTGAACTCTGTGATATATAGGTTTATATGATAGATGGAGAGAAGCTGAGCTTTGTCATATATAAGTTTATATGCTAGAGGGAGAGAAGCTGAGCTCTGTGAGATATAGGTTTATATGATAGAGGAGAGAAGCCGAGCTCTGTGATATATAGGTTTCTATGATAGAGGAGAGAAGCCGAGCTCTGTGATATATAGGTTTATATGACAGATGGATAGAAGCTGAGCTGTGATATATAGGTTTATATGATAAATGGAGAGAAGCTGAGCTCTGTCATATATAAGTTTATATGATACAGGAGAGAAGCTGAGCTATGTGATATATAGGTTTATATGATAGAGGAGAGAAGCTGAGCTCTGTGATATATAGGTTTATATGATAGAGGGAGAGAAGCTGAGCTCTGTGATATATAGGTTTATATGATAGAGAACAGGATTTCTGATTAACTCCTGGCAGGATTCCTAGGAGAGATAGTGAGATCCCTGGTCTTATCATATCCATATCTCAGAATAGACAGCAGAAATGAGGTCCACTTTAAAGCAATTTGGGGACAGTCTTGTCTGTCAGTAGATCTCCTTCTATCAGTGTTGCCAAGAATACTGTACAGCTGCTGTTCTTAGCTTTCACTGGAGTAACCTTGTAGGAGCATCACATATCAAAAGGATTCCAGCTCTTGAGTCTTCTTAAAACCAAAGAAATCTATTTCTTCATTTTTGCTAATTGTATGAATGACTGTTCCTGCCATTTGCACATAATTCAGATCTGGTTATCTATTACATGAATGGCCATTTTCTAATATAATTCTATGTTGCTTCCTTTAGCTGTGAGACTTTTCTGGTATTAACAGGCAGAGCTCTGGTTGTCTATATTTTGCTGTTGTCAGGAGGACTAATATGTGGAAATTCCCTTGTCCTCCCTGCTGTGTATGTGGAGTGCTCCTATGACTGATATCATCCTGTTAGTGACGTCCTAGTGGAGAATAGCTATTTAAATGCCATAGTTCACCCTATACTAGTACTTCAATATAAACCATATCTCAGCCTAAAATCCCCTACAAAATCACCTGTAAATACAGTTGCGTGACATCACCTGCTCGGCCTGTACAACCCATATATTTACACTGTGTTGACATTCATTACAGTTTGCAGCACAGTCGTGGCCAGTTTCACAAGGTCAGTTTTTAGGCAGTATTTTGCATCATTGGGGAGAAATTTATTTTCCTATCGTCTCCATTTTTCTGGCATAGATGGATGATAATGTGGTGCATTTTTGGTGCAAGGCCCTTTCTTGAGCCAAGCATGCACCACACTCCCCACTTTGCAAAAATGGTTGCAGAGTGGTGCAGGCCGGTGAGGGGACATATTTATTGTATCTCAAGCCAGAAAACTGACATGAGTTCCTGACTAGAATATATTTCCATTCTGGCACATGAGTCTCTTAGTATTGTAGTCGTACCTTGTGCCATTCAAGGCCTTTATTAAGGCTGGCGTAGAAAATGCAGCATGGCTCAGTGGTTAGCGCTGGAATCCTGGGTTCGAATCCTGCCAAAGACAACATCTGCAAGGAGTTTGTATGTTCTCCCCATGTTTGCGTGGGTTTCCTCCCACACTCCAAAGACATACTGATAGGGAATGTAGATTGTGAGCCCTATATGGGACAGTGACTGACAAGGTCTGTAAAGCACTGCGGAATATGATGGTGCTATATAAGTAAGCATAATAAATAAAATAAATAAAAATTCCCCCCGGTTTTTAAAACTAAAAACTAAATTTGGATCTAAAACAAATTTAATGAACAAACCCTCCCATTATATTTTTTTTTTTTTTGGTTCCCTTTTTTTTTTTTAAAAAAAAAAATTTAAAGAAAATACTTCTTAAAAAATGGGGGGGGGGGGAGAGGGTTGTTTGTGTTTGGGTGGGGTGTGTTGGGTCGGCCATAGTTTCCCTTGTGTGGGCTTGTGGTACAAAAAAAAAAATTATATTATTTATTTTTTTTTTTTTATAAAAAATCCGCCCCCCCCCCCCCCCTTTTGGTTTTTATAAGAGACCCCCAAAGTTGTCTTAAGTTTTTTTTTTTTTTTTAAAATTTTAAATTTAAATTTATTTTTTTTATTTTTTTCCTTTAAGCCACCACCCCTTTTTATTTTTATTTTGTGCTGGAGTGACTCCCCCCCCTTTTATGTCAGCTTGCCTGTTCTGCAGACAGAATGTGAGCAGAGAAGCAGGAAGTGACGAGACAGAGAGCAGCAGCCATCTTAGCAAGTGTTGTATTGAACTGGTGTGGAGATTTTTCTGTACAGCTAAGCTGTATCTTGGTCCAGAGACAAACAGAGTGTAAAGAGACAACAGGACTAGTGAGTCCACGTGAAAGGAACTGTGCTCAGTGGCTGATCAGTGAGACTGACATTGTGACTGTGTATATGGATACCACAGATAGAGACTCGCAGTGCTGTTGATGTACTGGACAGCACCTGCTAAACCCCGGCTTACATCCCAGCTCAGTGTATGGATTCGGCAGGACTGTCAGTGTGCTGAGTGGAATCTGCTGTTGGATTACATTGCATTCATTGGGTTTCCCTGTTAAAGAGGACTTCATTTCTCCCAAGATCCTGATAACAGTGAGGAGAGGACGTTTCACTATAAAAGAAAGGAACGACTTTGGACCCCACCGCGCGCTTCTACGGACTGTAAGCGGTCCACCTGGACCACTGGGGAAAAGGGGGTGCACCCAAATGTGATGTCAGGGTCAGTTAGGGATAGTTTTGAGTATATTGTTCATTCAGTGTCCATACTGCAGAATTGGACAGAGTAAAAGTAGAAACCATTGCAGAATTTGCCTTGAAATTGTTCATGCTATATTGTATATTTTGCTTGTCTTTATCCCTGTCATTTTACCTTCAAATAGCCTTTATTAACTTATAGTAAATATATATTCTTTTCTTGAACTACCGCGTGTGCGTTCATTTCTGGTTGCGGAGACCAAACCACCTGCCTTGCTCTCGGTTCACAAATTGGCGTAGTCGGCAGGATCCGCTTACCAGAATGGACAGTGACGCACCCGTTCGGGAGAATGGTGCTGGAGGAAGAATGCCAGCAGGGGCTATAATGAGTCAGTTAGCTAAATTTGATGGCAATAATATGTCAGTGAGTATGTGGGTGGAACAGATACGAATGATACAGCGAATGTACCAGACCGCACCAGAAGTACTAGTAGAGCTAGCAATATTGACATTACAAGGGGATGCTAAGACCACGGTGATATTGAGGCCATTTGAACAAAGGCAGACATTTGAGCAAGTAGTCCAGATTCTAGAAACCATTTATGGAGAAACTGCATTGCTGGGGTCTCTGCAGGCTCGGTTCTTCCAGAGGGTACAACAGGAGAATGAAAGCCTTCCCCAATATGCAAATGCCCTACAAGAACTGCTCCGAGATATTCAAGTGAAGGAAAGAGGGGGCTCGCCAGCCTTCTGTAACCCTGATCGGACTCTCCGTGACCAGTTTGTCCTGGGGATACGTGACAGCAGTTTAACTGTGACTATGCAGGATTTTATACGACGAGAGACTGATGCTAAATTCCATGATGTACAGGTAGAGGCCATCTCCCGTGCCAATAGTATGTTCCCGAAGCCCCAGACCGCAGTTGGAGTTACTTTGTCACAGGGGGCTAGTTCTGGCTCAGAGACAGTAGAAAAGGGGACGGTTAAAGAAATTCTCACAGTAATGCAGAAACTGCAAGAGCAAATGGAACACTTGCACACCCGTTGTGATGAGCATTCTATGAAAATTGCAGACTTCCAGAAAACTGGAGGTGAAAGGGTGAGCCGTCCATACCCAGAAAATCAGAATCACCCACCACCCCGCTGGAGGGATGAGGATAGGACCTACCGAAGGGGTCCAAATCAGTTAATGCAGTGCTCAGGAGAAATCGAAGGGGCTTACCGAAGGGGCCCAAACAGATGGCCAGAACGACGGGAGATACGCTGCTGGGAGTGTGGACGGATGGGCCACGTTGCTGCTAGATGTCCAGAGCAGCGACAAACTTATGAGAGACCGCCGTTAAACTGAAGTCCCCTGCTGCTGTAGGGCGTGTAGTAGGGGAGACTGACAAGGAGACTATGTGGGGAGAATGCCCTAATGATGACCTGATCGCTGCAAGTCCTGTTATACAGGTGGAAATGGAGGGTATTCCGGTTACCGGGATGATTGACACGGGTTCCCAAGTAACGACCTTGAGTAGAGACTGTTATGAACGGTACTTCCAGCAACATGTGAAATATGATCCCCATACATTCGTACGAGTGGTCGCAGCTAACCAGTTACCAGTTCCAGTCGTGGGAGTGGCCTGGATGAATGTCCGGGTATGTGGCCAAGATCTGGGTAGGAAAGGCATTGTGGTGGTACAGGAGTCACATGAAGTAAAGGTCCCTGTCATTTTGGGGATGAATGTGTTAAAAGAATTAGATCAGATCCTCTTTGAAAAGAAAGGTCACGGTTATTGGAAAGAAACCACCACCCATCGGCCTACTCAAACAGCTTTCCAGCGGCTGATCCGGACATGTGGCTTACAGAAAAGTTCGGATGCGCAGCGTCCTCTGGCTCGAATTTCAGTTCCTTTGCATACAAAAGTTACACTGCCACCCAGTCGGGAGACAATAGTGTCTATGCCCGTAGGCACCTGTCGGAAACTAGAGGGCATAGCTGTGTTGGTAGAACCACTGCAGGCAGCCGAAGGAGGTGTTGATCCGTTAGTGGCCCGTTCCTTGGCAATAGTTCGCAATGGAAGAGTACCACTTCGATGTGTAAACACTCAGGACCAGAGTGTGGACCTGACCCCAGGGAGGCAGCTGGCTAACATCTATGTGACTCCGGAGGAAGTAAGGAAAGTAACTCCAATGCAGCTGAAGCCGACTGAAAGGGATGAGTGGACCGTAACTGTGTCCATGGGAGAAGATGAGGAACCCACCTCTGAATGGAATGGCCGTGCAATTCGAGAACAGATGAAGATGGATGCAAGTTCATGTTCTCTGGAATGTGTGCAGAAGGTAGATGAACTGTTGTGGGAGAACCGAGCCGCCTTTTCACGGTATGCTGAAGATTTTGGATGTACCACAGGGATCTACCATGAGATTCCCACAGGAGACACCCCTCCAATTAGAGAGCGCTACCGACAAATTCCTCCACAGTTGTATCAGGAAGTAAAAGAACTGTTAGCTAAGATGCTACAGGGTGGGATCATCCAAGAAAGCCAGAGTCCCTGGGCAGCTCCTGTGGTGTTAGTAAGAAAAAAAGATGGGTCCATCCGATTTTGCGTAGACTATCGGAAGTTAAACGCTTGCACCGTACGAGATTCCTACCCCTTGCCACGGATTGAGGAGTCCCTCTCAGCGCTGGGGAGAGCCCGGTACTTCTCCTCACTAGATCTGGCTAGTGGGTATTGGCAGGTGCCGATGGCCACAAAAGACAAGGAGAAGACGGCATTCATCTTGCCCATGGGACTATACGAATTTAACCGGATGCCCTTCGGGTTGACAAATGCACCCGGAACGTTTCAGCGGTTGATGGAGAAATGTCTCGGTGACTTCAACTTTGAGTTCACTCTCATCTACTTGGATGACATTATAGTGTATTCTGCGACCTTTGAAGACCATCTCCACCAGTTGGGGCAAGTATTTCGAAGATTGCGGGAACATGGGCTCAAATTGAAACCCAGTAAATGTCGGTTGTTCCAATCTGAAATTGATTACTTGGGTCACCGCGTATCAGGAGAAGGGGTGAGACCATCAAGAGACAAGATAGCGGCTGTTCAAGATTGGCCAATACCGACTACCCTGCGAGAAGTGAGGGCGTTCCTTGGAGTAGCCGGTTACTATCGACGGTTTATTAAGGATTTCGCCAAGGTAGCAGCACCACTTAATGCTCTCCTACGAGGCACATCCGGTGGTCCAAAGAACCGGTCCGTGAAGTGGGGACCTGAACAGGAACAAGCCTTCCAGGCATTAAAGGATGCACTGACAACAGCCCCAATCTTGGCATATGCTGATTACCACTTGCCGTTCCAGCTGTATACGGATGCAAGCCTGTATGGTCTTGGAGCAGTGCTTTCCCAGCTTCAGGATGGCCAGGAGAGGGTCATAGCGTACGGCAGCCGGTCTTTGAGAGATTCTGAAAGAAACCCCGAGAATTATAGTTCATTTAAGTTGGAGCTGTTGGCACTGGTATGGGCCATGACCGAGAAATTCTCTGAATATTTGACCGGTGCTGAAGTTTTAGTACTGACTGACAACAACCCACTAGCTCACCTGGAAAATGCCAACCTCGGGGCGTTAGAGCAGAGGTGGATAGCCCGAATGACTAAGTTCAATTACCGCATTAAGTATCGGTCCAAGACAGAGAACCAGAATGCTGACGGGCTTTCTAGGGTAACCGCCCAGACCCCCACAGTAGACGTGGATCATGAGTTGGAGCATGTGGAGGTGCCCGACTTCAGCAGATTTTCCCAGGCCTTGGCCGCCGCTAATCAGTTTGAGTTGGAGGGGACTGAAACGGCTCCTTTCTTTGGTCCCTCACGACAGGAATGGGCACAGATACAACAGACCCATGAGGGGCTGGCACAGATGAGCAAGTGTGTTGAGAAAGGCCAGAAGCCCTGTAGAGAGGAAAGAGAACGACTGACACGTGAGATATTATCTGTTCTGAGTCAGTGGGAAAAGTTGGAGATGAAAAATGGAGTGCTATGCCGAAAGGTCTATTTACCTTCTGAGATTGACATTCGATACCAAATTGTGGTGCCTAGTGAACTGGCTCGCTCGTTGGCAGTTGAGGCTCATAATAAGAATGGACATTTTGGTCATGAGAAGACCTTTCGTTGGTTACAGCGACTGATTTACTGCCCTGGTCTTCGTCAAATGGTCGAAGAAGTATGCCGCAGCTGTCGAACTTGTGAGATCCATAAGGCAATAGAACAGAGAGCTCCCCTGCAAACCATCATGACCCAGGAACCTTTAGAAATCGTCATGATAGACTATCTAATGGTGGGCCCATCCAATAGCGGACACCAGTATTGCCTCGTAATGGTGGATCACTTCACCAAATTTGCGGTGGTAACCGCCACCAAGGACCAGACAGCTGAGTCAGCAGCTCGTGCTCTGTGCCAAGATTTCATTCGAGTATATGGGTGCCCTAAACGCATCCACTCCGACCAGGGTGCCTGCTTTGAGGGACACGTAATGAAAGAAGTTCAACGTATCTACGGGATAAAGAAGTCGCACACGACTCCATACCACCCTCAGGGAAATGGGGCCTGTGAAAGATTCAACAGAACTCTGCTACAGATGCTGCGGACTCTGGAGGAAGACAAGAAGTTACAGTGGCCTCAGTTCTTGTCTGAAATGGTGTGGGCCTATAACAATCAGGTCCATTCTACAACGGGGTACTCTCCTTATACACTTCTCTTTGGGCGGTCTGGGCGAAGTGTAGGAGAATTACAGTTGGATGATGTGGATGGGTTCCCTCCGAGGGATCCAACCTCTTGGGTGCGGGCGCACCGGCAGAGACTTGAGACGATCCATCGATTGGTGCGGCAGCGCCTGCAAGAACATCCCCATCCTGATAAGACCCCAGTGCAAGAAGCACCATTGCAACCAGGCGACCTGGTGCTAGTTCGTGTCAAGAAACCCCAAGGGAAATTGGAAAGCCGATGGGAGGCTTTGCCGTATCGTGTTGTTGGCCGCAAGTATGCGAATGGGCCAGTGTACCAGGTCCAGAAAGAAGGAACTGATTGTGTTCGAGTACTTCACCGAAATATGTTGCGCCTGTGTCATTCTGAAGGGACAAATCATGATGGGCTTGCCAATGTGAATGAGCTCCCACAGTCAGAGAATGGAGGTGCGGAATGGGCCTCAGACGAGGAGGATGATTGTTGGCCGATCCCTGCTCCTGGGGATGTTCCACCTGTGACTACTGTATCTCCGGCCTGTGCCCCCTCTGGTGCGGAATCCGCTGGTCCTTCTCAGCCCATAGCTGCAGCACCCCATAATATACCACCGGTCCTCAGACGGACCACTAGGCCAAATGCTGGTATTCCCCCTGTTCGGTATGCGCAGGATGAGTTTGTTTGGCCTGCCATACATCGGTATACTACCACCCTGTGCATAAAAGTACAACCCTCTGGATATACAGTCATAGGCAGGGACTGCCAATCTTAAAGTGGGGGGGAATATGTAAGAGACAGCCAATGTTGTCCTAAGCTTTATTTGTCTGTATAAACTGTTAATGTTGAATGTATTTCTGTGATTCTGTTCCTTTAAGACAGCAGCCATTGTAATTGTGACATGATGCTGGAGTGACTCTCCCCCCCTTTTATGTCAGCTTGCCTGTTCTGCAGACAGAATGTGAGCAGAGAAGCAGGAAGTGACGAGACAGAGAGCAGCAGCCATCTTAGCAAGTGTTGTATTGAACTGGTGTGGAGATTTTTCTGTACAGCTAAGCTGTATCTTGGTCCAGAGACAAACAGAGTGTAAAGAGACAACAGGACTAGTGAGTCCACGTGAAAGGAACTGTGCTCAGTGGCTGATCAGTGAGACTGACATTGTGACTGTGTATATGGATACCACAGATAGAGACTCGCAGTGCTGTTGATGTACTGGACAGCACCTGCTAAACCCCGGCTTACATCCCAGCTCAGTGTATGGATTCGGCAGGACTGTCAGTGTGCTGAGTGGAATCTGCTGTTGGATTACATTGCATTCATTGGGTTTCCCTGTTAAAGAGGACTTCATTTCTCCCAAGATCCTGATAACAGTGAGGAGAGGACGTTTCACTATAAAAGAAAGGAACGACTTTGGGCCCCACCGCGCGCTTCTACGGACTGTAAGCGGTCCACCTGGACCACTGGGGAAAAGGGGGTGCACCCAAATGTGATGTCAGGGTCAGTTAGGGATAGTTTTGAGTATATTGTTCATTCAGTGTCCATACTGCAGAATTGGACAGAGTAAAAGTAGAAACCATTGCAGAATTTGCCTTGAAATTGTTCATGCTATATTGTATATTTTGCTTGTCTTTATCCCTGTCATTTTACCTTCAAATAGCCTTTATTAACTTATAGTAAATATATATTCTTTTCTTGAACTACCGCGTGTGCGTTCATTTCTGGTTGCGGAGACCAAACCACCTGCCTTGCTCTCGGGTCCCAGGTTTGGGGGGCCAGAAAGCCCCATTTGTCATCAGAAGTGTCCAGCTCTGGCATATGACAACTTGCCGGACTTGTTTGCAGGAGATCTGTGTGAGGATTATCTCTATTGTCCTTCATTGGGCTAATCCTTGGCTTTTCCATGCAGAGTAAGAAGCATGCTACTTATTTTTGCAGTGGATTTTATTATTTATGTAGCTTACTTATATAGCGCCATCATATTCCGCAGCTCTTTACAGACGTTGTCAATCATTGTCCCTTATAGGGCTCTCAATTTACATTCCCTATCATTCCCTGTCTTTTGAGTGTGAGAGGAGTTTGCAGCAGTACTAAAATCTGCCCCACAATTTTCCATACAAGACAATGGGGCTAGAGAAACCACATTAACATGCATTGGATTCAGGTTGTTGGCAGATTTGACCTTGAGTTGAATCCGACAAGTGTGAACAGGACATTAGACTACCAGTTCCCCCACGTAGTTACTGGGTTGAAGCATAGTTCGGACAACATGGTGATTCTAGTGGTAAATAGGATATCATATAGGTGGGGCTGGGCATACATTCCAAGTGTCCCTCTTATATAATATCCCAAGTGTTCAAACTTATTGTTATCAGAATTTGTTGCCTTTTGGACCTGAAAATGTCTATATTCAGATATTGTTTATGCTAATATCTTAATAAAAAAAAAAATCAATTCAAGCATATAGATATAGTTCACTCAGTGAACTATAAGTGTCCCTCTTCGACAGTCCAAAAGGTTGGAAGGTGTAATATAGCTATTAAACCATGGCACCATTTCTACAGTGAATGTCACTCCGGACTGTCACTTGTTGTTAGCGCAACCTGTTGAAATTTTATTTAGTGTTTATTTTTACGATGCATCGATTAATCCATAAGACAGCTCCATATAGTGATGGATAACAATGCCCACTGACTATAATGGGGTCTGTCGGGTGTCTTTTTTTCCCTCCCTGACTTTGCTAGATGAAAATGTTGTGCTTGCAGGACTTTTTTATGCAGGATTTTAGGTGGACTATGGGCCAGACAGACTCCAGCGCAGATAGGAAAGTAGTCTTAGTAATATTTGTTTCTTTCCAAACAGAGTAACAATGACTTGGACACTATAACATTTCTTGTCACCCAGCTTTCTTAGACTTAGAGAATGTATGTACAGTAGCTACACAACCCTGTGGCACCACTACAAAACAAACCAGATTTCCTATTCAACATATGGTTATGTTCACACTTGTACTAAAGTGTTGTCAGATTTGTCATACAACGTATATCACTGGTGGCTAATAGACCACAGTGAATTGTAATGGTGTCCTTTGAGTTCTGGTGTGGTTAGGTTGCATATGTAGGCTTTGACGTTTCTGTGAAGAGCCTCTGGCGCAGAGTCTGGCAGAAATCCTTAAAAAGTCCTGAAAGACTAACTTTTTTTCAACCAGTGATGTGTGTGAAAAAATATATTATATATAAATTATAGTCAATGGGGTTGCCTGGCATCCGCTGCTGGCTGTCATTAGATGGACCATTTCTCCATTCTTTTGATACGTCACAGGACCAGAAGAATGGAGACAACAAAGCAGATGTGAACGTAGCCCTGCCATCATCTTCATTGCATGCAGTACGGTTTGAACCTGTGACAAAGTATGTGATGCAGATGTGAACACTGCCAAAATGTTTTCAGCTGTTTCTTAGCTCTGTTAGCTTTTGGGGCTCCGCTGTATGAGCTGTAATTGGGGCTATATTGGTTGTCACCCAGCTTTCGCACACCAGATAGCTAAGAAATAGCTGTAATTATTACTTTTTACATCAGAAGCGGGGGAATCAGGAATGTAGAGGAGAGTCTACACTATAGTTGAGAAGAAGTTATAGGCAGGTATATTCAGGCTGCCCAACAACCCCTCATTGCCACCTAGACGGGCAGACAATGGCAGTCTTCCTCCTCCAGGACAGCCACATGCAGCAGTGTTGTATAGAAAGCAGCAGCAGTCCTGTGAGCCGGCCAGCCATGTAGTGCAGCTGCCCTCAGAGAGCTCTGCAGCTACGCCTTCTTGTTACACACAGGCAGGAATCCCGCTCAGGGGGAGGAGGACTCTTATTGTGAAAGTGCAGCTGGACACAGGGCTCCTTTCTGAAGAATCACTGAGTCATGAAGTTGCTTCTCCAGCTCCTCTGTGACTGAGCGGCTCTGTACTTACCTGCTGCAGGAGCTCTGCTGGACACAGCTGAGGTAAGTGCATCTCCACTCCTGGCCACAGTCCGCCTGTATGTCAGCTTCTACTTCTACTCATCTCTCTCTAGTACTATGTGTATATACTTTATACTAATGTTAAATGTATATATAGTATAGACTGATGAACTGTATATATTATGTACATACATAAAGTGTAAGTAAAGTGTGTGCATACACACACACACACACACACACACACACATATATATATATAAATATATATATTTACATATATCCTATACTCCTTTCAGAAAATGGATTGGCACCCTGTAATACTTTTTTCTTCCTTAAGAGGCGCTGCATATAATACAACCATATAAACCATGGTATCCTCACAGATAACAGCTGATGGTGGAGCCACCAAGATACCATCAGCTACCGGTGTGAGAAGGGTGATCGGATTGTTTCAGGCCAATGCATATCTGCTCTAAGTGTCACACCTGCCCAAAAATGATAATCCATCCTTATATCTGAGAACTAATGAACTATCTAAGAATATTAAGGTGTAGCTCTATGATATCATGTAAATATCAGCCATTATATACGTCTTGTACATAGATACTATATATCACTGACAACTTGTGTTGCATCTGACAATGGTCATGATACATTGTGACAGCTGGAAATGCAGTGAGCATGCCACGGGCTTGGAAATGTAAGATGTAGCCGGTAGTAGTCATGCACAAAGACTGACATTTCCATTCCACCCAATAAGGAACCTATAGTAGTGTAGATGTGATAAGAATGAAACAGTATATGATGTCCGGCAAATGGTCAGAATTACACTGGCTGGTTTTCTTAGGTGTAGGTGTGATAAGACTGGCACAGTATCTGGTGCCTGGCTCTTCCACTTATACTTGTTAATAGTCAGAAGTACACTGCCTGGTTCACTTAGGTGTAGATGTGATAAGACTGGCACAGATTCTGGTGGCCGGCTCTTCCCCTATTGCTGGTTAATAAGTGGTCAGATGCACACTGCCTGGTTTGCTTAGGTGTAGATGTGATAAGACTGGCACAGATTCTGGTGCCCGGCTCTTCCCCCATTGATGGTTAATAAGTGGTCAGATGCACACTACCTGGTTCACTTAGGTGTAGATGTGATAAGACTGGCACAGATTCTGGTGCCCGGCTCTTCCCCCATTGATGGTTAATAAGTGATCAGATGTACACTGCCTGGTTTGCTTAGGTGTAGATGTGATAAGACTGGCACAGATTCTGGTGGCCGGCTCTGCCCCCTTTGCTGGTTAATAAGTGGTCAGATGCACACTGCCTGGTTCACTTAGGTGTAGATGTGATAAGACTGGCACAGATTCTGGTGCCCGGCTCTTCCCCCATTGATGGTTAATAAGTGATCAGATGCACACTGCCTGGTTTGCTTAGGTGTAGATGTGATAAGACTGGCACAGATTCTGGTGGCCGGCTCTGCCCCCTTTGCTGGTTAATAAGTGGTCAGATGCACACTGCCTGGTTTGCTTAGGTGTAGATGTGATAAGACTGGCACAGATTCTGGTGGCCGGCTCTTCCCCCATTGCTGGTTAATAAGTGGTCAGATGCACACTGCCTGGTTCACTTAGGTGTAGATGTGATAAGACTGGCACAGATTCTGGTGGCCGGCTCTTCCCCCATTGCTGGTTAATAAGTGGTCAGATGCACACTGCCTGGTTTGCTTAGGTGTAGATGTGATAAGACTGGCACAGATTCTGGTGGCCGGCTCTGCCCCCTTTGCTGGTTAATAAGTGGTCAGATGCACACTGCCTGGTTTGCTTAGGTGTAGATGTGATAAGACTGGCACAGATTCTGGTGCCCGGCTCTTCCCCCATTGATGGTTAATAAGTGATCAGATGCACACTGCCTGGTTCACTTAGGTGTAGATGTGATAAGACTGGCACAGATTCTGGTGGCCGGCTCTTCCCCCATTGCTGGTTAATAAGTGGTCAGATGCACACTGCCTGGTTTGCTTAGGTGTAGATGTGATAAGACTGGCACAGATTCTGGTGGCCGGCTCTTCCCCCATTGCTGGTTAATAAGTGGTCAGATGTACACTGCCTGGTTCACTTAGGTAAAGCAGAACAATCCAGGGCAGCTCAGGTTCACGCTGTGGCTATGAACATTTCTTTGAAATTGGGTTTCGCAGACAAAAATCCTGCAAAGTTTCCTGGCAGAAGGAATGTATTTTTAAGGAACGCTGGGAAGGAAAATGAAAGAGACGGCCTTCTAATGATGTGTTTACAGAAACTTGGAGAGAAGACTTGAAGGGTTGGATTTTGGAAGGAGACCAGCATGTGCTGAGGCGGCATACTAAACTGGGGCTTATACCTGGTTTGTGACTTTCAAGGATACAGTCTTAAGGGGATGGAGAATGATTCATGTGCAGAATTTCTGCATTTCTTAAAGAGACAGAAGGATTGTAGAATGAATTGTAAGTTGTAGGATCATTCATTTCAGATCATCCTTGAGAAGTAAGTGGCAGTGCAGTGCCCTAATATGATGTTATCACAATGGTGAGCGCTTCAGTATTAACATGCAGGACTGTTGGAATTTGCAATTGCCGCAGCCTGTATTCTGTAGTCCATTGACAGACAGCAAAAATGAGTGATGAGTGCAGTCTGCTGAAAGTTTGCAGGGCAGAGTCAGGGAATGTGAGATACTCCACCATCTTATTCCATTACTAAGAGAGCTGGATAGGGATCTCAACTGCTAGAACAAGCTCATAAAACCAGGCCCCAAATGTTAATAGGTCAGTGGTTACAAAACGTCTCCCCTGAAATACATGGGTCTTATAGAAATCTATGGAGGGACGTACTTTTGTTTCAATCTAGAACACCTGTACATGTGTTCCCTTTTCTTTGGAAATACAGATGTGTTCTGGGTATTGTTGGGATCCCGGTTTCCTGAAACTTGAAAATATTTCTGCTGTGAATGTAATCTGAAATCCACATTTCTTACTTCTAGATATTACTGATGATTTAGATGCATACTTTGGCAGATTTGCATTGCAATGGAAACATAAAAAAATTGAGAAGAAATCCATGATATTGAATTTTGCAGCATGCTTTCAGATCCATGTAGACTTTGAGGAAATCCAGGGAGTTGTACAGGGAACTCTATTAATTTCAACTATACCAGTTTCTAGTGTAAAAAAAATCTGAAATTATTTCATATGTCTGTTTTTGTGCAACCTTTTGTGACTGTTATATTGTGCATTGCATTCACCACTTTTACAAAAAGTGGAGGCCTGGGCAGAGGTGGTTTGACCTTTACGGCCTGACACATTTACAATTACTTATGCCACAAAACAGAAGTAAATGTCTTAATTGCCCGCATAGTCTCCTAACATCTGTGAAGTTACAGGTTGTAGATTCAGCCATAAAATATCACTTATTGAGCTTAGTATCAAACACTAGTCCAGCCTTATCTTAATGGAATTATAAACATCTCGAAAGAGAATGGATTTCAGATGCGGTCAAAATAAAGTCTCTTTGAAAGTGTTCATACATGAAGTGGAGGAGTGGTGGTAATTTAGTACATAGGTTATAAAATTTATCAGGTTCAACATATCGAGCTAATGTGTTGATCCAGAGTAAGTAAAAACAACCCCATTAGGCAGACTCCAATAAACCTAATATTAGGGGGGTTATTTCTTCCAAATTCCAATATGACAATCAGAATAAATCCCTGGATCCACAACCAATGTATATTCCAATTGACTATTACACAACTACTGCTTCCAGACCATCAGATAGTATGAGTAATGCACTTAATAATACACTGTACATGCCAGGTGGTTTGGGCAATGATGGGCAATGATTTTTTTCTTAACCTCAGATATGTTCTCTTGCTTTTCACAAAGTAAATTTCACACTTTCTTGTAGTTACTTCTTTGGGTTTCATATATTGCGTACTGTAGTAAACCCAAATACATTATTGTTGCATGGATGCATCTGTATCTGGATCTTTATGAAGCAGGACATTGTATTATGAAGGCTGTGATCTATCTGATCATTGACCTCTTAGTTGCGCTACTCTCAAGAAGCAGTAGGTACCAGAGTCTTATGTAGTCTGTGGATCCCTATACTTTAGAAAAGACTGATCGCTTTCTCTAGAGGTAATTAACAATCAGTGTAGGATTGTGTATGAAAAGATGGCATCTTTACTAGACCTCTACCAAGCAATGTGCAAAACCTACTTTCAAATTTAGTTTTGTGTTATTTTAATGCATTATTCTAGCCATTCAAAGGCTCACATGTGAACAGTGTCTAAAGGTGGTCATAAACCTTAAATAGCTATTCCTCTTGATGCCCCCATACACACGCACACTTGGTTTGGTCAAGCATGCATGTTTTCTGAATGGGTAGAAGGGAGCAATAGCAGCAGCTCTTCTCACAGAAGAACAAGAGATGATGCTGGAGAAAAAAAGTTTTGGGTATGTTGAATTTTACATGCCCAGTCCTTTTATCCTCCAACATCCTCTATAACCTGGTGTACCCACGTACACATTAGGGTTCAGTTAATAGTAATATAATGTATATGAACACCTTAACCTCCTGAAATGTATATAGCATTAACAGCTCCTGTCTAATATGGCTCCTCTGACAAGTTCTGGTCTTTAATATGCTTAGTTCTTTAGATTTAGTCCTTATCAATAGAGCTAAACAAGCACCATAGAAGAACAGAAGAAAGTCTAGTCTTCTAAAGTTACTTCTCTTGTATCTCAGCCAGGCATGTGAGGGATATTGCTACTCCAGGTAAAAAGAGGAAGGCTATGTTAGGCTGTAGTTCAGATTATATACTCAATGTACCTTATGTCATTTTATTATTTTTATCCTTGTTACTGTTAATCTTTGTGGCTGAAGAACGTTCTGGATGATCCAGATGGCTGCAGACTTTTCTGTCTGCTTTCTAATGCCTTGGACATGAATAAGCATGCCGCTACAATGACATTGTTCTGGTAATTCACCATCCAGCTGTTTCTTGCTCTAGACACTTTTCGTAGATAAGCCCATAGGGTGCCAGACTATTAGTTTTTGTTTTGTCGGTCTATATTGTTCCACTTTTCAGATGTTGTATTATGGAGGTAGACACAGCCTGTGAATCATATAGTGTGCAAGCAACACAGACAATCCTGGGACACAAATCTGATGACATAAGGATGGTGTGTGTAGTGTGGTGACTCACGCTCTGTCCAGACTATCACATTTTACAGATTAGCCTCCGCTTGTTTAGCCAGCTCATTGCATGGCTCCTATGTCATCATGCAGTTTGTCACCACCATACAAGAGTCATGTCATAAATAAGCTTGTCGTTTTTCCTGGAAAGCATACTATTGCTGTTGAACAGGCAGTTTATGTATAAGAAAATGTACCTGCTTATAACAAGCACTGTACTTCCTGACTCACTTGTAGATCTTATACCTGCAAGTCTTTCACAGCTCCATACAACCTCTGAGATAGATGAAGCTTTAATACAGTACCTGAAGACATATGTAGTCTTTTCTGTTCAATTCATATGGAAACATATATGGTATGCTTCATCAGATGAATACTACTAGAACAGAATTATATTGTTATATGCAATACCACATGGCAGCACAAGAAGTGCCAATGATTCCATACCACAGAGTTTACATGGACTTCATTTGCCTCTATACTGATTCTTTCTCAAGGTTCTGTTTTGTACATATACTGTATACATATACTGTATACTGTACCTGTACTGTATATCAGACTGAATGATTGCTACACCCAGTTACAACTCTGTATAGTATAGATCCTAACCAGGAAGGATGAGACTTCTTCATGACCCACACGAATCTGTGACCATCATGGTTGTGTGTACAGAGAAATGAAAGGGTCCATGTGCTATCCGTTACAAATGAATAACACACGGACCAAAACATAAAGTTGCATGCATGCTTCAGGAATACAAACAAAAAAGTCTAGGAATTTCCTTGTGCCAGAAATGCTCTAAGTCCCTTGTGACTAAATCATCCGTCAGCATAATAAGACATTTCATCACTTATTTAATGCTAGCGTTAATGATATGTATCAGTACCTTCAAAAGACACAACACAGCAGAGATGTTTATTGTGTAGACGAAGACGCAGGAAAGTGACTGCGTCCTATTGTGTAGGGTCACTGCACAGATATTCATGTGACATTCCAAGACTCTGACTGGATTTGACATATCCTGGACTTTTCCTTAGTCATCTGGGGCTCCCTGGTGATTTATTATATAACATATTGCACAGTTCTGTGATATATAGATTTATATGATAAAGGGAGAGAAGCTTCTCTCCTCCATTATAAAAATCTATGCATCACAGAACTTAGCGTCTCAGCCTATGTCATATAAACCTATATTATACAGAGCTCAGCTTCTCTCCATCTGTGATATAAACCTATATATCACAGAGCTCATCTTCTCTCTATCATATAAACCTATATATCACAGATCTCATCTTCTCTCTATCATATAAACCTATATATCACAGAGTTCAGCTTCTCTCTTTCTATCTTATAAACCTATATTATACATAGTCCAGCTTCTCTATCACAGAGCTCAGATTCTCTCTCATATAAACATATATATCACAGGGCTCAGCTTCTCTCCCTCTGTCATATAAACCTATACATCACTATGCTCTGGTTCTCCCCCTCTGTCATATCCTGCTCTCAGATATAGCAGCAGAAATCACATGACAGGTTTACTTTACTCTGTCATACAAACCTATATATCACTGAGCTCAGCTTCTCTCCCTCTATCATATCAACCTCTATGTCACACAGCTCAGCTTCTCTACTCTATCAAACAAACCTCTATATCACAGAACTCAGCTTCTCTCTCTCTCTCTCTCTCTCTCTCTCTCTCTCTCTATCATTTAACCCTATGTATCAAAGAGCTCAGCTTTTCTTCCTCTGTCATATAAACCTATATATCACAGAACTCAGCTTCTCTCCCTCTATCATATAAACCTATATATCACTGAGCTCAGCTTCTCTCCCTCTATCATATCAACCTCTATGTCACACAGCTCAGCTTCTCTACTCTATCAAACAAACCTATATATCACAGAACTCAGCTTCTCTCTCTCTCTCTCTCTCTCTCTCTCTCTCTATCATTTAACCCTATGTATCAAAGAGCTCAGCTTTTCTTCCTCTGTCATATAAACCTATATATCACAGAACTCAGCTTCTCTCCCTCTATCATATAAACCTATATATCATAGAGCTCAGCTTCTCTCCCTCTATCATATAAACCTATATATCACAGAATACACTCAGTTTATCTCCCTCTATCATATAAACCTATATGTCACAGAGCTCAGCTTCTCTCCTTCTGTCATATAAACCTATATATCACAGAACTCAGCTTCTCTCTCTCTCTATCATATGACCCTATATCTCACAGAGCTCAGCTTCTCTCCCTCTATCATATAAACCTATATATCACAGAACACACTCAGTTTATCTCCCTCTATCATATAAATCTATATATCACAGAGCTCAGCTTCTCTCCCTCTGTCATATAAACCTATATATTACTACACTCTGGTTCCCCCCTTCTGTCATATCCTGCTCTCAGATATGGCAGCAGAAATCACATGACAGGTTTACTTTAAGTGCTAGATTCTCTAGTTTGAAAATCATATGTGTATTGCTATGGATAGTACTAGGAGAGATAGGATAGATTTTTTTTTTATATAAACTAATTTGATTTGGGTTTTCTGTCCCTTTAAACCTTCTTTGTGTTTGACAGCTTCTAGCAGGGATATTGTTCCATGGACACTATTGACATTTCTGCAGCATGCACAGCTACCTTTTATGGCTCTAACATAAAAGTGATTTGCTCAGCTTTGTGCCCTTTTAAAGCTAGTCTGCTCCATGTAGAAGATTTCTTGCTTTATTTTGGCTTGATCAAGTTATGGCAAGAGACACTTGACAGTCCTCGTTGACAATACAGTCTTCTTCTTAGCCCAAGGGCACCGTCAGGAACACATTGCTATCTATGAGCTGTATTTTCCTTCTTTTGTGAGCTGGGTGACAACCCCTGTGGGAACTGTATTGTCATCTAGAACTGTAGTGTCACCAG
Source organism: Leptodactylus fallax (assembly GCA_947044405.1). Taxonomy (NCBI): domain Eukaryota; kingdom Metazoa; phylum Chordata; class Amphibia; order Anura; family Leptodactylidae; genus Leptodactylus; species Leptodactylus fallax. Next base: position 1,571,952 of record CAMRHE010000334.1, read on the forward strand.
AGCACTTAGATTGGTTGTGTAGAGCAGCAGCATTCATAAATCTGTATATAGCTATGTGTTATACTCAACACAAAGTGAAATGAACGTCAGGCACCAGTTCCAATCCATCCAGTGTCCAGGAAGAAAAGTTGTCCTAACTATTACATAAATAAACAAGATATTTAGTATTAATGATGATGTGGATGTTAAAATAAAACATGAATATTCAACATAGTTCGTACATATATGAGCTCTGTTAGGGTGCATTTTTTGGATACATTGGAGTTATGTGTTACGAGTACTTCCCAACCTATACCTCTGTATAGACCTACATTGACAATTGACCCCATTGTAAAAAAAAAAAAACATACATACACCACAAAGACTACAATTTCCTATACAGTGAAAAAAAAATATATACTAACACATACTGTATTGTATGCCACAAGGACACATACCGTAAGCTGAGTCTATGAAGGCCTGGGGAGGTATACTTTTGGGAATACTCAAGCCAACAACGATATATGAACAGTGACTGATTTAGAAATAAATGGAGGTTTCCCACCACAGCAACATATCCACAGGATAGGGGGTAGTGTGCAAATTGTTGTGGGTCCAACTGCTGGGACCCCCACCAATCATGAGAAGGGGGTGTTTGGCTCCCCAGGAAATAAAGGGGTGCACAATTCAGACTAGTGAGCAAAAGACTCCCCCTCTTGTGACTGAGGATAGCTGTTTTGGGGACCCAGTGGTCCCATTGATATAAATGGAGTGGAGGCGTGCCTTTCTGACCACCACCCCATTCAGACTGGGGAGAAAAACAGCAGTTGCTGCTGTGGGAAAACTCCCTTAATGCACAGCATGGCTGTTATCTGCTGTGAAGTGCAGTTTAGATATCTTCTCCCTTAAACATAATACTACTAGGGGAGAACACTACTGCAGTATGGTGTGTAATGGGCATGCCACAAGTGTTTTTATTTCTGCTGGATTCATTGATATTCATTGAATCCATCAGAAAAAAAAAACTTCCATATAAATCTGTAGGAAATCTTTGGCGTGCATAGGTACAAAAGAGTCCCATAGCAGTCCCCATACTACTCAGAGGTCGTACAGAGCTGTTATGTGACCAAGTGCATGAGGCCTTGGTCACCTCTTTGTAAAGTGACAGCCTATTTTTAAAAACCTGGTTACTTCACCTTAAAAATCACGGCATTGTAGAATAAAAATGCAAAAATAATTGCCGGGGCTTACCACATCATTCATGTACCATACACAGTCATGAAATAGACTTGGGTAGACGCTCAGCTTTCCTTTGTGTAAAGAGTAGAAGATTACAAGGCATAATTACTGGCATATGTAAGTATAAAGCAATATTGTATGTCATTATACAGTGCTACATACCTGTGGTTGTTACCAAAGAGAAAGAAAAGGAATGATCCCTTAATCCTGCCATGACAGTACATCCTAGCTGTTACCTCAGGTGGCCTTGTTTGGTGTGTGCACAACCCCCATGTGGTTCTTGAGGCTTCTGAGCTAAGGTTTTATGCCATTATCACATTGTAATAATAGATTGGTTACCATTTGTTATGCTGACATAAAGCAGCAAGGCCTATTATTCTGAGAAGAACGCTTCTTGTAACTTAGGCTGCTGGGGTCTTTTAATCCTGTTGTCTTCTACAGCTAAGTTCTAAAATATGGAATGTGAGAGAAATTGATACCATTGTTATCAATAATTTTTAATTTCTATGTATCATCTTCACTTTGTATTGAAGTCGCTTCTCCAATGACACTAGATTACAGTTGGTGCCACCAAAATCCACAAGCTGACTCTTCTGACTCTTCCAGCCTTGGGAAGCTTTGGGAAGCCTGGTGGCTCAATGGCTAGTACTGTTGTCTTGCAGCACTGGATTCTTGGATTTGAATCCAGCCAAGGGCAACATCTGCATAGAATTTGTTTGTTCTTCACATGTTTGCGTGGGTTTTTTCCTCCCACACTCCAAAGACATACTGACAGGGAATTTAGATAGTAAGACCTCTTGTGACAGTGTTTGATCCCAAGATCTGTAAAGCATTTTGGAATATGTTAGTGCTATGTAAGTAAACTAATATTTTGTTTGACAGCCAAATGCTCCTTAACATAGACAGATTGTGCAACCTTGATATAGAAAATACTATATATGTTAATCAAAGCTGATGTATTATAAAGAGGGTTGTGAATGAAGCTGGTGTATTATTGAAAGTGTTGCGAATGAAGCCAGTGTATTATCAAGAGTGTTGGGAATATAGCTGGTGTATTATTGCGAGCGTTGGGAATGAAGCTGATGTATTATTGAGAGTGTTGCGAATAAAGTGGTGTATTATTGAAAGTGTTGCAAATGAAGCCAGTGTATTATCGAGAGTGTTGCGAATATAGGTGGTGTATTATTGAGAGTGTTGGGAATGAAGCTAGTGTATTATTGAGAGTGTTGCAAATGAAGCTGGTGTATTATTGAGAGTGTTGGGAATGAAGCTGGTGTATTATTGAGAGTGTTGGGAATGAAGCTGGTGTATTATTGAGAGTGTTGCAAATGAAGCTGATGTATTATTGAGAGTGTTGGGAATGAAGCTGGTGTATTATTGAGAGTGTTGGGACTGAAGGTGGTGTATTATTGAGAGTGTTGGGAATGAAACTGGTGTATTATTGAGAATGTTGGGAATGAAGCTGGTGTATTATTGAGAGTGTTGGGAATAAAACTGGTGTATTATTGAGAGTGTTGGAAATGAAGCTGGTGTATTATTGAGAGTGTTGGGAATGAAGCTGGTGTATTATTGAGAGTGTTGGGAATGAAGCTGGTGTATTATTGAGAGTGTTGGGAATGAAGCTGGTGTATTATTGAGAGTGTTGGGAATGAAGCTGGTGTATTATTGAGAGTGTTGCAAATGAAGCTGGTGTATTATTGAAAATGTTTGGAATGAAGCTGGTGTATTATTGAGAGTGTTGCCAATAAAGAGTTGCGTGTTACTCTTTGGAGCATAAGTTGACATATAACAACTATCTGAAAATATTAATGACTTTCTTCGCTTGGAACAAATTTAGAAAAACAAGGGTGAGGTAATAATAGAATTAATATTAGCATCAGGACCAGTTATGTCATGGAAACCTTGAGGGCGTGAGTGTTTATTCACCACCACGCCCTTTGTGTTTGTTCATTTTGTGAATTAGGGAAATCTTACTCAGATTAAATATAATTGTTACTTTTGTTATTGTTGATGTCAGAATTTTTCTAGATTCATTTCAGGAAAATAATCCTGATAGGCTTTAACTTGTTTGACAAGCTTGCTATATATTATATTTTAATAACCAAATAGTGGAAGATATTAATGTAGCTTTTCTTTTATTTATCAAGTACAAAATAAACCACCAGGTAACAGATGTTTCAGTTTGGATATTTTTGTTGAGATGTATTACAAGGCATACATCATATACAGGTAGCGGCCCTTGTGGCTAATGCAGGGCCCATTCTAAGGGGGGGCTTAGCTTGTTTCTCATCTTATAGAGATGAGTACCACATAAGAAGAAAGATAGCCATACAGAGCAGACAGAAATAGGTTGAACTGCCAATGAACAAAATCGGCTGGTGAACGATTTGTTTTAGTCACACAACCATATATATTTTAGTCCATTTGTCTGTTACATCCATTTACACTGACAGTACATGTTGAGTGACACCAATGAAAGGCACACAATCTTTCTGGGAATGTCTGGGAACAATCTTTGAAGGACAGACTGTTCCTCTAGGAAAGATCTTTCATTTGCCCAATTTTGTATAAAAACTTCCTCTCCAGCCATTGATGTTGTGTCACCAGTCAGCTGATGAATATCCGATATGGCTGCCTTTGTCCATTTACATCAGCTTTAGTCTACTGCATATGGACATCTCAAGTGCCACACCCTTGTACGCTAAAACCAGTGGGGCAGAGTGGATAAGAGTCGAGTCTTCCATATGATGCTATAAACAACACTAGCAGAAGCCTCTAAGTCGGCATTGACTTGCAGATAATTTTATGAAGCTAGAAGAGCTGAACCTATCAATGAAGCCTAGTTTTTATTTGGTTTTGGTCTCATGTTGAGTTAATACTTATGCAGGAGTAAAGGTAGCCCTCTAGATTAGGCAAATAAAATGGGGCTGTGAAAAATCATTGAGAACTTATGTTAGGGTCTGTTATGTCTCCAGCCAACTTTTGTAATGTATAAAACAGTAAGTTTCCACCAATAACACTCTATGGAACCCTATTAGAGTGTCATAGGAACTCCATGAATAGGCTTATTGCCTAAATGCGGCTGTAGACCTATTCACATGGCTTTGTTAAATGTATATGGTTGGTAATATCCTCTTAAGGTTCTTATATTCTGTCCTGCAAAATGACACAAGTAAAATTTATGTTAGCATTCATTGTACGTCCACAATCTTATATGATACAAGCGGGCAGGGTTGGGACAGATCACAAAGTTTATTCATTGAGAGACACTGCACACGGTGCATAATTCATAGCTGAAGATTTGGAAATGAGCCTGCATTGAATATTTCTAATATTTAATAGAGGATTAATCTTTTCATTAAATGTAACATGATCCTGGCACTTGTATCTGGCCTTTCTTGCAACACATGTTACTTGGTAGAGTTCATCCCTTAAAAGGCAAAAAAGGAAAGTAAAAATAAACGCGAGTTTTGCAAAGAAGATATTTAAGTAATGACCCATCATTATCTGTCATTAAAGCTGCATCTTAATACTTCCTGCTCTTCAGTTGTGTGGTTTTACTTGGCCTTTTGTCCACGGATGATGTTAGAAAAGGCTTGGAGAGTAAAGGGAGGCTATCATTTTCACAGAGAGAGGCGTTCTGTACGTGTTTAGGAGTTCACTAGCCTGCTGCAGGGCATCCTGATTTTGGGAAGAGCTGCTGACTCTAAGCTGTAAAATTCCCATCTGTTGATGTCAGCCTTATCTTTGGCTATCGTCATTTTCCCCTGAAATGTCTAATTATGGATACTTTATAAACTGTTTTTGTGAAAGAAGTGCTGGGTGAAATATGAAATGGAGCAGATCCTGAACAGAACTGTCAGATTCCCTCCTCTGAATTGGATTAGTGTAGCTGACAGTTTGTAGGTCATATCTCGATTGCTGTTTGCATTGGATAGAATATGTATCCAATAAACTTTATTGGTATATTCATTTCTCTGTGGTATATACTGAACATCTGGTACATCTACAGAATACCATTAGAATCTGTGTTTCTTTAAACATTCATCTCTCATGAATTGTCTGTTTTAATATTTACATTCCCCATGAAATATTAATTCTGGAACATCTTTTTTATAACTTTGCATTGTGCCATTCCTCCATATACTCTGTCCTAGTGCTGAGTATATAAATTGAGAGTTGGGCACTACCATTCCTCTTGTCCCTACCCAGTCTAGCATTGTTAGCAATGAACAAACATTGTCACAGTGTGCAGGGACATACCCATAACTGGTAATACCACTAGCAGTCAATCTAGTCATACATATCTAGATGGAATAACAGAGGAACAGCACATATAATCCCAAGAAAAGATGATCCCGAATTGTTTCTTGAGGATTACAGGTATAAACTAAGATAGACATGCCAGTAAGTCTGTCAACTGTCTGTATATACACATTTATTATCTGGTTTAGGCCTGTATATTCCTATTTATTATATGGTCTAAACCTGTATATACATATTAATAATTTTGTCTAGACCCATATATACCCATTTATTATGTGGTCTAGATCTGTATATACCCATTTATTATCTGGTCTAGACCTGTATATATATATCCATGTATTATCAACTCTAGGCCTGTATATACACATTTATTATCTGGTATTATTCCCAGGTATTGTCTGATCTAGACCTATATATACCCATGTATTATCTGCTCTAGGCCTGTATATACCCATTTATTATCTGATCTAGACATATATATATATATATATATATACACACACACACGTGGACAAAATTGTTGGTACCCCTCGTTTAATGAAAGAAAAACCCACAATGGTCACAGAAATAACTTAAAAATGAGTTTTTCTTTTTTAAAAAATTCTGTTGAAGCATGGTTGAAAAGCAATGTCTGACTTTCATTTGTTCATTTTCATAGAATTTTTATATATTATTACTTTTGTCAGATTCAAGTTATTTCTGTGACCATTGTGGGTTTTTCTTTCATTAAACGAGGGGTACCAACAATATTGCCCACGTGTGTGTGTATATATATATATATATATATATATATCCATGTATTATTATCTACTCTAGGCCTGTATATTCCTATTTATTATCTGGTCTATACCTGTAATTACCCAGGTATTATCTGATCTAGGCCTGTATATACACATTTATCTGGTCTAGACCTGTATACTGTATACCCAGGTATTATCTGATCTAGGCCTGTATATACACATTTATCTAGTCTAGACCTGTATACAACCAGGTTTTATCTGCTGTAGGCCTGTATATACACATTTATCTGGTCTAGACCTGTATATACCCAGGTATTATCTGATCTAGGCCTGTATATACACATTTATCTGGTCTAGACCTGTATATACCCAGGTATTATCTGCTCTAGGCCTGTATATACACATTTATTATCTCTGTTATTTTCAGGCATCTGAAAATAATAAAATGTTGTTTATTTTCACTCATCTGAAAAATCTATGAAATGATGTGTAGTCAGTAGAGAAATTGTCATTGCCCATCAAACAGCGAATAATGTAACTACTGACAGCACGGAAGAGGTGACACGCTGAATAGTTTCCATTGTAGCTAATGTTAACAGTTGCATTTCCTCCATTTATAATGACATGATGATATTGTTATGTAGGAGAGCTCAACAAGATGTGTGTGGTCCAGTACATATATAGATATAGATAAGTATGTTATAGATACATATGTATTTTAAACACATACATGAAAAACACGGAAACTAAAGGACTGGACAAATCCCTGGAGCCAATGCACTTGGACATTTGCTGCTGTGAAGAAGCGCTGCAGGAAAAACCGCAACGGTTTTTCCCGCAACGCTTTTCACAGAAAGTTCGTAGGTATAATTGACATACTGTGATTTGCAAAAACGCGACGGTTTTGGAAATCACAGCATTTCTACTGCACTTATTTTTCTGCAATGTGTGGATGGGATTCACAAGGACTAGCGTTTACACCACGTTGGGCCCTGGCCTTAAAGGGATTGTCTCCTGAAAGAAGTTTCTCTAACCTCCAATGACCTGCTGTTAATACTATGGGAATCCACATCTGGCTATCCTGCCATATCCTTTGACTTTTTGCATTATACCGATGAGAAATCTACCATTATTATTTTTTGTGTACCCTGCCAGGTTCTAAAGACATTGGGGCACTTACTTTTGACTGCAGATAGAACTTACTGTCCAGTGGGTGGTCCTCAGTGGCTAGCGCTGGAGTCCTGGGTTAGAATCCTGCCAAGGACAACATCTGCAAGGAGTTTGTATGTTCTCCCCATGTTTGCGTGGGTTTTCTCCCACACTCCAAAGACAGACTGGTAGGGAATGTAGATTGTGAGCCCTGTATGGGACAGTGACTGTCAATTTCTGTAAAGCGCTGCGGAATATGATGGCGCTGTATAAGTAAGCATAATAAATAAAAAAAATAATAAATTGTTAGTGTATTTGTATTGACTTGCTCTAAACTCACAGAGATTAGCAGATACCTTGAATAATATAATTCAATAAAACTATAATGACATCGGGCACATTGTAGATTCACTTTTATATGTGGCATATGTTAGAAAATGTCAGTGGCCCAAAATTCTAGAACAGATGTGACAGATTTTGTTAGTTTGATAGAAAGGTCGTCATTCCTGGAATTCTCTTTCTAATTGTTTGCTTGTGTTTCCAGAGTTTTGACCCCCTCTTGACACTTGTCATGTTTATATAATGTCATTGATAGGTGTTTTTGGTGCCAGTCTTACAGAAAATGAATTCACATGGTTATAGAATTCCATTTTTTGTGGCAGGATCAATCTTACCTGGTATAAAGTGGTTGTGCCCTGTATTGTTTGCTCAGGCATACTGTATGTTTTTATATTACAAAGAAATAGATTTACTTTGTTTGCATCTCCACATTCTGTAAAGGGGTATAGGACACAATATTCCACTGGATGTATCAGTATATCAGTAGATCTTCACAACTACAGTTCTTAATGTGATGTGACTGGATCCTTAGTTTTAGGAAATAAAAAATCATCTAGGATCATGTACGCTGGGAGGAAGGAATCTGCATACAGCCATCCTACTCCTATGTCCAAAATGTAGTATTGTGCATGACACAGAAATTCATATTATTTTCTCAATATATCCACTAGTTTTTTCTATCCTAGAAGAAGCATCTATGATCCAATGTCAGTGCTGCATGCCACTAACATAATAAACTATATGTATTTAGCAGTGGCTTATTCCTTTTACTCATGAGAATATGATCAAGAAACTGTAAGATCTCAGAAAAATATTGTTCAATACCACATGGATAAGGGGAAATGACCAAAAGAGCAGCATGGGGCAGGGTTTAGTATAGAGAGATTGAGAACTTGCTGAGGTATGGACTGCCCACTGGGCACTTGCAAATGCTTTGGAATATGGCATCACAGTTCATTTTCTGAGTGGTTAAACCTCTGTCTAGGAACACAAAGGTATGCTTGGTGCAGGAATTGGTTAATATAAAGGAGTTGCAGACTCTATTTAAAGGGACACTATGGTCAAAACTGACAGGTTGCATTATGCTTAGTTCAGGGGGGCTAGGCCATGACACAGGAATTCTTAAATCAACAAAGACAAGATCCTTGTGTCTTGCAGGCCTTGCACTAGGCAGAACACCGAGTATTGGTTTTGATCTGGGCATTTCATTACAAGTTTCTCTGACACTATGTGTCTGTAATGTGAAATGCAATTACTGTATTCCTGGCTTATGTCTGACACATCATTCCTGACATTTACCTATTGGAAACAATCAGCCTGAGCTTTATTAAGTGTTATAAACTGGCACCAAAGAGCAGTCATATTCCTTAAATGGTCACTAACTTTTCAGACAACTTAGTCACATTCAAGGCGTTGGTTCACACTAGCGTTCGGGGACTCCATCCCCCATTCCGCTTAAAATAGGAGGAGAAGAAAGTCCTGCAAGCAGGACATTTCTCTCTGACGATTTCAGGCGGAAACCAGGCAGAAACCCAGTGGACCCCATAGACTATAGTAGGATTTCCACGGGTAGCTGCTCTTTAAGCAGATGGGGTTTCCATTTTATGGGTCCCCAAGCGGACCCAAAGAACGGAAACCCGAATGCTAGTGTGACCCTAATGTCATAGAGCATGTTATTCTGGACCAAAATGTAATGCACTTTATTTACAAATGTTGCTGCTTTTTGACTGAAGACCCTCTATGATGTTCATGTCACTAGGTGTCTCCCTTCCAGCTAATTTGCAGTTCACTCTTTGTTGTTAGGCAAGTTTCGTCTCCATAGTTGCAAGACTGTATCACAGTGAGTGGAGAGGGCAGTTCTTTTCTATCTTCACACAGTGAATGGAGAGGGGAGGGGTTGATTCTCTCAACAGCAAGTCTGCAAACTGCTGGCTCTGTACAAAGTACTGAACATTCTTTAAATCTCAAATCTTACAATACAAGAAAAAAGTCTTTTATGTACTTGTACAGTATCTACTTCTGCCTGCTTGTGTGATTACAACTGGGATATTATTCACAGACAGCAAGCAGCTTTACTGACTTTGCTCATATTTTGCTCTTCTCCTGTGTCATGCCTGCATGTATTTGCAGTTCCGTGTTCCTGGATTGCCTATATTATGCACACTTGGGTTTTTCTCAGCTATTTGTTTACTATTATACAGTTACTTCTGGCAGAATTACATGTAAACAAACCAAACTAGTTATAATGGATAGGGGAGGGGGGCAGACTGTGCCTTCATGTACACGCCCCCCAGATTCAGAGACAAACTCAAAATGTGCTTCAGCCATAATGTTATTACTAGCAGCAGAAAAACTGATAGGACATCATGTATGAAGGTTTATTCAGTCACAGAACAGACTGGCCAGAAACACCCTACACATATTTCAACTTTTCATGAAAACGCAGGTACCCTTTAAGAAGCAAGCTACTGGATTTTTAACTGGACAATCTGATGTGCAGTATCAGGGCTTCATATATTTTACAGCCTTCATCTTCATGATCATTGTCATTGCTCTGGTTAGAGATGGTTAAGTGATTGTTACCAGTTTCCTTGGCTGGAAATGTAATCTATAAACTTGACTGTTTAGAGCAAGTTGTCAGATTTCAGCAACTTTCCCTAATAAGGGAGAGTGATGTAAAAGCGGTGGATTCCTGCCAGTAACCCAGTATACCTATTGTTTACGTAGCCACATACCACTGGAAAATGCCTCCAACAGTTCAGTGCTGGATATATATAGCAAGGCATGAAAATAATGACTATGTTATGTTCAGCCACTATATAGAATTTATAGACCATGACCATGGACTGACTTTTATCCACTGGGCGTAAGCAGAGTGAATGACAGCAAGCAGAGATCTAGAAAACCATGAGAAATTGATACAGAAACAATTTTGAAAAATTGTGTAACTTTTCATTATACAAACAATAACATTTGTCTTTCAATATTGGTCTGAAACTGGACAAATCCTTCAATATTCTGAATCTATGCTTGGAACAAAACAGCTACAACAAATGGTTGAGTACTGTATGTAAAAAGTGGGAAGGCAGATTGTGCCGGCGTTATATTTAGTATCAGACACATGGCTGTGATGGGTTAATGTACCCAAGTGCATAGTTAGATCATGTATTAACCTGTGATATAATTATAACTACACAGCATTCTTAGATGATTACCTCTGCGGCAGAATCGTCCTCCGCTTCCAGCTTTGCACTTTCACATTTTTGGCTTCTTAAGACTATTTAATTACATTGTGGAGGATAATACTTTTCGGTTGGGTGTGCAGCGAGGAGCACTGACATTCAGGTATTCTACCAAAGAATGTGAGCGCAACCTTTAATCTCAGAGCCTTTAGGTTGTAGTGAAACTCTCCGATTATATTTCAAATCAGTGACATTTGCTTCTCTGAGCTGTAATTGTGCAGCCGCTGTGATCCTGCATGACAGATGTTCAGCATATGAATATTAATGGGTGGCTCTGAGGAGGATGTAATCACTTGGGTACAGTGTTTTCTGTCGGTATGTGTTGTTAGGAAGACTAAATGTCATTGTCAAGCTCTGCTCTTTTTCTGCGTTCTTTAGCTGCTTATGGCACGCTGTTGTCACTTTTATAGACTTATTGTCAGACTTCCAGGATGCAGACAAAAGGGCTCATGTATAAAATGGTGGTGGAATACAACTATTGCTAACTATAGATTCTATTAAAAAAAAAATCTAATTATATTTTTACTTTTATTACTGATTTTCCTACCAATTGTATTAATGGGGTTTTATTAAGGATAAGTCATCAATACCACATTTATGGGGATTTTACAATCAGCAGCCTCACCAATCAGCTGTTCTGAGCAGGTGATGCACAGAGAATGGGGCAGGAAGCAGACAGCTCTGATCTTTGTGTGTTGTTCTGACACTCAGCAGCCCCACCAATCAGCTGTTCTCAGCAGGTGATGCACAGAGAATGGGGCAGGAAGCAGACAGCTCTGTTCTTTGTGTGTTGTTCTGACACTCAGCAGCTCCACCAATCAGCTGTTCTGAGCAGGTAATGCACAGAGAATGGGACAGGAAGCAGATAGCTCTGTTCTTTGTGTTGTGGTCATATCAGTTACTGCAGATCAGCTCTCATTCATTTTAACAGGACCTAAGCTGCAGAGACTCAGTCCAGCAACTACAGAGAACAGAGCTGTCTGCTTCCTGATTCATTCTCTGTGTATCAGCTGCTGACTTTAGATGATTGATTGGAGTGCCAGGTGTCAGATCCCCAATAATATTTTTAGTTCAGAAAACCACTGGTTTGTACTTATTGACACCCGGCCTCTTCACTGATCAGTTGTTTGGAGCAATTGCTAGGCCTGGTACTATATTGTGTATACTGTGGAAGTGGATGATATTAGATAGTAGCCTAGCCGCACTAATACAGCTCAGCCCTCATATACTTCAATGGGAACAGAGCCGCAGTAACACCACATGGTCACTATGCAATGTAAGAAGCTATCTGCTTCCATCTTCGTACACCATATAGTAACCGGTCAGAAATCCCAAACAGCTGATTGGCGCAGAGGCTGGAGCTCTGTAGAACTAATGGTCCCAAACAACAGAGGACATTGAATGCAGATCCAAGGTTTTTATGAAGAGGTTCACTGGATAGGTCTATAGAGAGCTGCACTATATAGTTGAGCAGCATGCAAATGAACATAACCATGATCAAGGTGTTTTGTGCTTTCACTGAGACACTAGACTTGTACTGCTGGTCTTCGGCATGACCAGGACTGAGCCTGTCACTGGCTGTCAGTGTTGTACAGTAGATGAAATTCTTACATAGTCAGTTTATAGCTATTTGTACATTTGTTCAATCTTTCCGGCATAGCTGTTTCTACAAACTAAAAACAGATGTTTTAATCTGAAGAAAAATATTTATTCCCAGAAAAGACAGTAGTGTTGTCCATGTAGCCAATGAGACCGGGAAAAGCAGAATGTTAGCTATGTCCATCAGGAAACTACGCAACAACTTGTTACAAGCCTCTCGTTCTTCTATTAAATTATAAGGATGTGTAATAATATTAAGACACTTGCAGATTTGTTATACACTTACCAGTGATAACTCCATGGTAGGTGAGGGATACATGGTGACTGTAGTTTACTGTAGCTGGCTGTCTAGTATGACTGCTGTCCCACGGTGACAACGGTGATGAAGTCCGGCTGGGGTAACCGGCTTGTTGTTGTTGGTGTTTACATTAGACTGGGATTGATACTTTGGCAAAAGTACTTTATATTGTCATACATAGGAAGCCACAATTGTAGTATAATCTGTAGGGGAGCTAAATTTGTTAATACAACAGATGCAAGGCAGTAGATTGTGAAAATCACTTTGGGCTCTTACCTGTCTTGTAAATACTGCAATTTTAAGAAATTTGCATTACTGAGTTGTTTAGCCTGGAACAAAAGCTCAACATGCTGAATGGTGTTGGTATCAAAATGCAGAATTATGAGTGCAGCTCTGGATTGTAAAAGGAAAGCAACACAAGATAGGCTTTATTATAAGGAGAAGATAGGCTTTATTATAAGGTGAAGATATGCTTTACTATAAAGAGAAAATACACTTTATTATAAGGTGAAGATGCACTTTATTGTAAGAAGAAAATACACCTTATTACAAGGAGAAGATGCCCTTTATTATAAGGAGAAGATATGCTTTATTTTTATTGTATGGAGAAGATACGCTTTATTATAAGGACAATAAATGCTTTATTATAAGGAGAAGGGCCACATTTTAAAAAAAAAAAAGTCTTGTCTTACATTTCACTTTCACAACATGAGAATAAATATCAGCCACATCATTGTTCCCAGAACAGCACTATACATATTTCCTACGTGTCCCCTGTAGTATTTATTTCATTTTTCTGCTATTATGGTTAATGCTGAAACATAAAAATATCTCATATACAGAAGTCTTTTCCTCATGTACAAAACCACAAAAATATTCAGTCGAGCAGCAGGCTGTTTACCCGTGAGCCTTGTTAGTGAAACCTGGAGAAATGAAAAGTAAGGAGCAGTGACGGGGGACCTCATGGTAATAAATCAGCCACAAGCCCCTCTACATCTGGAAAGTTACATCACAAAAATGCTGACACAAGTAACATAGAAAACTCTGAGATGCTGTTAGTGGATCCATTGGTACGTATTGTATTGATGTTTCCTTTGTGAATTTCAGCATGTTAAAAACTGTACGCTAGGGTACCGTCTTGGCAAATCCTGCAGATTTCTGTGGAAGCGTCCATCTTTCACGTGAAATGCAAAATCTCACAAGAATCAGACAGATTACATTTTAATCTGTCCAATTTGTTGCGTCCTCTGAAGATGGATATCATGAGTGATTCCTGGCAGCCACTTGTTCTTCTACCTTTTATATATGAGGCTCATGTTCTAAATGACCAAATGGCCTTTCAGTCAACAGCTATCTTGCATGTTAGGGCAACTTTTCCTTTTATGTTATAGGATAAACTATCTTCAAAGCTGATAATACAGTGTACATAAAGGAGTATATAGCACTTTGTGTCTCCATGTAGGATTTCAGCCCCTAATTGCCTAAATACTGCCAATAATCCAGATTATATATGACATATGGCACTAAACACGAAATGTAGCGCTGAATTGTCGATCAGCTGCAGAGTAGCTCTGAATCTTTTCTGTCATCTCACTAGTGAACAGCTGATTCCTTTTACACAGACATTATCCTAATTTCCTGCCGACAGATAAAGTAACAAAAAAGGAAAACTGGCATTAGTTCAGTGGCTAGTGATAAAACCTTGAGCTCCCAAAGCACGCTAGACACGAGACTGCCTTTTTAGGCTGTGCCTCTGCTCTGCCTCCCTTCTTTTCAGGAAGATGTTTGTATACGTCCATTGCTGGAGGCGCAGTTAGACCCTTCTCTGTAGGGAAATAGATACTACAGAATAAAGCAAGCAAACACTTGAGTTGGTCTTCAAAAGTGAGGGGCCAAATGGTGAATAATATCAACAAGTATGATGTATGTAGAAAACCCATAGGTACTTGTCAGACTGTAAATCATAGGCGGATGGCTGGATGTAAAGATGATTTGTTGGCTGTGTAGCAGGATATCTGTCACATATGTTTATCTGCTGTGGAATATGGTTTAAGTTATGTTATTGCTGAAATACTTCAGTATCCAGCACAGGAGATCGCTGTCCGGGATTCCTAAAGGCAGATTGCATCATTACAATTATATGATCACTGGATTAAGAAATGTCGGGGGTAGCTCAGTGTTACTCCGTATAGAGGGATAGAGATTAATATGTACATGATAAATGTATTCTCAGAATTGTTCAGTTATGATAAAACAGTGTACAAATGATTATTGACTATGTAGTTTGGGTACTTGGTGGCAGCTTGGCATTCCTGCTCCCTTTAGCCTACTAAGATGGCTTGAGGAAGATGTCTTTTTCTCAGGTCTTAGCACTTGCGAGCTGCTTCATTTCAACTTACTTTGCCTCTAAGACTGACAAAGAAGAAACATGGTTGTCACCTAGATTTGGTAGATCTGTAAGAGCAAAGAATTCCATGACAAGAAAAAAGTTGGCTGATGCTGGTGGAATGGGACCAGACCATCTTCTGAAATCCATAGAGAAGATGTTTCAGGGGAGGGAAGGCAGCAAATTCAGTTTTATCATGCCTGATACTTTGTTTGATGGTGACATTGCCTGCCATTAGAGATGTCTTAGGCCCACAGATTTTGAAGGTGCATAGGCAGCTGCAGAATATATCCAGATCTTTTCATTATACTTCTCTCTGTAGATTCCATTACTGGTTTTACTGATCCAAAATACTGAGTAGAATACTGCCTTCTGAACATAACTTAAGAATTAAAAATTCAGCTGGGATTGTTAGACCGTCCTCTGACATTACTATATGGGTGCATTTTTTTTTCATTTTTCTTTATCCAAAAGTGGGAGCTAAAAGGGGGAAAAGTATAACGTAATCTTCTGTCTCTTTCTCTCTTTATCTCCAATACTAATTTTGGCTAAAACTGTAGGAATATCATCAGTTTTCTTTTAGGAAGTACAGGACAGCTGAAACAACTTTCGACTGGGATAACACCATGAAATAATTAGCTTTCATACCACATCAAAAACTGCAGCTGAAAGACAGTATATGGAGTATCTGCAGCTCTTATGGTCTGCAGCAGATCTGCAGCTTTTAATGCAGTTGCAGTTTGTACAGTTGAAACCAGGTCTTTGGAGTCCATAGCAGGGTTATGGTGTCAGGACCAATTTTTATATTATACAGTTATTAATAATGTATAATAAAATAGATGCATAGTTTGTTACATATTTACATTCAAAGTCCTCCTAAGAAGACTCCAATGCACATGTAAACCTAGTCTTAGAATATTCTAACTGAACATGCTGTGAGACATTTGTGAAGTCAGAGTCAGAGCAAGAGATGGAGTTGGAGTCCGTCTGGGAAACCTTCAACTCTGACTCCTCTATTTTTCTCAGCCAACTCTGACTTCATGAGTGGTTGGCATCCATGGTTAGAAAGAAGCAGAAAAGATCCTCTAAGTCACAAAAAAAATACAGTGATTGAATCCCTGTGAAAGTAAATATTAAACAAGCTATGTATGTAATTAATTATACTAGATTAATAATTGTATAGTATAGTTAAATAATTAATCATTTTATTTAGAAGCCGGAATTGGTAACTTTTTTCTGACTCTGTGTCCAACCAAAAGTGTCTCTGACTTTGTCTCCATGACTCCTTCTCCACAGCCCTGGTTGAAACATGTAAAATAAATCCATTTGACCTGTGATAGACATATCCTCAATGAATACCACAGCAAATCATGCTAAAACCGCATTTGGATTTTCAGATGCTATTTTTAACTGTACCTTAACTGCAACATCTGAATACACCCTTACAAATACAAATGTTGCCATGTGAGTGAAGATCAGCTTGTCCAACACTACAGTCAACATTTGTGATTGATTCCGTTGCTAAGACCTGGAATGTGGTGCTAAGCTCAGGTGTTATAGTAGCAGTTGTGGCGCAATGTGAAGATGCTTCTCTGTGGGCTTGGTTGAATGCATTCCCTCTCTCCATGGCTCCTCATGTGTATTATATTAATGATTGTCCATCACATCATGGAGTCTTCTTGGAGGGGAGCGGGTCCTGATTGATACCTGCAGATCTGTGTTATCATCCAGTCTGGAGCTGGTTTATGTTGTAAGAAAGGTATGTTATTATTATCAGACCTCAAGAACATTCTCAGGAATGTTAATGGAAAATGGATTGTACCAATTTTTTTCACAGCTTGCACAATATTTCACTAGTTGATATGACCAATAACTGAGCTGTAAGAAGTCTTATTGCAATTCACAGTGTGCCTTTCTGTAGATAGGATGAAGGACTGAACCAGAAACATGAAGTGATTTTTCCCATTCATTAAATTGATAGTTCATGTGTAAAATGAGACCAATCTCCGTTGTGTGCGTAAAATATATGATTGCTCTCATTAGATGTATTGTACGGTGGTCGTAACTGAATAATACTTACTATTTCATGCACTGTAGCACATACGACAGACACACACTCAGGATAATATACTATCCAGATTGCCCTGCATTATGGGGGGCATTTTGATTTTCGTTTTTGACTCTCCGGTTTCCAAAAGCCATAACTCTTGGATTTTTCCATTCACAGAGCCATATGAGTGTCTCATTTTTGCAGAAATAAGTGCATGTTGTAGTGGTACTATTTAAAATTTTGTACGATGTACTGGGAAGCTAGAAAGAAATTCAGAATGGGGTAGAAATTGAGAAAAACTGCGTTTGCGTGACTTTGTTATGGGCTTTGTTTTTACAACGTTCACTGTGCAGCCAAATTGACATGTCACCTATATTCTATGGGTCAGTACGATTACGGCAATAAAAAATGTATATATTTTTTTACATTTTAACCCTTAAAAAAAAATCCAAAACCTTCTTGCAGTCACCATATTCTGACTCCCACCCCTAATTTTTTTTTATATTTCTGTGTACTGGGATGCATAAGGCATCTTTTTTGCGAGGTCAGATGCACTATTAGTTATACCATTTTGGTGGGATGTCTATTGCTTTAATTTCTTTTTATTCAAATTTTTAAGAGAGGTGAAAAAATACGTAGGTTCAGCCATTTTGATTTTTTTTTCCCACTACACGTTTACTGTATGGGAAAAATATTTTTATAAGTTTGTAGACTGGGCATTTTAGGACACAGGGTTACCTAATGTGTATGTATATCACTTTATTTATGTACTTTTATGTGTATTCTAGGGAAAGAGGGGTTCACATCTGTGCCAGACTCTCAGTTGTTTGGAACCTGAACAACGGAGAGCTGGACCGCCGTTTTAGCGGTTACACACAGACACCAGCGAACCTGATTGACTACTGTGCAGGACTTTTCTCTCCAACAATTTTCGGGGCTTTCTGTGATGGAGTCTCCAACAGAGACTCTGACGCACATGTGAACTTAGCCTTATTTGAATATTTAATTCTTTTGTATATTTTTAAAAAAAAATTTAAAACTTTTTTTCACTGTCACTTTTAGACCCCCTATGGTTCTTGAACCCCAGGGGGTCCGATCACTAATACAATGCATTGCAATGCTTATGTATTGCATTAGCTCCTGAGTGGCCTCTATATTCAAATATCTGCCATAATCTATGCATTAGATTTTTGGTACCGAGACCTCTCACATAGCCTACCAGTACCGTACCATCTGTGCATGGGAACGTTTCTCTTTTGGAGGATTATTTTGGTTTGGCTATTATTCCCAGATTATTCCCTTAGGTTTCTTTGAAAAAACAGATATTAATCTATAGAGATCTACTTACAATATGGTTGTTCTAGGAGCAAGTTTTTGGTGTAAAAATTCACAAATGTTGTTCCATATTTCACATAAAATGAAAATTTATTTTTCCTTTTTGGCCACTTTTGAAACATTGTGGACGGGGTTAAGTATGGAGGAACGTGGTCATAAACATCTCACATATTTAAAGCCACTTCTAAATATGTTCTCAGGAAAGCCTAAGGATGGGACACATTTATTAAGAGGCTTCTGAGTCTGTTTTAAAAATGTTTTTCATGCCAGACAACTACATTAATAACTCATATTGGTGAAGGGTGATTATTATCAGGATTTTTCTCCAAAGCTTTATTTCCATGGTTAGTCAAGTATTTAGTTATTATATCTTCCTGTCATTAATAGAAGTGTGGTGAAGGGTAGACAGATAATGATAATAATTATATACTAATATGTGGAACCATAAATACAGCGCCGGGCTTCTTCTTGTATTGTCTGGCCTATAAGCCTATAATTGTAATAATAACATGGCCATTTTACAGTATCATTGGAAACACAATGACTGCCCATAATTACTGTCTGGACTATAAGCATATATAAGCATATGTATCCCACCAGGACATTCATCCAATAAAAGATGTGCTCCAGCCCCTGTAAGCTGTATATCCTATTTGTAGGCTTTAGTATATCCACGTGAATATCCCATATTGCTGCAGCATCCTGGGTAGCATATGACACACGATGCAACAAAATGATATAGATGGTTCGGGCAAAGTCAAACATTAAAGGAGTTTCTCATTTAGAGATCTGATTCTCAAAGGCCGACTTTCTGTAATAATTGCTTAGGAGCATTGGCTGAATCTATCAAAAATACCAGGTACTGTATTAGTACTGTACAAAAGTTTTAGGCAGGTGTGGGAGAATGCTTTAAAAATAGCAGTGATAATTTATTTTTGTCAATTAACAAAATAAAGTGAATGAACAAAAGAGAAATCTAAATCTAAAACAGCATCAATTCTTCCAGGTATTCTACCTGCCCAATTTTTATGGAACTGGGCAGGTAGGTTGTAGATGTAGGCTTGCTCAAATCCTTCTGTCTCATTTTGTAATCCTTCACAGACTGGATGATGTTGAGATCAGGGCTCTGCGGTGGCCATATCATCACTTGCCGGACTCCTCCTAAGGGTGGTCATGGAAAATATTGATTTAGATTTCTCTTTTGTTCATTCACTTTTGTTAATTGACAAAAATAAACTATTAACACTTCTATGTTTGAAAGCATTTTTACTTTGCAGCATGTTTTCCCACACCTGCCTAAAACCTTTATACAACACTATACAGTAATAGTACATTATGCTGCACTATTTCATCCAGTAAAGTGCTAGGCTACTTGATGGACACCCAAGAAACTCCTCTATTAATGGGATCTGCTGGGTGCCAATGGTATGTATTATTTTAGGGATCTGGCAGTTCCATTCATTATTATTATTTATTATTAGTTCCTATCACAGAGCAGAACAATGAAAATAACAACCTGTGTGAACACAGCCTTACCTGGCTCTGGCATTTGTCCATTCTTAGTTCAGGGAAGATGACACATGTTTAGCATATACTGTATATATCTTATCTCCTGAGTCTTACTCTCACTGTGCTGCAGCTATTAATCTAACCAAGCAGGAAATAACAACCTTTTGTTTCATGTAGGAAAAATTTATGATGAAGGCTGAACTGAATAAGACTAGTGCAGCATTCTTAGTGAATTCAATTTTGCACTGCCCAAATGCCGTACATACCATTGCCATACTCATATTTTTTTTTCTTCTCATTTACCCAGGGATTCTCAGACATTACTGCAGCTACAGAATCAAATACGTCAAGAAAAAGAATCTGCTGCCTTGAAACAACAAGCAAACCTTCAGCAAAGTACACCACCTTCGCCATCCTTCCCTCCTCCACCTTCCTTCCAGGAACTAGAGGCCAGTCAGTTTATCACTTCACCAACACAAATGAGTGTTCTGAATTCTCACAGCTCCCCTGCAATGCAGCCAGCAAGCTCCTTCAACTACGCTAGGCCTAAACAATTTATTGCTGCTCAGAACATGAATTCCGCCTCAGGCTTTGTCACGCCATCTTCTGGATCCTCTACCTCCAGCCTTCCATCTCCAACATCAACACCTCAAAAACAGTTTGGTAGAGCTCCACCTCCATTCTCACAACCATTTGCTCCAGAAGGGGAGCAGTTTTGGTCTCCAACATCATCATCTCCACCACCTCCGCCTCCACCTGTGTTGAGTCCTACTGCACATTATAGTAGTCAAGATCACTTTCCTCTTCCACCTCCACCTCCTCCACTTCCAGTTTCTGCCACTTCGCCATCATATAGTCCATCACTTTCTCCAACTACAAGAGGATCAAACTCAGGCCACAACCCTGCAGCCTTCCTTAGTTCCATGCTGCCATCCCAGCCATCACCCGTCTCCTTCAACGAGCTTGGTCTTCCAAAAGGAGTAATGCCACCGTAAGTTTATATTACACTAATATTCTTCTTGTCTCTCTAATGTTATTGTAATTATCAATACTATTTTGCAATGAGGAAGATTCCAGGGTCCAGCGGTAGATGAGATAAATCCACCATTTATTGTATCAAAAGGTTCATACGTAGACCATAGCCAAGCTTGGCTTATGTATTTCAGAATTTATGACCTAACTATTGTGGCTACAATTTTACGTCAACTGCCACCCATGCTGGAAGTGTCTTCTGTGCTTCATTTTGTAAAATCCATGTTTTGGGTGTTTTGCTCAAGCAGCCCTGTGAACCGATACTAAAACTTAACTTTTAATATATAAATATGA
Source organism: Leptodactylus fallax (assembly GCA_947044405.1). Taxonomy (NCBI): domain Eukaryota; kingdom Metazoa; phylum Chordata; class Amphibia; order Anura; family Leptodactylidae; genus Leptodactylus; species Leptodactylus fallax. The sequence continues at coordinate 1,593,409 of CAMRHE010000334.1, forward strand.
AAAGGACAAATAGAAGCCAAATTAATAAATAATATAGTGTCAACAATGTATAAAAACTGGTAGCAATCCCAAAATCATTTGGCAGGGACATGAACTCTCACATACTCTGCCCAAACAAGTTACTGGAACGTGACCACCCAGATACAGTGAAAGTATAATGTCACATACTGTATGCAGCAAGATATAAGAGCAAGAGCTCTTACCGCTATATAGCAGTAGGGAGGTCATGAAATGGAGAAGGTAGAGGAGTTCCTTAGGCATCAGTTATCAAAGCCATCTGTAGATGGATCAATACAAAGAGGCTATCAAGAGTAGAGTGAGCCCCTACCTCACCCTATGTCCCAAAGGGGGCGGTCCCCAAAGAGTACTTGCCCTAAAAAGAACTACCCTGCTAAGACTCTTCAGGGGTTTGGAGTACAAATGTGATAAAAAAAAAAAGTAATCCAGAGTTGAACTCCACAGTGGTGAGACGTCTGATAGGCGTGGGTGTTTTGCTCTAGATGGGTGGATTTTGTCCAGTCTTAGAAGTGATCAGCTCCTCTTATTGTGTTATTTTGTACTATTATTTAATTATAATAGAAATCTTTATTATTATATACATTTTTACTTGGAATAGATGATAAAAACATCATCATTATTGAAGTTATACCGATTGTAAGTTATAGAGCTCTGTGCCAGAGAAAGTTGTAGTGGAGAATTCTCTAATAGAGTTTAAGAAACCCCCTAGAGTTAAAGAAACAATATTAGGGTGTAGTAGTTATTAGATTTTTGCTGTTGGGGTCTTGATACAGGGATCTATTTTACCTACTTTGATTACCATATTGGAGTATGGCAGGAGTTTTCCCCTAAGATGAGCAAAATTGGCTTCTACTTCATTTGCCTTACTCTGGATCAACATTGCAGGGTAATAGGCTGAACAGGATGGATGGATGTCTTTTTCATCCTTACAAACTATTATTATTATTACTAATATTATCATTATTTATTTCTAAAGCACTATTAATTCCATGGCGACTTATATTTGAAGAGGGGTTTACATACAAAACACAAAATACACAAAAACAAGTACAATAGACTAACATAGTGACCACCTGGTACAGTGGGATCGAGGGCCCTGCCCTCAAGGATTTGCAATCTGATTGTGCTGCTAATGTGCTTTTATTTTCAGCCATCCTCATAAAATCCCTGTAACCTGGGGTCTATGCAGGGATCACGCATATGTAGTTTCATTTTTGTTTAGCAGAAAATCTAATGGGAGAGAAGAAGCTTAAAGTACAATATGCAGGATATCAGCAACCTGCTACTAAACTATTTAGAAATCTTAGCTGAGATGTAACCCGCCTGTATAAATATGGGCTAGTGTTTGTGTTTGGAAACGTGTAATAGAACAGTGACTGCTTAAATGAAAAAAGAGAAAACTTGTGATAGTGTTCTGTTCTACATTGCAATTAATGCTGCAATAGAAAGTCCTGTACGGCTAAGGCCCCACATAGTGAACCAAAGCTAAAAAATGCAGCGGAAATACATCACGTTTTTTTCCAAAGCGTTTTTCATTGCGTTTTGCTGTCTTTCTTGCTGCACTTTTTATTCCCATATTAAATCTATAGAGACAACGCTTGCTTTTCCGAAGGTAAAATTGACATGCTTTTCCACACCATTTTTTTCTACAATATGTAGAAGGGATTAGCCAGAATTAGCCATTACTGTAAAACGCAGCATTTTTATCTGCTTTGTTTCCACAGCAGCCAAAAACGCTGCCTTTCCACAACGTGGGGCCTTAGCCTTCAAGTGTCACAGTAAGCATGGTAAGAAGGATGGAGCTCAGCGGCTTTATCTAGTAGGTAGCTTGCTGCAGCAGAAAGCTCCTCCTCTGTTTTATCTACAGTCATGTGGCTAAACCTTGTTAATTTAGCAATTCCCTATATTAAACCTAAACTGTAGAGGGTGCAGTTGCTACTGGGCCCTGGAGGCAACCTAAGAAGACACTAGTAGAAGGTTGTAGTTACGACCCTGCTGAAGAGTCTAAAAGGAGACTAGCTTCTTTTCTGCTGTTGCAGACTGTAAAATAAGTATGCGTTTGTGCTGTATTTCTAATTGTGTTCTGAACATGAAACTTATATTATTCAACAAGTTTTTAATGCATTTTTGCAAAAAAAATCTGTGCATATACACTATACATGTACATCAGGCTTTTAATAATATATAAAGCTGGAATTGGAGTCTGTACATTTCTGTCCACGCTGGTTCCAACCAAAACACTGACTCTTTGACTCTAACTACACAGACGTGATTGGAGAACATCTATCCTTCGTATTCTGGTCTAGAATATCTGTCCTTATGTTCAACTTTACTGTAGGTCTTCCACACTGACTCAATCTGATCTGAACACCTGGCTGCACAGATCTTATTTCCTGGAGATCCGGGTCACACATACACAAGTGAAAGGATTTCCACCACACGGAAGAAAATAAATTCATTAGGAAAATCTATTTTTCTCTTGCTTTACACACTACTGTAGTTACCAGGTAGCTGTTTTCTGTGCAACTCTTTAGAATGCTAAAAAATAAGGTTTAGGAGGGCCAAGAATGAATAAAGCAAGTACTAACAGAAGTATATGGGGTTATGGCATGATGTGACAACCATCTACAGACTTGTGCAGTGTGGTAAGATATAAAATCACAAAGCACTGAGCACTGCCTTCCTTATATGATACTACTGACCCATAAGCGTTATTCAGAATTTACATACTTTTGGGGGAAAAAGATTAAAACAAAATTGGAAGCATTATTATCTATCAGTATGTAACCGGCAAGGAATTTCCAGTGTACATTGAGAGCAATCTGGATTAGGTTACAGTAATTCCAGCTGCCTATGGCAAGGAGAAACTAATTTAGTGATAGTCAGTATCACATGTAATATCCCATTTCTCAGAAACTAAGGAGTCTGTAATATAAATACTGGATATAATAATTTTATACACTGTGCTTGGCGCCTTTCCAGTGTCTCTCCAGTCCGATTTGCCTGGTGTATCATTTTTTATCAGTATCTGAGTATCTCAGAGGCACAATCTTTTCAAGCTTGGACATGATTCATTTTTCCACTAGTTCCCTTAGGGAGGCTGGATTTAGGAAAATATGGTAACCTCCCCGCAGACTGGTCAGTCAAAGCCATGAAAATTAGTAATGGAAAAATATTGCAAATGTTTGTTTTCATAATCTGGTATTGTAAAGGCGGCAATTATAGCATTGGCTTGGATATAATATTGTGTGACCAGTAAAGGCTTCAGGAATCAGAAATCTGTCATATTATAATGCTGAATTCCAAGTCTAAATTTAGATACCCCTCTCTCCTCCTACTGTCTACTGTAGGGAAAATGAAATCACAGGATATTGGTGGTCCACAATAGCTGAAACTCATGCATTGTATATCTCTCAGCTCTAAGGCTGGCCATACATATTAAATTGCTGCAGCTGTTCCATATGGCCCTCTATACACATGCATTCTGGGCTCAACAGAGAAGTGTATGTGTTTTTTATGGGGAGAGGGGAGTAAGCTGCTACCAGACACCTCTAGCGACAGTTTATCTTTGTGAACAAGAAGGGTCAGGTACGTTGAAATCCAACCTTCGCACACAATTCTCCCCTGCAATTCACCCCCATACACAGGTACACATTACATGGTTGGACAGTCCTGACAAAATTGTTTAGCCACCATTGATCTTAAGTGTAGGGCCAACTTCCCTAATAGCACAGATCCTTCTCTGCTGACTTACCTTACCATAAAGATATGTATGTACCATATCCAGACATTAGACCCTAATGCATACATTAATACATGACCTACTTGAAGAACTAATGTCACTACTTTCTTTCAATATGGCTTGCTACTAAACTAGGCACAGACATGATTGTGTGAAAGTCAGGCAAACAGGATTAATTTCCTAATTCATCTAAACATGTAGGTAGATATAGTCATAGACTCACACAGTTACATTTTGGGAAATACTTTCTGTAGGAGATGCATAACGCAATGAAAAAGTGCAGTCCATATTAATAGATCATCCTCATTTGTAACTCATATTTTAAGATATTACTGAACCTACAGCTATCCAGCTACAGCTGACTTTATTGCTGTGTCTGTGGTTTAGTGCCGATGTTTTCTCCAGACTTGTGTCTATTTTTATGAAAAATTAACATTAGGTCAATGACATTGTGAACATGTTCCTGGTCTTCTTCCCATAATCCAATTACGTATCTCTTTGCAGAATGCAGATTGATGTGTTCATATACTCGTCTATGAATATCAGACTGGCATACTTCACAATAGTCAGTAGTTACGCTTGTGGAGAAAGTCCAGCATCAAATGGAGTTGGTGACTAGTCTTATTTACGTTGTTTTCCTATTAGGGGCTTCCCAAAGAAGGCTGGCCGGACTGCCCGTATAGCATCTGATGAGGAGATTCAAGGAACAAAAGATGCAGTCATTCAAGATCTGGAGAGAAAACTTCGCTTCAAAGAAGAACTTTTAAACAATGGCCAACCGGTACTTTTATGGACTTTTAAGTTTCCTATTACTTTCCCATGCAGTTACAAGACACCATAAGCAGATTGACGTCTTGGTAACACTTTAATAGCTTGTCCAAGTTATTTAATAATAGACCCAATGCTATCCCTAATGATGGACACATTTCTAAATAATCCCTTTAACCCTTGAGATGAACAGAATTGTTGTTCATCTTGAAACCTGTTATTTGGTGCTCATTTTGGTTAAAAAATAACCATCATAGTTGGCTTATAATAATTATAGACAATTATACTTGTTAAACAAAGTCCAGGGAGTTTAACTTTAATTACTCCCTCAGGTGGGGGTTGCATCTTGTACCTATGGGTTTCCGAAACTGGTTTCCATGATCAGAACTAGCTCCCGGTTCCTGTGCTGCTCCACCTCTTCCTTCCTCTCTTGTTTTCACTTTATTATAGTCTACCAGCCCCATAGCTCAAGTAACTACCTGTGAAAATGGGAAAGGAGGGAGGAGGTGAAACAACCTGGGGACCAGGTTCTGGTTTCAATCACGTGAATTGGTGTCTGAACCAGCCGGGAACCCCTAGCTACAACATGTAAAAACCTCTGAAATAAGTAAGTAAAATTAAACTCCCTGGACAACCCATTTAAAGGGATTGCCTTATGAAGGCAATCCCCAGCCATATACCCTACTAGGGCAAGTGGACATCATGAATTGAAGTGTCCTGAGCCATAACGAAGACTTACCTTTGGGTCTAGCCACACGTAATGCTTCATTTTCCCACAATCATTGTAGAATAAATATATTAAAGGGGTTTTTTTTTTGTTTTGTTTTTTTAAACAGTAATTTTTATTGAAAATTATACAAATAACACAACAATGAAGTGAAAAATTGTATGGTAATAAAGAAGGAAAAAACATTGGCATAACGCCACAACATGTGGCCAGAACTCCACTTCAGTGTAGGAACAACCAAAAACAAGTACACAAAAAAAACCCAAAAAAAACATAAGAATAAAAAACAACAATACAAACAGTACAAGTGGAGGGACAACAAAGGAAAGAGGGAGGGAAGTAAGGGGAGGACAGTGATTAAAGACCTTGTAAAGTGCAGTACGCTTGCCAAGATGACCACATGGCTTGAAAAGCCTCCACTGTGTGATGCAGGGAGGCAGTCAGGTACTCCAAGCTGGGCACATCCTTCATGCGGGCAATCAGCTCCAGGCCCGCGGGGGGAAGTCTGCCTCCAGTGGAGAGCAATAAGCATTTTGGTGGCAGTACACATATACAAAAATAGTCTGGAGGTCATTTTACCTAAATGTCTGGGAGGGAGATTAAGCAATTAAACAAGGGGGTCTAAAGGGACACCCTGTAGAAAGAGAGCATCTGTGAGGGACCTGACCTCCAGCCAGAAGGGACGGATTTGTGAACAATCCCAGAAGATGTGACACAGCGTACCCACCCCCGCCCGGCAATGCCAGCAAAGAGAGGAAATACTAGGATTAAGTGAGTGAAGCAAGGCGGGGGTGTGGTACCAGTGCATAAGTAGTTTATACTGAGTTTCCCTGAAAGTAACACATGTGGAGGACTTAGCCACACGGGACCAAATAATCTGCCATTGACCAGGCGAGATTTGCCTACCCAGAGCCTTGGACCATTTAGTCATGTACTTATGAGTGGGGGGAGCCCTTCCCCCTGAAGAGGAGAGGAGCTCGTAAATTAAAGGGGAATTTTAATCTTCTCTATTTGTTTCTTTCCTTAGAAATTGACATATGAGGAGAAAATGGCTCGACGATTGCTTGGAGCTGACAATGCAGCAACAGTTTTTAACCTTCAGGAGCCAGAAGATGACTTGAATTCACAGGTACATATTAATATCTATTTCTCCTAAACTGAACATAGAAGAACTTTGACCAGGAAGATTTGTTGCTTTGAAACTATAAACATTTTCTTGATAGCTATCCAGTACTACACCTCTAAAAAATGCACACATTTTAACTAAAGTGTTCCTTGGTAAAAATAAAGGCAGCATTCCTTACATTCCTGGTGATATGTGACTGTGTACGATGAAGAATAATTACCTAGAAACAAATATTTCAAGGACTTTTACAACAATCAATAAATCACTGAAATAACTCCACAAAACAAGCAGCAGTTTAGGAACTTCATTACTTTCTTACTCAGTAATATAGCAGAGTGAGTTAAAGAAGCAAGTTATAACTCCATTGGTTTTAGAAGCAAGTTACGACTCCATTTTGGAAGCAAGTTATGACTCCATTGGTTTTAGAAGCAAGTTACGACTCTATTTTGGAAGCAAGTTATGACTCCTTTGGTTTCCCTCATTTGTGCTACATGTGAACCCTACATCCATGATATGCATTTTATAGCATTGGATTGCATCTGTGTGCATGTGCACGGTTTTGTAATTCCAGAAACTCTTTCCATAATTACATAGGATAGTCTTGGCCTTCAAGTTTTTTATGGTGTGCATTCTTGCTACAGTACCTAAAGACAAATACATTAGCATTAAAGGGAATCTGTCAGGTGAATTTGGGACACTAAACCGACAGCATCTCCTTATACTAGGAGATGCTGTCGGGACATGTGTGGGACATGCTACTGGGACATGTGTGGTTCTCCAATGATGCTGGGACAGTTCCCAGTTAGCTTCAATGGAGAGCTGTACATACACCTTAAGGCAGCACCTCTCAGCATCTCTTAAGAGTCTCATCTCTCAATGAGTATGAAGGCTTTTTTTTTTTTTTTCTAAAAACCCACAGAAACAGGTAGGTTTTTTATAGGCATATCTGGGATATTAAATCACTTGTCCATAATGACATTTAGTGTACCAAATTCACATGAATGGTTCCCTATAAAGAGAGTCTCTTACCAGAACAGTTCCTAGTGAACTACGAGAACAGTCAGGTAACCGGGGTTCATATGAATAAAACTTCTTCCTGTTTCATGATCACAGTCGCCATTGCTGAGATATTAGATTTATTCCTGATATGCTAATGAGTTGTTTGGTACAATGAGGGCATCACTGATACTCTCATTGCACCAAAGAGATACCTCCATGCTCAGATTGACAGGAAATGGCAATATACATGTCCATTATATGGAAGGGAAAGGGATGGATGGAAGGACTGGACTCAGGCACCAATCAGGAAGCAGAAAAAGTGTTTTGTTCATGTGGGTGTGGCTATCTGACTGTGCTTGTAGTTCAAGAGGAACAAGAATGTTTTGGTGACAGATTCCCTTTAAGCCACATGCTTTTTTTTATTTTAACATGGTCATTTAAAGGAACACTAAAAACAAAAAGATGCACAAAGGAATTGTAACATATTCCTGCGCTTATTCCCTTCACTTTCTTCACTCCTTTGCCCTAAAAATAAAACCAAGATATGTATAAATAAATCTTCTCCCTGTTTCCCAGGAGCTCAGGCATGTCCCCCTTCCTCTCATCACAATCCTTGAACAATCTGTAAGAACACTGGCTGGAGCAGCAACTTCCCCTTTCTACAGTAGGACAAAAGATTGTTAAGCCTTGCCTCACCTCTCAGCTGTTTATAGTCGAAGATGGAAATGATTAGCAAAAGATTAACCCCGGTGTTCTCTGCAGGATTTGTACAAGACTGTTTGTGTCTGGATCAAACAGAGAATTCTGTAGACTGTCAAGCAGTGAGGACAACTAGATTCCTTCTTCACTTTTACCATTCATTTTAGGTTTAGTGTTCCTTTAACGCAGCCTGAATGCTAGTTGAGATAATATAATATTAATATAAGATATAACATATGTGATATAATATAATATAAGCATTAGTAACTAAACTTTCAAACACCTTTTGATTTTCTGGCAGTATTTGTGTCATTAATAAATGTTGTAAATACTTTATTAACAAATTTTAGATTCTTTCTGCGAAATTCTGCATCTCTTTATTCTTTCCCTTGTTTCTTTATTGAGAGCTGTCCCCTACTTCTCACTATGTACTGTGTTCAGCCTTGTGTGTGTAATTCAGGGAAACTAAGAGTGGGAGAAATTTCAAACTGTTATCTTGGCCATTATAAAAAGTAGAAACTTGCTTCTGGTGTTTTATGAAAGACGAGAATCCTCTTTTATATGTCACCAGAAGCAAGTTTCTATGGTTTATAATGCCCGAGGTATAACAGTTTGCAGTGACACCTCCACCCTTATTTTCCCTATTTTACATAGCCTGTACATCATACACAGTGAGAAGTCGGGTACTCAATAGAAAAGTAAGGGAAAGAATATGCAGGAAGAAAATGGAGTCAAAGAAATGCAGAATTTCACAGAAATGAATCAACATATATTAATAACGTATTTATATAATTTATTAATGACACAAAAACTGCCAGAAAATGAAAAGTTGTTTGGTAGTTTAGTTACACTGTGTAAGTGTAATCTTCTGCATCACCATCATTGATCATTTGGATATACTGTAATTTGTAGATACTGTAAAGTCTCCATTAAATAGATCCTTCTGTTTTTCTCGTGGATTGCTGGACAGACAGACCAATGTGTATATGTACCTGCGGATCCTATCAGATTTTAGTTTTCAAGGTTAAAACAAGATGGGATACAGCACCCTAAAATATTAGACCCTAATGCACATTAGAGTCCAGAAATTAGAAGGCAATTATTTATATTAACTATATAGAGCTAAATTCTTCTATGTTTCTCATGAACTCAGATAGATGGTCTACATCTAGAGCGTTTGGATTTACAATTATTGGTTTGTATGAAACGTCATCCCAATAGTAAGATAAGTCTTATGCCACAACAGTGCAAAACAGCACTATCAGTAAGAGAAGAGCAATACAATAACTATTTCCTTTCTACAAGCTTTCACCTTCTTTTCTACCTTTGCAGGAAGTTTCCTCTGTTTCCTCTCTTGATGCTTCTATAGAGAACCCTCTTGACTTGCAGAAGGTTACTATCCCCCGTCTTTCATCTCTACACTTACACAGATCTTTACTCTCACTAAACACTCTACATTGTGTTGATTTTGGCTGTTTTAACATGTGATGTCATGAGATTGCCATTGACTGTATTATTTTGTATAACCATCTGTATTTTGCCCGGAAGGTAAGATAATAGTTAATTATGTCACAAAAAAACTAATGAAAAAACTATATGTGTGAGGAAGGCATCACTCCTCACTATGTGCCTATCACGCATGCTATAAAATGTTTTCATTGCATGATGGCACTGTTTTGTTCGGTTTCACTTAATGCCTTGGAGTGCACACCAGCTTAAACCCACCTGTATTGGCTCAACCTTCAGAGTGTCCATATATGAACTGGTTGTGTATGTTTGCAATGAGTCATACACAGATAACCATTTGGAGTGTGATGATCTTTAGTTTCGCAAAGCATATAAAAAATTTCCAAAACAAACCTCCACAACAATAGAAAATCTAGGGGGAATGCCATGTGACATTAAGTACAACCTGCAATAATAATATGCGTAAATACCTGAAATTCCTCCTCTAGAAATAGTATAAGAAAGTAACATAGAATGACTGCTTTTTGTTTTTACAAAATCAATGTACAGCTAGTGTTATAATTTTTTATGGTATTTCAACTTGTCATTTATTCATATAAGTCCAAACAAGTGCCAGTACAGGTCGTTGTGTTGTAGTGTGCAGCCCCCAAACTGCAGTATATGAGATTGTGTAGTAGTGTATAGCCCCCAAACTGCAGTATAGGAAGTTGTGTTGTAGTATGCAGCCCTCAAACTGCAGTATAGAAGGTTGTGTAGTAGTGTATAGCCCCCAAACTGCAGTATATGAGATTGTGTAGTAGTGTATAGCCCCCAAACTGCAGTATAGGAATTTGTGTAGTAGTATGCAGCCTTCAAACTGCAGTATAGAAGGTTGTGTAGAAGTGTGCAGGCTCCCAAACTGCAGTATAGGATGTTGTGTAATAGTGTATAGCCCCTGAACCCAGTATAGAAGATTGTAAAATAGTGTGCAGCCCCCAAACTGCAGTATAGGAGGATGGGTAGTAGTGTGCAGCCCCCAAACGGCAGTACAGAAGGTTGTGTATTAGTATGCAGGTCCCCAAAATGCAGTACCGGAGGTTGTGTAGTAGTGTGCAGCCCCCAAACTGGAGTGTGGGAGGTTGTGTAGTAGTGTGCAGGCTCCCAAACTGCAGTATAGGATGTTGTGTAGTAGTGTATAACCCCTGAACTTCAATACAGAAGATTGTAAAATAGTGTGCAGCTCCCAAACTGCAGTATAGGAGGATGGGTAGTAGTGTGCAGCCCCCCAAACTGCAGTATAGGAGGATGGGTAGTAGTGTGCAGCCTCCAAACTGCAGCATAGAAGGTTGTGTAATAGTGTACAGCCTGCAAACTGAAGTATAGGAGGTTGTGTAATAGTGTACAGCCCGCAAACTGAAGTATAGCAGGTTGTGTAATTGTGTGCAGCCTCCAAACTGCAGTATAGGGTGTTGTGTAGTAGTGTACAGCTTCCGAACTGCATTATAGAAGATTGTAGTGTGAACCCCTTAAACTGCAGTATAGGAGGTTGTGTAGTAGTGTGCAACCCCCAAACTGCAGTGTAGCAGATTGTGTAGTAGTGAGCAGCCCCCAACCTACAGTATAGGATACTCTGCACAATAGTTAATAGAACCTATTAACTCTAAAGATTTACCTTTGTCTGTATACAATGTATACAGAGTCATGGAAGATGTACTTTGACTATCTGTACAGATATAATAAAAAATTGTATGTCATGTTGTAAATGTAAAGCCATAGATGATCGATTAATGTAAGTTAATTTCAGGATCATTTCTGACCTAGTGTCATTCACCCCTTACATTTCGCATTGGCATAGTGTCCATAGCCTTGTACCTTCCTACAGTACTGATTTTCCATTACCCAATTCTATTAATTAATTCTGTTATCCCTTTCTACAAAACATCTGGTTTCTTTTTTTATTGAGATCTTTCTTATCTCATGTGAAACCTCCATAGACCACTCAGGGCTTTGATTCCCTATCTTAATCTTTTGAAAATGGGAATCTTTCACCAGGTTCTACCAACCCAAAACTGCTATAACTCCTGCATAGGTAAAAAGATGCTGATTCTGAATATGTAATTTTATCTTTATGGTGTACTCCCACAGTCAGCCAGCAGAGAGTCTGTGCGCTGAAGCACTTAGGCGTCTTCTCCTTTACATAGCCAAGCTTAGGCTCCCAGGGTATACACTAGCATACAGCCTTTGGACCTTTTGCAGGCAAATGCCAGCCAGTACTGGGATAAAAATTACATGTGCAGAATCAGCGTCTTTTCACCTATCGCAATATGCTAAATGGCATAACTCATTCGATTGCTGCTGTGCCCCTGATCAATTTGCTCTTTTGTTTTTTTTAAATTAAAAAAAATCTGTCCATCCAGTCAAAAAGTATAGCCCCTGGAAGGTATGTAAATTAGCTCTCATTTTCCAAGTGGGCGGTGTTTGCAGAGCAAAACAAAAGGTTACTGCCCATTTGGAGAATAAGAGCAGGTTTGCATACAGCCTCCCAGTGCCCATATCTTTTGACCTGGTGGATGGATTTTTCATAAAGGTAAGCCAAATTAGCCAGGGGCACAGCGGCAAACAAATGTTGTATGTCATTTAGCATTCTGTACATTCTGACAGGTCATCTTTAAGTACTCTACATAGTAACACTTCTACCCATTTATCATCAGGAATGAATAGAAAGCCTTGACGCTGAAACTAGTCATCACCTATTTATAAATCAGTATCTTAGAAATGACTTATGAAATGCCACATGTTGTTCTTCAGGAACCTACAGCCATATCATTCACACACAGCAGCACCTCCTCTGCTCTCAGCCATTAAGTAACCCTCCGCGTTGGTCCGCTTGTGCATTCCTTTACTCATCTGCAATGAGCACGGAGACAAGAAAAGATCATAAATGTACTATAAAATAACATGTAATATAGGACTCCAGAGAAAAGCCTTTCAGATCAAGCTATTCCTATGAAACAATATGGTACTCAGGCGGCTTCTGTCTCTTGGGCTGACAACACTACAACATTGTTTTCACCATGTGACTTTTACAGGCTAATAAATACATAGACTGAAGTACTTACAGACTAATATTTCCTTTCATCCACCTCCCTAGAGATAACAAATTATCCTTGAGGTGTAGAGACCAAATGTGAATGTCAGAAATGTATCTTTGTTGACTCTCTGAGCAAAATAAAACCTACCACATTTTTTTTATTAGACGCCTGCACGACATTGTTCATACAGTGGCTAACTTGTGGTGGAAGAATGGATAACTGAGTCTAGTGTGACCGAATCTCAGTTTTTAGTCTAAAATTTGTTTTATTCCAAGCTTGAACCAGGAATATGAAGGCAAAAAAATCATCAAATAACTGTAGGATTATTAAGTAAACTTCTCTTTCAATCTGGCAGGAATACAAAGTTTCCAGCTTTGAGCAGAGACTTATCAGTGAAATTGAATATCGCCTGGAGCGGTCTCCAGTTGAAGAATCGGATGATGAAGTGGAACATGGAGAAGACTTTGACGTGGACAGCTCTCCTCCTCAATTTGAGACAAAACTGAAGCATTACAAGATATTTGAGGGGATGTCTGCTACTTTCTCCTGCAAGGTCACTGGCAATCCAAAACCCAAGGTGAGGAAGTCACAAGTCAGGAATGTGACCTGTCTTCAGTCTATATTATAGCTGCAATTATAGCTGCAATTTTTGTTGAAAAACAGCTGTACACTTGCTTGACCAGGCGTTTATGCCACGTGGGGCCCTGGCTTATGGCTGATGCCCAACATTGTGGAAACACAGTGTTTTTTGTTGCACATTTTGCTGCCTTTTTTTGAGCCAAAGCTAAGAATGGCTACAAAGGAATGGGAAATATATAAGAAGTCTTACACTTCTAACTTCTGCTCAATCTACTCCTGACTTTGGCTCAAAAAAATGCAACAAAATCTGCAACAAAAAAGCTGCATTTCTGCAACATGAGGCCTCAGCCTGACTGTGGAAAAGTTTAAATTGTTCAGTAGTATTGGGTTGAAGATGACAGAGAGATGGGGTAAGATCCTCAGAGAGATGGGGTAGCCTCCTTGATATAATACATAGTGGTAGTTATGAAATCTAACCCTGCAGTATACACATTAGAATCATTTGCATGTGTTTCTCAAAGTTTATCTCTTAGCTTATCGAATTCTCTTAAAGTTCTATTATTTTCTTTAGGACCATGTTCTCCCCTGATAAGCCTCTCCATCACAGTGAGTGTGATAACCACATTGAAGAATAAATAATCTGATACATCTGTGTTCTATCAAGCAGCTTCTCTCCTAAATATATATATATATATATATATATATATATATGCATATAGATGCTTTTAGATGCATTCAGTTCCATGAAGACTGCTAGGACAATAGGACATTCATTTCATTCGGTTATCCTGTAAATGGCAGTGCACATATGTTTTTATACAAAATATTCCATTTCTAGTTACACAATGTCACCAGTAAATTCATAGATTAAGTGTGTTCAGCTGTGGTGTATTGTGGGTATCAGCTTTCATTTGGCTAGTGTAAGAAAATTTGTTGGTACGAAAATAATGTTTCACTCCATGTTTTTCCCTATGGAAGTGAATAAGGGAAAACTACCACAAAATGTTAACCAATCACTTGTACAGCAAATGCTTTCACAGTTTTTGTGCCTCAAACACCAAAGAGTCACAAGCCCACCATGATGCTAAAATTCGGTATGAGTCAGCTTAACCTGTTAGCTGTAATAAATATCTATGCAACACGTGAACAAAATTGCTATACTTGTGGAATTACATTACTCATCCTAGATGGTAAATGCATATATGCCCATGTTTAAGTAACAATTTACAGTTTATTAGCAGAATTTATGATAATCATGGCTGCATTATCATCCTGAGCTGTAGTCAGAATTTTGCATGCGCAGAGCTGAAATCTCTCAGCATTCCTTGATGTCTGTACAGATCTGGCTCTGCAGTTTTGTATTCTGGAAGGTGCCATCTTTATAACATACGCTGGACAGTAATCTGATGTTGGATAAACTGACTTCCTATTGTCTCATAGGGGCTCAGCTAATGTGTTATGTGTCCAATGATTGTAGTTTCCGGTATACAACTGCCCTTCAGCAGGATGCATTAGAATAAGGCCGTGTGCATACTGTGCTCAAGCCTTATGTCACTGGCATACATTGAGAAATCTTTGATATAAGGACCCAACATATGCTACTTTTTTTTTTCTTTTATGCCACCCTTCCCACTTTTCAGAAAGGGGACATGGTGTGGAGCATATATGGGGTTACCAGACCATCAAATTTATGATCATTTACATCAGTTTACTTACTTGACGATGCCTGACATCTACGTCAGCTCATAGCTAACATAGATTTCAGTGCAGGTTACGCCTTGACATAAATGAGGTGCATCCTCCATCAGCACAGGGATTATCAAGATGCATAACTATGACCCTGACAATGCCTTGGACCTTTTTGTTTTACTTTATGCCCAGATGAACCCATAAGGTGGAGATGCCTTAGCATAATCTAGTTACAGTCATATGAAAAAGTTTGGGCACCCCTATTAATCTTAATAATTTTTAGTTCTAAATATTTGGGTGTTTGCAACAGCCATTTCAATTTGATATATCTAATAACTGATGGACACAGTAATATTTCAGGATTGAAATGAGGTTTATTGTACTAACAGAAAATGTGCAATATGCATTAAACCAAAATTTGACCGGTGCAAAAATTTGGGTACCCTTATCATTTTATTGATTTGAATACTCCTAACTACATTTTACTGACTTACTGAAGCACAAAATTGGTTTTGTAACCTCGCTGAGCTTTGAACTTCATAGCCAGGTGTATCCAATCATGAGAAAAGGTATTTAAGGTGGCCAATTGCAAGTTGTTCTCCTATTTGAATCTCCTCTGAAGAGTGGCATCATGGGCTCCTCAAAACAACTCTCAAATGATCTGAAAACAAAGATTGTTCAACATAGTTGTTCAGGGGAAGGATACAAAAAGTTGTCTCAGAGATTTAACCTGTCAGTTTCCACTGTGAGGAACATAGTAAGGAAATGGAAGACCACAGGGACAGTTCTTGTTAAGCCCAGAAGTGGCAGGCCAAGAAAAATATCAGAAAGGCAGAGAAGAAGAATGGTGAGAACAGTCAAGGACAATCCACAGACCACCTCCAAAGAGCTGCAGCATCATCTTGCTGCAGATGGTGTCACTGTGCATCGGTCAACAATACAGCACACTTTGCACAAGGAGAAGCTGTATGGGAGAGTGATGCGAAAGAAGCCGTTTCTGAAAGCACGCCACAAACAGAATCGCCTGAGGTAT
This sequence comes from Leptodactylus fallax, assembly GCA_947044405.1. Lineage (NCBI taxonomy): Eukaryota > Metazoa > Chordata > Amphibia > Anura > Leptodactylidae > Leptodactylus > Leptodactylus fallax. The sequence goes on from CAMRHE010000334.1 coordinate 1,609,327, forward strand.
GCAAAAGCACATTTGGACAAGCCAGCTTCATTTTGGAAGAAGGTCCTGTGGACTGATGAAACAAAGATTGAGGTGTTTGGTCATAAAAAAAGGCGTTATGCATGGCGTCAAAAAAACACAGCATTCCAAGAAAAACACGTGCTACCCACTGTAAAATTTGGTGGAGGTTCCATCATGCTTTGGGGCTGTGTGGCCATCTTGTTAAAGTTGAGAATCGCATGGATTCAACTCAGTATCAGCAGATTCTTGAGAATAATGTACAAGAATCAGTGACGAATTTGAAGTTACGCCGGGGATGGATATTTCAGCAAGACAATGATCCAAAACACAGCTCCAAATCTACTCAGGCATTCATGCAGAGGAACAATTACAATGTTCTGGAATGGCCATCCCAGTCCCCAGACCTGAATATCATTGAACATCTGTGGGATAATTTGAAGCGGGCTGTCCATGCTCGGCGACCATCAAACTTAACTGAACTGGAATTGTTTTGTAAAGAGGAATGGTCAAAAATACCTTCATCCAGGATCCAGAAACTGATTAAAAGCTACAGGAAGCGACTAGAGGCTGTTATTTTTGCAAAAGGAGGATCTACTAAATATTAATGTCACTTTTCTGTTGAGGTGCCCATACTTTTGCACCGGTCAAATTTTGGTTTAATGCATATTGCACATTTTCTGTTAGTACAATAAACCTCATTTCAATCCTGAAATATTACTGTGTCCATCAGTTATTAGATATATCAAATTGAAATGGCTGTTGCAAACACCCAAATATTTAGAACTAAAAATGATTAAGATTAATAGGGGTGCCCAAACTTTTTCATATGACTGTATATAGGACTTTAGAAGAATCTCTTTTTGTGGGTAATCCTTGTTAGTCTAGGTACTTTCTTCTAGGGCTGCTGTGGGAAACAGTATGGGGAGAGGTAAATACTGTGCTATCCCTTCCTTCTTGGCATTCTTAGCTCCTTTTCTATACTTTTACCATTGGAACATACTATTCAAGCATTGTTCTTAAAAAGTGCATAGTGGACCAACATGATGGGGCAGATTTACTAATCCTGTCTGATATTTACACCAAATGGCTCTTGCTGGATGAAAACTTGGTGCAGTTTTCTCTAACTTTACACCAAAATATTGGGGCATCGTTCTCAGAGTCACATCTCTTTCTCGATAAGCTGCTCCTCCTGTCAAGAGAGCCACAAAAAGGATATAAAAAAACACAAATGGGGCAAATCTCCATTATTTCTCACACTGGAATCAAGCAGACTTTTTGTTGGTTGGTTATACTGTGGTTGATACTACTATAGGACATTAGAATATCTTGTAGGTTTACCTGTAATTAATGATGTATTAGTCACTGTAAGGAATGCATATCTAATGTGTCCAGGACTTTCCCCAGACAATAAATGCAGTGTAAGCTCACATACCACAGCTGAATACCTCAATGCCTATAAGAATGCACCTTAACAAAAGAGGGCCTGTCACCTACACCCAGCTCGAAGCATTGTATTATTTGGCTGATAGAATTTAAAAATAACCCCGACTTTAGATAAATAAATGATCCAAATTGTTTTCCGATTATCATTAAAATTTGCCAGGATAATTATATTTTTGTAGGATTAGTTTTTCTAATTTGCAGTCCATGTTGTATTTGGAAGATGGAGTATATTGGCCTTACTCCTTCATAAATGTTTAATGTTCCGTTTCAGAATAGCAGTGCAGTCGGCGGTGTGGGAGAAAAATACGCCCATTATTTATTCTTCTCAGACTTTTTACTTCCACTGAATGGGACCTTTCTTCTATTCTCTCCACATTACACTTAAGAAATTTGAGATCAATGAATGTCATAAAGGGATATTTCTTATCCTTGAGAAAATTATTAGGGCTGGCAGACTGCAGCTCCAGTACACTTTACAGACACAGCAACCGTCTCATAGCAACCTGTTTATTAGACAATATGCTAGACATTCCAGAAGTAAACTATTAGCATCTGAGCAGGGTTCGCACATGTCTCTTGTGGTTTAAAGAAGCCTAATGAAAGTTTATTTTAAGGATGTAAAAGAGGCTGTATATAATAAATGTTATTGCGTACATCTCCACATTTAACAGCATGACAGATTAAATCTACTTGACTTGCTGAGAAACTTTGTGAATACTTTGCTTCTCTTATGTTGTACCTTTTACGAGTTAAACAATGTTGCTTCTCTGTTTATATCCAAAACTTAAAGAGGACCTTTCATGTTCTGTAAGGTAAAGGAGTGTTATATATAATCTTCCCCATTCGGCTACCGATATCACTGCAGAAGTGTACCGTCAGTGGGGCGTTCCTCATCGCCCAGCTATGACCCTGAACTGTGAGGCTGATATTGGCGATAAAACTAACAGCACCAATATCTTTGCAAGGGAAGAAGAAAGTGCTGAATTCAGAGCCATGTCAGCTTGGCTATGGTGTATCACACTCCCTACCTACATAAAAGGTACATGTTAAGGCTGGGGCCACACGTGGTAGAAAAAAATGCTGCTTTTTACAGTCATAGCAAAATGGATGGGATTCTCACTTTGCGATAAAACACGTGCAGCAGACACACTGTGATTTCCGAAACCGGTGCGGTTTTGGAAATCGCAGCATGTCAATTATACATACAGAAACCGCAGTGGTTTCCCTATAGGTAAAATTGAAGCAGAAAGTCCACAGAGAAAATGTCTGAGGACTTTCTGTGCAAAGTGCTGCGGGAAGAACCGCGATGCGTTACTGCCACCGTTTTTCCTATAGCGTTTTTTAGCTGCGGGACACTACGTGGGGGCCATAGCCTAAAGGGGTTTTCGAAGATATTGACAAAGTTGCCCATTGCAAAGAATTGTGATAAAGTAAGGAAATGGCGTGAGAGCATCGGACTAAAGCGCTGATAGAGTGACTGATGCAGATGGAGCTCCCTCGCCATTTAAGTCTGTTCCTCTCATACAATGACTGATGAGAGCAATAGACTGAAATGATAGTCTTTAGAATCTAACCTGTCTTGAGGCTGTAGTTAAGAATTCATGTTGGCTTGGCATCACATGTGTTTTTTTTTATCCACATAAAAATAGTATTTCTAAATCCTCAGATATTTTTGTTGCACCTTTATGTAAGACAGGGTAGTAAAAAGTTGTCAAAGTTACATAATAAATAAAGGTCGTAAAACAGCATCTTGTTGCAAAACTTCAGAAATGCAGTGGATACTGCTGTGTGACTGCCAGAACATAGCCAGCCACACGCCAGGATGGCATCTTGTGATGGAGAACAGAAGGTGTACTGACAGGAAGAAGAAGAGGAATTTAAGTGTGAGATTAAAAGAAAAAAACTTTATCTCTCAAGTGAGATTATGAGTAGATAAATCAATATTTACAAGGCTTTTCCTTAAAAATAACCTTTGTATGTATTTTACAGCTGTTTTATCTGTACAGAGTTTCAGCATGTGATCAGAAATATCATGAATCAGTATTTTCTATGCAGATAAGCAGAAGCCTGGGCATATGCCAGATTATATGATTTTACTCCTTGTGTTGGCCCACTTTTCTTTAATGTAATATCTAATTGTGTTGTTTCTATTGCATTTAGATATTTATTCTGCTAACAGGCAGTATGTGTTCCCAGTAAGAAAGTACATACCATGTCCAATGACTGAATGGTTTCTTGGGTGAGATGTACATAAAAAAAAACTCTTGCCGTTCCAGGCCTAGACATCGGGATTAGGAGATTTAAAAGAGTTGTCTGGCAGGATAAATGTTTTTAGAAAAGAGGCAGAATGGGTTACAAAAAAATCAAAGAAGCATTATCTCTACGATCCCCTATCACTGCTGTTTAGATTCTTCCTAGGACCTCTCTTTCTAGTTTCTGATCCCTCTCAATATGCAGGAAATACCACTCAGCCCCCTACCTGAGATGGGTCCCTACTTTGGCAATTGATTGTCTAAACTGTCATTTCCGGCTTCCAAGAGAGACCAGGAACTCTTTTACATTTTCAACCCATTTTTTCCTTTTTCTAAAAAAAAGTTTAGTCCAATAGACATCCCTTTTAATGTTGTAAAGTGTGGGAATGGGTAATATAGTTATTATACATACCTGTATCTCCAGAAAACCCCTTAATATTAGCAAGCACAACGTTTCACAGCTCATTAGACATTACCTTTAAGTTTTTACTGTTTTCGGTGTCTTCCTGCTGTTGCAAAACTTGGAACATTTTGTACAGTAAATACAATGAGCGAGTGGTGTTCTCATACTGCCAGGGGCTTGGAAGGTACAGCTAAGTAGGAGAGATGCTGGATTTATTGTGCTTTCATCTGCGTCCAATTACATGATTCATCGTCTTTATAAAGCAACAGTAGTAGTACATGACCAGCAAGATGGAAGCCTCGGGTACTAGATATCACTATTGCAATCTTACCAACTCTTCACAGCTTTTTTATAACTGGGGCAAGGGGTTAATTTTGTTGCTGTGCTCGTGTTCTTACATGAAAAAAGTTCAATTAATGTTGCAACTAGGATGAGCATAAATGTAATATAAAAAGAGTGTTTGGAACGAAAGATCATATAGAACGTGAAGGTTTGTGAATGGTCTGTACACAGCATATTGGTAACACATGTCGATCTGTGGGAGAATGTCTCTGTATCTGTAGACATAATTGTCATTTTTCACATCATTATCATAATAACTAGTAGGCCAGGTTGTGTTGAGCCATCATGGAGACCCAGTAATCTAAATTACTGGGCAAAATTTATTGAATATTGCCCCTTTTCCATGCTCTATTGCACAGGCTGTATTTATGAAGATGTCTTCATGATGGGTTGTGCTCTTTGAAGCAATACAGACTCCTCACTCCGATTCCATGCCGCTTAAACCATTTGGGCAGAATGCAGGATATGCCCACAAATTGAGGATGTCTTGTAACCTTTCTGAGATTAGCATTCTTGGCAGTGCTTAAATCCATTTTTCTTTATGTCTTAAATAGCTTTTAGATCAGCGGGCTCATTTGTTTGATATGTTAGACTAGAAAGGAGTCTATGAGCAGCTGCCTAGATCTACAGCTGTTATGTCTGTGTATGCTTCCTGGCACTAATACACGCCTTTTGCCCTGTAGTGACAAGCTTCTACTTATTATATCTCTATCGACAGATATATTGGTTTAAAGATGGTAAACAAATCTCAAAAAGAAGTGAACACTACAGAATCCAGAGAGAACCTGATGGAACCTGCTCCCTTCATACCGCCGCCTCCTCCCTGGATGATGACGGAAACTATACCATCATGGCTGCCAACCCACAGGTATTGTTACCTAAGCCACATCTCACATTTAGACATGAACTCATCTTCATCAGATGCCAATTCAACCACAGCAATTCATATCTTCCACCTAAGGGTGTGGTTAATAAAGCTTATTTCATATGTGTATTGTCATTATAAGAGTTGTCCATACTTGATATCTGATACTTGTTCTGATAATGTATGTGACAATTTATATACTCTCAGTATTGTTTTTAAAGCGACATTAATTCAAGGGTACTGTATGTATGAAAAGGGTATACATACATAACAGTCCAAAGACAAGTACAATGAATAGGAGTAAGTGACAGACTGGTACAGGTGGAGAAAGAACCCAAAAAAAGGGGAAAGGAGACAGTAGGTGATGGTAGAGGCTGCATACATGGTGATGAGGTGCCAGCAGGATTATCGTAGGTTGCAAGATTTTCTGAAGAGAAGAGCTGGGTTTTTAAGTTGCTTTTGAAGGATTCGATCATGGTTGGACAGTCTGTTGTACAGTATGAAAGAACATCTGGGAGGCAGTTGTGTGAGGAGTAGACAAAAGGAGGGCTATGAAGGTGGTCTTGTGGGGAGATTAATTATCAGCTATAGATTTCTTATGCGAGGAGTAATAATAGTTATAAATATTAATGAACACAAAATACATTATTCTGGCTGTTTAAGTACAATTTTTGCTTACAAATGACACATTTATCTACGTTAATACCCTGTTTTTTTTACCAGCTGACCACTAAATAGACTTTGAAAACAATTTAAATCCCATATACACATACCAGTTTTTAAAACTGTAGACCGCTGTTTCCCAAATTTTTCAGACTCAGGGCACTCCTAGAAAAATGAATTTCCACTGGCATCTTTACCAAATAATTTTTATCAAAAAAACGCCTTAAGGACGCAGATAATTTTGCATGCTGGCATGCAGTCATCTTCCCAAACCGAGTGTTGCAGTCCCGTGGCAGGTTTCCAAGGCACCTTTGTTGGGAATCGCTACCGTAGACAAACAGTCCATAGTTTGAAAGTCATTGTCTATATGAACAAAATCCACTAAGTAATGTTTTTCATGTGTTTTTCAAGATCAATTTTGATCAACAATAAACTATTTTCAGCAAGTGTGGTGTACACATCATACTCTAATAGCTGAGCCAGATATTCCCAAAATGAGTGATAAAAATCAACTATATATACAGATAAAAAAGAAATAATTGTGTTATATCAAGGATTACTTTGAAATAAAGTGAAATAGAGATGGCAAGAGCATGCTGTAGATTTACCATCTCATCAGAATCATGAAATCAATGTTCGCCCCAGCCCGGGGACTGATATAGACCATACAGGCTTTCGTCTTCTGCCTCAACCTATGCTCAACAGTTTCTTCACTGTAGTCAGTAGTTGGGTGGCTGGACAAGGAAGCCTGCGCCAAGTATATCCTTCTCCCTGTGCCACATCACTGAATTTTTTGTAGTTTCTTTAAGCAAGCACAATAAAATTAAGTTTAAATCAAATATCACCCATAAGAGTGAAAAAAGATCTATATTCTATGTTTAGCCAAAATCACCCAACCGTAGTTGGGGTTGTCAGGAAGCAGGTAGGATATGGTAAGCCAAGGTTGCCAAATGTCTTCTTTTCGTGATTTTAAAATGATAACAACCTGGAAATGAAATATATGATATAACTCATAATAATTATTGTTCATTGGCCCTTTAGCATGTAAGGTTAGGGTGAGGAGATATAGCCGGATCAAGGCAGAGGGTGCATATTATTTCTGGCCTATTGCAAGCAGTAAAAGATAATGCATGTGGTAACATAATATAGTAATTTGCTATGTGCTATTGTTAGAACAAAGTGAAATTAGTATTTCCCATCATAACTGGAATTCAGTACCATTGGTTTATTTAAAGGGTCTGGCTGCTGTGAATCACCACTGAAGTGCAGTCTGAGAATACACTTAATTCCTCTTATTGCTTCATCTTGCAGAACACTTAAATGTAAATCTAAAATCTAGGGGTCACTTTTACTTAATCTCTAAGACATTGACTGCCATGAGAAAAATATTAACTAAATGACTCCTCTGTGACATAAGACTGCAGTGATCGGAGATGGGAATATACTATTACAGATCAGCTGAAGTGAAATCTGTGTCTGCTTAGGCCATACCGAGGCTTGTGCCAAGATAAAAACACAAAAAGGATTATATGCTAAGCAAATAAACTCTTGTCATTGCTGCACCAAATAATCCAAACATGAGATCTGTGTTGTGTTTCCGATGCTGCTAGGTTACAGGCCCTGGCTGTCGGTAGGTCTGCTGCTCCTTTTCCACTTTTATTTTAAGGATTTAAGAGGGGACAACTTGAGTTGACCTATTTTGGGTTCTCCGGCATTAGAAAGTTTCTTCTCCTCCAAGTTCTAAAAATGAGGTTGTTATCACAGTTCAGGAACATGCAGAGATATATTATACTGGATGTAATAGATACAGTATGAGTATATGAGATCAGTGCTATATTGAAAGATGATAGATGTTAGATGATCACATCTGTGTGATATTACTCTATGTAACCATCCCTTTTACTTTCTGGTGGAGTTCTAGAAACTAAACACCAGTTTTGTTATCAGAAGAATTAGGCCTTATTCACACAACTGTAAGAAACAGCTTTGTGACAGACAATTTTGTAATGGCTGTCACACAGACATTTGGAGAACACATTGATTTCATTGTGTCTATTCACAAGTCCAATTTTTTGATTGACCGTTTATCACAGGCATCTAAAAAACTGACATGCTCTATCTTTGTCTGTTTTCACAGTCACTCAGACCCAATAGAATCTATTAGACCCAATAGACATTATTTTTAAAGGATGAAAAACGGATTGACACCTGTTGGGACAGATCAGTGGGTTTGGTCAATAAAGAAAGCCCAATGAAATTCATCCGTTGTTTTTTGTTTTAATGAAAAACTGATGCAAAATGAACAAATGGAATGCAACAGATGCAAAATGGCCATTAAAAACAGACATACACCTCCAATTTTATTAGCCATTAGATCCATCAAAAACGTCACTGCCATGTGAATAAGGCCTTAATTTCTGCATCCTTCTCTGTGTTAAGGGTGCACCTACACAGCTTGGATATGCTATCTAGATTTCGGCAGAAAATCCACACCATAGCAAACAGCAGCAGCACAGTGGATGAGATTTCAACAAATCTATCCACATGCTGCAGAAAAAAAATCTACAGTATTAGGCCAGTTGTGTGCTAGCCGCCGACCGTGATTGCACCTAGGACCTGTCCTGAGTTTTGTGGCCCAGACTGTCGGCCCGCACACGGCACCGTGTAATACACGGTAATGTGCATGGCCCGACAGAAATGAATGGGTCAGTGTGCTATCTAAAATAAAAACCCAGATAGCACACTGAACCATGCCACGGCGGTCTGCAAGGGGCCTAAATTACCCTGCAGTATGTCAGTTTATGCTGGGGATTTTGACCACATATTTCACTCTGTAAAATGCAAAGGGTCTTATGCACACGACAATTCCATTTTTCACAGACCTGACATTTTAAAACAGCTGTGTGACTGCCAATTTAAAACCTATTAAAGTCTATGGATGTATTCACATATCTAATTTTGTATCCATAAAACGGTAAGTCAAAATAACGGACACGTTAATATACCCATTCACTCTCGCTGTCTTTTAAATGGCCAATGGGCGTTAAAAAAAAACGCTGTTTTTCATGGTCAGATGAATAAGGCCTAAATTTTGCAGTAAATTTGCAGCAAAGGTCGGCACAGAACATTGGTAGGTGCAGAAGTACTCTAATAACACATTCAAACTCCTTTATTTCTGCTCCATAACTCTTGTAGTGTTGTAGTTCTATAAAATTAGTAACAAGCAGAAATATTATAGAATACACTATCTTTCTATTACCTGCACTTTATAAGATGTATGCTTTAGGTTAGTCTATGTCACAGATTCAGTCACCTTTAACAGAAAAAACTGCACAAACTGTAAGACAGTGGGGTCATTCGGGCGGTTAGTGGTATCCATCACACAATGGACCTGGCTCTATGTTGTGGTTTCCCTTATAAGTATAAGCCATGGTATGAGCAGAGTCTGTCATGGTCAATATTCCTGACCTGAGATACATATTTTGTCTAATAAACACATCCAAGTAACACATTTGTTGGTAGATAGTGGACAGTAAGCCATCTATTAGATGTGTATACAGTATGACTGACTGCATGTTTACTGAGTCAGACTGCTGCGCCTGCTGTTTATGCCAGATGTGATTTTATGTGTTTATATTAGGATGAGTTGTACAATGGAGTCACACGTGTCAGTCTAGGACATTACGTTCAATAAACTTCAATAAACTTCTCTTTACTGTCGACAACACAATCGCCAACAGTTATAAATCCAGTACTGCATATGTGGCCCATTCTCCATGTAAAACATGCACCTCTATCTGTAAACCATGAAGGACATACGCAGGCAGTGTGGCAGCCAATATAGATCAAGCATGTAGCCAGAAGGTGTTTCAGAAGAGTATGGCAAAGAGATTCTCCAACTTGTTAGAAAAGTGCAGAATGGTGTTCACTATAAAAGAGATATCAATGATGAAGTTGGGGAAGGAGGCATCAGGCATAATGAATTTTATCATACCCAAATCTTTTGTTTTGGGAGTCAAGCTGCCTTTGGAGGTATATGACAGTGTCTTCCTCTCCCCAATGAAACTCTTAGGCTGTGTTCACACGGAGTTTTTTGGCAGCGGATTTTGACGCGGAATCCGCCTCAAAATCTGTCTGAAAAAACGCCTCCCATTCATTTCAATGGGAGTCAGTAGCTTTTTTTTTCCTCTAGTGGCTTTTTTCCACTAGCGGAAAAAAAGCAACATGACCTATCTTGCCGCGGATTCCGCCCACGGTGTCTGCGGCTCGAGACGCGCTCCTGATTAGGCCCATTCATCCGGGCCTAATCAGGAGCGGGATGCCACGACCGAATGCTGATGCACTGCATCGGCATACCGTCGCGGCAGACCGCGGCGAAAATTCCGGCGGTGGAAAATGATTTTTATTTTCCGCCGTGTGAACACACCCTTAAGAGGAATAGTTTTTAGCCGACAGCTATTGAAGGTGTATGGGCACCTATAGGAGATTCCTCATGTTTTTTGTCATCTTTCCTTAGAATATACAGTACAGACCAAAAGTTTGGACACACCTTCTCATTCCAAGAGTTTTCTGTATTTTCATGACTATAAAAATTGTAGATTCACACTGAAGGCATCAAAACAATGAATTAACACATGTGGAATTATATACTTAACAAAAAAGTGTGAAACAACTGAAAATATGTCTTATATTCTAGGTTCTTCAAAGTAGCCACCTTTTGCTTTGATTTTTGCTTTGCACACTCTCGGCATTCTCTTGATGAGCTTCAAGAGGTAGTCACCTGAAATGGTCTTCCAACAGTCTTGAAGGAGTTCCCAGAGATGCTTAGCACTTGTTGGCCCTTTTGCCTTCACTCTGCGGTCCAGCTCACCCCAAACCATCTCGATTGGGTTCAGGTCTGGTGACTGTGGAGGCCAGGTCATCTGGCGTAACACCCCATCGCTCTCCTTCTTGGTCAAATAGCCCTTACACAGTGTGGAGGTGTGTTTGGGGTCATTGTCCTGTTGAAAAATAAATGATGGTCCAACTAAACGCAAACCGGATGGAATAACATGCCGCTGCAAGATGCTGTGGTAACCATGCTGGTTCAGTATTCCTTCAATTTTGAATAAATCCCCAACAGTGTCACCAGCAAAGCACCCCCACACCATCACACCTCCTCCTCCATGCTTCACGGTGGGAACCAGGCATGTAGAGTCCATTCCTTCACCTTTTCTGCGTCGCACAAAGACACGGTGGTTGGAACCAAAGATCTCAAATTTGGACTAATCAGACCAAAGCATAGATTTCCACAGGTCTAATGTCCATTCCTTGTGTTCTTTAGCCCAAACAAGTCTCTTCTGCTTGTTGCCTGTCCTTAGCAGTGGTTTCCTAGTAGCTATTTTATCATGAAGGCCTGCTGCACACAGTCTCCTCTTAACAGTTGTTGTAGAGATGTGTCTGCTGCTAGAACTCTGTGTGGCATTGACCTGGTCTCTAATCTGAGCTGCTGTTAACCTGCGATTTCTGAGGCTGGTGACTCGGATGAACTTATCCTCCGCAGCAGAGGTGACTCTTGGTCTTCCTTTCCTGGGGCAGTCCTCATGTGAGCCAGTTTCTTTGTAGCGCTTGATGGTTTTGGCCACTGCATTTGGGGACACTTTCAAAGTTTTCCCAATTTTTCGGACTGACTGACCTTCATTTCTTAAAGTAATGATGGCCACTCGTTTTTCTTTACTTAGCTGCTTTTTTCTTGCCATAATACAAATTCTAACACTCCATTCAGTAGGAATATCATCTGTGTATCCACCTGACTTCTGAACAACACAACTGATGGTCCCAACCCCATTTATAAGGCAAGAAATCCCCTTATTAAACCTGACAGGGCACACCTGTGAAGTGAAAACCATTTCAGGTGACTACCTCTTGACGCTCATCAAGAGAATGCCAAGAGTGTGCAAAGCAGTAATCAAAGCAAAAGGTGGCTACTTTGAAGAACCTAGAATATAAGACATATTTTCAGTTGTTTCACACTTTTTTGTTAAGTATATAATTCCACATGTGTTAATTCATAGTTTTGATGCCTTCAGTGTGAATCTACAATTTTTATAGTCATGAAAATAAAGAAAACTCTTGGAATGAGAAGGTGTGTCCAAACTTTTGGTCTGTACTGTACATAAATTTTTCTTCTATCACTTTATAGATCTCTTGCTTACTGATCGTGTTTCTCTAACAGGGCAGAATTAGTTGCACTGGGAGGCTAATGGTACAGGCGGTGAACCAGAGAGGAAGAAGCACCCGCACGCCCACATCACAGCCCCATGTTAGAAGGTATATTTTATGTTAATGCTACAAAAATTGCTAAACTTATTACCAGAAGTCATAAAAATAGGCAATACATTTGAATACCTTATTTGTATATGGCATGCACATCCATGACTCTGACAGACTGTAGAGCCCAGAACTATGAACATTTCTCAAATATTGCTGCCTGCAATTTCTTTAGCAGAATTCAGGGTACATTTTGCAGCATCCTGTATGCTGTATAGTTGTACAGCAGTCTATGGTTTGCTGTCAGGGAAGCTGCAAAAAAGTTTTGATACCCTATTATAAGAATGTTCTACTTCTTAGAAGAGATTGTCACCCATACACCCATTTTTAAAAATGACCTGACAGCTCTCCTTACATGTCTACTTTAATGAATACTTGCATCCTGGAAAAGATCCATTTTACATGTTTCCATAGAATTCTGCATTGTGCTGTTCCTTCATTATTTCTCCTGAAAATGTATGAGTGAATCGACAACTGTGTGTCAATATTCCCCTTCCCAATAAGGGTGTGTAAGTATCCAGTCTGACACTGTCTGCACCCACTGGACAAAGTCAGAGGGGCAGATTTATTAAAGCTAGTGTTTCATACATCTGACATAATAAAGACCCCCACTGGTGAATGGCACCCCTGAATTATCAAGAAACTCCAGCTTCCTAATACATCAGGCGCACACATGTGTGCACAAGTCAGGAACTGGCATAGAATTCCTGTATAACTCATGTCAGGAAACGCGAGTGAGGAACAGAATGAGGGATGTGTCACATCTTTGGCACAAGAAAGATGCACCACCTTATCATCCATCTATGCCAGAAAACTGGTATAGATAAATTGATGTATACCCTCATAGCGTGTATAAACACCCTCCCAACTTGGAACAAAGCTGTCTATTCATTCATGAATTTCTAGGAAGAACAATAGAGGAATGGTAACGCCCAATTGTCACTTTATTTCAAAGAGAAATGACAGATGAATTTCATGTATTGATTTCCAGCATGAATGGTACAATGCATAGTTCTAAGATAAGATGTTCCAGAATTATTTCATGAGAGATGCATGTATTTACTAACACAGACATGTTAGGAGAGGTAACAATGAATCTGACTAGGTTTTAGAGCCTAGGTAGTGACTAAACTTGTATGTGTACTGACTTGTAACAAGGAGTTATGGGAAGACTCTTGGCGAAGATATTAGAATATTCTCTTACTGTTTACGATCATATATTTCCATTATGTTAAAAACCCAAACATTACTCAGACAAGATGTGTATACACTGCACGTGGTATGCATCACCAATTATTTATACGGGGTCTTACCACAAGACTTTGAAACAATATCCTGGAATATTTTTGTGCATACTCAGACTTTTGGCCACCCAACATTTTTGGCCGATGGCATCACTGTCTTGTTACTTGCATTGTAAATTCACATTTCTGTGGAAGGAAGCCATTTTAATGTTTTTTTCTTTCATTTTAGGCCCCGTTCTCGGTCAAGAGATAGCGGTGATGAAAATGAACCCATCCAGGAGAGATTTTTCCGTCCTCATTTCTTGCAAGCCCCTGGAGATCTTATTGTTCAAGAAGGAAAGCTTTGTAGGATGGATTGTAAGGTAATGAAGCAGGAAAAGCCCACTACAACTGCTGTTGTATTGCTGAACCAAACACGTACATGACAGACCCCTAGTAAGAGGGATTGTAATGGACCTGGAAGAGTCATTTTACAGTGCCTTATAAAGTACAATCTTCACATAAATGTGGCAGATGAGTGATACATAGCCAGTCTCACATGACTTTGTGAAGTCACATTTGTGATAGCATGTAATGTAGTTTGACCGTGATATTTTGTATTGGATTGAGGCCCCTTCCCTCTGTAGCAGTCTCCTGGTTGGACACTACAGCTGTCACTCAGAGCAGAGGGGGAGAGGCATAGTGCCCAGAGCACTTCAGCTTGAAGGCCTGCCTTTTGTGCAGTGATCGATGTGCTTTTATTTTATTTTTTTACAATGATCCCTTTATTACGTGTAACCTGTTACTTCTTGGGAAATACAGATATTTACAAATATAGGCTTCAGCCTCTTAATAATTCAGAATTGATATGTATGACAGTCAAGAAGTGTCCTAGTGTTCAGGTAGAACACTTTCTAGCATGAGTATTAGTAAATTTGTCCCAGCCTGGCCTCCATCCCGCTCTGACCACATTTTGTAATAAGCGATGTGGTGCATCTTTAGAGCAAGAAAGGGCCTTGTGCCACATATACACCCATATACATGAGAAACGTGGCATAGAAGGGTTAGTAGATTTCCTCCAATGAGTCTATATGTTGGGTGACAGGTCCTCTGTAACATGTGAATATAGATTTCTTTTTATTGTAGCCTTTAGCTGGACATGTATTCCAGCATCAGTCATTATTATACCTCTTTCTTTCCGCTTATTATAGACAGAATTTCACTTCTATCTGAGTTCACTATCAGGCAGTGTGACCTCATATGTTTACACAACTGTAGTGCGCACAATAGGTGACCATTGCTTGTCTGCACGCTAAACCAGTACCAATTGCAAATAATGTCATGAGATGGTTCAAAGCAGTTCATACTACATAGGAGGACTTTAGAGAGTTAAGCATCAGGGGAATGCAATTTAGAGATTATTGGCACATGTGTAGTGAGGTAATGCTTCAAAGGGAGAATTGTTCCACATCTCTTCCTGCTTCTCGAAACCTTCCCATGGGAAAGGAAACTTGAGAAAAGCTTATGATACTCATAGCCACCGATCAGGTAATAGATCTAGACTGCGCTGAAAGACAAATTAGATGGTGTTGCCTTTTGTCACTTAAAGCAGCTTAAATCCGTATAGTTATTTCTGAGCTAAATTTCATCTTTAGTAAGCATTGCCAGAAGAAGGTACTTTCAGATAGGACAGCACTTACTTTTCAAGAGAAAGTATAGAAGAGCTGCGAAATGTTTGTGCAGCCCCAGCACAAAGATAGCACATTGTAATCTCATAGAAGCCTTTGTGAGCTGGAAGCTAAATCTGATAGAGGAGAGATGTCACCGTGACATATGTAGTCATGCAAAAGTGGATCTGACTCAGATTTCTCTTGCACAGGAGGGACTCGGCCTCCTTTATGGTCTAGAAATTCAAGAAGGAATAACCACAAAACTTTATTTTTGTAAATCCTCTGAATTTATTTCCAATTTTTGCAATTGACCAAAAGCATATCAGACTTCAAACACAGTGAACAACAATGTTATCAGATTAACCGTATGACATTACTGGAGTGAATGGAGGAAGAAGAAATGGTCTTTTATCTAGCTCTGGATTTGGCCCTAAATATTTTCCCTCACCTTTACTATATATTAAGCTCAGTGTGGGATTGATAATGAGAATCCAAGTAGTAGTTCCCAATAGAAATCCCTCCATATACAACAGTAAGAAATGGACCCCCTCCGGCAGGCACATGCTGGTGCACTTCATGTACATCTGGTGATACAGCCTGATGAATGACAGCTCTGCGGCTAACTCTTTAACACATGGCAACGATCAGATGCTGAGCTCACGCTTCACCCAGCCAATGACATCTCATGTCGTGTGGGATGTTTATGATACCTGTCTGTCCTGAGAAGTTCAGAGTAACTACAAAAATAAACCATATTGCTGTATATTTATAGTGAATGTATACGAGGCTTCATATACAGTATAAGAGCCTGCAGAAATATAGCCATGGTAGTAATATTATTGTCACTTTTGCAATTTGTTGAATTTTACATGATAAATAAACAGCATTGAGGTAAAATTTTACTCATGGTTTGTCAGCAAAGGCCGATTGTTTGACTATATTTTGCGTATGGGGGCCTACCAACTCTCCCAACAGATGATGTTAGGGAATAAAGGATCAGGCATGTTGAATTTCAATCCTACTCCCTATTATCTGCATTTCTGCATCAGTTTGTGGCCACAAAGATATGTTTCTATTCCTATTAAAGGTCCCTACATGGCACTGTTACTGGTTTGGTAGGCATTTTGGACCCAACAGATTCCCTTGAATGCTCTGTATGACAGAGCCTTTATGATAGGTTTTGTAATAGACACTGGCAGATTCCATTGACATATAATGGGTGCCTCAGCTTTCCGCTAGTTTTAATGGAAAATGTAGCACAGCATGCTTCACTGTTCTACCCATCAATGAAAGGAAACCTGACCTGAAAAGAACTGACACAAGTGTGAACCATTCGTGTTGAATAGTTAATGGTACTCGCTACTTTGTTATTGCGGTATATTACTTACATATTATAGCTAGATCATTATTCTTTATATTTTTTACATGAACTTTTCATGGATCATTGTTCCTTTAGTAATATTATATGCATTCTATATAAAACACAGGTGAGTGGACTACCAACTCCTGACCTAAGTTGGCAATTGAATGGCAGGCCTGTCCGTCCAGACAACTCTCATAAAATGTTGGTGCGTGAGAACGGCGTGCACTCCCTGATCATTGAGCCAGTGACCACAAGAGATGCGGGGATATACACTTGTGTGGCCTCTAACCGTGCTGGCCAGAACTCATTCAGCTTGGAGCTCATAGTTGCTGGTAAGTAATTCTTAAAGTATTGGATCTTGCAGTAAGAGGATGGTCCCTGGTAGTATTTGGTAGTGATGTAACGGTCAGTAAATCTGCCATAGCTTGGCATATTATTTTTGGCACCAGATATAAAACAGCTTGCAGTTTGCCAGAGATATTGCTGCTTTCTGTCTCATTTTCACCAATTTACAG
This sequence comes from Leptodactylus fallax, assembly GCA_947044405.1. NCBI lineage: Eukaryota > Metazoa > Chordata > Amphibia > Anura > Leptodactylidae > Leptodactylus > Leptodactylus fallax. The sequence goes on from CAMRHE010000334.1 coordinate 1,626,375, forward strand.
TGAATGTTTTTTTTACTATCATAGGTAAAAGCTATTATGTGCATATTTGCTTCAGAAGTAGAGACGGCCTCATTAGTCAGGACCATTGAAGGAATAAATTCACACATACAGAGTCATTCTGTGAAAGGCAGGTTTCCATTAGACTCAGTATCCATGTGTTCACCTTGTAACCATAGTGATAGAGGCCTGGAGCAGAGCTGTTTTATATCTTCTAGGCCAATATAAGGAGATTGGGGACTCCCCTTTAGTTTCTTTGGCATACACATTAGAATTCACAGCTATTTTAGTGCATTTGGTTTACGACTCAGAGTTACATGAAAAATGCAGCCGGACCTAGGAAGACAGGCCTCTGTGTAGTGCGCTCCTCGTGCAGAGCAGCACCGCAAGACCTTTTTTGGCTAAGTAAAGGCTATACACAAGCTGGAAAGTATTGCACTCAGTCTACTTGTCATCTGTTTGTAGTAGTCCTTGGCAGCCTGTCCATTTGTGTTTAGAAGGTTTCTTTGTATGGTTTAGCATTTTCAATGTGTTGAATCTTTCAGAGATGAATTAACCCTTTTGCTCCATAACAGTTTTGCACTACACTTCAGTGGATTATGCTACTTCTTAAAGAAACGCTAAACCTAGAAATGCATGATAAAAGTAAATAAGTAATATAGCTGTCCTCGATGTCAGCAGTTTCTGAATGATCCTGAAACAGACTTGTAGAAATCCTGCAGAAAACAAAGGTGTAAGCTACTGATGATCTGCGTCATCTTCACGGAGAGGGGCAAGGCTTAGCCAAGGGGGCGGGGTTTGATGATCATTTAATCCTACTGCAGACAGGGCGCAATAGGAAGACTCCAGTTGTCTTACAGTCAGACATGGAACCTTCAAAAGGGGGAGCATGGCTGAGCTTCTAAGACACATAGAGAAGATCTTTTTATATATTTCTGTTTTTACTGTACTATGAGATAAAATAGGACAAAGGAAATGAGAGGATGAAAGGAATTGCATAGAATCTGTGGCTTACCTGTAAGTCTTTTCTCAGATATTAAATGACCATTATAAGTTGGTCTGTAACCAGGACACAATCTGCATATATACAAAAGTCTGCATTCTGCGAATAGATTTGTTGTGAGTTTATCACTCTATTACTTGGTCAAGGCCCTTTTACACAGGCCCAGACAATCATTGCCCCATGTAAATATGCCCAGGGATCAGCAGACAACTTGCTTCTTAGTCATTGATTGCAACTTTTATGGGGGCATACAACCAGTTGTTTCTTGGCAGCCCATCTCCTTGTCTACACAGGGGATATGTTACTGACAAATTATTGTTTGTCCCTATAAAGTACAATAAATGCCGCATGAGGCCGTTTAACTAGAGTCAATCAGCCTGCACTTACATCAGTCCGTGCTCCTTAAAGGGAACCTATCCCATGGGATAGTCAGGCAGTGCAGGCAGTATGTCATAGAGCAGGAGGAGCGGTGAAGATTAATATATCATTTTGTGGGAAAAGATTCAGTGTAATCTGCCATTTATCAATTAAAATCTCTGCTTTTTATATGTTGAGAAGTCAGAGAGGTAGTCTTATCAGTGACTGACAGCGCCTCCTCTATGACTGTGCATACAGAGATTGCTGTCAGTCACTGATAGGATCGCCTCCCTGACTTCTCAACATATAAAAAGCAGAGATTTCAGTGGATAAATGACAAGTTAGTACATTTTAGTACAAATCTATACAAATCTATACATCAATCTTTTCAGTTCTTCCTGCTTTATAACATGTTATCTACAGATTGGATGTCATGAGACAGGTTCCCTTTAAGGACAGGAAATCTTCCCATGTGATAGGATGATATGTGAGCAGTTAAAATAATAACGTAGGGATGTAACGTCTATGTGTTTAATCCTAACTATACAGCATTGTTAATGTATTAACCATATGAAGAACAGTGACATAGGCAGCCATTTTATTAACATATATGTTCTGGATATCTAAATAGCGCAGGTGAGTCCTTTATATATTGACAGCCTATGTATTTTCCATTCAGCTCATGCAACAAGAGACCAGGTGTTAAATATAGCCTGCATTGTCACCATGTCCGTTGCCTGATGAGAACAAACATTTACGTCATGGTCTTTTCTTGTCTTTATGCTCATAGGAAAATTCATTTAAATGTACAGATGTCCACTTAAAGTTTGTTGCAACTGTTCATCTAACTTGTAAAGTGTCAAGTTAGCCAGCATGTACACGACCTAGTTTCACCTGAGAAACTTGATCCCTGTGTGCGCCGGATTTATGGGCCTGAACATCATGCCAAGAGAGGGACTCCTAGCAGTATAGTTATCTATGATACTAAGAGTCCCTGCCTCCCAGCGACATACTGCCCTGTACTATATTTATTATGGGACAGTATGTCCTTGGGAGGCAGGGACTACTAGCATCATAGATATAACTATACTGGTACGAGTTCCTTTCCTGGCATGATATTCAGGCCAGTAAATCTAGGACTCACATGGACCGAGTTTCACATGTGAAACTCAGTCGTGTGAATGCGGGGTTCAGCTTTGGTACATCTATATAGATTATAATATAACGCTTTATTTTTCCAAATGCATATATTTTTGCGAATCAGTGACAAAATAGATCAAATAAGTTTTGCTGCTCAATCCACCTTTTATACAAATATATATCTGTTAATAATGGTAATGGTGTATTTTTTGCCCTCCAACAGCACGGGATGCCCACAAACCACCAGTGTTCTTAGAAAAGCTTCAAAACACAGGTGTGGCTGAAGGATACCCAGTGAGACTAGAGTGCCGAGTCTCTGGAATGCCCCCGCCGCAGATATTCTGGAAGAAAGAAAATGATTCTCTGACGTACAATACAGACCGAGTCAGGTTGTTAGAATTACTGTAATATTCTGCTGCTAAAAAAATGTAATCTTTTCAATTAGTATAGCTCTGGTTCAGCTTAGAACTTCTCATCCTCCAACTGCAGTATGGTCAGTTACAATTACATGTCCACAGTTTGCTTTCAGACAAAGAAAGAGATGCAGTTGGAGGTCTTGGTCAGTGTTCTTCCACCTCCACACCACCAGTTCTGTGAGAATGGCCCATCAAAATAAGACTCAAGTCTATAAGAGGGATCCATGAAAATAAGTGCCCCACATATGAAAATTGACCATGAAATACAGACCATTTCATTCGTTTCACAGCCGTCTTTAACACACTTGTGTGCACATAGTCTAAACTTTTCTAATCAGCTCTAACATAAGTAAACGTGGAAGGTCCTGAGAATTTAAAGTAAAACTCTGGGTACATTTACATAGTTTATAAGGTGGACCCACTAGGTTTCTCTATTTATTTGGCTCCATAAATGGAAAATATTTAGTGAGATCATGAGTTATTTATCAGAAAGTGATTGACATTTTTGTTTTCCCAGCATGCATCAAGATCACTATGGTTACCTCTGCCTACTAATTCAAGGTACCACTAAAGAGGATGCCGGATGGTACACTGTATCAGCAAAGAATGAGGCTGGCATTGTATCTTGTACTGCACGGCTTGATATACACAGTAAGTTTCATGTCATATCCTCTTAGCTAGTCAAGTTTATTTGCCACAATATATTCCTTCTTATTTAGACATAATAGGGGGGGAAATTTACTGAAAAAAAAGCTCGCCAGTTTGCTGGTGTAAAAGTCGCCTGTGGTCATTTGTGCCTAAAGTGTGCTATCTTCCGACCTGATCGACACTTTTTACAAAAGTGAAAGTAGTCGGGAGATTGAGGCAGGCCGGGGCGCAGATTTGCTATAACTCACACCAGAAAACAAGTGCAAGTTATACCTGAAATCTACGCCACTCCTTCACGGTCATAGATTTCAATTTTGGTTCATGGGACCTCGCAATATGTGCCAGAATTATGAAGAGGTCCAAGCTTCTTCATAATTCAGGCACATCTTGGGTCAGCAGAGCAATGAAGTAAGAATGACGTAGGAGACCCCAGTCTTAATAAATTCCTACCATTTGGGGGAATTTACTAAAGGAAGCCAGGCAGTAGTGGCATCTCACATCTAATGGAAGTGATTGGTGTTTTTATAAACCCTGTTTACATGCAGATTATAGTCTACAAGACTGAGAAAAAAAAAATTCAATGCTCATTCTTGTAGATTGCTTGTGGAAAAGGCAATGGAAAAGGCCACGTGGATTAGCCTCATTGAAGGGGAACACATCTGAGGCATTTCTGTGGAAGAAATCCAATTGTCAGCCTATCATTTCTACCGCAAAGCCTCTACTACATTGGCAGATCACTGATGTGTGAACATACCCTAATGATTATAGCTAGGGAGTCTACTGTATTATACAATCTAGTATTAAGCTGGTTCAACCAAAAACAATGTGCTTGTCCTAAAATGCCTGACCCCTGCCTGTGTATAAAAGCGTAGGTTTGTTGAGCCATGTCGTAGGCTTAAAATTCCCACCCCCAGGGGTCTTAAAACACTGTAACACTATTAATTTGAGGCTATAAAAAATGTCTCTAAGAGTGGAGTGGGCTTTCTACAATAGAACTTACTGTAACTCACCAGCTCGATTTGTCTTTACAGCTCAGTGGCAACAATCACACACTCCCAAAACGAGGAAAGTACGTCCATCCGCCAGTCGATACGCAGCACTTTCTGACCAAGGGCTGGACATCAAAGCTGCTTTCATGCCAGAAGCAAACCCAGTGCACCTGCAGCCTGCACTGGTGGAGAGCGATGACCTGTAGATTGGACATGTGGGAACTTTCTGTAGCAGCCATAAGAGGAAGCCATTGGGAGCTACAGCTGTCACCTGGCAGCAGTCTCACATCATGTAACAAGTCAGACACGCCTTCAGCTAACCTGATAAAGACATGTTAAACTGCATATTAACTATATATGTAAGCAGAGCATAGGATAGCAGGGATGATAAACCTTATGTATTTATGCACATAAGTATCACTCACTCTTCTGCTCTATGAAAGAATCTCTTGTTTATTCTGCTTGTTTGTGCCTTATGTCTGAGGAGACGGTGGTGTAGGACGATAGTGTGCAATGTTTTATGTCAGAGTGCCACAGACATCCACAGTATGTTTGTCAATTGCAATAGGCTGTCAAGGTGAAATGCTATATTGCTTTGAGAGTGTAAAATTACAGCTTGCTTCTATGTGTACCATTGTAACTACTACAAATAACTCACATTGGACATGGGGAGGTATAAATGTCCTGAGGATTCACACAGGTGAGACAAGCGGGGATGACTGCAGACGTAGTTGGCTGTGGACTTGGCGCAGAACATACTGTAAGATGCTTTACACCCGTTCTATGCTTCTTTGTTTGCACACCCTCAGATTTCTGCTGGGAACATGTTGACTGGGGTTAACCAATACAATGCAAAGTTCTTTCTCTTATTTACTTCACAATACCCATTAGCACAGTGTTCAGATAGCTTCAGCATGGCCGCTACATTTACACACACAAGGCCATGAGGTATGCAATCCCATAAGACAATGCACTCTGAAAGAATGATGTTCATGAATGGTAGATTTGTCCTGGAGAGTGGTGACCTTCACATTACAAGGTCAGCAGCGAGGTCAGTGACTCCAGTTAATAGATAGTGTATATATATTCAGTGTAGGCAAGAACATGCGATTGGTATGTAGTAGAAGATTAATGGAGGTGAAAATGACAAGTTCAAGTGTTTATCATTCAGGGAATGCTGTTTATTGCGCAAGCCCAGTGTCTCCCTCATTCTAAAACATCTGCGGATATCAGAAGAATGAAAACCAAAGCTAACTGGATGGATCAAGTCATATGACAGAGATGTATTAGGAGTCTTGGTATAGATGGAGTGCTACATTTCATCACATATCAGATTATAGAGGGTATATGTTGCCGCCAAGTAGACTTAGCATTAATTCTATCTGGAAGACGTCAGCATCTACATAACCTCAGTGTATAACGGCACTAGCCACATGGCTAAGTAAAACCTGTCCACCCTTTCCTAACCTGGAGCATACTTGAAGGGCCTTTTAAGTTGTTGTGAACACAAGGGGCCTTAAAGTATTTACCAAATGTCAAAGCAGCAGGGGCGTGCGGGGAAACTTGCCCTACAAGTTTACAGTACTTTATCAGAGATATCACAAGCAGCACATAAAACAATCTGTTGGTTAGCTACCTCTCAGTATGGATACAGCACTGCCAACTTACATGACGTACCACTCATTGAATGCCTGCCCTTCATGTTCTGTTTGTTGCACGTTGTGCCAAATTAAGGACATGCTCCGCGTATCTAGCTTGCTGGTTTTCAGGCATATTTACGTAAAACATGACTAATGTGAGAGTTCATGCCAGCATGCTTTCAGTAATATTTTTCGTATGACTGCCTCGATAGAAATGAAAGGACACAGCAATTCAGGGACACTGAGGGCTATGTAACCACAAAGAAAAGACATGAATAAGCATTTCCTGACATGCAATAATGAACATCACAGCAGGAATTGTTCAGGACTGAAACCGAGGAAATCCATGAGATCCCTGATAACGTCAGCACCACAGTGACACAAGACTTCCAAGTATTGGAGGTTTTCAGAAGTTATTTGTGTCGCATTATATGCCAAGAAATTGCCTTCTGTTGACAAGATACGGGAACTAAATTTCTAATTTAATATTGATGGTACGAAAGTACTTGGCTAAGGGAGAAAGCAAGAAAACAACACTGTGTACCATGTATGAAGCACATATATCATTATTTATCTGTTTTATCTCAGCTATACTCCATATGTATCTTTTTACACACATATATAACTCACAATATGTATTGCTGTAGGGACGCTAGTGGCTTTTTTTTTTTTTTTTTTTTTAAATACAGATTGTTAGGTTTTTGTTTGTTTTCTTCCTTCCTCTTGTGTAGTGTGACAGCACTTTATGGTTTTGGTGCTGTTTTAATAAGCCTTATCTGGTATACACCATACATATATGCCCATATCTTCCAGTGTGTGCACTTACGCCTTTTACAATATTATCACTAAGTGTTATTCTGCCAGACACCTGAAGGGGGATGGGGACAAATGAAATGTTCTCATGCACACACCACCCTCCTGGTACAGTATGTTAGCACCTGTTAACTTTGTCAACATGGGCTACATTGCTTTTTTAACTTTTTTTTTTTTATATTTTTTTTTTTTTGTATCACCTGCCAGACACCTCTATTAATGTGACTTGTTATTTAGGAATCACTTGTGTTACTATGCCGCCACCATTTACCTGTATTTATAGAGAATGCCTCCATTGGTGTGTATAGGCCATGTTATGAGCGGAGACAATTTGAAGTTTAGCAACGTCTGTTTAATAACAAGAACAAATTTACTTTTGTGGGGTAAGGTTTTTATGATAATTGCTATGCAAGAATTTAAATAAAGATTGTTTCTTCAAAACATGTCCTCCTCCAGGGGTTATTTTTGCAGATTCCATTAGATTTACATGTGATTGAGAATGTCAGGTGCACATCACAGCCGCCAACAGCTCTTGTTACTATTATTATCCTGTGGGCAGACTTTTTCCTAATGTGGTATTTTAGTTGTCAACATCAGGAGCTATTCTTGCAAGGCAGTAAAGCAGTTTTCCATTCACAATAGCTGCTTCATGCGATCCAGCCGCAGGCTGAGGTTCATAAGCTAACATTGCAGAGAAAATTCAAGGGTACAGTAAATCCCTGGCAGCGGTAATACAGTTTATCAAGCCCTGCCCACCAGAAATTGTGTAGCAAAAAGGTGCAGAATTGGATTTTTGGAACTTTTGGGCTCATTTGTGCAAAAAATTTTACATTTTGAACCATTTAATCCAGTTTTGAAAAGTGCTGTGCTCAATTTATCTAAATAATGCAATATTTCCTAAATTTGGTGGGGGTGGGATTTATTATCCTATCTACACCAGTTTTCTGGCAGAGATGGCCGCTATTGTGCCGCACATTTGGTGCAGGATCGGTATTACTGTTGATGCCCTATCCATGGTCTGGTGGGGGTATCAGTGCTTGCAACCCCACTAATCAGCTGATTAAAGGGGCTTCCATGCTCCAGAAAAGGCACAGCCCTATACACTGTGCCGTGTCCATGAATGGTACTAGCTCATTCCCTTTTAAACACCTGATAAATGGCAGTATTGGGCAATGGATCCTCATCACTCTGATACTGATGGAAGACTGATCATCAATAGTAATGTCCTGAGAATCCCCTTTAAGTAGCAGTCATCTTCCTGCTTTTACAATCTTAAAAGGGAACCTGTCAAGTTGACCGGAGGTTTAGCGTCTCAAATCGTCCTGTTCTAAATCCATCCATGCCCGCATTTAAAAATAAATAAATAAATAAACCTTGCTACTTACCTAGAGAGGAGTCAGATGAGTCTCATCGGACTCAGCTCTGGTGCCTCTCGGCACATACAACCCCAGCTTTAGGCTAAGGCCCCACGTGGCGGGCCTTAGCCTAAAGCGCTGAGGAAAAAATGCAGCAGCAGTGCATCGCGGTTTTCCCACATCGCTTTTAACAGAAAGTCCACAGAGGTTTCCTTTCTGCTTCAATTATACCTATAGGGAAACCGCCTTGTGAGAAGTACAGTGGCAGGGTAAGTATAAAGCTTTTTTTTAATGCCGGCACGGATGACTTTAGAACAGAGTGATTTGGGACACTAAACCCCCGGTCCAAAAGGACCTGTGAGTGATTTAGTACCATGAATCACCCTGACAGATTCCCTTTAAAGAGATCGTAAACTAGAAATAATCGGAAATTAAAAAAAAATATATATATCTTTCAAATTTTGGAAAAATCTAGCTGGCAAAATGGGAAGGCTTTCTGGCAAAGTTGCTGCAAACAATCTTGTCTTACACGCTGTAGCACTGCTTGTATATAAATCTGGCTGTCTATTTCGACTCTAAGGTTACAAGTTCATAATGGTGAGCAGCTTCACAAGACCACTAGACCCTCCTCTAGCTGATATATTTACTTTGCATAGAGTACACTACAGAAAAGATGATTGTGCTTTGCATCTATAACAAAAAAGCAGCTGTACTCTGGAATAAATGAAGTGATCCTATACTACCACTCCCATTATGATGTCACTTGTAGTCTTTTGTGCACAAATAATACACGTGTCATTCTATACACAGGGAATGTTTGGGCTAAAGACAGCTCGATCATAGGCAACAGAGTCTGATACATGTGTATTATCCTAAACAAATGAATACTAACAAATTATGGCAGCTTCTTATTAATTGAAATAAGCACAATACAACATGAGAGTCATCTCTTCCTGGCAGCTCTTTAATAACCTTCTGTAATTCATTACCACTAGTTTATGTGCAAACAAGCATTAAATGTGAGAACATCCCATCTTCACTTTATACAAGAACATCATCCAGTCAGTATTTTTTTTTTAATCTAGTATCACGGTCCACTAAGACCTCCTTCATCTTTGGTGTCTAAAAGGCTGCAGCACAAAAAAAATAAAAAAAACACACACAACAACAAGCTTTGAAGGTAATTTGGTTATTTTAAGTTACCCCCTTATCCACAGGATAGATGGTAACTTGCTAATCGGTGGGGGTCTGACTCCTGAGACACCCAATAAATGTGAGATTGGGGGTCGATAGTCCCATAGAAGAGAGTGGACCTGCCATTTATGCAAGACCAGATGTTCAATTCAAATGGAGATAGAAGAAACCCCTGCTCTCATGACTGCTGTATTTTCCAGGGTTGTGGAGGCAGTAGACCAAATCACTGACAACTCAATTTTTGGCAGTCTGACTCCTGCTCTGATACCATCATAAATGGCTGAAAGCTATGGTCAGACAGAAGCAGTAAAGTTCCTTTAATTAATTAAAAACTTATTTACTTTCATAGGAATTCAGTCATTATGTGAAAAACTATACAAACTCATTATCCAATACTGAAAATTGTATAATGTAATAAAATTAATTATTTTTAAAGCCAAAGTCAGTAACTTTTTTCTAACTCCACCCAAAATTGGTCAGGACTGCGACTTCACAGTCCTGTTATTTGCCCAAGTGAAGTTAATGTACTACATAGTTGCTATGTATATGGCATGGTATAAAATAGACACAGTAGACCCAAACACTCCGCTGCAATAGGCACAACCCTGAGCAGGGCTTCTTATGATAAATATCAACTAAAAGCACTAGAAGTCTAGATCTTCTCTGCCAGAATAATCCTGGGAAAGACAGCGCTAACAACTTAGATCTGTAGCTGTAACCCTCCATCCACCACTAATACATGACCAGTAATGTATGGGGTACTGAGCAGGAAAGCGACAGCCTGTGCAACGTCATCCACCACTCCAAATCTTCCCAGGGGAATATTCTGATTTACAGACGTCTCTTCTACACTTGAGGTCATGTCTGTGTGAATGAATCCTAGAAGAGATTGAAGCAAAAAGTAAAAGAATTTCCGTCACTACTTGATAATTATACAATGTACTGTAATGTAGGTCCAATATTTAAGGGTTCAAGGGTGTATTAACCCTGCCATTAGCAATGCTACTTGAAAAAAGAAGGCCTCATTCTCTGTAACTGCTTCAATACCCCATGTCTTTATTCATTTTCTTTTGTCGTATGACAACTGCAAGAAAATTATGCGAATACTGCACCTCCCTATGGCGGCACTGCAGGAGTACTGGACACTTACTGCTTGGTTTCCTCACAGGTTACAGCTGATCACTGAAGGTCCCAGAATGGAGACACTTCGTGAACAGTTTATTGTCAAAAGAAGAGAATCTCTAACTCTAAAAATTCTGCTTTTAATCACAGACATTAGACTGATCTAGGCTGTTAAATGCACATGCGAGTGACAACTCCCTTGACCTCTTAATAAACATGTAGGCTTGGTCGAGTGTGCATGTTTATTCAAAAGGGAAAGGGGAACTAGACAGAACCAGACACCAATGGCAGTGGTTTATTTCCTAGGGGTGGGGTGGGTGATAGAAATGAGTAACGTGTAACCCAACGTAACGTATAACCCAACATAACCAAACCTTGTTTCCCCAGACAACTACCATAGGAGCTTTAGACCCAAATACATTTTCTGTAGATCTCAACAACAACTTTCCCTCCACATACTGTATACCTCTATAAATACACTGGTGAAGCTGGATAACTCTAATTCTGTGGGAATGTGTCACAGCTCTGGCACTCATTAAAAGGTTCTCCCAAAATCTTACCAGGGGCAACCACATTAACTCGAACATTCTTCCTTGCCACTTCTTTAGCGAGAGACTTGGAAAATCCAACCAAGCCTTCCTTACTGGCACTGTAAACACTCTGTCCAGCATTACCTTTATGGCCAACAATGCTTCCTGCGGTCACAGAGAAGAGGCGCAACATTCAGTATCAGTAGCAAGAAAAATATATACACAGAACTACTATTTGTTGGGGGATTATAGCTGAGAGGAGAGGAGATGTCCTATATTATTAAGCGGCAAACATAGCAATAATATAAGGTAGGAACAGTGGATGTACAGTATCACTATACAACCAAGCAGGCTAACCATTCTGAAAGTTTGCTGCATTTCATTTCAAATTACCAAAGATATGAAATAGATTTGAAATCAAAATATAAAGAAATTATACATCCCCGTGTCCAAAAACTCCTGTCTACAAACATAAAAATATTTTCCCCATACAGGACAAAAATAAAAAGAGACAAACATTTGCTGCTTTGCCTCCCATAGAAATTTGAAAACATTAGACTTTCTCTAAAATTGTATAAATAAAGGCACATCTGGTCCCGCACACCTTATGCATCCCTGTACATGTACAAATATTAAAAAGTTACAGGTGTCAGAATATGGCTACTTTTTTTTTTTTTTTTTTTTTTGCAAAATCAAAAGATGGCTACAACCATTTTTTTAACTGGTACTATTTTCACTATATGTGTATCCTGAAATCCTGAATTCTTCACACTAGCCTCTAAGGGTGGGTTCACACCTGCGCTTCAGTCCGTCCGCTGCCAATCCGAGTGAAAATCTTGGGAAACAGGATAGGCATCGGATAGCGACAGGGTAGCGACGCATTGGTTAAAAACCCATTCATTTGAATGGGTTTTTAAAGCAATGCGCGGGTGTGCGCTTACACCCTCTGCGCTGCGAAACCTTTTTTTTTTTCGTTGGACACGAAGTCCTGCATGTCCGACTTTGTTTCCGACGAAAAAAAAGGATTTGCAGCGCAGAGGGTGTAAGCGCACACCCGCGCATTGCTTTAAAAACCCATTCAAATGAATGGGTTTTTAACCAATGCGTCGCTACCCTGTCGCTATCCGATGCCTATCCTGTTTCCCAAGATTTTCACTCGGATTGGCAGCGGACGGACTCAAGCGCAGGTGTGAACCCACCCTAAGCTTTATAACAGACTGGCACAGACAGGAGAGTATGCTTTATTTTCTTTTACATTCACCCTGGTTGCCCCAGAGGTTGCTCCAAATCCTGGACAATCCATGTTATAGAATATGTCTCTTGGAGCATTCTACACTGATTCTTTCACTATTACAAATGTTTGATGCCATCATCTACCATGGGGTTACCACGACCAGCAACTTTATCATTGTGACTGTGATATGTCCTGTGCCACAAAGCACATACAAAGCAGCTAAAAATGTTCAAATTCAGTTCTCCATCTAGTTCAGAAAATGGAATCCTATGTCTGATAGTTTCTAAGAAGTCATTCACTTTTACTGTAACTATTGTATATATTTAGTGTTTGTCATTACCAATGTTGACAATGGCTCCACCTTGCTGCTGCACCATACCCCTCAATGCCATTTTACATGTGTACATTGGTCCTATGAGGTTAATGGATAGTTGGGACAAAATGTCTTCCGTCTTAGTTCTTAATAACAATGCATCTCTGCAATAGAAAGGACACACATCAGCGCTGAAAGATCTTACTCTGCAGATTTTTGTTTAAAAGCAAAGCAAACAAAATTAATTCAATACAGATATATATATATATATATATATATATATATACATACACACACACACACACACTGCACATTGTGGTTAGCAAATACAAACAATTGTTTTTAAAGTACATATTGATCCAGATAGTGCTAGATTAAATGTAATCCAAGATTCCTCCATAGTGTAAAATTGGTGACTCACCAGATCACTTTATTTAAATTGGAAGAAAATGCAAGGGCTTGACTGCATTCGTAGTTTATATATATATATATATATATATATATATATATATTTTTTTTTTTTTTTTTTTTTTTTATCATACCCCCTCCTGCACAGAGCTCAAATTTTGATGCACTTCTGCTATCTGTTCTCTCTATTTCTAGGGGCATATCCAGTGGCTGCAGTGTAAGTGCTGGAACTTCCTGTTCCTGACTCTCCATCATGCACTGCACAGGTGCTGGCCAAGTACATGAGGAGTATTGCCTGTATTGTTAACCCTTTCCTGTGCCACCGCCAACATACTGTAATTAGGTTTGAATATCTGCAGCCACAACATTCCCCAATATACTGTATGTGCAACCTGGATGTACAGGTGCCAGTTCATCTTCTGCATATTCTATCAATCTATCCCATCCCCACTTCCTGTAATCCATCTCAGCTTCTCTGCTGATACAGACAGATTTCACATTACAACAGGCAGCAAGGTGTAAAGAAGGGAGACACCTAGTGGCCAATAGGCTGAAGCAATTTTTGTTCAGCAAAAAAGTAATTTTAGGTAAATAAAGTCATTGGCACTTTTGATGGTGATCACTTTGGCTATCAGATGAGTACACAGCTGAACAACAGTGACCATTTAGGGCTGGATTCACACAACCATTTTTTCCTTCCTTGGGTCCACTTCTATCTTTGGCTCAAGAAACACTCTGAAATCAGCCTAAGGCCTCACACTGCGGAAAAGCAGCGAAAAAAAAGAAAAAAAAAAACAATGCATCCTACAGTACCAGCAAAGTGAATGACATTCTGGCTAATCCCATCCACATATTGCAGAAAAAAAATGCAACGGAAAAGTATTTTCAAAAATGCAGTATGTCATTTACACCTGCGGAAACGCAACCAGTTTCACTATAGATTTAATAAGGGAATAAAAACCACTAAGAAAAACTAAATGAAAAATGCTGCAGATTTTAGCTGTGGTTCGCTACATGTAGCCTTAGCCTAATAGTCTTTTGGAAAGTCTGGAGACCAAGCATGAATATTATGAGACTGTGCAAGTTCGTCATGTAATCTCGAGAAAAACATTTATTCAGGAGAATCAGCACAATCTTCTTACAGGAGTATTCTCATCTCTGCCTTTTAGGGGTATAACAAAATACCAGTGACTCTGGCCCCCTCACGGTGTTTGGGAGTTCCAGAAATAGTTGATTAAGGCTGTTGCATGCTGTTTCCATAAGGCTGGATTCACACCTGCGTTGGGGTCTTCATAGGAGACTCGCCGCAGAATCCACTTAAAATCAGCAGACAGAAAAGTCCTGCAATGAGAACTTTTCTCTCTGCCGGTTTCAGTATAAAACCAGCGAAAACCCGGAAGAACCCATTATAGTCTATGGGGTCCACAGGTAACCACTTTTTAAGCAGACAGGGTCTCCCATCTTTCGAGTCCCGATGCAGACCCGAACGACTAGAGACCCACATGCTAGTGTAAACCTAGCGAAAGTCAGTTACAGAAACATTGTAGCTCGCTGTGCTACACTGTCTCTGTGTCTTCTATTTATTTCTATAACAGGAGCATTTGGTGGTTTCCGAAAATCCTAACCCAGTGGCCTAAACACAGGCCCTGTATTCCAATTTCAGTGATGACTGGCTGAGATTGGAACAACCCTTTAAATATAGAAATACATTAATCAAATTACAGCCATGAAGGAGTAAAAATATGCTAGTTTAGCTACATTGAGAAATACATTTGCAGCTACTCTTATATTTTACCTGGATTGGCCATTCACCAATAAAGATCCGAAATATATAAAATAACAGTCCTTTTGTACAAGGTAGTTATTTGTGGAAAGTAGTCAGCATTGCTGGGACGCGCACTCCCTAGCATCCAAGTCTTGGGATGTTGCTCCACCAAGTGGTGGAATTGTGGAACTACAATTCTTTTGATTCAATTCTGTCATTGGTACCTTTCAGGATGTACCTGTCCCTACTTACAGTACCCTTCCCAAAACCATTTTCTATTGTTCTTCCTTCCTTTACATCAATTTTTGGCTTTCCATTTATCCTTCCAGGGGCAGGGACATTCTCCACTGTTTTAGTCTCTGTTCTTGTTTCCATATTTGGCTTTACAATAACAGATCACGTAAAGAATCTGTATTATTACAGACAAGAAGCAATACTAGCACAGGAAAAAAGTTAGGGAGTCAGAAGTATGAAAAATGTCTTACCTGTTGATTCCAGCAGCATTGACCAGGTAGTTTATATTGCCTATCTTTTTTACAATTTCTTGAAATGTGCGTTGAACATCTTGTTCTTTAGCAACATCACAGCATAGTGCCAGATGACCTACGTGACAAAGGATACACACCTATTCCACATACTAGTACTAGATGACTGTGTAGGCACATATATTTATTAGTACACAAATTGCATTACACTCATTTCAGCACCACAGTCTGCGTGGGGGAAAAGACAGACCCTACAGAATCTGTATAGGTGACAAAGACAACTGGATTGTGTCATTTATGAAAATATTCTTAACAAATTGTCTTTTTCTTGTTAAACAAACTAAAACAATATAATTAAGACTAAAATCCATAAATTAAAAAAAAAAAAAAAAATCTGATTTTATTTTTAGGCTACTGTACATTACCCAGTCCTAACATAGATAGACTAACCTATAACAGATACCAACCTCTAATCTCTTCAGTTGTTGCTTTGGCTTGATCCAGATTCCTGGATATAACAGCTACCTTATAGTCTCTTTGAACTAACAATTTGGCAACAGCTTTTCCAATCCCTCTGGATCCACCAAAAACAGCGCAAATTTTACTCATCTGCAAATGTAAAAAGTGTATTAGAGGACACATACTACCACAGCAATAACATGCAGTTAAAGACTGCTGCGCTACTCTGTACTTTATGGCCATCTATAAATAACTATAGGTAAAATGAACAAAATTACATAAACATTAGACATTTATTAGCCAAAACCTCAAATTTCAACTCAACTGATCGAGTATAGAGGCCTTCAGACTCTTCCCTTTTATCTCCTTGTGGAGGTAAGAACGTACAAGCAAGGCTTTCGCCCCTCATCACGCTGTATACAGGCATTGTTTGGCTGAACTGAGCATGTCTGTTTAAGGGGTAGTTGGGCAACATAGCAGTTAAGCAAATGCTCCAGCTATCTGAAGGATATGGCCAACTTCACTAGATCTAATGTATCACTGATGCTTCTGTCTGTCCCAACACATTTACCCTAGGTTCACAACTGCATTCGGGTTTCCACTTGGGGGGTTCCGCTTGGGGACCCCCTGAACGGAAACCTAATCCGCTTAAAAAAGCAGTTACCTGCAGAAACCCGCAGACCCCAAAAAGGGCGAAAAATGCGAAGAGAAAAGTGCTGCTTGCAGGACTTTTCTCTCTGCATTTCTAAAGCGGAATGGGGAACGGAATCCCCAGGCGGAGACCGGGCGCAGGTGTGAACCTAGCCTTACTAATACTGCCATATGTTAGAGGCAATGCTCTCAATTTTCATAAAAGGAAGCAAAGACTACATCCCAGTACTACAATATAGGCACCAGTTTGTTGATGGTGCAAGGAAGAGTAACCATGGGGAATTTGATTTCCCTGGCACATGCTGTATGATATAAGTCATCCACCAACAAAGGGTGCCAGATAGCAGATACAAATATATATCGCCGTAACTCCCCACCTCGCAATCCAAACCCCCTGAAAGGACTCAATGCTTTTACTTTCTGGGTTTCAGTTTTATAGCAATTACTTTTTACTAAGTTTAAAACCATGAAATCTTATTAAGAAAAAAAAAAGTGCTTTGATATTCTGACACTTTTTTGTATTTCTGTTTACAGAGATGCTTGAGAGCTTATTTTTTGTAGGGTGAGCTGTAACATTTTGGTGTTTGTACAAATACTTGATCATTCTTATTGGGTTTTTTTTTTTTTGGAAGGCAAGGTGATCAAAACAGGCAATTCTGCCAATGTGCCCTCGTTCCCTCTACAAAGTTCACCGTGCAGGATAAGCAACATCAGAGATGCTTCTGTCAGGGTCTTCTGCACAGCTCATGGGAAGCATGATGCCGCTGATGCCAGTTCATACCTTGAGAGCCAGTTGATTGTTTCAGGTCTATTTCCTCTAATTTCTGGAAATCATCCTGCAAATACATACAGTTGAGTGGTTGACATGTACTACTATAACACATGGACACGTGGGGAGTTACCATAATGACGCTGCTCTTACAGTGCCTCTCAATTTCCTGCCATAGAGAGAAGACCAGAACAGGGGAATAGCATCTCTCCTATGATCTCCATACACACAAATACTGTACATATACAAGGGTGGTAGTGGTGAGACAACCCCTTTGATATCTGCACTTTGTAAGGGGGCTCAAACACCCAAGGCCACTCAGAGTAGAAACCACGGCACTTACTATGTTGTATTTGAGTGGGATACACATCACTCCACTAGGCAGTGGTGGGCAAATAGAGTTGATTTGATGTATATCCTTCTACATATAGCGTAGCTGAGAGAATAAACAGACTCCTTAATCTGCAAACTACAACATAGTGTGTAGTATTGAAATTCAGAGGTGATGCAATAATTGGCTTCTGTTTTTTTTAATTCATGAAGAGATGGTACAATACACAAATGCAACGTTTTGGTCATGTACAAATGACCTTCATCTGATACGGACTGAAAGGGTTTGCGTCCTTCGGGTCCACTTGGGTACCCGAAAGAGAGAAACCCTATCCGCTTAAAAAGCAGTTACACACGGAAACCCGCAGACTCCATAGACTATAATGGGGTCTGCCGGGTTTCCTTGCAAGACTTCTCTCCACCGATCTTAAGAGGAATGTGGGACGGAGTCCTGTATGGAGACTCAAACACTAGTGTGAACCTAGAATTAGCTATATGTAGAAGGAAAAACATCTGACCATTCACCAAGGAAATTTCAGATTATAAATGTGACGTTGCAGTCATAATAGACCTCTCTGAAGTCAGATCTGTACAAATAATAGAATACATACTATAAAGGCAGAAGTATGTTATTGTGTATATAATAGATGGTATATATATATACACACACATACACATACACATACACCGGTCCAGGAATTAATGTCATAGTAGCAGCAAATATAGAAAGATAATACTGTAGTACCAGAGAGTATGGAATACCCAGAGGTAAGTAGTCCTGGTGTAGGGGAGGTAAGATATCTATCTATAGTGTAAAGGGACACATACAGACATAGGGAATAAAGAGAGCATAATACCTAGTGCAATGCAAACATATCACACAGCTTGTTATCTTATATACAAGCAGAATATAAGGAGCTGCATGACATAGCATGACGCCGTACGTACACAGGATAGTATAGTAAGTATATAGCCTCTCAAAACCAGGTGATGGTATTACCTGCAGTCCCAGTATCATGAGGAAGTGTATAAGTGTATACTACAGACGGGAGTGCCTGTCTAGGGGAGGGGCCTGAGGGTACATGCTAAATCCTAGTGGTCTAAAGGACCTTCGATGACGTCATAACCATGTGATCAGACTCTTGTGTGGGCGGAGTTATTCTGGGTTTGTACAGGACAGTGTTGTGTTACACAGGAACAGCACACAGAGGAAGCTGCTGGGAGCGGAGAGTAATGGAGGGTAAAGAGGAGAAAAGAGAACATGTGTGAGCAAGAGGGGGGAATGGAGGTGCAGGCTGTGTGTGAATAAGAGGGGGAATGGGGTTGCAGGCTGCGTGTGAGCAAGAGGGGGGAATGGGGGTGCAGGCTGCGTGTGAGCAAGAGGGGGGAATGGGGGTGCAGGCTGCGTGTGAGCAAGAGGGGGAATGGGGGTGCAGGCTGCGTGTGAGCAAGAGGGGGAAATGGGGGTGCAGGCTGCGTGTGAGCATGAGGGGGGAATGGGGTGCAGGCTGCGTGTGAGCATGAGGGGGGAATGGGGTGCAGGCTGCGTGTGAGCATGAGGGGGGAATGGGGGTGCAGGCTGCGTGTGAGCATGAGGGGGGAATGGGGTGCAGGCTGCGTGTGAGCATGAGGGTGGAATGGGGGTGCAGGCTGCGTGTGAGCATGAGGGGGGGAATGGGGTGCAGGCTGCGTGTGAGCATGAGGGGGGAATGGGGTGTAGGCTGCGTGTGAGCATGAGGGGGGGAATGGGGGTGCAGGCTGCGTGTGAGCAAGAGGGGGAATGGGGGTGCAGGCTGCGTGTGAGCAAGAGGGGGAAATGGGGGTGCAGGCTGCGTGTGAGCATGAGGGGGGAATGGGGGTGCAGGCTGCGTGTGAGCATGAGGGGGGAATGGGGGTGCAGGCTGCGTGTGAGCATGAGGGGGGAATGGGGATGTAGGCTGCGTGTGAGCATGAGGGGGAATGGGGGTGCAGGCTGCGTGTGAGCATGAGGGGGAATGGGGTGCAGGCTGCGTGTGAGCATGAGGGGGGAATGGGGTGTAGGCTGCGTGTGAGCATGAGGGGGGAATGGGGTGCAGGCTGCGTGTGAGCATGAGGGGGGGAATGGGGTGTAGGCTGCGTGTGAGCAAAAGGGGGAAATGGGGGTGCAGGCTGCGCCCCTCTATTCCCTCCTTTTGCTCACAGACAGTCTGCACCCCATTCCTCCCTCTTGCTCACACACAGCCAGGAACGAGTGGGGGTACAGGCTGTGTGTGAGAGAGAGGGGGACATAGGGGTGCAGGCTCTGCATGAGCAGAGGGGGTGTGGGGGAGCAGTCTGTGTGAGAAATAGAGGGGGATGTAGAGGATGCTTGAGAAATAAAGAGGAAATGGGGGTGCAGGCTGCGCAAGATGGAGAATTGGGGTTGCAGCCTGCGTGATAAAAGGGGTACATTAAGGGTATAGTTGTGTGAGAAGGTGGCATGGGGCTCAGGCTGTGTGAGAGGGGGTCGGTTGAGGATGTGTGACAAATGGGGCAGTCTCATGAAGGGAACACTTAAAATATGGGGGTGCAGTGTCTCTGCTGTCACATCAAATTCTGGACTGTCGTCTGGTTTTTTTGATTTTTTTTATACAGTTATTACTAAAAAAAACAACCTAAAACAATGTTTAACTAGGTTTTTGTTTGTTTCTAGGTTTATGTGGGATCTCAATGGTGTGAAGACCCCACTACAAGATCACTAGGTGCCAGTGCTCTAGACCAAGTGAAGTGCCCCCTAGTGATCAAATGTCTCAACTGGGCACCTCCATCACTTATAAAGGTTTATAAAATAAGGATTCATTAACAGTTATGTGATGGCCCCCTCAGTGCCCCCACACTCAGTAGATTGTCCCCTTCAGTGTCCACATGTAATATAAAGGCCCCACAGCGAACAACATGTAATATAATGGCCCTTAGTCTGCCTCTACATGTAAAATATTTACCCCCCACTTAAAATAAAATGGCCCCCAAGCTAATGTTTAATCCCTTCCCGACATCTGACCCAGGCGCCATTTTGCTGGGGATCACTGTCACCCAGAGTGAGATCCGGGGCTGGCATCCCGTTGGCATGACAACTAGGAGTCTACTGAAGGCTCCCAGACTTGTCTGCCAATATTTTGTAATGTATTGCATTAGTGATCAGACCCCCTGGGGTTCAAGACCCCTAGTGGGTCTAATAAATGCAAGAAAAAAAAAAATATATAAAAAATTAAAATCAACCCCCTTTCCCTAAAACACATATAAAAGTACTTCAGTACTGTGAAACACATACACATTAGGTATCCTTGAGTCTGAAAACGCCCAGTCTACAAATCTATGAAAATATTTTTCCCATACGGTGAACGCCGTAGCGGGAAAAAAATCAAAAGTGCCAAACCGCTATTTTTTCGCAGTTTTGCCTCTAATAAAAATTTGAATAAAAAGTGATCAAAGCAATAAAAGTCCCCAAAATGGTATAAATAAAAAGTACACCTGGATCCGCAAAAAAGATGCCCAATGCATCCCTGTACATGGAAGTATAAAAAAGTTACGGGTTTGAGAATATGGTGACATTAAGAAAAAAAAAAATTTTTTTGCAACGTTTTAGATCTTTAAGAGGTTAAAATGTAAATAAAATTATATAAATTTGTTTTCCCCGGAATCGTACCGAAATATAGAATACAGGTGATCTGTCATTTTGGCTAAAAAGTGAACGTCGAACTAGGGAGGATTGAGGTTACCATGGGCCTTGGGCTGTTCAGAAAGTGTACCTCCTTCCCCATTCATGCCAAACATGCCTCCGCGCAGTATAATGCCCCGCAGTGGCCCCTCCGTGCAGCACAAACTTGGGTGGGCCACTGTGCAGTGGAGGGTACCTCTCACTACTGAACATTTCCCTAGGGAGAGCAGGACGTACCTTATATAGTAAATGATGTTATCTTTTACTCTAGGTTCAATTTCTGGTTTCTGCTCTGAAAACGGAAACCCAATCCTCTTAAAAAGTGGTTACTTGCGCACCCCATAGACTATAATGTTTCCACCCCAAAAATGCAGAGAGAAAAGTCCTGCTTGTAGGATTTTTCTCTTTGCATTTTTCAAGCAGAATGGGACACAGAAACCCCCAACGGAAACTGAGTGCAGGTGTGAATCCACCTATTGCTAATAGCAACCAATCCCAATGCAGTATATATGTGGCCCCTCAGGATCTGAGACTAGCTGTTACTCTGGCCCCATGAGATGTCCATTATTAAGTATCTACTATATACTCTTCTAACGTCATGTGGTCTGGGATTCCCTTCCTTTTCCCATTCCTTGTTTATTTGGGTCTTCTCCTTCTCCTCTGTCTCCCTTTTATAGGTTTTTATGTTTTTCTCCTTACATTATGCCGTACATTATGGGTTTTTATATGTGATCTTTATTTGTATGCCCCCTGCATGGGGTTTTCTATATTTTGTACCTACAGTCCCTGACAGAAGTTCTGTCGCTTATCCATGTTGTGGAATCAAAAGCTTATAACCTGACGTTAAATTCATCCATTGGTTTTAGAAATGACTCATATGAAAGCTGAAACCCTCCCAAATGATTTTTTGGTTGAGAAAATAAATTGGCTTCACTGCTGAAATATTCATCATTTAATGAACACAGGTCAGATTTTGGCAAGACAAAAGTTTTGTCGCACACATAAAGTAATGTGAAAATCAAACCAATAATTCTGTTCAAAAACAAAGATATGTTTCCTAACATTGGTGAATGAAGTTGTGGTGCTATTAGAGCCATATTTAATATTTTGTGTTACTTCCATGAGCTTGAAGGACTGCATCCATGTGTTTCCACAATGATTCATACAATTTATTGATGAAGTCATCAGGAATAGCAAAGAATGCAGTCTTACATGCCTCCCAGAGTTCATCAAGATTCTTTGGCTTTGTCTGCCAAGCTTCCTCTTTCATCCTACCCCAAACATGTTCAATGATGTTCATGTCTGGTGACTGGGCTGGCCAGTCCTGGAGCACCTTGATCTTCTTTGTCTTGAGGAACTTTAATGTAGAGATGGATGTATGAGATGGAGCACCATCCTGCTGCAAAATGTGACCCCTTTTATGATTGGGAATGTAAGAGGAAGCTAATACTTCTTGATATTTTAGGCTATTAATATTGCCTTCCACCTTGCAAATGTTTTGCACACCCCATAGTGAATGTAACCCCAGACCATGATCTTTCCACCACCAAACTTAACTGTTTTCTGGGTGTATCTTGGATCCATACGGGCTCCAGTAGGTCTCCTGCAGTATTTGCGGCGGCTGTGGTGTAATTCAACTGAAGATTCATCTGAGAAATCCACCTTCTGCCACTTTTCCAGCGTCCATCCGTTTAGCAGGCTGTGGGCCTTGGCAAATGCCACACGTTTTTTAATTGCCTTTTGTTTAGTGCTGGCTTCTGGGCACTGATTCGACCATGGAGGCCATTTCGAGACATAATCCTACAAACTGTTCTAGTTGACACAGGAACTTGAGGTGACCGGGCCTGTTGGAGCTCTGCTGCAGTGGAATAGGGGCTGGCTTTTGATTTTCTAACCAACAAACGTTCCTCCTGAGCAGTTGTCTTGCGGGGTCTGCCGGACCTGGACTTGTCAAAAACATCTCCAGTCTGTTCAAATCTTTTTTTAATTCTTTGTACTTGACGCAGAGACACATTAAAGGTGCCAGCCACCTCTGCAGTGGATTTGGTCTTCAGCCTCTTGATAATCAAGGCTTTGGTCGCAGGGTTGATTTTTGGCAAGTTGTCAGAGGTGAAGTTGCAGTTCAAGTGAAGGTCTGGGGTGCTGGAGTTCTTTTTATACACACCCACTAATTAACTGATCAATTAGTGAGCACAGGTGAGGCTTTAAACTAGGATTGGCTGCATTATAGGACAAGGCGACAAAACTTTTGTCTTGCCAAAATCTGACCTTTCTGTGGTCATTAAATGATGAATATTTCAGCAGTGAAGCCAATTTATTTTCTTAACCAAAAAATCATTTGGGAGGGTTTCAGCTTTCATATGACTCATTTCTAAAACTAATGGATGAATTTAAAGTCAGGGACTGTATATATGTAGTGTTTCCTTTATTTGTATTTTAATTAAAACTTTTTTGATACTAAATATAAAATTAAAATTAGATTTTTACACTAAAAATATTCATTGTCCTGTTTTCATTTTTGTTTTCTCTATGGTCTATAAAAAAAACTTTCATCAAACAGGTTTTCTGGGCTGGAGGACGTTATTGATACTGATGGCCCTTCTTTAGGATAGTGGGGGTTCAGCACTCAGCGCTTCCAGCCAGTCTCCAGTGCTAGAACCTATACAGGGGACGGATCTGGAAGCAGAAGGCTCTGTTCATTGTATATAGGTGGTGGTGAATACTGCAGCTCTGTTCACTGTATATAGGTGTGGTGAATACTGCAGCTCTGTTCACTGTATATAGGTGGTGATTATTACTGCAGCTCTGTTCACTGTATATAGGTGGTGGTTAATACTTCAGCTCTGTTCACTGTATATAGGCGGTGGTGAATACTGCAGCTCTGTTCACTGTATATAGGTGGTGGTGAATACTGCAGCTCTGTTCACTGTATATAGGTGGTGGTGAATACTGCAGCTGTATTCACTGTATATAGGTGTGGTGAATACTGCAGCTCTGTTCACTGTATATAGGTGGTGATTATTACTGCATCTCTGTTCACTGTATATAGGTGGTGGTTAATACTTCAGCTCTGTTCACTGTATATAGGCGGTGGTGAATACTGCAGCTCTGTTCACTGTATATAGGTGGTGGTGAATACTGCAGCTCTGTTCACTGTATATAGGCAGTGGTGAATACTGCAGCTCTGTTCACTGTATATAGGCGGTGGTGAATACTGCAGCTCTGTTCACTGTATATAGGTGGTGGTGAATACTGCAGCTCTGTTCACTCTATATAGGTGGTGGTGAATACTGCAGCTGTATTCACTGTATATAGGTGGTGGTGAATACTGCAGCTGTATTCACTGTATATAGGTGGTGGTGAATACTGCAGCTCTGTTCACTGTATATAGGTGTGGTGAATACTGCAGCTCTGTTCACTGTATATAGGTGGTGATTATTACTGCAGCTCTGTTCACTGTATATAGGCGGTGGTGAATACTGCAGCTGTATTCACTGTATATAGGTGTGGTGAATACTGCAGCTCTGTTCACTGTATATAGGCGGTGGTGAATACTGCAGCTCTGTTCACTGTATATAGGCGGTGGTGAATACTGCAGCTCTGTTCACTGTATATAGGCGGTGGTGAATACTGTAGCTCTGTTCACTGTATATAGGCGGTGGTGAAGTACTGCAGCTGTGTTTCTAGTCATTGTCACTCTACTTTTTTTTCAGCAGTCCCATAGAGATGATTGAAGCAGTAGTACGAATGCAGGACCCCTGTTCTGATGATCGTGGGGGTCCTAGTGGTCACGATAGATTAGTGTCGGAGCTGTAGGGAATGGCCTCTGTAATAAGCTTAAAATAAATCCCTGTAAAGGGGATATGCCATGAAAAGTATTTATCATCTATCCATAGGATACGGGACAAATATCTGATTGGTGGGGGTCTGACGGATGCGTCTCCCACCGGTCCCAAGAATTGAGGGGGTTCTTTTCTTCTGCTTTGCATTGAGCCTGACCCATTCACTTCAATGTAAGCGCCAGAGATAACTGAATGCTGTAATTTTGCTATCTCCGGTGCACCCATTGAAGAGAATGGAGGTGCCGTCCACTACCAGTCATACCTCAATGCGCAAGAGGGGAAAGAATCTCCCGTTCTTGAGATAAGTGGGGGTCTCAGTGTTCATACCCCCACTGATCAGGCATTTATCCTCTATCCTATAGAGCAGGGGTGGGCAACCTTTTTTGTTCGGCGTACCGATTTTAATTAAAAAAATCAAAGATGAGGTACTCGGAGTGCCAGTCAATAGGGGTCAAACGACCCCTAAACTAAAGTCATATACCACAAACCATAACACATGCGTTTACTGCTATTTCCTGGGACGCTCCTGTACTTTCCGATTAGAAGCAATGAAATGTGCACCCCGCAATTAGTGGTAAATGTAAGTGTCCAGGAGCACCGTATGGCATCCTTATGGTGATAACGCACTATGTATCTGGATGCAGATATAGTCTTAGGCCACTGGAACTTTTACTTCAATGTAAAACTGCATTCACTTGGTGCATTTTTGCACAAAAAAAAAAATGCCTGTGTTTTCTGTGCAAAAACACTTCCTTAATGCAGAAAACACACCATTATACAGAATAATGTCCAATAGCGGCCCCTGCACACGGTATTATGTCCCATAGCGGCCCCTGCACACGGTATTATGTCCCATAGCGACCCCTGCACACGGTATTATGTCCCATAGCGGTCCCTGCACACGGTATTATGTCCCATAGCGGTCCCTGCACACGGTATTAGATCCCATAGCAGTCCCTGCACACGGTATTAGGTCCCATAGCTCTCTTCAGACCCCCGAGTATAATAAGTGCAGGTCCAAGAGAGATGACAAACATAAAAAAACAATGCTACTCACCTTTTTCTGCGCTCCGCAGCTGCTGTGTTCTCTTCGGCACTTCTGCCTGACGTCAGCGGCCGCTGATTGGGTCTCAGTGGTCACGTCGCGTCATTATGCGTAATGACGCCGGAAGTGACCCCTGAGGCCCTGTCATCTGTCAGAAGCGCTTGCAGATCGCACAGCCACCGCGTAGCGCAGGGAGCAAGGTGAGTATCATTGTTTTTTATGTTTCATCAGTTCTCCTAAGTCTCCGCTTATTATACTCGGGGGTCTGAAGAAACCCCACAGTATAATAATAGCAGTTTCGTTTCGGCCATGTCTGGTTCGATCGAAGCTGCTGGGCGAGGACTCCGCTGCCGTGCCAGGGAAATAAGCCTCGTGTGCCACTCTTGGCACACGTGCCAGAGGTTGCCGACCCTTGCTATAGAGGGTTGCCTCTATTTGAAACAAAGTGGGAGAGACATTCCCTTCAAGATTCTTTTACAGGGTTTTGATGACCAGGCCATCTTTTACTGTTCCATGGTCCAATTCTTATGGAAATTTTTGATGATGGACAGAAGACATTATGGTCAGTATGATCAGGTACTCCTCATAGATAAGGCACGATTCAGGGGAAATGTGCGCCAGCTCGTAGCTGCCATACATTTTCCCATTTTCGGGTGTAAATGATGGTAAATCTGGCAGGGCCTCTTCAGAGAAATGGCACAGGCTGCGCAGAACCAAAATAAATAATATTTTTTTTTGTGCAAATTGCCTTTTTACACAAATTGTTTAAACGCAAATAGTCTCTTTTACGCCACTATTGGCACTTTCTGAAAAGGAGGCAGGGTGTGGATAGGTCATCAATATTATATCGACGGTATGACACCGGGCCCCCTCACATATCAGCGGTATGACACTGGGCCCCCCTCACATATCGGCGGTATGACACCGGGCCCCCTCACATATCAGCGGTATGACACCAGGCACCCTCACATATCAGCTGATCACTGGGCCCCCTCACATATCGATGGTATGTCACCGGGTCCCTCACATATCGGCGGTATGACACCGGGCCCCCCTCACATATTGGTGGTATGACACTGGCCCCCCCCCCCTCACATATCGGCTGTATGACACCGAGCCCCCTCACATATCAGCGGTATAACACCTGGCCCAGCTCACATATCGGCGGTATGACACTGGCCCCCTCACATATCAGCGGTATAACACCTGGCCCCGCTCACATATCGGCGGTATGACATTGGCCCCCCCCTCACATATCGGCGGTATAACACCGGGCCCCCCTCAAATCGGCGGTATGAAACCGGCCCCCCTCACATATCGGCGGTATGACACCAGGCCCCCTTCACATATCGGTGGTATGACACCGGGTTCCTCACATATCGGCCGTATGACACCAAGCACCCTCACATATCAGCTGATCACATCACTCACATGGCCTTGTTACAGTTCACTCGTACTCAAGTGACTGAGGCTGAGCTGCAATTCCAAGAATAGCCTGGACAAATTAAGAGGCAAAGTGACAGAAAAACAGCATTTCTGGTATAGCGTTTTTGCTTTTTCTATGGCAGCCATCTTACTGTATAAATAACATTACATTTACAATCTAGTGGGCTAAAAACTTGGTCACCCTGCCACTAGAATACAGCTGGTTCTGAACAAGGATTCAGTGCTCTGTGCACTAGGATTTATCCTGCTCTACATAGTACAAGGCTGAAGCCCCACCTTAAAGTAATTCAGCTTTTTTTGTTGCAGAATTTGCTGCGGTTTTCTGAGCAAAAGCCAAGAGTAGCTACAGAAGGAATGTGAAATATATAGGAGGTCCTTATACTGCTCCCTTCTGCACAATCCACTCATGGCTTTGGCTCAAAAAAACGCAGCAAAATCTGCAACAAAAAAGTTGCATTTCTGCAAAATGGGGCCTCAGCCTAAGGATGCTAGTTGGTTAAAGGAGCAGCTCCTTCTGAGCCTAGAACAAGGTTTATCAACTACCCCCAAGGATCACTTCCAATTGGCAACAACATAAGGGGATCGGGGTGTATGTGGGGTATGCAAAAGATTGTACAGCTCTTCTGGGAGTCTCCCAGACATTACTGGGAGAGATGACAAGTATTAATATGAGACACTTACCCAGACTTATTTTATGTCGGTCCATGTGACATTCGCATTAGCCTGACTGACCTCACCTCATCTGAACCAAACTTACTGTGTCATAGTGATCTATATTAGAGTGAGCATTGCTCATCTGACCCATGGTCAATCAAGGAAATGCGGCCAATATATCGACCGTTTTGTCCAGACCACACGTGGACATCTAAATGTGCCAATAGTCTCAAATTATGAGAGGAGATGCAGATACGGAACAGGAAGAATGAGACAAATTGGAGTACTAGGATTTAAAATACCTATATAGAACATGCGAAATCCAAGTGGGCAAAGGGACCTGGTCCTTTAGACCACTAGGATTTAGACTCAACCAGGTGCTGAGGGAATGGATGGCAATGGAGGGCGGAAGTGCCAATGACATGGAGGTCACATGATCACACCTTATTGGGCATGAGCAGTGAGAACATAGTGTTCTAGTGGTCACATGATTGCTGATGTGTAGCTAGTGCTGTGTCTGTATGGTAGAGACGGCTCAGATTACTAAGACGGGCGAAGAAATATACTGTACAAACGACCTATGTATACCTACCATAGTTTCTTGCTGTGTCATGCAGCGATTAATATTATGCTTGTGCTGTCTACTTACAGTGCCTTGCGAAAGTATTCGGCCCCCTTGAACTTTTCAACCTTTTGCCACATTTCAGGCTTCAAACATAAAGATATAAAATTTACATTTTTTGGTGAAGAATCAACAACAAGTGGGACACAATTGTGAAGTGGAACGAAATTTATTGGTTATTTTAAACTTTTGTAAAAAATAAAAAACTGAAAAGTGGGGCGTGCAATATTATTCAGCCCCTTTACTTTCAGTGCAGCAAACTCACTCCAGAAGTTCAGTGAGGATCTCTGAATGATCCAATGTTGTCCTAAATGACTGATGATGATAAATATAATCCACCTGTGTGTAATCAAGTCTCCGTATAAATGCACCTGCTCTGTAATAGTCTCAGGGTTCTGTTTAAAGCACAGAGAGCATCATGAAGACCAAGGAACACACCAGGCAGGTCCGTGATACTAATGTGGAGAAATTTAAAGCCGGATTTGGATACAAAAAGATTTCCCAAACTTTAAACATCCCAAGGAGCACTGTGCAAGCGATCATATTGAAATGGAAGGAGTATCAGACCACTGTAAATCTACCAAGACCCGGCCGTCCCTCTAAACTTTCATCTCAAACAAGGAGAAGACTGATCAGAGATGCAGCCAAGAGGCCCATGATCACTCTGGATGAACTGCAGAGATCTACAGCTATGGTGGGAGAGTCTGTCCATAGGACAACAATCAGTCATACACTGCACAAATCTGGCCTTTATGGAAGAGTGGCAAGAAGAAAGTCATTTCTCAAAGATATCCATAAAAAGTCTCATTTAAAGTTTGCCACAAGCCACCTGGGAGACACACCAAACATGTGGAAGAAGGTGCTCTGGTCAGATGAAACCAAAATCTAACTTTTTGGCCACAATGCAAAACGATATGTTTGGTGTAAAAGCAACACAGCTCATCACCCTGAACACACTATCCCCACTGTCAAACATGGTGGTGGCAGCATCATGGTTTGGGCCTGCTTTTCTTCAGCAGGGACAGGGAAGATGGTTAAAATTGATGGGAAGATGGATGGAGCCAAATACAGGACCATTCTGGAAGAAAACCTGTTGGAGTCTGCAAAAGACCTGAGACTGGGACAGAGATTTATCTTCCAACAAGACAATGATCCCAAACATAAAGCAAAATCTACAATGGAATGGTTCACAAATAAACGTACCCAGGTGTTAGAATGGCCAAGTCAAAGTCCAGACCTGAATCCAATCGAGAATCTGTGGAAAGAGCTGAAAACTGCTGTTCACAAACGCTCTCCATCCAACCTCACTGAGCTCGAGCTGTTTTCCAAGGAAGAATGGGCAAGAATTTCAGTCTCTCGATGTGTAAAACTGATAGAGACATACCCCAAGTGACTTGCAGCTGTAATCGCAGCAAAAGGTGGCGCTACAAAGTATTAACTTAAGGGGGCCGAATAATATTGCACGCCCCACTTTTCAGTTTTTTATTTTTTACAAAAGTTTAAAATAACCAATAAATTTCGATCCACTTCACAATTGTGTCCCAATTGTTATTGATTCTTCACCAAAAAATTAAAATTTTATATCTTTATGTTTGAAGCCTGAAATGTGGCAAAAGGTTGAAAAGTTCAAGGGGGCCGAATACTTTCGCAAGGCACTGTATATATATAACATAACAACCTGTGTGATATGTCTGCATGTCACTTTGCATTACACTAGGTATTATGCTCTCTTTATTCCCTATGTCTGTATGTGTCCCTTTTCATTACAATTGTATATATAGCTTACTTCCCCTATAGGACTACTTATCTCTGAGTATTACATACTCTCTGGATCTACAGTATTGTCTTTATATATTTGCTGCTACTTTGACATTTATTGCAGGACTTTATGTTTTTGCACACATGGTGTTATATTTATTTTTTATTTTCCTGGGTGTCAGAGGTCTCCCCTTACTCCTGTTCACCTATTTGCCTATGAAGTCTTTAGTATGTATTCTATTTGACTTGAGAAAGGTCTATTATGACTGAAACGTCACATTTATGATGTGGCAGTATTATGCTCAGAATCTTCCATCACTAATATATGTAAGGCTGGGTTCACACCAGCGCTTGAACTCCGTTCTCGGTTTCCGTCCCCAAACCCGCCTAAGGCTGAGGCCCCACGTTGCGAAAATACAGCTTTTTTGTTGCAGATTTTGTTGTGTTTTTTTGAGCCAAAGCCAACAATGGCTACAAAAGGAATGGGAAATATATAGGAAGTTCTTACACTTCTACCTTCTGCTCAATCCACTCCTGGCTTTAGCGCAAAAAACCACAACAAAATCTGCAACAAAAAAAGCTGCTTTTCCGCAACATGGGGCCTCAGCCTAAAAAATGCAAAGAGAAAAGTGCTGCAAGCATTTTTCGGGCGGAAACCCGGCAGACCCCATTATAGTCTATGGAGTCTGAGGGTTTCCACGGGTAACCGCTTTTTAAGCGGGTTACCTTTCTGTTTTTCCAAGCGGACCAGAAGAATGGAAACCCGAATGTTAATGTGAACCTAGCATAAATCTCTCCATTATTACCACAGGTTAGTCAGAATCCTCATCACTTGACTAGAATGGAAAGTGGGGACAGAATCTCTCTCAGGGTCATGCACACATCTGTTTTTATCTTCCGTGTTCTGTTCATTTTTTTTCTCAGACAGAACACTGAGGGCTCATGCCAACATCCATATACAGGGAGAGCAGAGATTGGGCACATGAGCAGTATACAATGGCGCTGTGAAGCAGTGCTTACCAGAGAGGGGTGGAAGAAGCCAGAGCTATGCCAGTCCACGGCAGAGAATGCTGATGCCACGCCAGGAGAGTGAGGCATACAGTCATGGCCAAAAGTTTTGAGAATGATACAAATATTAATTTTTACAAAGTCTACTGCTTCAGTTTTTCTAATTGCAATTTGCATATACTCCAGAATGTTATAAAGAGTGATCAGCTTAACAGCAATTACTTGCAAAGTCAATATTTGCCTAGAAAATGAACTTTATCCCCCAAAACACATTTCAACATCATTGCAGCCCTGCCTTAAAAGGACCACCTAACATCGTTTCAGTGATTGCTCCATTAACACAGGTGTGGGTGTTGATGAGGACAGGGCTGGAGATCAATCTGTCATGATTAAGTAAGAATGACACCACTGGACACTTTAAAAGGAGGCTGGTGCTTGCCATCATTGTTTCTCTTCTGTTAACCATGGTTATCTCTAAAGAAACACGTGCAGTCATCATTGCACTGCACAAAAATGGCCTAACTGGGAAGAGTATTGCAGCTAGAAAGATTGCACCTCAGTCAACAATCTATCGCATCATCAAGAACTTCAAGGAGAGAGGTTCCATTGGTGCCAAAAAGGCTCCAGGGCGCCCAAGAAAGACCAGCAAGCGGCAGGACCATCTCTTAAAAGTGTTTCAGCTGCGGGATCGGGCTACCAGCAGTGCAGAGCTTGCTGAGGAATGGCAGCAGGCAGGTGTGAGTGCATCTGCACGCACTGTGAGGCGGAGACTCTTGGAGCAAGGCCTGGTCTCAAGGAGGGCAGCAAAGAAGCCACTTCTCTCCAGAAAAAACATCAGGGACAGACTGATATTCTGCAAAAGGTACAGGGAGTGGACTGCTGAGGACTGGGGTAAAGTCATTTTCTCTGATGAATCCCCTTTTCGATTGTTTGGAACATCTGGAAAACAGCTTATTCGGAGAAGAAGAGGTGAGCGCTACCACCAGTCTTGTCTCATGCCAACTGTAAAGCATCCTGAAACCATTCATGTGTGGGGTTGCTTCTCAGCCAAGGGAATCGGCTCTCTCACAGTCTTGCCTAAAAACACAGCCATGAATAAAGAATGGTACCAGAATGTCCTCCAAGAGCAACTTCTCCCAACCGTCCAAGAGCAGTTTGGCGCTCAACAATGCCTTTTCCAGCATGATGGAGCACCTTGCCATAAAGCAAAGGTGATAACTAAATGGCTCAGGGAACAAAACATAGAGATTTTGGGTCCATGGCCTGGAAACTCCCCAGATCTTAATCCCATTGAGAACTTGTGGTCAATCATCAAGAGACGGCTGGACAAACAAAAACCAACAAATTCAGCCATAATTAAAGCATTGATTCTGCAAGAATGGACTGCTATCAGTCAGGATTTGGTCCAGAAGTTGATTGAGAGCATGCCAGGGAGAATTGCAGAGGTCCTGAAGAAGAAGGGTCAACACTGCAAATATTGACTTGCTGCATTAACTCATTCTAACTGTCAATATAAGCTTCTGTTACTCATAATATGAATGCAATTATATTTCTGTATGTGATAAAAACATCTGACAAACACACATAAAAACCAGAGGGCAGCAGATCATGTGAAAATATCATATTTGTGTCATTCTCAAAACCTTTGGCCATGACTGTAGGATGTGAGAAGGTATACGTGACCACATCAGGAATGGGACAAAAAAAGCTATTTTGATTATAACAGTTTATTATAAAATTTTGTCTCAGCTGTCATGAATATTATTTGCTTCAGTAAATAGAAAATGTCTGGGTCCTGGACAAACCCTTTAACCTCTCAGATGCATCTGATAGGTCAGTTAGATGAGGAGCCTGCATAATAAAAACTGTGTAAATTCTTTGTCATCATGATGGTACTGACCCGCAGAATAAAGGTAACATGTCAAATTTACCACACAGTGAACGCCATAATATGCAACCTATAAAACAATAGTGTAGTTTTGTTTTTTTCTTCTTTTACCACATAAATAATTGTATGGTGCCATTAGAAAATACAACTTGGCCACAGTATTTACTCCTTCCTTAGTGTTTTTCTTGTTTTGTTGCATTACAACATGGAATCAAAATGGATTTTAATTTAGGTTTTATTTTATAGATCTGATAAAATATCTCTAATTGTTACAGTGGAATGTTAAAAACTCCTTGTTTAAAAAAAAAGAAATAAAAACTGAAAAGTTTTTGTGAGTGAAAGTGAGTGTATTTGTATTCACCTCTTTGGCTATGAAACCCATAAATAAGGTGTGGTCCAACCAATTGACTTCAGATGTCACATATATAATTGAATAACACCCCTGGTGTGCAGAGTGTCACATGATCTATCATATGCTAGCACCACTAGGTAAGGAACATGAAGACCAAGTTTGTGAAGATGTATAGATTAAGATTGAGTTCCATAAATTATCCCAAACCTAGAATACCCCACAGAACACGAGTAAAGCCATTGTAACAAAATAGAAAGATTAAGACAACTACAAACTGACAAGAGAAGACTGCCCATTAAAATCCACAGACCGGGCAAGGAGGGCATTAATCCAAAATTCAATAAAGACACCAGCAATAACACTGAAGGAGATCCAAAGATCCACAACGAAGATGAAAGTATCTGGCCATGGGGCCACTATAAGATGTGGGGCTTTATGGTATAGTGTCGTAAAAAAACATTGCTTAAACCTGTCATGTCCTCTAAGATAGGCAATATTATATACCGTTGCAAAGCAGACAGTGGGCAGAATTCAGTGCACTTTCACTTTTGCAAGTATCTGCCCTGGTTCCAGACATATTGGTGCCCTTAGACTCCCCACATGGGAGAACGTTTTCTAGCCAGAAAATGGAAATGCCTTGAAGTGCTTATTGTAAACATTGTGCACTTTCCAAGCGGTAGGTATGTTGTATAAATCCAATGGTACAACTCTCACGCTTATACCAATCCATTCTAACTCTAGGTTAAAGACAGGAAAACACCAAGGGAATGATTAGATTAGTAATAGGATTGTTTCTTGCTGCAGTGATCTATCCCACGTCCACAGTTCTCTCCCATTGGCAGCACTTAACTCCATCTGCATGTTTACAAGATTGTCTGCTTGTGTGCTCTGAAAGCATTTGCCCTCCTCCCAGAACACTTCTCACTGACTAGATAGTAATAATTCTGTCCTGTCTGACAGATCTGAAATGACATATAATTTCTGTTATCAGCAAGACAAGGGCTATAGCTCCTGATGCATCATAAGCAGTGTTATGCCCTATCAGTAGAAGATATTTCTAGAACAGGGAATACGCTCCTGTGTCCTGGTATATTAAAGGGGTTGTCAGAGATTTTTAAAGAAAATTGTTTAAGAGCAGGTAGTGGTATAAAATAAGAAAAACCCTTCACTTACCCACCAAATCCTCTGCCACTCCGGTGGTCTCACATCAATCATATACATTAATCAATGAAGCCTTTAATTGGACATGCGAGAAATGGTGGTCCCGAACCAGCCCCCTATTAAACCGTTGAGTAGTGGTTATTTTTTATGTAACATTGCCAGCTCTTAGGCAATTTAAAAAAAAAAAAAAATCCAGACAACCATTTTAAGCAAGTCTACAATTTTATACATATACTTCACAATATGTTGGGCTGTATTAGGAAGCAATTGACTCTTCCCTGCTGTACAAACTAGCATTAACATCTGATTATAGATCCTGCACATTCATTCCTGTGGTGATTCTCCAATACTGAACTTGTGTGGTGAACATTAGCACAGCTTGTGGCTGCATTGCAAATATTGTATGTACTGCATTTCACAGTAACTGCCACTAGATGTCAGAATTTATCAAAAGAACATCCTCAAATGTGCTTGTTACATTTATTATTATTTATTTAGCTTAGGCCCAGTTCACATCTGCGTTCGGGTTTCTGTTTGGGGAGTCCGCTTGGGGAACGGAAACCTATATGCATAAAAAAGCAGTTTACCTGGGAAACTTGTGGACCCCATACTATACTAGAATGGGGTCCGTGTGGTTTCCGCATGAAGCAAGCAGCACTTTCCTCTCTGCATGTTTTGTGCGGAAACCACATGGACCCATTTATAGTCTATGGGTTTCCCAGCTAAACTGCTTTTTATGTGTATAGGTTTTTGTTCAGGGGCTCCCCAAGTTGACTCCCTGAATGCAGATGTGAACTGGGCCTTACTTGTATAGCTCAAACATATTCTGCAATGCTTTACAGATGTTGTCAAACAGTGTCCCATATAGGACTCACAATCTACATTACCTATCAGTATTGGAAGAGTGAAGAAATCAGGCGATACCTTTTAGAGGCTAACTGAGTATATTTATAAGTAAGCTTTCAGGAGTACTCGCTCCCTTCATCAGACATAGTGTGATACAAGAACTGAAAATTAACAGATTTTTATACACATGGTTTTCAAAGCATTTTAGAGTCCTTAAAAAAAAAATTGCAATCTAAGTAGAGAAGTTATTTACAACAGGTCAAAAAAACAGTCTGGAAACTTGTGGTGCATGACGGAGGGATCAGTAATTCTTGCTGTTATCTGTTTGCTATCAGGAGGTGATTTGTGTCCCTCACAGGTCATACATAGTGTGATTTGAAACTGGCATGAATATTGAGTTCAGTTCATGGTTCAAACATAGTGTGACATGAAGCTGGCATGAATATTAAGTCCAAATTGCAGAGTTTGAAATTTTTGCATAAATTTGTACTCCATTTCTTTCCTTTTCTCCTGTGTCTTAAAATGTCCCATTAAAACCACAACCCGCAAATCTTCAATAGAGTGGTTTTCTCCGGAGAAATGTGCGGCCACTGGGAGATCGGTTCTGCTGTTATTGATACTGGATCTGTGTGAGTTCATTCGCTGACTGAGTCTCTGCCCTGTTTCCCCCACATAGAGGCCTGTGGTGGGACATTGCACACATATTATGAGGTACACCACATTGGAAGACCTGCAGGAAAATGTCCCCCTAATTCTGTGCACCTGTTGTGACTGTGGGATAGGTACACTGTCAGCGGTGTGGATGTGTTTGCAGGTCATGCACCTTTTATGTAGGCAAGGTGAAGTGCCATTTTCAGTTGGGGCCTTCAGGGCACTCCGGACGATAATACGCCTCAGGTTTGGTGGTTGTCGAAAGGAGAGGAGAGGGGGAGACTGGAAATATGTCCTTGAGTCTGTTGTCCCTATGTAGCACAGATTGGAGCTCCTTGGCAATCCTTC
Organism: Leptodactylus fallax; assembly: GCA_947044405.1. Taxonomy (NCBI): domain Eukaryota; kingdom Metazoa; phylum Chordata; class Amphibia; order Anura; family Leptodactylidae; genus Leptodactylus; species Leptodactylus fallax. The sequence continues at coordinate 1,663,290 of CAMRHE010000334.1, forward strand.
GTAGGATCTTCAGCTGTGGGTTGTAGGTGACAACTAGGGGCACTCGGGCATCTTTCTGGGTCTCTCTATATGTGAGCAGACTGTCTCTGTTAATGGCTGCTGCTTTGTTTAATTGGTTGTCTGTCACTTTTGGTTTGTATCCCAATCTGAGAAATTTCATCCTCAGATCCAGGAAGTGCTTGTCCAGGTCTGTTTTGTCGGAGCAAATACGATTGTATCGTATAGCCTGGCTGTAGATTATAGATTGTCTTGTGTGCTTGGGGTGGAAGCTGTCATTTCTCAGGTAGGCCGTTCTGTCTGTGGGTTTGTGGTATATTGATGTGAGTAGCCGGTGGTCTTTAATGTATATTGTGGTATCCAGTATATCAGACATAGGGAGAACATACAAACTCCTTGCAAATGTTGTCTTTGGTTGGATTTAAACCTAGGACTCCAGTGCTGCAAGGCTGCAGTGCTAACCACTGAGCGACCATGCTGCTCCTTTTCAATATTCAGAAATTATTTCATGATATTAACCACTTCAGTACCGGGCCAATTTCTCTAGTTCAGGACCAGATACATATTCGGGTTTTTTCATATGTGCAGTTTTGAGAGCTATACCATTTTTATCATTTGGGTTATTCAACCAATTTTTGCGTCTTTTTTCGGTGACACATAGGGCTTTATTTTTATATTCTTTTTATTTTTGTATGGTTTTTAATTTTTTTTATAACTGGGAAAATGTAAACAAAAGAGGAGGGAAAACGTGTCTGTTTTTCACTTTTCACTTTTTTTTTATTTAATAGCACAAAGTGCTACTAAAAAAAATTTTTAAAATAAATTTTCATCTTCATTACAGTAATTTTTATTTTGTATTGTGTCATTGGGGGTGGGGCTAGGACCTGTGATGAGGGCGTTATTGGTATATTTATTTATTTAATTATTTCACTCTAATATTTTTTTTTACTTTTCTATTTATTTTGTTTATTTATTTTTTTACATTGTGTCCCCGTAAGGTCATAATAGACCTTTGGGGGCATCTGAACACTATTTTTTTGGTGGGGGAGGCTGATTTCCCCTGTAACTGGGGCTGATACATTAAGCTCCAGTTACAGGTGGTGGAGCAGGGATTCATATCAATGGTGGAGCAGGGATTCATATCAATAAATTACAGGTTATGGTGACAGATCTGCTGTAAGGCAGGTTATATAAAGAGCACTATATGTTAGGAATTTATTTCTACCTATCCCTTTGCTGGACTTCAGATACACAGTCATATTATTTCCTAGAAGTCTGTGCTGTTTGCTAACACAGGACAGCAAGAAACAACTCAAATATAGTGGTTATTAACTTGACAGCTCTATGACTAGTGGTCTAATAGAACGGGCACATTTCTATCACAGTTGTGGATGGTGCAATACCTCAAATATATACTTTATGATATCACAAGGAGTTGTAACAAGGGTTTACACAGGACTGCTGCAAACCTACTGAGCTATTTTAATAAACGCACAAAGTGTTGAATGCTACATGTGGAATGATCAGGTCTGTGCAGCCAGCATTCAGTTATGTATAAGATATGTCATGTGGCTGAAGACTACAACTTTTGTCAGTAAGCTTCTGCAATTGCTTATTCAGATTTGCACATAAATTAATAATAGCTTAATATTAATTGCACTTTGGTTGTGATAACATATGGCTGATTTTTCCATATAAATGCTCTAGTAACAAACCCATTAAGTATGGAATGGATTTTAATTACCTTCAGATATCTGCTGGATCCATCACATTAGCAGACAATTGTAACCTTTTCTACCCCTACCCCACTGATGGAACTGCATGTATTGGCTAGGGCTGTGCACAGACGATTCTGAGTGACTGTAAAGAAAGGAATGGTCATCGGGCTAGACTAGGTTGGTGGGCCAGTATTTTAAGAACTGACAACCTTGTGGGGTTTTCTTGCGCGCATACACTATGTCAAATAAATCCGGAGATTGGTGTGATTGAGGAAAATATTCAAGGATGTAAATAACTCGTTGATGCAAAGTACATAAATTTTATACCATCGAAAAACACACATGAAAATTAGCCCAAAGAGCAGCAGTACACATCAGAGATCATCAGAGCTTGGATCAGCACTGCACCGCATTGCACATGTACATCACCCCTTGGAGCAATGCTGCACTGCACATAAACATCTCCCCTTAGTGAACCGCACATGAGCAATACTCCCTGGTACACATCAAAGATGATTAGAACTAAGAAAAGCACTGCGCTGCAGAAAGAGATCTATGCTTGGAGCTCCAAGAGGTGACTTGTCTCTGCGGCGCAGCCCTGCTTTAGGCCAGGACCCCACGTTTCTGCCGTGGCAAAAAAACACGATGTTTTACAGTACCTGCAAAGTGTATGGGATTTTGGCTAATCCCCTCCACACATCGCAGAAAAAAAATCTGCATGTCTGACTTTGTTTCCAGCGAAAAAAAACTGGGTTTGCGGCGCAGAGGGTGTAAGCGCACACCCGCGCATTGCTTTAAAAACCCATTCAAATGAATGGCTTTTTAAGCAATGCGTCGCTAACCTTTCATTATTCAGTCCCAATACAGTTTCCCGAGATTTTCAGTTGGATTCGCGGCGGACGGACTCCGGCGCAAGTGTGAACCCACCCTAACATAAGATAATCCTTTAATAGTCCCACCATGGGGAAATTCAGTGTGTTACAGCAGCATAGATAATACAATACAAATACAATATATACAAAAAGCTCCAAGGTAGAGGCATTACAGTGACAGTAGGTGCAGATAAAAAAAGGTACAGGTAAAAAAAAAAAGTAGTAGAAGGGATACCACAACTTAAAGATCTTTCAGTTCTCTGTATGGAGTGATCTCCACTTAGGTCAGTTTTGGTTGTACAGCCTAACCACAGCGGGGAGGAAAGACTTCCAATAGCGCTACTTCTCACACTTGGGGTGGAGCAGATAGATCCTATAGATAGGATCCTTGAGATGGGAATAACCCTTTAAGCACTGATCATTATGTGCAGTGAAGCTGCTCCAAGCTCTGCTCACTGTCTGATGTGTAGTGCAGTGCCACTGGCTATCCTTCATATGCGGTGCAGCACTGCTCCAAGTGCTAATCCTCCTCTTACGTGCAGCCATGCCGTGCCAACAAAAAATACCTCCCATGCCATCCTTGGTATGTGTGCCAGGGATTGCTGACCTTTGTTACAGAATATATACTATGCATATAGGCAGCTGTATAGACTGGTTCTGAACAGTATTGCCACTTTATCCAAAGAACATAAGATTATATGCAATAAATAAAGTCATGTAAGGCCTGCTGGCAAGGTCTAAATATCACTGTATCCAATAACTAAACGTATGCTTTCTATAAAAGGCAAATAATTCCAGCTTGTTTACTCACGTGTATCACTTCCAGTCATGTAATGTATGCTTAAATTATCCAAGTTTTAAAGGTTAGAAAATAATGTCTGAATGAGATGGAGGACGCGGCTGCCAGCAATGCACTTTTTGAGAGTTCTCATATTTACAGATAATTATGTTATGTTGCATGGTTCATTTAGAGAAAAACTGAACAAAAGAGACAAGACATGGAGATGGTTTCCTGTCCGGTTTACAATTTGTTCTGTTGCTTTCCTTTGTATCCTAATGAAGGGAACAAGATGATATATCTGACAATTTCTTTAATTATGCAATTATGTTTCCCATTCTGCGTGGAGTTAATTTCCGTCCCTGAGGGCACATGTGATTAATGGCGCAGAATTAATTACATCTGTGCTATAATATTACGTTTTCCATGGTCGAACTAGTTTTAGTTACCTCATAAACACAACTTTGTACAAAATGTTTAAAATGGAGTACTATAGTGCAGGGCTCATTTTTTCTATATGTCTATGGTAAGTGAAACCATTCCACTTTTCCTGTGTTGCCTAATGGATAGAAGCTGATGACGTCAGGGAACTGTAATCCAAATAGGTCAAAGAACAGTTCTCAGAAACAAATATACACACAAGCCTATGTACAGTATATACTCAGTCTGAAGTCTTTTGATAAACTGGTCATATTTCTAAGATACAGATCTGTATAAAGGTAGTCAACGTATACAGTATACAGTGGGGAAAAAAAAGGATTTAGTCAGCCACCAATTGTGCAAGTTCTCCCACTTAAAAAGATGAGAGAGGCCTGTAATTGTCATCATAGGTAGACCTCAACTATGAGAGACAAAATGAGAAAACATATCTAGAAAATCACATTGTCTGATTTTTAAAGAATTTTGATGGAAAATAAGTATTTGGTCAATAACAAAAGTTCATCTCAATACTTGTTATATATCCTTTGTTGGCAATGACAGAGGTCAAACGTTTTCTGTAAGTCTTCACAAGGTTAGCACACACTGTTGCTGGTATGTTGGCCCATTCCTCCATGCAGATCTCCTCTAGAGCAGTGATGTTTTGGGGCTGTCGCTGGGTAACACGGACTTTCAACTCCCTCCAAAGGTTTTCTATGGGGTTGAGATCTGGAGACTGGCTAGGCCACTCCAGGACCTTGAAATGCTTCTTAGGAAGCCACTCCTTCGTTGCCCTGGCGGTGTGCTTGGGATCATTGTCATGCTGAAAGACCCAGCCACGTTTCATCTTGTATGCCCTTGCTGATGGAAGGAGGTTTGCACTCAAAATCTCACGATACATGGCCCCATTCATTCTTTCATGTACACAGATCAGTCGTCCTGGTCCCTTTGCAGAGAAACAGCCCCAAAACATGATGTTGCCACCCTCATGCTTCACAGTAGGTATGGTGTTCTTTGGATGCAACTCAGCAGTCACTCTCCTCCAAACACGACGAGTTGTGTTTCTACCAAACAGTTCTACTTTGGTTTCATCTGACCATATGACATTCTCCCAGTACTCTTCTGGAACATCCAAATGCTCTCTAGCAAACTTCAGACAGGCCCGGATATGTACTGACTTAAGCAGGGGGACACGTCTGGCACTGCAGGATCTGAGTCCCTGGTGGCGTAGTGTGTTACTGACGGTAGCCTTTGTTACGTTAGTCCCAGCTTTCTGCAGGTCAGTCACTAGGTCCCCCCTTGTGGTTCTGGGATTTTTGCTCACGTTCTTGTGATCATTTTGACCCCACAGGGTGAGATCTTGCGTGGAGCCCCTGATCGAGGGAGATTATCAGTGGTCTTGTATGTCTTCCATTTTCTAATTATTGCTCCCACAGTTGATTTCTTCACACCAAGCTGCTTGCCTATTGCAGATTCAGTCTTCCCAGCCTGGTGCAGGTCTACAATTTTGTTTCTGGCGTCCTTCCACAGCTCTCTGGTCTTCACCATAGTGGAGTTTGGAGTGTGACTGTTTGAGGTTGTGGACAGGTGTCTTCTATACTGATAACAATGTCAAACAGGTGCCATTACTACAGGTAATGAGTGGAGGACAGAGGAGCCTCTTAAAGAAGAAGTTACAGGTCTGTGAGAGCCAGAAATGTTGCTTGTTTGTAGGTGACCGAATACTTATTTTCCACCATAATTTGCAAATAAATTCTTAAAAAATCAGACAATGTGATTTTTCTGGATTTGCTTTCTCATTTTGTCTCTCATAGTTGAGGTCTTCCTATGATGACAATTACAGGCCGGCCTCATCTTTTTAAGTGGGAGAACTTGCACAATTGGTGGCTGACTAAATACTTTTTTTTTCCCCACTGTAGAATATTGTACTGATGGCCATCACTAGTGTCTGTGGGTAATGTCACCCAAATTCTGTGCAATTGTGCAAGTTTTCCCTCTTAAAAAGATGAGAGAGGCCTGTAATTGACATCATAGGTAGACCTATGAGAGACAAAATGAGAAAACATATCTAGAAAATCACATTGACTGATTTTTAAAGAATTTATTTGCAAATTATGGTGGAAAATAGGTATTTGGTCAATAATAAAAGTTCATCTCAATACTTTGTTATAGATCCTTTGTTGGCAATGACAGAGGTAAAATGTTTTCTGTAAGTCTTCACAAGGTTGGCACACACTGTTGCTGGTATGTTGGCCCATTCCTCCATGCAGATCTCCTCTAGAGCAGTGATGTTTTGGGGCTGTCGCTGGGCAACATGGACTTTCATCTCTATCCAAATGTTTTCTATGGGGTTGAGATCTGGAGACTGGCTAGGCCACTCCAGGACCTTGAAATGCTTCTTACAAAGCCACTCCTTCGTTGCCCTGGCGGTGTGCTTGGGATCATTGTCATGCTGAAAGACCCAGCCACGTTTCATCTTCAATGCCCTTGCTGATGGAGGGAGGTTTGCACTCAAAATCTCACGATACATGGCCCCATTCATTCTTTCATGTACACAGATCAGTCGTCCTGGTCCCTTTGCATAGAAACAACCCCAAAGCATGATGTTGCCACCCCCATGCTTCACAGTAGGTATGGTGTTCTTTGGATGCAACTCAGCATTCACTCTCCTCCAAACATGACGAGTTGTGTTTCTACCAAACAGTTCTACTTTGGTTACATCTGACCATATGACATTCTCCCAATACTCTTCTGGAACATCCAAATGCTCTCTAGCAAACTTCAGACGGGACCGGATATGTACTGTTTTAAGCAGGGGGACACGTCTGGCACTGCAGGATCTGAGTAGTGTGTTACTGATGGTAGCCTTTGTTACGTTAGTCCCAGCTTTCTGCAGGTCATTCACTAGGTCCCCCCGTGTGGTCCTGGGATTTTTGTTCACCGTTCTTGGGATCATTTTGAGCCCACGGGGTGAGATCTTGCGTGGAGCCCCTGATCGAGGGAGATTATCAGTGGTCTTGTATGTCTTCCATTTTCTAATTATTGCTCCCACAGTTGATTTCTTCACACCAAGCTGCTTGCCTATTGCAGATTCAGTCTTCCCAGCCTGGTGCAGGTCTACAATTTTGTTTCTGGCGTCCTTCCACAGCTCTTTGGTCTTTACCATAGTGGAGTTTGGAGTGTGACTGTTTGAGGTTGTGGACAGGTGTCTTTTATACTGATAACAATGTCAAACAGGTGCCATTACTACAGGTAATGAGTGGAGGACAGAGGAGCCTCTTAAAGAAGAAGTTACAGGTCTGTGAGAGCCAGAAATCTTGCTTGTTTGTAGGTGAACAAATACTTATTTTCAACCATAATTTGCAAATAAATTCTTAAAAAATCAGACAATGTGATTTCCTAGATATGTTTTCTCATTTTGTCTCTCATAGTTGAGGTTTACCTATGATGTCAATTACAGGCCTCTCTCATCTTTTTAAGTGGGAGAACTTGCACAATTGGTGGCTGACTAAATACTTTTTTCCCTACTTTATGCTATTCAGGGCCTGTGGAAAGCTGAGTCATAACCCCATTAAAGAGAACCTGTTATATTCTCTGACCTTTTGAGTTTTATATAACCCTAACTGGGGCCATTGTCCTGAATCCGCCTTTGTTGTTATTTTTCAGCAGTTTGCCGGTTCCAGATGTATTAGAATATTACAGGAGCTACTGAAGTTTACTGTCTTTTGTCAGGTGGGCAGTCTCCACTGCTCAGCGCCACCACTGACCACCCACTTGACAATTTACTTCTATTGGTAGCCACCAATATCTTTGAATCCAGGGAAATTACAGAAAAAATAATAATGGCAGATTCAACACAGCAGCACTAGCCTATTGACATGTAAAGCTCAGAGGACATGACAGGTCCACTTTAAGCTATGCTGCCATTAGTGCTGGATTGGATGAATACACAGCTACTATAATTTTAGGCAATGAACAAATGCTCTTCAAAATCCACATGAGGATTTTGAAGCATTCTTGCTACATAAACTCCACTACAAATCTGTATCCATCACAAGGATTTTGCAGGGAATTTGTCTGTGGCATAAAATTGCAGTATAATACATGTGAATTCACTTGTTGGCCAGTTTCAGACCAATATTGAGAGACAAATGTTATTGTTTGTGTACTAAAAAGTTGTACAATCTTCCAATATACTTTCTGTATCAATTCACAGTTTTCTAGATGTCTGCTTGCTGTGATTCATTCTGTTTACTCCCAGTGTATAAAAATTATGGTCATGGTCATGTGATTTCCAGTCCATGGTCATGTGATGGTGCACAGCTAGTTATAGTCACAGCACAGTAATCAGACATCATCCTGGTAACTAGTTGTGCACCTGTGTGTTTATCACATGACCATGGACCCAATATCACATGACCATGGACCGTCTATCACATGACCATGGACCGTCTATCACATTACCATAGAATGATTTTTATCCACTAGGAGTAAGCAAAATGAATGACAGCAAGCAGAGATCTAGAAAACCGTGAGGAATTGATACAGAAAAGTATATTGGAAAATTCTATAACTTTTTAATATATAAACAATAACATTTATCTCTCACTATTGGTCTGAAAGTGACCAACCTCTTTAAGCAAATTTAAAAAAAACTCAGAAATGTCTGAATTCACACCAGAGTTGAACAACACAAGGGTTTACATTTCCTTGTAGTTACAGTATTTTTATTACGGATATGGGTTATGTATAACCCCTTCCTGACATTGCCATTCATGATGATAGTAGTATAATGTTGTACCGTGTTAGCCATTGAAAGTAGTGGAAGAGTGAAGAAATCAGGCGATACCTTTTAGAGGCTAACTGAGTATATTTATAAGTAAGCTTTCAGGAGTACTCGCTCCCTTCATCAGACATGGTGTGATACAAGAACTGAAAATTAACAGATTTTTATACACATGGTTTTCAAAGCATTTTAGAGTCCTTAAAAAAAATTGCAATCTAAGTAGAGAAGTTATTTACAACAGGTCAAAAAAACAGTCTGGAAACTTGTGTGAGGGTCACAAATCACCTCCTGATAGCAAACAGATAACAGCAAGAATTACTGATCCCTCCGTCACGCACCACAAGTTTCCAGACTGTTTTTTTGACCTGTTGTAAATAACTTCTCTACTTAGATTGCAATTTTTTTTAAGGACTCTAAAATGCTTTGAAAACCATGTGTATAAAAATCTGTTAATTTTCAGTTCTTGTATCACACCATGTCTGATGAAGGGAGCGAGTACTCCTGAAAGCTTACTTATAAATATACTCAGTTAGCCTCTAAAAGGTATCGCCTGATTTCTTCACTCTTCCACTACTTTCAATGGCTAACACGGTACAACATTATACTACTATCAACTTGAAAGATACCACAATGTACCGCAAAAGAAGGGAACTGAAAAACCGGCTTAAGAAACTTGCACAACTCAACAGCGACATCTTCTTCTTAACAAAATGCAAAAAGGAGAGACTCATCCCAAAAGGCTTCAATTTACGTAACCCAACCCGGAACACCTACAACAGCCGATATGCAGAACAACTATGTATTCGGACATCTGAAAGGCTGCGGAACAATATGATAAAAATTTCCTATAACAACAAAAAAAGAACACAGGATGAGATACAGGCCCTGAAATCACCATTGGCTAATGACACAGAGGAAATGAAGGCCAGACTCCACACATACTACTGGAAACTTCAGGATATGCTTATTAACAACAAAAAGAAAAAGCTCCACAGACTGAGACAAAAAGGCCTCATTACTACAACCGCAAGTACTAGCCCAGCTCAGCAAAGCTGTGTTGTGAATCTTTCCTCTTATGAGCCAAACAAACACGAAATGTCAGTTCTCTCCAAAGGTCTCTCCTTCTGCCCCTCGGCACACACTGACCATATCCAACTCTGCAATGATATGGAGGAGTTTTTCAGAAAAATGAGATTAAGGGAATATTTTTATGACAAAGACCCTCCATACAGCAGCGACTCTGAGATGGAACAGCCCATAAGGAATCCTACCAAAAAATCTACCTGGACCCCACGCCCTGGAGCTAATGCAGCACTGGATAAATATATTGACTGTTTCAGAAGCAAAGTAAAATCAGAAATCCTAGAGAAACAAAAGAAACAGGTGCATAACCTAACCCTGCAGGAACAGAAGGCTATTACATCACTGAAAGAAAATCAGGATATAATAATAAAACCAGCTGACAAAGGGGGCGCAATAGTCATAATGAACACCTCAGACTATATCCAGGAGGCAAACAGGCAACTGTCAAATCCCATCCATTACTCCAAACTTGGAAGTGATCCCACAGAGGCCTATATGAAAGAACTAAAGAGTATGATCAAGGAGTTTCCAGTCCAGATCCAGAATCAGGTAAAAGGACTTATCCCCAAGATCCCAGGCCGGGCTGCTTCTATATGCTCCCAAAGATACACAAAGATGGCAACCCTGGGAGGCCTATCATTTCTGGCATTGGGACACTGACAGAAAACATCTCAGGTTGGGTGGAAAATCTCCTAAAACCCCTTGTCAGGGATACTCCAAGCTATATCCAGGACACCACTGACCTTCTTAACAAACTGAATTCCCTGGGCCCTCTACCTGAGGGTACCATTTTGGCCACCATGGATGTGGAATCCCTGTATACTAACATTCCCCACAAGGATGGAGTTGCAGCATGTCGGGTACACCTGGCAAAACAAAACCTCCCAACAGAACCAGTAACACAGCTCATACAATTCATCCTTAGCCACAACCATTTTACCTTTGGAGAGGATCTATATCTACAGCGAATGGGAACTTCAATGGGGACCAGATGTGCACCCCAATATGCAAATCTCTTTATGGCAGAAATGGAAAGAACATATTTATCAACATGCACCACCAAACCTATGATTTACCTTCGTTATATCGATGATATCCTTGTCATCTGGACTGCAGGTGAGGAGGCCCTACTTCAATTCCATAATGACTTCAATGACTTTCACCCGACCATCAACCTTAAACTTAGCTATTCAGGGAGTGAAATTCACTTTCTGGATACCACAATATACATTAAAGACCACCGGCTACTCACATCAATATACCACAAACCCACAGACAGAACGACCTACCTGAGAAACGACAGCTTCCACCCCAAGCACACAAGACAATCTATAATCTACAGCCAGGCTATGCGATACAATCGTATTTGCTCCGACAAAACAGACCTGGACAAGCACCTCCTGGATCTGAGGATGAAATTTCTCAGATTGGGATACAAACCAAAAGTGACAGACAACCAATTAAACAAAGCAGCAGCCATTAACAGAGACAGTCTGCTCACATATAGAGAGACCCAGAAAGAAGCCCAAGTGCCCCTAGTAGTCACCTACAACCCACAGCTGGAGATCCTACGAAGGATTGCCAAGGAGCTCCAACCTGTACTACATAGGGACAACAGACTCAAGGACATATTTCCAGTCCCCCCTCTCCTCTCCTTTCGACAACCACCAAACCTGAGGCGCATTATCGTCCAGAGTGCCCTGAAGGCCCCAACTGAAAATGGCACCTCACCTTGCCTACATAAAAGGTGCATGACCTGCAAGCACATCCACACCGCTGACAGTGTACCTATCCCACAGTCACAACAGGTGCACAGAATTAGGGGGACATTTTCCTGCAGGTCTTCCAATGTGGTGTACCTCATAATGTGTGTGCAATGTCCCACCACAGGCCTCTATGTGGGGGAAACAGGGCAGAGACTCAGTCAACGAATGAACTCACACAGATCCACCATTAATAACAGCAGAACCGATCTCCCAGTGGCCGCACATTTCTCCGGAGAAAACCACTCTATTGAAGATTTGCGGGTTGTGGTTTTAATGGGACATTTTAAGACACAGGAGAAAAGAAAAGAAATGGAGTACAAATTTATGCAAAAATTTCAAACTTTGCAATTTGGACTTAATATTCATGCCAGCTTCATGTCACACTATGTTTGAACCATGAACTGAACTCAATATTCATGCCAGCTTCAAATCACACTATGTGTGACCTGTGAGGGTCACAAATCACCTCCTGATAGCAAACAGATAACAGCAAGAATTACTGATCCCTCCGTCACGCACCACAAGTTTCCAGACTGTTTTTTTGACCTGTTGTAAATAACTTCTCTACTTAGATTGCAATTTTTTTTAAGGACTCTAAAATGCTTTGAAAACCATGTGTATAAAAATCTGTTAATTTTCAGTTCTTGTATCACACCATGTCTGATGAAGGGAGCGAGTACTCCTGAAAGCTTACTTATAAATATACTCAGTTAGCCTCTAAAAGGTATCGCCTGATTTCTTCACTCTTCCATTGCCATTCATGTACAGTGGATGTTGGGTGTTTAATGATGGCACTCACTCAGGAGCTGACTAGGTGCCATAGCCATTGAATCTCTGCTGTTTTACATGAACAATTAAACTCTTACATTTGACCATTGCACCTTTGATGTTATTTTATGGTAAGGGGCCATTTTCTTGAAACTAAATGTCCCTACTCAGTGAGATCTCAGATGCTCTTCAGCTGCCATGGCAGCCCTGAGCTTTCTGAAAGCTCTCATGCCTTCCAATACTAAGTTTCTATTAAACCCTTCCTCAGACAGGATATAATAGAAACTCAGTATTGCATTATATATATAATGTAATATATGATATTAAAAAATGTTTAAATGTGAAATGTTTTTTAAAAATATAAAAGACGACATAACAATAAAAATCATCCTCCTTCACAAATAAAAATAAGCAATAACAAATAAACATATGAAGTATTTCCACACGTAAAAATGCCACTACTATAAAAATATTTATCCCACACAGTGAATGGTATACAAAATCAAAGTGCCTGAATTGCTGTTTTTCACTGATATGCCTTCCAAAACAAAATTGAACAAGAAATTATCAAAACATCATACATGCCCCAAAATGGTACCAATAAAAACACAGCTCTGTACATGGAAATATAAAAAAGTTACTTTTTTATAGGTTTAAAACATCATAGATAAAACGTGTGGTGCTGTGATCTATATGTTTTTCTCCTATATTTCTCCTATGAGATTATGTATTTCTTATGTGGGTTTTTTCTTGCTTCATGTATATGCACATGTGTAGCATGATTATTTTTGGCAACATTGTTTTATACCCCTATTTTGGTCTTCTGTTGGTATTTTAGGATGATTAGTATACATTCTCCAGCACCTTTTCTTATGTAATCTTTGTACGTTGTCCTCCCTTCTCCTACCTTATTTATTGACATATTTTTTTTATGACTTGTGATTGAAATAAAGGATGACATTTTATTATTACATTGTGCGCTGTGTGATTGTTGGTATTTTATAAATATTATTTAAATATTCTTAGACTCGCTCTGTTACAAGTATGACTGATCCAATAATAAGCTTGTAGTTCTGCAAGTATTTTACTTGGGAACCTTGGGAATTTTTGAGCTTTCTCATTGAAAAACTCCTACATGCAAAATAAGCAAATCATAGGGATTGTTATTATGTAATTTCCAGACTGATAACTACCCCCTATTAACTGTACTGTGATCTAACTTTAGTTAAGAGAACTTTTACTTCTTATACTTACAAAATCCAGCACAGGAAAAGATATGCCTTCACGGAGAGACAACCACACTATTGGCACTAGAAAATGTCACCATTAGAGGCTGTCATTTGAAAGGTGGTACCCAGAGCAAACAGGGACAACATTCGGTCTCCTGTCTAAGCTGCAGTCTAGGGGATGTTAAATCTTTATATTATATTACATATATATGGACTCAATTTCCTTATATTTACTGTATATTGTACCATCATATTAAGCTACTTTGTATACTTTGTCCAGTGGGCTCACAATCTCATATACAAGTAAACCTTATAGAAGATGGTACCCAGAGCAAACTCAAGAAAACAACGGCTTTCAGTCTCCTTGCAGCCTAGGGGCTGTCAATTGGTAGTGAAAGACCCTCACTGCCAGACGTGTAACTTAAACCTCCTGGAACCCAATGCAAAATTTGTAACAGGGCCCCCCAGGTGCTATGTACAATACTGGCGTCTTAACTGACCATAGATAAGGCTCTGAAACCCCTCAATCTCTAGGGCCAGTAGTGACTGCTATCTCTGCACCCCCTATAGCTATGTCACTACTCACTACCATGACGCTTACTGTGCCATAGCTAGCTATAACTCTGTCCTAAATGTTCCTACTTATGTTGAAGATTGTGCAGTTTCTATAGTAATTCCTTGCTATATTCTTAAAGCATTAACTCTCGTGCTTTCCAAGGCATGTATATACCTAACCTATTATTGATACAGCCCTGAATATGAAGCGTAAAGGGACTGAGTGTGATACTACATCCAGAATACTTCATTACATTGAATATGTTGCCAAGTGCTATATGTGGTGTACTTGCACCTTACTAGCTGCTTCTCACCCATACAGAGGCTGACACATATCAGGACATAGTTTCTCTGCTACATTAACATTTAATAAGCTGAGCCAAGACTTTAAGCCATTGTGATTTTCTATATTTAATGCTTAATGTGTTTTCTTTGTGAGGTTTTTATATAGAGGTTATGAAAGTTAAGTTGTAATCTTTTACTGGAATAATAGTTATGGCAGCCATTTACACTATGTAGGCTTTTCTGCAAATTGGGTAGTTAGAATATTTTTACATTTGACGTAGTCACTATTTTAGTAATTGCATCTCATTGACCAGTGTCTTCACAAAGATTTTTTTGATACTTGAGCACTGTAGTTTTTGGCATTGTGATCAGCAGAATTCTCCCATTCCAGGCAGAATTAGTTCTACACCATTGCATTTTTCTCATTTCTACACACTGCCTTCCCATCAAATGTGCCAGGATTGTAGACACTTGTGTTAATACAGGCCATTACTCATTCATCTACATCATTTGGAACAGATCAATTTAATTTGTAAAATGTGCCACATTATCTTAACAAATGCCCTATGAATTACAAACCTAGTGCTTTAAAGCCTTGTCTGAAGTCATGTTTAGCGCATTTGCATACACGTTTCTTTTGTAAGTATTGCCAGCTTCAATTCAATCCAGGTGGCAACATAAAGTCTGCCAACATCTGTACTGCACACGTGATATCAAACAATGGCTGTAATACTGAATGCAGGCACAAGGAAATTCATCTTTGTATGGGTATTAATATTTTTATTTCCTTCTTATTTTCATTGTCCACTGCATTGTTCATTACTCTGCAGTATTGACCAACAGAGCTAAGGCTAACTAAACATATGAGGTAGCTGCCAGCCAAACTAGCCATCGTCCTCTCTCAGCTCCCCCATAAACACAGTCGGATTGGTCGAGTGTTAATGTTTATATGGAGAGGGGTTAAACCCTTGCCAGACACCTCTCCATACATTGAGTTATGTGTGTGACCAGATTATTTCTCCATGTCGTATTACATATACATGACTCTAAATTTCAGGTTATTTATATAGTACCAACATATTAAGTTGCTTTTTATATACTTTGCCCAATGGGTTAACAAAACTAGGGGTAATTTTCTAGGAGACTAGTCAGCTATCAGAAGATGCTACACAGATGTTGCCTGGGTTGCAGAATGTCTAACCCAAGAGCACTATTGCCCAGGCCTATGACAGTGGGTCAGATTTACCATTGTAGTTATGACTCCACCCTGGTGTAAAATGCATTAAAATTTGGCACATTTCTGCACATTTTGGCAGACACCAGAGTATAAAAATCAGAGACCCAGGGGAGGATACAAACATAAAAACAATGTTACTTACCTTTTCCTGGCTTCGGCGCACTCCCCGCTACCTCTTCAATGTTGGACCAGACGTCACGTGTACCAGGCATGCATTACGACGCATAATGACGTCGGACCGACCCACCGACATCTGGAATGTCACCAAAGAGGCCCGAAGCCTGCTGGTGCACAGGAGAGATAAGTTACATTGTTTTTTATGTTCCCTCACCTCCCCTGGGCCTCTAATCATTATACTCTGGGGTCTGAAAAGATCCCAGAGTATAATGATAGATAATGAAAGCAGTGTCTGTGGGGTTCGTGGGCCACAGCCTTACTTACTGATCCCCGCTCCTGTTCACAGCTGCCTCCGCAGAAGGTGAAGTTCAGGCAGCCGTGAGCAGGAGTGTGGATCGGTAAGTAAATAGGGCCCGTTACCTGCTGGTGTTAGACTAGCAGGTAATGGCCTATTAAAAAAAAAACATCAGGGGCCCGCCTTGCCCCCTAATGTCTCAGGCCCTGTGGCAGCCGCTACCGCTGCTACCCCGGTATTTATGCCACTGACTGGACTGCCATACTGGATGTCAGCATTCTTATAAATTGAAACGTTTTTAATCTACTCATTCTTCCTGCAGCAAAACGCATGGCTACTGCTTGAGCTGCTGAAACTCCCCAGCAGACCCAAGCCCATCTCCAATCTGACAAGGCATTGTCAGCCACATGCACACATCTGCACTCCAGGTTTCCATAGCAACCCAGCCATTTTTCTTCACTGCTGTAGGTCAGCTTTAAAGGGGCAGGGCGCTGTGGATGATAAGGTTACACAAGATCACATACACACAGCTTTACTCCAGGTTTTCCATAACAACCGATCACAGGTTTATCAGTGATATCCAAACTAAGATACACCTGATCACACGACGCTTATGGACCAATGGAAAATCGCAAGTTCTTCAGTCTTGACATACACACAGCTTTACACCAGGTTTCCATAGCAACCAAGCTATTTATGACCTTTATGAGTCGATAGCGGTTCGCAGCCCCTTAAATATTCAGTCATATGACGTGTATCAGCCAATATATGTTCACATTTCATTTACCAGGTTTCCATAACAACACAGCCATAAATAGACTATACCTATACTGGACTGCCATACTGGATGTCAAGTGCAAAACTGGCCAATTCTTATGGGGCCACTACACAAACAAAAAATGAAATATACCCGTGCGAAGCTGGGTCCTTCTGCTAGTATTAGATAAATAGACGTTGTTGTTTCACATCTGTGTTCTATTGGTTTTTCCCTCAGGCAGAAACCATGACATAACCCTGATGAACCCTATTATGTGTACATGAAGGCCCTTTTCAATGGAAGCAACCATAAGTTAGTTATATAGACACTGTATTTACAATACAGTTTACATGAATAAATGAAGAAACTGTGATATAATATATCAGAGAGAAATGCCTCTTTCTTCTATTATCCAGTTGCTCCCACTCCCTATGCTAAAATGACTTTCGCTGTGAAAATCCCTGCTATATTCATCTCGGGACAGACTGCAGGCCACGCAACTCACAGTTATAGAGCAGATTCTCCTGTACTCACTGTGTGCAGTGCATGGCAGCTAGTCTTCATCCACCAGTTCAGAAAAGACTGCAAATTCCAAATTCAGCATGCAAAGAGGGAAATTTCTAAACAATATAAGTAATACAATGACCACAAATAGTGTTCTCATATACACACATGACTGCTTAGCGTGAAAAGTAAAATGGTACAATAGGTAAACTTTAACATGGCCTAATGATTAAACCTCTATTTTGGTAATGTACAGTATGGTAGAAGTTTATCGCCATTCTATAATATCACATTAACAAATTCACCCACTAGGTTGCGGTTATACGAAGTGGTTACAGAAATTCAACATGTGGTTATAGAAATTCAGTATGATGTAAAATCTTATCTGAATGGCTGCTTTTTCTTTAACTTGCTGTAAATAAAGTTAATTTAACAAGTGGTACCTGTAACTATATGGGAGGTACTACTGAACTAACACATTGTAGAGAGACCTGGACACAAGGAAAAAGAGCTAAGTCTCTTTACTCTTCTTATACCTACCACATAAAATACAGGCTCTCCCAGCAGGAATAGGGCTTAGTTGTATTTATGCTGTAAATCTGAGGAGGGTGAATACACAACACTTTGGGATATATAGCCCCTTCATATCTAAGCTCAAATCGGGTCACTTGTGCATAATAAAATGGCTTGTAAACTCTAGAGCCAGGAGCGGAACTACCACGGGTGAAGCAGGTGCACGGCACAGAGGCCAAGCTGTTACATACAGTAAAGGAACAGTGGAGCTCAGGGCTGTTACTTATAGAGACATCAAAGTGACACTTTCTCCAGGTGCCCAGTCCTGCTACTGACAGTAATATCTGTGCTAATATACTGCGATAGCTTATAGCCCTGCTCATGTAACAGGCCCATTCAGTGGGTATTGTAGTAATAAACATGGGGCCATTGTTATAGCTGCTTATTTTCTTTCACCAAAAATAGATCAAGACTAAAAATGATACTTCTGTCTATCTATCTATCTATCTATCTATCTATCTATCTATCTATCTATCGCTGTGCAAAAGTTTTAGCTTATGTGGATAAAATGCTGTAAAGTAAGAATGTTTTCAAAACTAGAAGTGTTAATAGCTTATTTTTGTCAATTAGCAAAATGAAGTGAATGAAGAAAAGAGAAATCTAAATCACATCAGTATTTGGTAGAAAATGAACTCCGGCACTCAGAGGTAAGTATGAGTCACTTAACTGTCTTTATTTGCAATCCAAATATTTACAACGTTTCTGTCTTGCCTCAGACCTTCTTCAAGCAATTGGATTGCCAGTGAGGGAAACACAGTGCAAAGTTGAAGCTGCTGCTTGAGAGAGAGGTCTGCTTCTTTTCACCATACTTTCCCTCACTGGCAATCTGATAGCTTGAAGAAGGTCTGAGCAAAGACAGAAACGTTGTAATTATTTGGATTGCAAATTAAAACAGTTGCCAATTTTCATCTTCTACTAAACTAAGGAGTGGGACACTATCCTGGCACCAGGATTGGATTAGGAGTGTCTATACCTTATATTTCATCAATATTAGGTGTGACTGCCTTCTAAACAGCATCATTTCTTCTAGGTACACCTGTACACAGTTTCTGAAGGAACTCAGCAGGAAGGTTAAACCAAACATCTCGGAGAACTAAGCACAGATCTTTTGTGGATGTAGGCTTGCTCAAATCCTTCTGTTTCTTCATGTAATTCCAGGTAGGCTCAATGATGCTGAGATCTTGGGTGGTTATATCATCACATTCAGGATTCCTTGTTCTTCTTTACCCTGAAGATACGTCTTAATGACATTTTTCCACACCTGCCTAAAACTTTTACGCAGTAATGCATATATATATTTATACAGGCACAGAATTAAAGCAGTTTTCCAGAAATATGGTCTGATACATCTGATTATGTGCTTACTTTTCCTTCACACAATGGAGAGGATTCATCAAGTCCAACATATTTTATGTCTTTATGTCCCTTACGCCAGCGGAGGGCACACTTAATCCATGGCTGCACCTTCTTATGAATTCGGTGCTTCCCTCTGTCACCTTTGTGCCAAGGTGCAAATCTATGGCATGAGTAGTGAATATGGCATGGGCAATGGCCACGCTTCACAACAGCCTCACCCAATTTTGGAAAAGTGATTAGGCTGTTGGAAAACTCCACTGGTGACTATTTTAGTTACAAATGTTGTTACATAGTCACAGATCCCTGATTTCTGTTTTGTGCACTTTGTGGCACAGTGGATTTGATGATTTCCCCCCACTAATGTTTTTTGAGGCAGTTATTTGGATATTGTTTATAAAAAACAATATCCAAATACACCATGAAAAACATTTGTTTTTTACAAGTAAAATGATATTTTTTTAATATATTTTTTGTTCATTAGTGAAGTTATTTTCAGTGGTCAACAGATTGCCTCGAATAATCAACCATATGTCTCGACTGTAATGCGTGTTCACATGGGCAAATGATTGTTACATCTTATACATCAGTTGTAGGTGTAAATGGGCTTTAATACAAGTACTGGCTGTCAGAATAACCGCAATGGAAAGCATTTCTGAAAGTGTTTTTTTTTTTTTTTTTTTTTTGGGGGGGGGGGTTCAGCTTAAGGCTTTCTTTTTTGGATTTGAATCTTTAACAGATAAACTAGTTAGTCTTCGGACCTGAAAGACCTAATGCAACCAGCTGCAGTTTATATATGCTTCATTTCTTGGGAAATGGGAAATCCATGCTCTTGTCTGTGATGTTTAGTATCACAGGAAGGTTAATTCTACCAGACGAGGCTTACGGTTGTTCACAAAATACATGGTGAAATGGAGGAGGCTATTTGGCCAGAGGCCCTCCCAGGACAGTCCAGATGGACGGCAAATTTATTAGTGTAGGGAATGAACTAGGTTGCATAGAATGAAATGAAACAATGAAATAACCCATCTGTGCATTTGTTCTTAATGAAAGCAGAAACTGCAGAATAATTGGCCCTGACCCATATGCTGTCCCATAACATGTAATGGGTGTCATTATTTTGGCTCCAGATTTACTATTAAATGAAAGAACAGCCTGTAAAAGAGCAGTCAGACTACATGGGGTGCTGTAGAGAATTCACTTTATTAAACTTTATGGCCTTTGGAGGGAAGGAAGAAACACTGAATTTATATTATTGAGATACATATTTTACAATTAAAACTGCAATCAAAATGTCATCAGAAATACGAGCTGAAATATCATTTACAAGAGACAGGTGTCACGCAGGACTAGTATTCTTAAGTGACTTTATCATTTTCATGTATTATACCATGTACACTAATGCTTCATTTTGGGTGTTTTTTTTTCCTATTTTATTGTAGAAAGGATGACCTACGCACAGAGGTGTTCTCAGTAGCATAACTAGAAATGGCTGGGCCCCAAGGTGAGCATTTGACATGGGGCACCCCCAAGACTACGATCGACCGACCCTCCCCGCACAAACCACATTCCTGCACACACTATTATGTCCCTTAGTGGCCCCTGCATACACTATTATGCCCCATAGTGGCCCTTGCACACACTATACACCATCTTTTCAGACCCCAGAGTATAATGATCGGAGACCCAGGGGAGGATACAAACATAAAAAAACTGTGTTACTTACCACTCCCTGGCTCCAATGCAGTCCCCGCTGATTTCGGCCATCATCAATGTTGGTACAGACGTCCCCTGAGCCAGGCCTGGGTTGCGACGCATAATGACGCAGGCCCAGCCCACGTGACGTCTGAGACATCACCAAATAGGCCCGAAGCCTGCTGGAGCGCAGGAGAGGTAAGTAACAGTGTTTTTTATGTTCCCTCACCTCCCCGGGCCTCCGATCATTATACTCTGGGGTCTGAAAAGTGCTTCTGAGGAGGCCATAAGCATAAAAAATCTTTACTTACTTTCTCCTTTCTCTGCGCCTCCATTTTCATTGGCTGGTGACCGCTGTTTGTGCCAGGTAACCCCTGCATCCAATCACAGGCCTAAGTATTGACCTCTTAACAAAGGGCATGTCACAGAAGTCAAGCGGTGTTTTTGAAGAGATCACTGCTGAGGGTTGTGATTGGCTGCAGCAGTCCCATAGCACAAATGGGATGTCCCTGGTGACATCAATCGGGGATATGTATACAGAAGGCTGGAGCTGCCCCTGCTTGAAACAGAAGTCTGGGTAGAGGTGAGTAAAGTTTTATTATGTTCATGACCCCCTCAGGAGCAGTATTAAATAATTTAAAAAAACAGTTGGAACATCCCTTTAAGCTTTTTATTATCCATATGTATCCAGCACAATATAGGCATTGTATAAACATTATTTTGGGGAATACTGTTAATCCTTGCAGAGACTCCAGCTACAGTACGGAGTCTTACAAGCAATGCTCCATTGGAAAAGTAAGCAAATTATCTTTGTTCCAAAAGGAAGAAATCTATTTCTGTAATGCTACTTAAAGAGGACCTTTCATGTCCTCATGAAAGTAAGGTTTTATATACCGCTAGAAAGCTGACAGTACGCTGAATTCAGTGCACTGTCGCCTTTCCCGTTATGTGCCCTGGTGGTGGAGATATCGGTCCCGTTAGTTTCGGCACCAATATCTCCCCACTGTCAGAAGGGCGTTCCTCATAGCTCAGCCTCATTGCTGGGCTGTGAGGAACACCTTCCCCCCTGACAGTACCCTAAGATAGCCTTGTACAGTTAGAGGGGGCATTCCTTACCACCCAGCGATGAGGCTGAGCTGTAAGGAAGGCCCTCCCAGTACAAGTATATGGACGAGTACTGTCAGGGGGTACGTTCCTCACAGCCTAGCGATGACGCTGAGCTATGAGGAACGTCCTTCCGACAGTGGGGAGATATCGGTGTTGAAACTAACGGCAGGACTACTGTAGATTTTGCTGTTATTTATGCAACAAGATTGGCATGGGCAGTATCTCTGCCAATGTCCCTACCCCACTCATTTTCGGTAAAGTGGCAAGGTCAACCAAAAGCACCATTTGTGACTATTTTAGTGACAAGTGGCATTAAATAGTTGCAAATCACGTAAGGGTTTTGATGAATCTTCCCCATTGTCTGCATACTTATTACAAATTAGCTCAATTTCCTATGACAGGTTTGTATTATACTTCGCACTTTATGATTCTTGTTTGTGTAATAGGTAGGCTTTTTTATACTCAATGCTGGTATATATTTCTATCCATGGTTAACATATTTTCTGCATTTTGTAATTAGTTTTTTACCTTTAACCCATTAGTGACCGACATATAGACTTTCTACGTCAGTCACTAATGACCCTTATTCCAACACAATTCACTTTTTTACGTCAATTGCAGAAGAACAATGCGGGTATGTCTGGGGACCCGAACAATGGAGAGGCAAACCACTAAAACATCAGTTACACATGGAGCCTGGCGGACCCCATTGGCTATAATGGGGTCCATGGTTTTTAAACTGAAACCGGCGAAGGAAAAATCCTCCGTGCAGGACTTTGTCCTCTGACTATTTTCAGCCGACACCGTGACAGATGTGAACATAGCCATAGTATAATCTTATTAGACCATCCTAAGAACTTGAATCTGTGGAGATGGCGAAAGGTCCTCTTTAAGTTATAGGTTTGGCGAATGTAAAACAAATTGCTATTACAAAAAGGTTTTGTAAATTAGTAAACTTTAAAAAACTATATAAAACTATTTAGTATCAATTTAATCTTATCGACCCAGTGAATACATTTATCAGGTTATTTAAGCTGCACAGTGACTGGAGCAAAAATTTATAGCATAAAAAGGCAAACATAAAATTGCTATTTTTTTTCGCCCAGAAGGAGTTAATAAGAGTTAATTAGTGAGGTGTATATACCCCAAAATAGTGCCATTAAACATTACCTGTCCAGCAAAAAACACGCCCTCATATAGCTACATTGATGGAAAAATAAAAAACTATCAGGCTTGGTATGTGACAACGGAAAAACGCAAAAATGGTTTGGTCATCAAAGCCTAAAAGAAGCCGGTCACTAAAGGGTTAAAGGGTGTTCCTGGGAACATAATCGTATTTATATTTGTAGACAATTAAAAGTTAAAAGTTTTGCAACTATAAATAATTAACAATTTCACATGATTTCCTTAGTGGTTGATCCCTTTTAAATAGCATCTAAAATGATGAGTATCCACCTAGAATAGTCTTCAGACATCACACAACATGCAATATCATATCTTTATACAGTATTTTTAGTAGTATATTGTATATAATATAGTTAGTATATCTGGGTCTATCCTGAATGAGTGCTCATAATATTTGACATTTGATATAATACATCAAAATAAGCATGGAAAACACCTTAAGGCTAAGTCTCCACGTAGCGTTCCACAGCAAAAAAGCACTGCAGGAAAAACTGCGGCGGCACCGCATCATGGTTTTTCCAGAAACGCTTTTCACAGAAAGTCCGCAGAAGTTTCCTCTGCAGACTTTCTGCTTCAATTATACCTATAGGGAAACCGCCAGTGATTCCGTACATATAATTGACATGCTTTGATTTCCAAAACCGCAACGTGTATTTTCCCGCACTATGAGGATTGGATTCGCTAGAGAGCACACGTGGGTGAAGCAAGGTGGATAAAAATGTAGAGGCCTATCTAAACATCCAGCAGTTCTGAAGATAAAGTCCGGTTACTGGATAAATCTTTTATGTATTATTTGATTATGATATTATGATCATGTACAGGCTGTTTTTATGTGATATTAGAGGACATTATATGGGAGTATAAGATTAGACAACTACATATCCCAGAATGACCTGGCTGGGGAATCAGTGAACATTATATAGAGGGGGTATAATGGAATCGCTACAACTCCCAGTATTTCCCTGTATACCTGATCTCACCCTATAGAAGAAGAAAGCACTGAGTTAATCACATCTCCTCTCTCTTTTCCTCCATACCAAGGATGCAGCACAGGACCTCCTCTCGCATGTATCATATGATCAACACAGGTCCTTCAGATACTATATCTCCTCTCGACAACAGAGCTCCACACCCTCATGGTCACATAATGATGACCCTTTGAGCCAGGTCGTGGAGGTTCAGTTTGGGTCATTTCATATGCCCTATACCCGTGTTGGCGAACCTATGGCACGCGTGCCAGAGGGGGCACTCAGAGCCCTCTCTGTTGGCACGTGTGCCGTTATCTCATCCAGGTTCCCTGATCGCTCACTAACGGGGAGTCCGGTACATGATTCCCCGTTAGTGAGCGAGCGGTTCTGTGCAAATGCACATACAGCTGAAAACTGTCAGTGTAGGCCATGGAACCGTGGCTTACACTGACAGCAGAGTGTGACCTCTGCCCCAATGCAGACACGATGGCGTCAGTCATCAGCACCTGCAATGATAGAAGAAGGAGGACACTACTTACCTGCTCTTCGTGGGAGTGCTGCTAAGTAGCATATAATACTGTGTGGGGGCCCACTGTGGAGCATATAATACTGTGTGGGGGCCCACTGTGGAGCATATAATACTGTGTGGGGGCCCACTGTGGAGCATATAATACAGTGTGGGGGCCCACTATAGAGCATATAATACTGTGTGGGGGCCACTGTGCAGCATATAATACTGTGTGGGGGCCCACTCTGGAGCATATAATACTGTGTGGGGGCCCACTATGGAGCATATAATACTGGGGCCACTTTCCTAGATGCATGGACTGGACTAGTATTTCCTATATTGACTTGGAAATAGGGGGCACCTCTTAAGTTAGACTGAACATGAAGGGGTTTTGAGTCCTCAGTCAGTGTTATACTCTAGCTGGAGTTTCAGCTAACACACTGGGCTTTTAGGAAACCTAGTGCTCTTAGCCAGTTAAATGCCACCATCCTAGCTCCACCGCTGAAGTTGGCAGCAGGACCCTCTGCTGTATTGTTCTGCTGAATAGTTATTTGTGTGCCTGTTCTCTTTTTTAGCTGCCTTTCTTATATTGACAACAGATGTTTGGCAGCCTGTCTCTTCTACTTAACTTCCTCTCTTCAAGGAAAAAACAAATGTGTACAAAGCACTGCTCTCCCAACTTCTCCTATTCTCTCCATCTAAAGTGTTTGTCAGGGTTGTATGTCTCGAGAGTGTGCAAGTTGCCCCCACTGGAATGAACTTGCACACAGCTGGAGGTAAAAGGACACAAGAATTTCACAGCTTTATTGACAAAGGAATAGTTAACTACAATTCCAGATTAAAAGGTAGAAAATGAATGAAATAAGGCGATGTTCTGCACTTCAGCTCGAACGGACATTATGAATCCTCAGTTCATTTTACTTCCCGTTTACATGACCCTAGATGTTTTATCTAAGCACAATGTCAAAATAACTTAGAAGAGGAAAGAAAAGAAAAATCAAAAATATACCAAATCAATTACAAAAAATCCATGGGTAAAAACACGCACATTTTTTCTTTTTTAGATGCAAGGTCAGTGAAACAAAAGGAACATTTCTTTCACTTTGTACTGGTTTTAAAGAATGGACTAATATGGAAAATAATAGTATGCAAATCCAAATTCAAGATGTGGCTTTTCATAGAACTGCATCTTTAAGATAAAAAAGTAAAACAGCCACATATTTGCTGGTGCTGGTGATACAAACGGGGGCATACATAGTGAAATGTAGTAAAGGCTCCCTGTGATTGTCACACTCCGCACCACCCAAGTGCTTTATAAATAGGATGCTTATTCTGAACAACATGGGGTCGATTTACTAAGACTGCAGTATATGCAGTATGCCAATATTAATGAACAGCCGTGTCAGAGTGATATGTAAACCTCTTAATAATGTTGGCACATCTCAGGTGGGCCGTGTAGAATAGTGTAAATTTCAGCCTATAAGGGTTTTTCCTAAAATATATTAATGGCCTATCCTACCCTGCAAAACCTGTGCCTCTAAAATGAACCCCTCCCAAGGTCCATACTTCATTTCTACCTTAGGGTGACCCCATATTATACCCAGTTTTCATAACTCCCCATTATTCTTATGCCATGAATGTTTGTCGTGGTAAAATCCCTTTAAGCAGGGCCGTTTTAACCATAGAACTAACGGTGCACTTGCACTGGGCCCAATAGTTCTTGGCCGCACGCTATGTCACGGCTCCAACTCATCTGTATCCTATGGGTGCAGATGAGTGGAGTACAATGGTGAAGCAGGTGTGATGTAGTGATGTCACCTACATTGCGCCTGTTGCTCCCTGAAGCTGCCGGCCATAAAGACAGAAGAGAACAAGGGAACAGGGAAAGAGAGTATCAGGTTTTTATTTATTTATTTTATATATACTGTGGGGGCAACCTAAAGGCGACATAAAACTGTGAGGGCAACCAGAAGGGGGGACATAAAACTGTGAGGGCAACCTGGAGAGGGATCTTATATTGTGGGGGCAACTGGAGGGGAACATTATATTGCGGCCACACCAGGAGAGGAACATTATACTGTGAGGTCAACTGGAGAGGGCCATTATAATATAATGTCTGAGGGGCCACTGGGATGAGACAGGTTAATGTCTGAATGGCCATTGGGTGGGGCATTTGTGATGCCACTGCAGGGGCGTTTCATTGTATGGGGTCACTAAGGGGCAATATACTAAGTGGAGACCACTGAGTGGGCATTATAATTTGTGTGGGTCAGTGGTGGTGATGGTGGGGGGACCTTATGAAACCTTTGCATTGGACTCACCATTGGACTCACCAGTGTGTTAAAAAATCTTCTATACAGTTCACTCAGTTTTAGAGTGATAAAACTTGCTGCATGCAGCAACCACTAGGGGGAGGTCATTGCATAGAAATTAATACAGCTACCACTGAGGTCAATGGAATCTGCCCAAATCTCTGGAAAACTGTGCTCCCCCTAGTGATGGGTGCAGGAAATGAAGTGCATTATATCCATAAAGACAGAAAAGATCAGTGCTGGGTCTCCTCCTCCGATGGGCCCCAGAGCAGCTACCTGGTCTGCCTATGTGGTAGATATACCACTGGGGAGTACAGTAGATGTTGACATGAATGTACCTAATAAAATAAAGTTGTGCAGATAAGTTGAGGTCTATATTAACCACATAATTGGATTTTTTAGCAGTTTCTTCACATCACACTTAGCTGGAATTTTAATTAGAACTGAATACATTGGAGATGTAAAAACTCAGCCTGCTGTAAAGTCTATAAAAAGACCATGTTACACAATGTTGTGAGATTCACTGCAATACTGATAGCTGATAAGAAAGGTGTTAAGTACTATAGCAGTAGAAATGCTTTGTATACAACACCTGAGCTATTTTTGTTCAGCAGTTGTATGCTGTATACTATTAGTCTAGCCTGCTGGGTATCAGGAACAGGACATTACATGTAAAACAGAATGGCAGTCACTATGCACTGAATGGCCGCTTTTTTAGAGACACCTGCCCCTTCTCTGTATGGATAATAGACCTGTTTAGCATAAACTCAAGTGAGCAAGTTCCTTGGCTCATTCGCAGTGTGAAACCACATTAGTACTAGAAAATCTAGGAATCTCAGTGGCTTTGAATGAAGCATAGCCATTGGTGCTAGACTAGTCAGGGCCAGTATTTCTAGGCTGCCAACCTTGTGGGGTTTACTCATGCAATGGTGTCAAGAGTATACTGTGAATGGTGTGATCGAGGAAAACATCCACCAAAAGGGGCACTATAGTGGGCAGTGCTAGTGAATAGTACTATGGCTGGCACTATTGTTGCTTCATTGTTGTGCAAAGTATTCCTCAGACTACATTCACATCTGCACCAGATTCTCCACTGTAGACTCTTGCAATTTCTGCCTGAAATCAGCAGACGAAAAAGTCCTGAACGTATGGCTTTTTTTTTTCCGCCCATCTCACTTTTAAAATGATGAACACCCGACAAACCCCATTATTTTCAATGAAGTCTAACAAGATCCGTTTTTAACTTCTATTACAGTGGTTCGCCTGTCCAACGGACCAGAACATCAGATAGGCCAATGTTACTGTGAAACTAGCATCAGGAATACTTTGCTCAAGGTTTTTATTACTTTATTCAACCAGGCTCTCCTTGCACTGAAACTGCCCTGTTAGAGGGTTAACTGATAACTGGTCAGTTCTGCATTGCTCTTTATGATTGGCTTTGTGTACATGGTAGAGGTTGTAGCACACATCTCAGCTCTGTGGTCTTTTTAATTAGCCAATTGTGGGGTGCCGGGAGTCAGAAACCAACGGATCTGATATTCACCAGTGAACCCACTGGTGGAGCTTTATTAAGACTGGCATTTCTATATAATTTATTAAAGGTAACCTGTTGTAAGGGAATTGCTAGTTGAGCAATTCCCCAGTGCTGCTGCTGAAAAGGGAAGAAGGGAAGACAGAGACTGTGAGTCCTAAAGTCAACCCAGCCCCTGTCCCTGCCTACTTGTCTCAGCTACCCTAGGCGATAGCAGGGCAACTTGGCAACAATCCCTTCTCTGAGTAAGTGACATACAGAACAGGACAAGACAAAACAACACAAAAGCAGAGTCAGCAAGCCGAGGTCAAACCAGAGAAACAAACAGTACAAAATTGTAATCCAAAAGAATAGTCACAGGGGGAGCCAAAGGTCAGAAGTCAGAAATACAATAATAGCAGAAAAAGGAGCTAGCAGGGACAAAGTCACAGGACAGAATCTCAATAGCCAGCAAACCTGTGTGGGCTGATGACCTGTATATAGGAAGTCCAGGACCTGCCCCAAACGTGATTGGTAGACAGGCTGTCAATCACACAGGCAAGGCCAAGATTAACAGTTTGAGGAGCAGAAAGAAACAAGGTGCAGGAGATGGGTGTGGCTGAAATTGGATTACAGAGAAGCACCAGGACAGTGTTCAGACTGAGCAACAACAAGAACCCTAAGCAAAGAATCAAACTGAACACGCCTCCTGCGCCGCAGCGTGCGAGCGGAGGGTGGCGCAGAGACCCAAACAAGCAGACATGTTACACCTGTCAAGAGAATTTGGAACACTTACCTACCAGCATGTCCTTATGGACCTGTTGTTTAGTGTTCCAAATATGTGTATGGTAAGCTTATCCACCCAGATGTTGCTTGAAAAGAAAAACAAAAAAACTCAGATTTTGCAATGTTTTTGAGCCAAGTGGCTTCAAACGGAAAAGGAGATATAAAGGAAGCATGTATACTTCCCCTTTCTGCTAAATCCACTCCTAAAAAAAAAAAAAACACTGAAAAATCTACAACTAAAAATAAAGCTTTTCTGCTACACCTTACGGTAAGATGCGCCTCTGAAGTATAGGAAGTCATGCCAAGGTGTACTGTCATGGCTTCACTGGAAAAATCTGCATGTGCAGCATCCTCAGAGTGGACGGGTTTCCTATAGCCATACTTAGGACATAGTGAAACCCAAAAATGACATGTCTCGTAATGAATTAGCGGCATCTTTGGCCTTCTGTGCAACAAAAAGTGAAATCTGCAACAGCTAAGAGCTAGCGTAGATTTGAGTTATAATTTACGCCAATTTCTGGTGTACATTAGCGTTTCTGGAGACCACGTCCCTTCTACTAAGTCCATTTCCTGTTAGAAATGTGATCAAGGCAGTGTAAAACAATAAAATGTCAGTTTTTTGCAAAACTTTCAAAGGCTAAGGCCTCACGTAGCGTTCCACAGCAAAAAAGCGCTGTGGGAAAAATTGCGGCGGCAACGCATTGCGGTTCTTCCCGCTGTGCTTTCTGCTTCCATTACACCTATAGGGAAACCACCGGCTTTTCCATAGGTATAATTGACATGCTGCGGTTTTGGAAATCACAACGTGTTTGCTGTGTGGATTTTTATCGCAAAGTGGGGATGGGATTCGCTAGAACCCCATCCACTTTGCTGTGACTGTAAAATGTCGTGGTTTATTCCTGTGGCAAACTGCAGGGTTTACGGCCAAAGGTAGTTTAATGAACTACCCCACTGAATTTATAAAGAAATTAAAGAGTTGCTCAGGAGAAAATATTTAGCAACCAGCTGAGCATGTTATAAAATAAGAAGTTCCTCCCACTTCACTGATACCCGGCTAGTCTCTAATTTCAGTTTCCTCTTGTGACAGATATCATAACTGAAGTGGTTATATGCCAGTCACTGGAGTAGGAAGTAGGGGACCCAGAAAGCAGCAGAACCAGAGAGGCAGGGGGTCACTGAAATGAGAATGACTTCTTTTCTTATTTTATAACATGCTCAGCTGTTTTCTAAATCATTTTTCCTGGCTGATCAACCCTTTGAGAGGGAGCCATCCATTTTCTCTTGTTTCAGGAATGTGACCCAGAAAAGGGAACATTGGGAACCAATCCCATAGGAAAGACCTAAGAACATGTTCCCACTTCTAGGATACATTCCTATTTTTGGTTTTGAACAGATGCTTTCCACACTTGTGAGGACAGAGTATTAGGCTTCACACACTCTTGTGTATTCAGGATCCATATTCCTTCCATAAACAATAGGTCCTAAATATGGAGCTGGTGTTATTCTTTGTAGAAAGTTACACCTCCATACTTATATACAGCAATATGCTCCATTATAAGGTGTAGGACGGCTGTAATAAATTCAGATAAATCCAACAGTGTTCTGTATTGGTATTTATGAAATTTACCGAGGGTGAATGAAAGCTAACTTGTAGCTGCAGCAATGGAAGTAGCTGTCGTGTATTGTAGGATCTGCTTCACTGTACAGTAGCTCCTTGTGTTAGTTGCAGAATATATTCCTCTTTTGGTATATTCCTTTTTAATGGTTTATGGGGCATGACTGTTTTTATGATATTGTATTTTCTTTGTTTTTGTGGTTTTTTGAACACAGGTTCCACAGGACAATCTTTCTTGCTTCAGCACATCCTCCAGCTGTTATCCACCCACATAGACATCAAGCAGCTGTATACTGCTATCCCCAAGCCTGAAATGACGGCTACAGTAATTATAGCTTGCAAAGTTAATGTCAGCTGTTCGCTGCCGCTCAGTAGTCTGATCTTCTGCCTCTTATTCAGAGGTCAAAGGTGCAAACCGCTGAGACTGCTCAGTCTTGAATCTTGTGGGCCCCAGTAATAACTACTTGTCACCTTGAGGCTGTTTGGTGGTATTATTAGATTTTATTTATAATGGCTCGACATACTCCCTGGGGCTGGAAAATCTAGTAAAGGGGCATAAAAGCTGGAATTGAGCATTACAGATGACAATGACATTTAAAGATACATTTATCCTCTTAGAAAAACAGAGTTTCTGTAGTATAAATATCATAAACCAGCAGCAGTAAACTGGAATTAATAACCTGACCGGTATCCAGGTATGCATGAAATGAGCTTAGGCAAGTCCCAGCAAAAACTGGTGAATTGCAAATAACACATATGTCCTTTTGGTTTATTTAAAGCCTCATTTTGCACTCTAAACTAGTAATTCTGGGGAGACTACTTGGTTAATATTTTGTAATATTTTTTTTATTACTGCAATGTATTCAAGTCACAGATGGAAAATATCAAGTGCTTTGTGTACAGAGCATCCCAGTGACACATTGTCAGAGAAATACATTGTGTGTCTGAGATAAAAACAATGGCATGCTGCAGATGAAGCAGCGAAATGACAAATAATGTGGCGGCGCGCTAGGCCTATGTCACTGGGAGTGCTGCCTAATGGAAACAGAATAACAACGGTGTGTGGCATGTGGATTAAAATACCATGCAATAAAGAAAACTATCTCCTTCTGAGAATGCTGTAAGCAGAGTCGTATAAGACTTCCTGGGAAAGCTGCTTATTGTTGTGCGGAGAACATGATAGAAAGGTCAATATCAGCAGCCAAAAATAACCTGAAAATTCTAATTTCTGGCTTGGTATGCTGAATGCCTTAGAGGAGCTTTCTTTAGGTCCCTCTCCATCCCAGAAATGACACCAGGCCGATGCTGCAGTGATGTATAGAGGAGTTACGTCTTGCATCAGTGCTTGTTCAATTTCACAACCTGAACATCATTACCAGCTTCTGACCTAAAAACCATCACTGGATAAATAACAAAATAATAGAATCTCCTCCTAAAAATCTGAAGTGGAATGGAAGCATATGAGGCAGATGGAAGGAGTTTCTTAGTATTGTATTTATCTAATAATGCTATATATGTACATAGTGTCATGTGGATGTTACACAATATCAAACAATCCTTTACTGAAGTGGTTAAATCAGTGTTTATAGAAATATTACAATTCATGTTCTTCTAGGAACAGCCAGAAACTAACATCTGGATATCCCAAATAACAGAAGAGAACGCGATCTGCTGTTTACTTTAATGGGACGCAGTCTGTAAAATGTGACAAGTTACTTCCTTTACACATCAAGAATTCCATGAACACAATATATATGTATATGTATGTACACACACACATATGGACACACTGACCCTGTTGTATGACAGAGCCCTATAAAGGAAGCCTGGAAAAAATGCTGAAAAAACGCTAGAAAAGTGTAGCATACATCTCTTTTGTTATTGTAAAAAGAGACCAGCACTATTCACATAGGTGCGCTAAGGTGTGTCATGTGACATGCTACAGCCAATGGCTGTGAGGCTGTAATGAGATTGCAACTTTATATACACATAACCATAGAAGGATCTGCTCACATTAGCATCATGATTCATGTTTTTACAGGAGCGATGATTGACCCATCAGTTATGATATCTTTAGCAAATTCTGGATTATAATGTGTCACTTACATACCAGTTTATTGAACAGCAAAAAACAACTATAGCCTGAGGGAAAGGAACTAACAAAAGTGTGAACAGAGCCTAATATAGGTGCATTAGGGGGAATTTATTAAAACTGGTGCATAATATGCCAGTCTTAAAGGGAGTCTATCATACGTAAAACCACTTTTAAGCTAATGGCACGTTGGAATGGCTTTTAAAAAGGCCATTCTTCTTCTACCTTTCCTTGTTTTCTTCTCCCAGCCAATTCCAAGATAATTCATTTCTTCATGTATGTAAATGAGCACCACGGAGCACCTGGGGCGTTCCTCCTCTTCTGCGAGCACCCATCGCGTCATCGCTTCTCACCGCCCCTTCGTCCGTTGCGGTGACTCCCCTCTTGGTCTTCTCTGTATCTTCTTTCTTCTAAGTCCTCATACGCAGCGCTGTGAGCATGAGCAATCGGCTCTGCCACAGTATGCTCTTATGACAGACCACCGGAAAATGGCAACCGGTCACGCGCAGTCGGCTCTTTCCGAACCCCAAAGTGGCAGAGCCGATTGCGCAGGAGAAAGAAGACCAAGAGGGGAGTCACCGCAACGGTCGAAGGGACGATGATAAGCGATGACGAGGGGGGGGGCTCGCAGAAGAGGAGGAACGCCCCGGGTGCTCATTTACATACATGAAGAAACAAATTATCTTGGAATTGGCTGGGAGAAGAAAACAAGGAAATGATAGACTCCCTTTAATATTGTGAGCCCCAGCAGCAGACGAGTCTGAATTTTTAAGAGTTTTCGCCTCTTACTAATTCTGGCGCACTGTGGGAGATTCCATGTACCAGAACCAGTACCAGTCAGGGATTGGTGTAAATGTCAGGTATAACAAATGCCAGTTTTCCAGTGTGAGTTATAGTAAATCTGGTGGGCCATGGAATCCCCACCTAGCTTATAGGGCACATTTTTGGTGAGTGAACAGTTTAATTACTTTCCCCCATTGTTCCATATCAGCTTTTCTTTTTGTGAGACATTGATCTATTAGTTACAGGTTAGTGTTTGATACACAGAACACACTCATACAGACACAATGGTACTGGCAGCCAATATACTCCACAGACTCGACAGTATTACTGAGCTTGCCCCCCACATTCATAAGATTTATTATAATAAAACACAGAACACAGCAAAGTTGTCAACTAACTTTATTCTTGATGAAAAAGTTGAATTAAGTCTCTTATAAATGTAACTGTGCAACAAATCCTCGTAACAAAACATTAATCATCAAAAGGAGCTTAGAAATGATTCTAACAGAAGACATATCATAGCATGAAATGTGGATCACATCCCAGCAAGGTCAGAAATCCATTTCTCCCTTGCAGATTCCCCATGTGTCCTGTCAGTGAGGCTAAAAGTCCTTGTGAAATAATAGTGTCACTAATAAAAGTCTATTTGTCCTAAAAAGATCTACATAGACAGTAAGACAGCTCTACAGTTATTCTGAGAAAAGCTGAAGCCAGCTTCATCTTCACAAGACATATGTATTTACACTGAAATTCAAGTATCCTAGTAAAAAGAAGAGATGGCAAAAACAAAGAGACTACTGGTACAGAACTGCAAATATGGCACCCAAACAACTATCCCACAAAGTGATCCAACAGCATTCAGCACAGTCTACTTTCCACTTCCAGCAATCTCGGAACTCGAATATAGTCCACAATGTAGCAGAATGAAATGACACATTTACCTGGACATAGTACAACAGATTTTTTGCCAGTACACAAGTGTAAAGGGTTAAGCCTATAGTAGACATTTATGGCATGTCTAGAAGTACAATTGCTGTTTTTCAGAACGTCTTAAAGCTGGTCATATGTGTAAGATCCTCAACTGCAGACCTTTGACCCGGCCAAATTTGGTGAACTCTTCTGAGAATCTGATGTCTGTTGTGTTCATAGATATAAGATCAACAGCAGATGCTACTACAATAAGTAGATCTGCAGATAAATATCTCATGTATGGCCAGCATTAGAAGTGCAGCCACCTCTCCATTCACAGTGGCCATTTTATCAGGAGGGACATGGTGTGGCAGGAACCCTGTTTTGGAGATTGGTGCATGTTCCACTTCTCGGGGGAAAAATGTGGACAGACCATAAATGTGTAAGGTGAGAATAACCCTTTGAGTCTGAGGCCACATGTTGTGGAAAAGCCACATTATTTGTGCTAAAGCCAGGAGTGGCTTCAAAGGGAATGGGAAATATAAAGGAAACACTTATACTTCTCCCTTCTGCTAAATCCACTCATCGCTTTGGATCAAAAAATGCAGCAAAATCTACAACAAAAATGGAGCTAAATCTTCATTTATAAATCTGTATTTGTTATTTGGCACAATTCATTGGCATGTAACACATTATATATTAGGTGTGAGTTACATAGTGCTGCAGGTGAGTTGTCTTAAAAGGTTTGTACACTTATATTAAATTGTGTTACAAAGTATAATCACATGAAGTGTTACGATGTAGTCACAAACCCACTATTATACAATAATTTAACAAAAATGTTCTTAATAATTTGCAGCCAAGAGCTGATACAGAAGTGTGTCTGCAGAAGAGGAGCAGTGAGCCAAGCTAGTGGTGTATGTGTACTAGTAGCTGGATTGGTGAGCTCACTTACTTACATGTGAGCATACTTATCAAGGTTAGCAGGTAAGTCCATGCGGCCTCTAGCTTGTCTCACAGCACCCTCGTCTCAGTACTGTTAGGCCCCATGCACACAATGGTTAAAAATAGTTGTGTGATGGTTGTTTTTGTAACAGCCATCACACAGCGTTTTTTAGAACACATACATTTCAATGGTCACTAGACTCAAACCTATAAGGGATCCATGAAAACAGATGCCCCACAAATACAAACTGGCTGCAAAAAAAATGGATTTGCATTCATTTTTCACAGCCATTTTTTTCAATATTTGTATATGAGGCCTTAGCAAAGTGTCCAAATTTAGTATAAGTGTAGAACACTTTCCGCTAGTATCAGCTGTAAGTCTGAATAATATAACTAATTTAACCCTTTCACATCTTTATAACGAAAATAGGAGCTTTTTATGTAACTGAGAATGGATGGCAGAATGCCACAAACATCTGAAGGATTCAGATCAGTATTTTGTTACGTTTATTACTAAAGAGCAGGCTAAGAGACAGACAAGGCCCGGTTCTATAATGCCAAGACCATGGAATATGTGAAGGACAGTGGTTGTACTATAATATCCAGTTATATGATGGTTTCACACATATTTTCAGGTCAGATGGTCAAGTCTATAGTGCATTGTGAAATGTACTACAGACATCACCTCTTTTCCTGCTGTTTTTGGCATGTACTTTTTGTTTTTTAAACACAGCAGGAATAAAGTGTTACAATAAAAAAATAACATTAGAATGTAGCAAAAAACATTAAACAGTAAAAAAACACAATAATGTGTGATGTATGATGTTTACTACTGTTTGGCTAATAAGCAAATTGATTGTGTTCTAATACATGGACCATATATATTAGATTTTATATACTTAAGGGTGTGCAATCATGAGTTCTGCATAAACTGAAGGTCAATACAGCTATGTTATGTTATTTTCTGGGGCTATCTATGGGGCACTATGGCTCTTACTAGTAGCGGTCAGTGTGCTCTGCTGTTCCCATACTGTTTTCCCACATTTTAAGTTTTATCTCTCCTAAGACACTACAGCAATTTAAGCTTCATCTGAGTGCGTATTCTGGCAGAGGAGATCTATCATGGATCAGACAAACAGAAGATCTGGTGCTGCCGTTGGGTGACTGGGTGCATGTCACTTACTGCTAGCAGAGGAGGGAAGTATGCTATTATGGTTGGTACTGCCATGGTGGCACAAGGCATCTAAAAAAGTTACTGCAGTGCTTGCCTCCTCCTTATGGTACAGTGCTAAGTCATTGCTCTTTCTCTCAATGGTATTATTTTAGTTGAATGCTCAGCCCACAAGCACTATCATAAATAGGATACGTAATGGTTTATGAGGATGATGTACTGTGGGACTATTCCATTCTTACAAACTTCAGTGTGTACAAGCAGAGGGTAGAAAACTACTGTGTTAAAGTATCTAATGTATAATAAGATAAATGGGCGTAAAAGTGAATGTCAAATCTTTTCCCCAAAAGGATTTTTGTTTTCAGAGAAACAAGACCTTTATTTCTAATCCCAAACAATCCTATTTATATGTGAGTGAAATATAAATTGTAATATGTTTATATCAGTATTTTATCTTTTACAATATTTTCAGATGACGAGTAAGTGAATAAAGTGCTAAAGATTCTAGTCCTAAACATATAGTTTGTTACAGCAAGAGACTGCATGTTTTTTTTTTTGCCATACACATCCAGATTCCTGCTGCTTCATCCATAGGTGGAGCAATTTGTATGGACAAATTATGCAATGTGTTACCAAACAGGCCTTGTATTCTCCATCATAACCTATATATATTTCTGTATTTAGCAGATGAGAACGGAAACATTTCCATGCCAGATAAGAAGGTGTCAGCTGACCCACAGCTTTCACCTGGTGCACGGAGGAGACGCTCGGCTAGAGTGGAGGGAATGTACTTGCAAACAGAAAATTCTTCAAGAACATGGGGAAAGGATCAACCTTGCAGAACTTTATTGAATATAACATTCCACTCCAGTGAGTGGTATAAATACCTACATGTTTTGGGTAGGAATGTAGCTATAGAGGATAGAGTAGTAGCAGTTGCTACCAGGCCCTGGATCCTGAAGGGACCCCAAAGGTCCCTCTGCTACATAGAATATAACATTATTATAAACGGCACAAGGTAGGCAAGGGCCAATTACAGATTTTGCCTGAAATTATGCCTGCATATCTGTTGTCCTTAGCCATGGCATGGGTAAGGACAACAGATTTGTCCAAAAGGCGTAAATGTTTTAACCACTCACTTGAGGGGAGTGTTATGTTCAATAAAGTTCTGCAAGATGAATCCTTTCCTTATACCATGGAAGAATTGTTTGCAGGTGCATTTCCCTGCCCAGTCTGCCACGTAGTGATAATACTGGCAAACACAACATAAAGAAGTCATGCTGAAATAAAAAAGCTGCATGCTCTTGCTCTGTTTATTCTAGGGGTGGTGCAAATGTGAATTGACCAGAGTCTTGACCATTAATAGTGCATTACGTAGACAATTTTTATTACTGGTAAAAAGCAAAAATGAAATCCTTAAGATCACAAACACTCTGCAAATTGTAAACAAACAGTTACAGGTTTTACTCTGGTTCCCTCATGTCCGCCATTACGATGTGACACTGCTATGCTACAAAATACACACACCCTACTCCATCAATCAAAACTATCATTATTAACAACAAGCTATCGTCAGTATCTAGGTCAGTTGGAGAGAAAAGAATCCAGCTTCTCTTTTCTGTGCCATTTCATAAATTAATAAAATTGTTATATTTATCATTCAAAAGATTTTATCTATCTAAAAAAAAAAGGAACAAAAAAAAAGGGATTTCAAATGTACAAAACCGAAAGGAAGCAAATAAATTATTAGCTAACACCTTGTAAACATCGGTTTATTTGCTGTTAAGGTAAAAACAAATAATAAAAAAGTATAAACTTAACAGTACAAGGCACAAATGACATGGGCAAAAGAAAGTCTGGGGAAGTAAGAAACCAGTGGACACTTTCCAGGCCCTTCCAATGCACTTGCTCTTTAGCACTCGAAAGAGGTGCCCCAAGAGTTAACTCCTCTGGTGCCAGTGGCGATTCCACTTCTAAAGGTTGAAGATAAGTAGATCAGCTGCTCTGAGGCGCCTTTGATATGTTTG
This sequence comes from Leptodactylus fallax, assembly GCA_947044405.1. Classification (NCBI taxonomy): domain Eukaryota; kingdom Metazoa; phylum Chordata; class Amphibia; order Anura; family Leptodactylidae; genus Leptodactylus; species Leptodactylus fallax. The sequence continues at coordinate 1,701,993 of CAMRHE010000334.1, forward strand.
TGCTCATTAACGGATGCAGATGAAGAATCAAATGTTCTCTACAAAGCTGCCGGGGAACAAGCCAGTTTTGCCATTCCGCTGTAGTGTACCTTTGAACCATCCATCTTCTCGTTTCTTGTGCACAAATACAATGTCCCCTTCCTTGAGTTCAAGCTCAGCCTCACTCTGCGGAGGATATGACACTACCACCCTGTATCTGAAAAAGTGAAGAAGCTGTGATTTCATATAACACACATGCAAGTTATAAATCAGAACCATCAAATATGACGTGACAGAGCAGGAAGTTGTCTGTATACAGCTACCACAGCTCTGTCAACATGGAAAGAATTACATCTGGCTACAACTTATAAGACTGCTATGGCTGCATGGATCTGCTAACTCTTTCAGTCACTATCATACATTCATGTAAGCTGCAATTTGTACTGAATAAATCTAGCTCATCTGGAGCAGAAAAGACTTCACCATAGACTGAATATGCTATACATGGGAGTGATTTTCTAGAGGAGTCGCCAAAGGTATGTCTAATTTGCAATTTCCTTATACTGTAGGAAGAGGTTGAGGTTGGGAAGGGGTCACTTTATACATGTATAGCTGTATCTCCACTATTATAGCACCTAAAACAGTGGCTTCAGTGTCAAATAAATGCTGAAATTCTCCAGCAGTTCTGGTGGCAAAACCGCAGATATCAGCAGTGGAAGACACAATTGTGATATCAGCTGGTGCTATCTCAGGTTTTATCATAGTCAGAACAGCAATCTGAAATCTCTCTTTATATGACACTGGAGAAATAGCTATTTGAAGTAACCCCCCCCCCCCCCCCAAGTTTCAGAAGTATACTGAATGTCAAGGATTGTTAGCACATCAGACCACAATGCCGCTGTTACCTTAACAAATGCTACATCTGTACGCTGATCAGCCATAATATTAAAACCAGGTGAAATGAATACTATTATCTTGATAACTGAACCAGTCTGCAGGTGTAATATATTAGGTAACACATGAACAGTCAGGTCATCAAGCTGATGTGATGGAAACAGGAGTAATGGGTAAGTAAACATCTGAGTGACTTTGACAATTCTGATGGCTCAAAGACAGAGTCAGATGTTAATCACCAAAACTGCAGATCTTGTGGGGTGTTACTGATATGCAGTACTCAGCACCCACCAAAAGTGGTCCAAGGAAGGACAACAGGTGAACTAGCTACAGGGTCATGGGTGCCCCAGTCCTCAAGTGAAGGCTAGCTTATCTGTTCTCATACCACATTACATACACGTGGACAAAATTGTTGGTACCCCTTATTTAATGAAAGAAAAACCCACAATGGTCACAGAAATAACTTGAATCTGACAAAAGTAATAATATATAAAAATTCTATGACACAAGGCTTCTGGGAGAAAGTCTTATGGACAGATGAGACAAAAATCGAAATTTTTGGCAAGGCACATCAGCTCTATGTTCACAGACGGAAAAATGAAGCATATCTTGAAAAGAACACTGTCCCTACTGTGTTCTGGGGCTGCTTTGCTGCATCTGGCACAGGGTGTCTTGAATCTGTGCAGGGTACAATGAAATCTTAAGACTATCAAGGGATTCTAGAGAGAAATGTGCTGCCCAGTGTCAGAAAGCTTGGTCTCAGTCGCAGGTCATGGGTCTTGCACCAGGATAATGACCTAAAACACACAGCTAAAAACACCCAAGAATGGCTAAGAAGAAAACATTGGACTATTCTGAAGTGGCCTTCTATGAGCCCTGACCTAAATCCTATTGAGCATCTTTGGAAGGAGCTGAAACATGCCTTCTGGAAAAGGCACCCTTCAAACCTGAGACAACTGGAGCAGTTTGCTCATGAGGAGTGGGCCAAAATACCTGTTGAGAGGTGCAGAAGTCTCATTGACAGTTACAGGAATTGTTTGATTGCAGTGATTGCCTCAAAAGGTTGTGCAACAAAATATTAAGTTAAAGGAACCATCATTTCTGTCCAGACCTGTTTCAGGAATTTTCTTTTTTTTTAAAATTCTGTTGAAGCATGGTTGAAGAGCAATGTCTGACTATCATTTGTTCATTTTCATAGAATTTTTTTTTATATATTATTACTTTTCTCAGATTCAAGTTATTTCTGTGATCATTGTGGGTTTTTCTTTCATTAAACGAGGGATACCAACAATTTTGTCCACGTGCGTAGTTGATAAGGGGGGATAAAGACAAAAGTCCATGAAATCCAGCCTATAAACTTACCATGTTGATCCAGTGGAAGAGCTACTGCAACACGAATTACTGAAAATGTTATTTCTGTATACCATTAGAGGCCTTGTGGAGTGTAATTTTATGTTATTGCTGGTCTGTGTTATGATCCATTCGGTAGAATACCTAATGCTACCACCATCGCACAACATTGCTGCAATTTCTTTGTAAATCCATGGATATAAAGGAAAGATTTAGATTATTTCAGTCTATTTACCTTTCACAGACTACAGGTCGGGAATCATTGAGTACTGGGCCCAGAGAGGAGCAAGGCTGCCTAGGTGGAGGTGCTATGGGAATGTTGGGGTCCACCATATTTGTCTTGCGGTTCTCTTGGGTGGAAGATGATACAGTCTCACTGTCAACATTGCAGGAAGCTCGGCCACTGGTACTGATGACCTCAGGACCTACTGCCCCTTCTAGAGCAGCTTCTGAGACTGTCTGTTCCAGTTCTTGAGTTGGTGAGTGCGGTGGAGACGCCCGAGGCTTTCTCTTAGTGGATGCACCAGACAGCAACTTAAGCAAGCCTTTTTTTTCCTTCTGTAAGAAAACACAAACAATGTTACAGCACTTTCTGTATAGCTATTTAGCCATTTTGCAAATAATTTGTCTCCAGTTAGAAATTGCTTCTTAAGGCTGAAGCCCATGTTGTAAAAACACTGTGTTTTATATTACCTGCAAAGTGAATGGGATTCTGGCTAATCTCATCCACATATTGCAGAAAAAAAAAATCTGCAGCGGAAAAGCTGTGTTTTCAAAAACGCACGCATTTCAGAAAATCGCAGCATGTCAATTATACCTACAGAAACGCTTGTGTTTTCCATATAATAGGGGCAGAAAGTCAGCAGAGGAAAACTCTGCGGACCTTCAGTGAAAAACACTGCAGAAAAAAACGCAATGCGTTTCTGCAGTGTTTTTTTCCGCAGCAATTTTTTTTTTGCTGCGCTCCCCTATGTGGGACCTTAGCTCTAAAGGGGTTCTTTCATGAGAGACCACACCTTTTAGCTTACTGCTTCTGTGGTAATAAGCCAGTTGTTGAGGCTCCTGCTCCTGATTCTTCTGGGGAAGGCCACATCCAGCCAGAGATTTGCCCTGTAGGGTTATTTCATGGTGGCCATTCAGATAAATGGTCATACATACAATACATAGATGGCTCACGTCTGCCAAAACAGCAGCCGCTCTCCATTATGTCATCTATATGCTCAATTAGGGCATATGGACAGGGGATGTCTTTCTAATAATGTAGCCTTAACACTGCGTTCACATACTGTAAATATCCTTCCTGGCGTAACTGCTCTGTTATGAGCGAAGACATTCATTTTGGAGACACTTGTTTATGCAAGATTAAACACCTTTGTTGAAGAAAATGGTTTCTGCTAGAGACAGAACAAAGTCATTTAACATGTCAGAAAAGCTTTTCATTGTGGCTACAAGTCAACATTTTGTTTATCTATATATTAACACAGGGGCGGACGGACCAACCTGTGCAGCTAAACAGCAGGTTAGAGGACCCAGAAAATAAGAGTACAGCCTGCCACCTACTAGGCAGAAGAATAATGGGGCTAATGGATCGTTCCCATTATATTAGCAGGCCCAATGCCTGTCCTGTACAAGGCCCTCTTTGACCGGCTTCTGCCGCTAAATTACATTTGCTTCCCATAAGGAATAATGTACACACCAAAAGTTACATCAGCCTACAGAATCACGACTCAACAATGTAGAAGATTATATAATAACAAGCATGGTAAATAAGGAGAAGATGGCTAAAAGAAAATGCAGAAATAACAAACACATAATAGATGGATAGACACTTTCTACAATGGGATTGGTTTTTTACTTTAGCAGTTTATATTCAATTTGGGCAGATTGAACAGTTCTTCAAAGGCAATTGTCGCAGGAAATGTGTTATAATGGCTGGATTGTAAGAATTGTTCCTCATTCGCTAAGGTCATGATCACAATCTAAAACTGTGGCAAAAACCATCCTACAGCAGGCAATTTAGCTTTGATGGGCGGCATTATATTCTTCCTGAGTAATCTTTATGTCTTTAAACTTTACATGTGATTTGTCATACTACATCTGGGGAAAATGTTTAAGACAAAAGTAAAGGGAAAAAGCAGCATTACGAAATAAAAACACTACAGATCTCAGCCTTAGCACGTCATTGTTTTCATAACTTGCAAAAGAGTGTCTAGGGTATGTTGTGCTAACAAAGAGGGGTCTTGGGGGTCCCATATTTTTAGTCTGTTTCAGATTAAGAGAGTGGAAGGCCCTAGCAGGATTCTTTAGGTCAAAGGGTTTCCAAGACAGGATTACCCCTATAAATATGGAGCTTCCAATCACAAAGTACTAATGGAGAAATTATTGTCAAAGCAAAGTAACCCAGAGGGATAACTGCAAGCTCCCAGGCCGAATGCAAAATCAGTAATGGGGCTCCCACTTACCATAAGATACCTGATGTTTCCCTCTGGGGCTCCTCAGGCTCCAGGGCTCAGTAGAGATTGCTACCTCTGCACCCCTATAGCTACACCCTTGAAGTAACCCCTTGTATTTGACTATTTTGTCTGTGACACACAGGGAATATTAGGTATATACAAGGTGCTCAGCAGTAATCTTCTATGTAGGACTGAAATCACTGTGTATCAATTTACTGTGACTTTGTGCAGCTATACTAAGGTCTGACTATGTGTAGTTGGAGGGACCTGAAATATAAATGTGTTTCCTGAAGACTTGTCGCCTAGTCTTCTTACACATAATTATATATGTACATCACCTTTGTCTTTCACCTAATATGGAGAGACATCCAAATGATGATACTGAACAGATAAGGATCTTGGAAATAAAGACAATATGAGCAGAGCAGACAGTATATGGGGGTTCCTGTATGAAAGCTAAAGCAAAAATTGAGATCATATCTTTTACTTAACAGGCTGTACTTAAAATGGAAGCTGGAATGCAACTGGTTGCCAAATGTAACATCTGCACTTTATACCTGTACTACTTCTTACTGTGAAGCACTCACCTTGCTGTCCTTTTCCTGCTTATTACTGGCAGAGCTTGAAGGTGCGTTGTCAGGAGATGAAGAACATCCAGTGACTGCAGAGCTAGTTTTCCAGTTGCCATCTGCCTCTAAGGAGGACGCACTACTGCTGGAAGAGTTAGCAGCCATTGGCACATTTGGTCTGTTGAGATTCATTGCGGCATTGATGTATGCTGCTTGACTGGAAAGTGGTGGCTGCATTGGTTGAGCAGAGCTGCCTTGGTGGCTGTTAACAGAAGCTGCTGGGATAAGGCAAGATGGATTCTGTGCCTGCATGGGGGTAACTGCGGCGGTGGGACGTTCCTGACCATGTGCAGCAGCTGTAATAAGAGAAAAAAAGTCACAAAAGAGCCATCCCAGCAGATAATGGACTAGTTCAATGGCTAAAAACAGCATTATGGACAATTCCCTTCTATACTTCTCATACTAGAATCACTGCCTTTAATATTCAGCAACAGATGACGTGGCAAGAGGAGAAACATATCCACTAGTCAGTGGCGTAACTAGGAATGGCTGGGCCCCAAGATGAACATTTGACATGCCCCCCGGCACAAACCGCATTCCTGCACACAACATAATGCCCAATAGTGGCGCCTACACACAATATTATGTGCCATAGTGGCCCCTGCACTTGAGCCAGGCATGCGTCGCGACGCATAATGATGCCGGCCTGGTCCATGTGACGTCTGGGACATCACCAAGGAGACGAAGACTGCCGGAGTGCAGAAGAGGTAAGTAACATTGTTTTTTTATGTTCCCTGACCTCCCCTGGGCCTCCGATCATTATACTCTGGGGACTGAAAAGACCCCACAGTATAATGATAGCAGTGTTTTTTGGGGTTCACGGGCCCACGGCCTTACTTACTGATCCCCGATCCGGCTCACAGCCACCTCTGCTTCCACAGAATGGGAAGCACAGGCGGCCGTGAGCAGGAGCGGGGATCGGTAAGTAAATAGGGCCCGTTACCTGCTGGTGATACTCCAGCAGGTAACAGCCTATTAAAAAAAACAAAAAACCTACCCAGGTACTTACGCCACTGCCACTAGGCCACCCACCAACAGAACTTACAGCCCTCTATTCAGACAATGCCAAAAGAGAAAACTGTCTTATTCGAGTTATACAAGAGGCAGACATTATTTTTAAAGTGACCCTCCCAGACTCCCCTTACTATTACTGCTCAATTGTCTTAGAATGTGTCCAGAAATGACCTGATATCCATAGTTTTCTCATTGGTGGTTTAGTATATGTACAGTAATGATCTGATGTCCATAGTTTTCTCATTGGTGGTTTAGTATATGTACAGTACTGACCTGATGTCCATAGTTTTATTATTGATGGTTTAGTATATGTACAGTAATGACCTGATGTCCATAGTTTTCTCATTGGTGGTTTAGTATATGTACAGTAATGACCTGATGTCCATAGTTTTATTATTGATGGTTTAGTATATGTACAGTAATGACCTGATGTCCATAGTTTTATTATTGTTGGTTTAGTATATGTACAGTAATAAACCTGATGTCCATAGTTTTCTCATTGGTGGTTTAGTATATGTACAGTAATGACCTGATGTCCATAGTTTTATTATTGATGGTTTAGTATATGTACAGTAATGACCTGATGTCCATAGTTTTATTATTGGTGGTTTAGTATATGTACAGTAATGACCTGATGTCCATAGTTTTCTCATTGGTGGTTTAGTATATGTACAGTAATGATGTGATATCCATAGTTTTATTCTTGATTGTTTAGTATATGTACAGTAATGACCTGATGTCCATAGTTTTATTATTGATGGTTTAGTATATGTACAGTAATGATGTGATGTCCATAGTTTTATTCTTGATTGTTTAGTATATGTACAGTAATGACCTGATGTCCATAGTTTTATTATTGATGGTTTAGTATATGTACAGTAATGACCTGATGTCCATAGTTTTATTATTGGTGGTTTAGTATATGTACAGTAATGACCTGATGTCCATAGTTTTCTCATTGGTGGTTTAGTATATGTACAGTAATGATGTGATGTCCATAGTTTTATTCTTGATGGTTTAGTATATGTACAGTAATGACCTGATGTCCATAGTTTTCTCATTGGTGGTTTAGTATTTGTACTTTATTATCATTCTGCCATAGCTGTAATAGAAATCAACTCTCCAAGCAATGACTTCCTGGTGGGCCTGTCAAATACTTGTGTTACATACAGCAGTCAAGAGGCAGAACAGCAGGACACAGTAATGTGAATCAACGATGATAAGGGGTGTGTCTCAGACTACTTTAGACTCTCTCTAGGCACTATAGTTAAGCTGTAGTCACAGATGCTAGCTTTGCCCTAATACACATAAGCTAAAATGCAGTCAAGCAACAAATACTGAGAAATACGAATAACAGGTAAGCAGCACCTACAGATACTGACTTACAGTATATATAATCATAGATCTCCTGACTGGACAGTCGCCTTAAAGAGATTTACTGGGACTAAAAACTGATGACGTAACCTAAAGATAGTTTATCAGTATTAGATCAGCAGGGGTCTGACACATGGGACCCCTATAGATCAGCTCAACGACCACAAACGGTGCTCCAGTGAGCATCACTTTCACTTCACAGGCCCTCTGATGTCACATTCATCAATCGAGCTGTAACACCAAGCACAGGCTCTTTACAATGTACAGCATTGTGCTTGGTAAGTAGTGAAAAGGTTGCAATGCTTATCCAAATACTGCGATCTCTTCAAACAGCTTATCATAGGATGTATCTTAGCCTTGGAAAACCCCTTTAACCATCTAAATACTCCAAACATAAAGGGGTTGTTCAGTTTGTATTTTTATTATTTAATAGTGCTGCTACAGGCGTGATAAATATATCAAATGAGAACTCACCTCTTCACATGACTCCGTTTTCAGTGGAAGCTCCGTTGGTCTATATACTAGCCCCCCAGCTTTTGTGCCAGATGACCACTGCAGCCAATCACCACTGCAGCCAATCACCACTGCAGCCAATCACCACTGCAGCCAATCACCACTGCAGCCAATCACGATGGTGCCTGTGACTGGCTGCAATGGTCTCCTTGCACAAATGGGATGTCACTGATGATGTCAGCCAGGGGACAATAAAATTGTTGCTTCTGGAAACAGAGGTCCAGGGAGAGGTGAGTACTTGCCCAGTAAAAGCAATATTAAATAATAAAAAAAGAACTGGACAACCCCTTTAAAACAGACAGCACAATATGGCTTGAGATTCATATCTATAATAGCACTAGAAATGGGATTCATTGAGATTGTTCAGAAATGGTTTAGACATAACTGACATAAATAGTTCCTTCCAAGAACAGAGGCCATGACATTAGTATGGACAGAGCCTTGCAGTGTATGTGCTTCAGTACTGGAGTCTTGAGTTCAAAACCAGGGAAATATGCTGTGGAATATGCCAGTGTTATATAAGGAACAGGAAACAAAATACGTATATAAAATGTATAATTGTAGGATATTAACCAAAGGTGAATCTCTACTAGAATCTACTTTTTAACCTGTTAAATGCTGTGTGTGTTGTCCATGTGATGTAATTTGCTGTGTTCACTACCTGAGGAGATCAGTGAGATCCTGGCGACTTATACCGCAGCTGCCCAATCTCATTACACTTGTTTTTACAGGCCAGCGCCAGGAATGCCAGCACTTGTTTTTTTTTTTTATTGTAGCCTAAGCTTTAGGTCAATCTGGGCACAACCAGTCAGTCTTATAAACTTCAATGACCATACAAGAAAATAATACTGTTTTCTTAGCCTTGTTTTATTGGGCCATTTTGCTGCTTTTATTCGCACACTTAGTGAAATAACCCTTCATATATTCCATATTCAACGAATAGTAAAACTTGATATTTCATTCACCCTTTAACTGAACTCACAAAGATTTTAAAAGAGGTAAAATATGTATATTCCCTATTTCATCAATTTGTACAATGGAGCTTAATAAAGAGATCTGTAAATGACGTGAATAGGAACAGATGTATAGTATCTCGCTATAAACCCAATGCTCTTACGTCTAAGGCTCCCTTTCCAGTTGTAAAACAGATTTGACAATTTCACTTTGGGTAATGTGTTTTCTAGATGGCTCAGACGTTTTTACCAATGACTATAAAGAGACTTCTCAGTTTTCAGAGGAAAATAAAAAGGGGAAAAAGCAAAGCAAGATCCAATAATGCCTTACCAACGTCTTGAGGCAATATTAAAGCATTTATATCCCAGTACTCCAGGCTCTCATTGCCTCTTAAGACAATAACTTTCATTCTCTTACAGTAAAACTTACATACTTTTTAGGAAACAACCTTGCAGAAAACAGCAGGGCAGACAATCTGTGTGCATAGGGCAATAGTCACATAAGAGGATTGTAATTGTCAATGCATCCACATTATGGTTATGTATATTCAGACTCACATATCATTTTGCGTGGTATCAGTGTTTTTGATCTGTACTATATTTTACAGCTGTAATTTATCCTATTGCACATACATATATATGTGTAAATATGGTTGCATATTTTGTCACAGACTGAGTGTGATAATAAGACATAATTCTGTACTTAAATTTCTGAAATTTAGACGTATAATTACAGACATTGAATAAAATACCACCAGCTGACAAGAGAACAGATTACTATCAAGTCTGTATATTATGCTATACAGACATAAAATATGCTGCATTGAAATATACATTGAAAGCTAATTCTACCCCAAAAAACATTGTAACCATTGGATGAATATGATAAGAAGGCTATTCCCATCTCACACCGATCCTGAGACTGAAGAGGCCAAACTTCTGATTTAGCACTATGCCTCCTTGTAGGTTTCCACTGCATAGCAACATCCTGACCATCAGGCTGTACAGAGAACTGCCATATACACCTGAAGCAAAATCACCCACTTTTTAGGATTGGTGAGGTTCACTGTTCAGAGGCCGTAAAAATATCCCATTATTTTCTAAGACAGGAACAACCCTTTAAACAATCTTATATATCTTAGTCTAGGGAGAAAATGTAATGGGTCTATTATTCAATAATGTTATATGTGGTTTCCACTTATTCAGTGTATAACGAAAAGTTACATGAGTTTCATATTTTGTCTTTTAGTCATACCTGTTCGGACTGCATTCCGTGCTTGGTTTACCGTCATTTGGCCACTCATGTGAATAAGGACCTTGGACTGTGGGCTGGTCTGGATGTGTCCTCCTGTAACCGTTGGGGAGACACCATTTGCATTCACTGTTTTACTAAAGTCCACACCATTTCCTTGTAGTTTCTGACAGGGCACTCCGCTAGAGCATGGTGCCACCATATTGACCATCTGGGTGCCTCCACCTGCTGTTGCCATGGCCACTTTAGCCTGTGACCCAGTGGTTAATGCCCTAAAAAGTAAAAATTTGTGAGTTTATAAATCTTACTTCTACAATGCGCTATGTAATCTCTGCATTTTAGTGGCTGCTGAATTTTCGAGTTGCAGTCCTATTATCTTAGAAGCTATGAAAGCTTTTTATTATAATACATAGATGTTGTTTATAAAGCGCATAACCAAAAAGAAAGTCTAAATTAATAAGGTGGCCTGACATCATAATAAACGTATACAGTTAAATCACAAATGTATTCTACTATGTCATTCCTATAAACATTGCTATTCGCTATCAGAATGATTTAAGTTAACAGTTCAAGATTTGGGTGCATTCCCTACAGCGAAATGAATAATTCAATCAAATATGTAGCACGAAGAGACTCTATGGCACTGAGACATTAATAGAATTGCAAATGAAAGGAAAGAAAAGTAGATTTTGGGGAATGAATCTATTTAAATTCAGGACATGTACAGTACATCGCTGTGGCATACCAAATAATGCAGATTTCTTGTAGTATGCCTTACAGCACTGGGGTCCTGGGAAGAAACCATCAAGGAGCTCCGAAAAATTGTATGTTTTCTCTCTGCAACGTGGATTTCTATCAGGTACTCACCCCCTTCACCCTTAATAATTTCATTGGTAAATTGGCCAATATGCACTAGATTGTGCACATCTGACCCAACAGTCAGATTAGCTGGCGAGCCCCACTGTTCACAGAGAGACGGATACTCAACCAACAATTTGCAAATTTGTCAAATTGTACATGTAATTGTAGTTTATTATTTCCTATTACATTGCGCTGCTAGCTCAACTGAATTTCCAAACCTAGTACATACAACACAGCTAACACTAGTAACAGTTATATAACCGTACAAAGGAGAAACATTGGCAGGTATACTGGCATCAAATTATATACACCCATTTATATTTACCTTGTAACAGGTGCTACATAGTTTCCAGGGAATACTCCAATCTTACTGGTGTGCATGGACGTTCCCTTAAACCAGCCATCTTGACAGCGCTCAAACACTAAAAACATTTCTCCCTTCCGCAGCTCCAGCTCATCCTCCTTACGTGGGAAATAGGGATATATAGCAACGTACCTGAGAAGAGAGATTCATCCATATAGTCAGTGTATTCTTGAATAAACCCACCCACCATGCTAAATTGAATGATACTTTATACACATTTCTAATTATTTTTCTAAGCTTGCAAGACTTTTATAGTGTTTTTGTTATACAGTCATATGAAAAAGTTTGGGCACCCCTATTAATCTTAATCATTTTTAGTTTTAAATATTTGGGTGTTTACAACAGCCATTTCAATTTGATATATCTAATAACTGATGGACGCAGTAATATTTCAGGATTGAAATGAGGTTTATTGTACTAACAGAAAATGTGCAATATGCATTAAACCAAAATTTGACCGGTGCAAAAATTTGGGTACCCTTATCATTTTATTGATTTGAATACTCCTAACTACTTTTTACTGAGTTACTGAAGCACAAAATTGGTTTTGTAACCTCACTGAGCTTTGAACTTCATAGCCAGGTATATCCAATCATGAGAAAATGTATTTAAGGTGGCCAATTGCAAGTTGTTCTCCTATTTGAATCTCCTCTGAAGAGTGGCATCATGAGCTCTTCAAAACAACTCTCAAATGATCTGAAAACAAAGATTGTTCAACATAGTTGTTCAGGGGAAGGATACAAAAAGTTGTCTCAGAGATTTAACCTGTCAGTTTCCACTGTGAGGAACATAGTAAGGAAATGGAAGACCACAGGGACAGTTCTTGTTAAGCCCAGAAGTGGCAGGCCAACACCACCTCCAAAGAGCTGTAGCATCATCTTGCTGCAGATGGTGTCACTGTGCATCAGTCAACAATACAGCACACTTTGCACAAGGAGAAGCTGTATGGGAGAGTGATGCGAAAGAAGCCGTTTCTGAAAGCACGCCACAAACAGAGTCGCCTGAGGTATGCAAAAGCACATTTGGACAAGCCAGCTTCATTTTGGAAGAAGGTCCTGTGGACTGATGAAACAAAGATTGAGTTTTTTGGTCATACAAAAAGGCGTTATGCATGGCGTCAAAAAAACACAGCATTCCAAGAAAAACACTTGCTACCCACTGTAAAATTTGGTGGAGGTTCCATCATGCTTTGGGGCTGTGTGGCCAATGCCGGCACCGGGAATCTTGTTAAAGTTGAGGGTCGCATGGATTCAACTCAGTATCAGCAGATTCTTGAGAATAATGTACAAGAATCAGTGACGAATTTGAAGTTACGCCGGGGATGGATATTTCAGCAAGACAATGATCCAAAACACAGCTCCAAATCTACTCAGGCATTCATGCAGAGGAACAATTACAATGTTCTGGAATGGCCATCCCAGTCCCCAGACCTGAATATCATTGAACATCTGTGGGATAATTTGAAGCGGGCTGTCCATGCTCGGCGACCATCAAACTTAACTGAACTGGAATTGTTTTGTAAAGAGGAATGGTCAAAAATACCTTCATCCAGGATCCAGGAACTGATTAAAAGCTACAGGAAGCGACTAGAGGCTGTTATTTTTGCAAAAGGAGGATCTACTAAATATTAATGTCACTTTTCTGTTGAGGTGCCCATACTTTTGCACCGGTCAAATTTTGGTTTAATGCATATTGCACATTTTCTGTTAGTACAATAAACCTCATTTCAATCCTGAAATATTACTGTGTCCATCAGTTATTAGATATATCAAATTGAAATGGCTGTTGCAAACACCCAAATATTTAGAACTAAAAATGATTAAGATTAATAGGGGTGCCCAAACTTTTTCATATGACTGTACATATAGAGGAGGGGTATATTAAAAGGACTGACTTGGAATGGATATTGGCTTTAGTAAGAATTTGCTGCAGTCCTTGCACTGACAACCTGCTTTGGCTGCCATGTTAAAAAAACACAAGCAGATCACCAGGGATTTTCTTTCCTTGGCTAACAAAACAATGACATTGCAGAATTAAAAAGTCAAAAATAACATTTCTTGGACCATAGCCACAATTTTCTTAATCAGAGAAAGAAAAATAACTGGTTACTACCATATTCCTTCCATGTACACAACAGCCGAATAGCTGCATTTCTGATCACCCTCCAAACAGCCCATCAGATATCACTTTCCTAAATTTCTGTGAGTATAACCTTGTGAGAGTGTAATACTCATTGTTCAATGTAGTCATTGCTTATGTATCCATTTTCATATTACATAAGATGATACATATTCAAACAATAATATATGCCAAAGTCTGCAGAACTATGGAAGGTATAGCATGACAGGGATATTTCCACAGTGTGGTGTAACGCCGCCAAAAACCATATCGTAAAGGAATGTATGGCCAAACTTTTACTATTTTCTAATCTGTTTATATTTTCTGTAGTTTTTTTTTATTATATTTTCTGTACATGATTATAGGGGCTGCCATCTTGTCTGAGTATCTCCTTGGCTCTGTTAAAAGTATTTAGTGATATGCTTTACAGCACAACCTTGGCCATAGACAGCAATAGTCTGGAACCGACTCACTGTGGTCTACTGGAGAGAGTTTGGATATGCTCTGTGCAGGGAGTGGGTATATACAATCATCTATTGTCAGTAGAGGATACATTGCTAGGTCAATGGGGTTTATCTATAGAGGTGTTATCTTCAATTGTATCTGTCTTGTAATGTAAATGAGATGACTACAGCAAAAAAATCCAAACAGAATTGGCAAGTGTCAGTCTATTATTAGCCTTTAGCCTTAGGGACCAGAGTGAAAATTCCAAGTACTTTCCAAAGTACTTTTTAGAAATATACATAGTAACATTGATTTTTTTTTTTTCTTACAAACTTTAAAAAAGGTCATTTTCTGGAAACACATGCTCTTTAAGCTTAATTAAATATACATAAGCCAGTAAAGGCCAATATACCCTGCGTGTGCATTGACATCAAATCTTTATAAATAAGGGATATTTCATTTATTTTCTGAAAGATAACAATTTGTCATATTTCCATATTTTCTTAATTCCCAACTATTAGAATGTCTTCTTATAATTAGTCGCATGGCTAATAATAATCCTTCTATGACATTTGCTTTGTAATGTATGCACATAATCTAGTTGTCCTGACTGTGGTGCCAAGTGTCATGCATTGCAAGGTGTCTCAGGGTGGGTTCACACTTGCGCCGGAGTCCGTCCGCCGCGATTCTGACTGAAAATCTCAGAAAACTTTATAGAGACTGGATAGGGAAAGGTTTGTGACGCATTGCTTAAAAACCCATTCATTTGAATGGGTTTTTAAAGAAATGCACGGGTGGGCGCTTACACCCTCTGCGCTGCGAAGCCAGTTTTTTTAGCTGGAAACAAAGTCCTGCATATCCAACTTTGTTTCCAGCGAAAAGAGTCTCCTTAGGGAGGCTGCCTTTGCAGGCCACTTTACGGTGTGAAGAGTCTGAACAGATCATGCATGCTAGGAATTCTGGGAAAGAAATAAGTAAATAAGTTCTCCATGATGGAAAAAGGAAATCACACACTAGCGCCACCTTTTGACATTTCATCCAGCCAAACCAGTACCCTGCTTTGCATTGATGAGAAGCAATAACTCAAAACAGTTATTTGCAAATAGGTTTCTTTTCCTTTTGGAAGAGATGTTCTGGTTTGGCTTTGATCACAGGTATTGATCTATCCTTTTTTCTATCAAGGAGAACTTAATTGCATATTCCTTGCGGTGGGTCAGGACTCACTGTTGTGGCTAGTGACAGGCTAATATATTACCAGAAAAGACGTATAATATACTAAAACATAACTTTTAATAAATAGAGAATACAAAATTATTCCATTTCTCAAAAAAATATTCAAATGTGCCAAGATGAATACCACCAATGACATTACATATAGGCCTCTAAAGACAGGGTTACCCTATTGGCCAAAAAGCATGCGACTGACGTCATCACGCATTCGCTATTGGTAACTATGGACGCCGGCATCATATACACGTGGGTGGATATTGCCATTCACTCCCCATTTAACCCGTGGAACCTGCAGGTGTACAGTAATTCATAAGGGGGTGTATTTAAACATGTCAGATGACAGGTAACTTTACCACCAACGTTTTTTAGAACTAGAGTAGTACAACTGCTGACCTTACCACTGTATTGATCAGGAGGCTGCTGTTTTTTGTCTGTGAATTGGTATATATGCAGTGATGACCAGTATATATGTTTCTCCTCCACTATTGGAGTATTGAGATTTACCCTATATAGATTTTTCTACTAGTTCCTTAGGAGATAGGTCCCCTGATGAACGGTTTCTCCACCGTGAAACGTGCATAGGGACATTTAGGGACAATTTTTTTAGGGACAGTTGCATGGTACTGCCCTTGTTAGGGCGGGAGTTATGGGGGTTAGAGGTGAGAATTAAGGGTGAGTTAGGGTATGCACAGGACCCAGCACCCATTCTGACTGACCTCCTGATATACAGGCGAACTACATGAACCAGTGGAGTGTTGAGATCAAACTGATTTATTCGTTTTTAAAAAATTCACTATTCTCTGCTAATGTTAAATTGTTTGGTATGAGACATGAGATATATGGTATTGAAATATAAAACTTTTTTACATAAGGTCCTTTGAATTAGAGGTCTATATGTAATGTCATTGGTGGTATTCATCTTGGCACTTTAGAATATTTTTTTGAGAAATGGTATAATTTTTTATTCTCTATTTATTAAAAGTTACGTTTATATATTTCTTGGACGTTTTATGCTGACACAGTATAGTAACACCTGTTTTGCTTGATAGTGACAGGCTAAGCAGCACATTTTATGTGTGAGGAGGGACTATGAAGTAGAGACCTGTAGGGGACTTGGGAAGTGGCAGGACATGGGTATGACTTTCTTTTATATTTTCTTTACAGCATTCTGAACCTTTAAAAAAATACCAGCCGTTCAAACCATTTAATGAAAAATAAAACACATTCAACAGTATATATGTGCCCTGTGTCTCATCTGTTTCCTCATAGATTGTAAGCTCTTGTGATCAGGGTCCTCACTCCTATTGTTTGAATTATTAATTGTTAGTATATCACTTCTGATTTTGTCTGTGATATGCTGCTTTATCAATAAAGATTATAAATATTTTTTATTTTTATACCCCTGATTTATTTTGGAAGTGCAGCAGCAACCTTCATGAATCAAGTCTTCAGGCTCTGGTCGGCAGTACAAGGATCTTTCTGTAGGACATATGGACACCATGCCAAACACCTGGAAGCCTTAGGCTTGAAAAATACAGCAAAGTCCCTGCAGTGTCTCTTTCATCACTAAACATATAGTCTAGCACTAAAACACTAGACACAATAAGTCTCACTTTTTAACTGAAAACATTTTCATTTGTAATCATTTGTACTGTAAGTCCAAATGTTTCCGTTCAAAGGCAAACTTTGAAGTCTGCCCATGATACGTAATGATAACCACATGGAATAGGAACACTCTCACCCAATCAGGATAATCTCCTTCCCTAACATATCTTATGGAGGCTCAAAATCAGACCACATTTCATATTGCTATTTATTTGGCCGATCAATCAATAGCACTAGATGTAATTGGGAAACCTTTAATTCTAGCCACACATCTGGACTAAAGAAACATCACTGAACCAAGAGTTAGAGGAAGGGGAAGACATGCTGCCAATGATATGCTAGGAACGGATGTGGCTGCTTAAAAGAGATGTTCTCCACAACTGACACTTCAGTCAGAGGCTCACATGATATGTCACTCAAGTCAGTAGATACATGGGAGAAATTCCCTGATATTTATTTTACTCGAATCTTGCTCCGTTGCTGCTTTTGGCTCAGCTTATTAGAGTAAAACCATGATCTGTGACTATAGTTTAGATACAGTACCTGCAGGGAGTCTATGGTAGTCTAAGACACACCCACTGGCTCATCACTGGTTCAGAATACTGCTTTTCTGCAGCCAAGGATTAAAACCTGATGAAACTAAATGACAAGTAATCATCCCCTGAAGCTTTTACCTTACATACATTTGTGAGCTCCTTAGTGGGGAATATTAAAAACTTGATAAAGCCCCATGTGCTTGAAAATATCTGTGAACCCGTCAATATATAGTTAAAAATTGCTAGGATGAAAGAATACCCTACCAATCTATACAGCTGATGATTCAAGTATATACCTCATGACTAAATTCTAAGTTGCATGGTTATTGTTAAAGGACATATAGACATCATAGAGGGGGTTTCCCTGTTTCCTGTGGGCCAGAACGGATGAGGAGCTCCCATTCTGGCAGACTCAAGTCATTCTTATATCCTTGCCATTTACCTGAACGGCCTCTATGTAATACCAATGTAAAACCAATGTCTTGAGTTCCCCCAGCAACATCAGCTATTTACTGGGGGTGCTGGAAGAAGGCGACCAGCTGATTACCCCAGACAGGGCTGTTTCAATAGATTAATGGACCCAGTTCAAACTATTCCTAACAAAAAAAAAACCCCAAAGTTTATACTCACCTAACCTCACTCCCATGTACTAGCCTGCAGGCTCCAGGTGTATTGATGTCTGCAGCCCGTTGCTCACTGCACCTTCCTCCTGAAAAATTGAGCTCAGAGCTCTTAGCTCTGTGCTACAATATTATACTGAACTCTATCTGTGTCCTAAAGACACAGATACAGTGGAAATTGCTACCCGCTGCCCAGAAAACAGCGGGACAGCACCCGAAATGCTGGACTGTCCTGCTCGATCTGGGTCAGCTGAGGGAACCTACAATACCATAGAGCATGGTGCATATGCACCGTTTGTCCTATGGTTAAAGCGGCCTTGACTCCAGGGGCCACATTTTGAGAGGAGCTGTGTCTGATGAGACAGTCCCTTTGACTACAGGGTTAAATTAAAGGAGAAATCAACTTTAGGCAACTTCTTTTTGTTAAAAGGACTAACTAAAGATAAGCTGATAACATGTTGTCCCAGTACTAGGACTTTTAGCAATCAACTGTGAGCACCAGTGTTCCTCCAATAAACAGATGAAGGTGACCTACCTTGGAGTTCCTTAATAGGGTATTTAACAATAGTTTTTTAAAGGATTCATTCAATAGCCAAAATTAATGACTTGTTCTTAGGATAAGTCATTCTATCACTTTCAGATCGATAGGGGCTTGGCAGCTGGCCCTGTACCGATTACCTGTTATTTGCACAGTTCATGGAGTCGGAGGTAGAGAGCTGTACAATGTGCATTGACCCAGCTGTGTGATTGCAGCTAGGCTCTCATTCAAATCAATGGGAGTTTAGCTGTAATAGGACAGCCAGGCCACTGCACAGTATACACAGCCATCTGCTACCGGCTCCCCGCACTATGCTCAGAACAGCAGATTGGTGCAGGCGCCTGGCATCGAACCCCCAATGATCTCAAATTAATGACCTATCCTAATGATAGATCATTATTTTTGGGTCTTGGATAATATTCACATTAACCACATAGCTCCTTTAAATGACCCTTGTAATAATGAATGCCTCATCTGCACAATATTATACACCTTGGATAAGAAGAGGCCAGGCTATCCCCTTAAAAGGTTCACAATTTCTTTAAAAAAAAAAAATTCTATTTAATAATGATAGCATACATATGACCCTGCTATTGAAAAGAAATTATGAGCCATGCTGCATAAGACAATAGTCTTTCTATACAGAGTAATGCTGAACAGGTACATTTCTACTCAAAAAGTAATATACTGGGTTTGCAGTGATTTACTTTGTACAAAACTTTCAATCTATTCCATGTGTCGGTCCTTGTGCATCAAGTACTTAAAAGGAAGTCCCACTGCTTTTATGATAAAAAAAAAAAAAAATAACCAACCAATAAAGTAGACGGCAAATTCTGGACTGGTGCAGAACACAAGTATTTTGGAACTGGAGGCTGTAGATATGTCAGCAATTCTACTACATATAAAATAATCACATTGCACAGACTATAAGAATTCTCCTATTTTATCAAGTAGATTCTATAAGGACAATTTCACTCATACACGTCACCTCCGTTGTGGTTTCCTTCTGATGTGGTAAAGAAAAGCCAGAGGGAAACTGATGCCAGAAGAGTGGCACCAGGCGTCCATCCAGAGTTCCAGGCACTGGCCTGGACCAGCAAAGTGCCGGACAGAAAAGCTGCTAGCAGCACTTTATTATTCCAGTAAAGGCAACAACTAATGACTGGGAAACAAGAATTGATCCCATAGAAAACTATCAGATCTGTTCTGGCATCAGTTTCCCTCTGGCTTCTCTAAACCAAAGCATTAGGAAAAACCAGACATATGTGAAGGGACCCTAAGACATCAATAAACTAAAAAGCATTACTTGTTTAGGATTCAAATGTGCAAACTGTAAAACCAGTCCATGTGATAAAGTAACCACAGTCACAGTATCTATGTCATCCAGTGTCCCCACCACTATCCTTTGTTACCCTCAGACAGGACAGGTCTGCTTAAAATGTAACTCTCACTTTATTTATTTTTCTTTTTGCTATAGTTTCGGGGAGAGGGGTGTGAACATTTTTGTAATATACTTTACTAACCTATCAAACTTCTTTTTAATAGAAAACAGTCTGTAAAATTCTCATTAACAATGATCTAACTTTGGTAGATGCTTCAGCATCTGTACTGACTTTTCCTAGTAACAGCTCAGTAAGTGGGTTGCTAAGGAGAATGTTACAGCCTGGTTTTTAATAAAAAAGAAGTTAGATAGGATAATAATATATATTACAAAAATGGTCACCAAACACCCACGACACATTAGTGCAAAAAAAAAAAAAAAAGTTACACTTTAAATCATAAAGAATATGGTCTGCTACTGGATATAATGCATTTTCACTACAGTATATCCATGACTCATTAAGATGTGTAGAAAGGTTAGTGAGATAGGAAGTTGGAATATAGATTGACCATATAACTACAAGTAGCCAAGTGCACTAAAGAGAATACCAATTACATAACCACAAACTGCTAAATAATAAAATAGCTGAGAAATACTTGTAAAACATAAGGGAGGATGTAATAATGAACGGAGGAAAGTCTTGGGGCTTTGAATACTTACACACTTGGTCGAGTGGATGGCCGAAGGTGTGCAACTTGTTCAGCAGGACCACCAGCCAGTCTCTGTCCAGCAGTAGAAGATGTCGCCCCAGAAGTTGTGGAGACAATAACAGCAGCAGTCAAGGGTGGAGGAGGGAGGAGAGGAGGATTCAAATCCTAAAGGGAATGGGATCACAGTTAATATCTGCCTTTTCTACAGGAACCTCTACATGAAGAAAGTACTAAAAGGGTTGTTATAATGTAAAGTGAGAGTGTCACAGTGGAGAAGATAGGGGACTGTTCACACATTGCAGGATTCCATGTTCACACATTGCAGGATTCCATGTAGAACTTTCATGCCTTTTATCTATATACTCATCTCCCATTTTTACTTGGAAAAAAACAAAATCCTACAAAGGATAAGGTTATGGTTAACACAGATTCAATCAATTCATTTTATCTGGAGTTTCACTACATAAGAAATACATACAAGAGACTCATATTAGGTTTTATAGGGAGCCGAGAGATAATTCATTTTCAGCAGACTGAACGGCATGGAAACTCAATTTTCTGTTGTAACATAGCTGACATCCATTATACTCCAATACTGCTAAGTGCAGAGTACAGACATGCTATATAGAGCATTCTGAAGACACATATACTCAGAGGTACGGCTATAACCACAGAGACTGCAGTAGCACCCAGCCCTGGTGCCACAGTGGACCTAACAGCCTCTCTGTCACATAAGAGGATACTAAATATTATACATAACATGTGATAGTCAAGGGCCCTATTTCAGACTTCCCATTGGAAACAAGGGACTTAAAGTTATGCCTCAAAGGAATTTTACTTCTGTTTTCAAGTCTGTAATGAAATAAGTTGGTCTTAAAGGGGCTTTCCAGGCTAACAATATTGATGACCTATCCCAAGGATAGGTCATAATATTGGATCACTGGAGGTTATGACCTCCCACCGATCAGCTGTTCTAAGCAGCTGATATACAAAGAATGCTGCAGAATGCAGGCAGTTCTGTGGTATATGTAGAGGCTGAATTCAGACACTGCAGCCTAGATCCCATTCAAGTAAAACGAAGCTGATCTGCAATAACCTAGTCTGGCTGCTAGACAGAGAATAGAGCTGTCTGCTTCCTGCTCCATTCTCTATGTATCAACTGCTGAGAGCTGCTGATTGATGGGGGTGCCAGATGTCTGACCCCAACCAATCCGATACTGATTACTGATGATCTATCCTTAGGTTTTTCATGTTTATAATTGTCTGCGGCATATTAAAATAAAAAAATAAAAAATGAATAAATTTTATATATAAATATATATATATATAACATATATTATATACAAGATCAAAAATATATAAACACTGTACCAACTAAACAAATATGTCATATATACTACAACCAGCCTCCAAACCACGCCACCTCAACTGCCCCATACCTGAAACCACGACATTAAGGATTAAACAAGCAATCCTCTTTGATCTGCAGACGGGCTATTGTTCGTACACTTACTCTGTTGTGTTTTTAGAACTATCTATTAATATTTCCATTCTTTGAAATATATAAGTACAGAGGATAGAAACCACGTAAAAGGAGCATAAGACTCCCTTTGAAAACCAGTAATACAGTTGTGAGATGGTAATCCATAAAGCATCAGGCAGCCTTTTAAGAGTCTCCATAGCAAGACTCAAGAGGCGATGTCAAAACAAAGGACACAAAGCCTAATTCCACGCTACATCTTCACCAACACGCGCTGAAAAAAACAGAAAAGACTAAATCTAATTAAGGAAATCAGAATGATACATTATGTAAAAATAATAGGCCAGATAAAATATTCTAATCTGCATGGCAGCTTGACGCCTCAGGGTTTTGTTATTAGACTAGATTTGTCTTCTTCTCGACTGAGTATTATTCTAAGAGAAGATAATTGCATTTGGCTATGTGATTCTAAATAACATTGCCTGCTTTCTTCCAGCAGAAGTCTCTTGCCTGGTCTAGTTGGAAGATACAAAGCAATGTACAATATTATAGAGAACGCCATCGAGTAAACTGCTCTCCACAATCATGTGTCTATTATCAGAAGCCATTTATGTTCATGTGAGGTTCATGCGTCCAAAATAGCAGTTGTGCTGCCTCGACAGTTGCTGCAATTCAGGGGTTAAAGTTGAACCCAGTCATTAACCTTCCTGTTTAGATTTGTTTGGGAACATTTGCAGTAATCTATAAGCCAACATTCAAGACCAGCCTGGAAAGGGCTCAAGTATGTTGGATACCGATAGACAAATGTAGCTTTAATTTTAGCAAATAGGTGACTGGATCTATTCAGTCCCTGCCGACAGGTCTGGCACACAAATCAAAGCCGTTCTGTATAAAGCATTCCTGCCCTCCTATTTTCTTACAACTGATAACAGCTTTAGTTGTACTATGTAATACTATTCTGCAATTTGTAAATGTCAGACATTCTTCTAGTGTCTACCCCCTGACAAACTATCACATATAAAGGAACCCCGATGTATGCTTCATATAAACCTAATAATCCAGGGTTATAGATTCCTAGACTTCAGTATCACATGCATGACAAACAAATGGAGAAATCCAAAATTTAGCGTGTGATGGTAAAGAGGACATCTATTCTGGAGTCCAACAACCTTATCTTTCATTCTACCAATGATGGACAATCCCACCAGGATCAGTGGGTATGGACACTTTTATTATTACAGAGCAAAGAATGAATAAAGGGTCTCCCACCATAAATGGTAATGGTATAGTGCTACCTCAAGATTGACCAGGGGTCTCAGAGGTGAGACCCCCACTGATCAGGTTATATCTTCACAATATGCCACAATAAGAAAATGGGTAAAACCAATAAAAAGGTGAACAGGCAATGCTGATGGAAAAAAAACTGAACTGGTCAAAAAAAAAAAAAAAAATATATTTTTGTATCTATTGTATTGTTAGGGGGCACGTAGATACCCTTTTCCTCCCATACTCCAAAGACAATGTTTGTAAAGCACTGCAGAATATGTTGGTGCAATATAAGTAAGCAAAATAAATAATAAATACCTCAATATTAGCTTCTGATGCCAGCTGTTTGGATTCTATTATAGTCTTTAAAGGGAGTCTGTCAGCAGTAAATTTGTTATAAAGCAAATCACAGTACCTTTGTAGTGGTGCTTCTGTGGCATCCCAGAGCTGGCTATGGCTGGGCTGAGGGTGATCTCTGTGCATTGTATTATTTCCTGTTGCTTCATAGCCTGTGTGACATAGCAGGGGGTCCTGAGTCTCACACAACACAGCGCCACCTAGTGAGCCTCACACATGCATTACACCTCCCATAGGATTGAATAGTAATCAAATGTCCAATGGGAGGACATCGCCTGGGAAAAGGGGAGGAGTCAGCTGATCACTGGGTCCCCATGGTAACACCCCTGCAGGAAGGTCCTGCGTGTGAGGAGTTAGAAGTGTGGAGTGTTAGGAGGAGGAGGTGAGGAGATAAGTGTGATGTCCTGTGAAGAAAGCAGTGAGTTTAGTGCAGGAATCTCAAGTCCTAGACAGGCCCAGGAAGGTTGGAGAGCTGACATACTCCAGCTATTCAGAAGATCCTGTCCCCTGTCTGCCTAGCCATCGCCCTGAAGGAAGTCAAGCATCATTATCTTGTCAGCATGAGACTGTGGAGAGAACATTCTGGAACACGTGCTCCATAGCCAGTATCACAGGATCCAGGGGCCAAGGCCAGACCTGTGGAATATCCTGCCACCCTGACTATTGCACCCCGAAACTCTGAGCTATCAGGACCACATAACGTGAGTGGGGAATATTATGTACTAGTATCACGGTGGGCATCCTCCTATGAGCCAAATAGGAGCCCCGACGCACCTTAGGGCTGTAACACTGAAGTATAAGGGGCTAGGAACACCTTTCATCAAGTCTACCCTGCACCCCAGGACTTTGCTGTGTCACCAGGCGTACCCCGTTGTTTTGTATTGAAGAAACTGTTTAAGCATTTGTGCCTCCACACCCATGGAAGTAAAAGTTCAACTTTACAACCGTTTCTGTGTCTGACTCTGCACCGACAACATCAGGGCGCCCCAAACACCACCAGTCGGCACAGTATAGGGGAAGCGCCCCGGGGGAACAATCACCACCAACATTTGTGCAGCCCCCTCATCACCGGTATCAGTGGTGGTAACGTGGGACAGCACCAGCGCTGCGCCCTCATGCCCAGAGACCGTGACAAGTCTGCGCTGTTTGCACCCCGCAATCCCAACTGCAGCGTTACCTTCCATCTGGTCACCGCAAGAAAAACTGGCGTCACGAACAGGATACGGGTGTGTGCCACTTTGAGAAAGTCACCACGAAAAGTGCGCCAAATTGTCTCCAAAGCATCGGTCTTTATTGTGGACTTTGCTAAGATCAAGTTTATTCCCTGAGAGTGCTTGCCACAAAGAGGGGGAGCCCTATACCCCTGAAGTAAGCCCTAAAGACTGTCCTCTCAGTGTGTTACAGCCCTGGAAGAGTTAAAACGCCCAGGACTTGTTTGCTGCGCCACATCGCTGTGTAAGAACGCCCACAAAGGGTTTTACTGTACCTTGCAAAAGTGCGGGAGATTTTTAGCACTGCCCATGAGGCCAGGAGACCCATCTGCCACCATCTTAGGAGAGCCCAGAATGCTGAGCGCAATGCTCCAGCGCACCCATACAAGAAAGTGAAAGGCGAACGTGCCAGCGCCATTTCTGACTCTCCGGTGCCGCATCACCGTCCCTGCTGTGCACCGCTGATCTCTGGTCCACGCTGCAGTTGCTGTCAGTGAGTACTGTGCCTCCCTGTCCTTGTCTTCAGTCCTCCCACGGCCCCAGCGAGTGTTTTCCGTGTACAGTGTCCGTGGGGAGTGCCACCATTAAAGAGGGGGAGCACACCGTCAGCCTGCATCACAGTGACTCTGTTAATAGCTACAGCATTCTTAAAGGGACAGCATTCCAAGTTGTAGTCTCCATTCCCTGCCAGCAAGCAGTTGAGTTTCTTAAAGAGACGGCGACCTAATTTCAGTCATACCTGCAAACAACATGACTGAGCAAAGGGACATTCGTGCTAGAGTGCCTACTCTTCCTTACAGAAAGGACTGTTTATTGTTTCTCAGAGAGACTCTCATGATAATGGACACTCACAAAATTTGTGCCAGAGAGCCTCTGGACCCATTTGCACTACTGTTGTTTCTATATGGACTGTCTGATGGTACCGCCAAAAGGTTCCATAATTCTGAGTTTAATTATCTCTCCGTTACCCTTCAGACTTCTCATGGACATTCCAGGACTATGCCGGGAGGTTTTACCTCAAGTTTCTAGGTATTATATTTTTCTAAACTGTTAGTGACATTTGCACTTTATTCGTATTTATTAACGTTATGTTACATTTCTCACCTTCACCCCAGCCCGTCGCCGAGGTCGGCTCAGTGAAAGAGGGGGAGTATGTGGCATCCCAGAGCTGGCTATGGCTGGGCTGAGGGTGATCTCTGTGCATTGTATTATTTCCTGTTGCTTCATAGCCTGTGTGACATAGCAGGGGGTCCTGAGTCTCACACAACACAGCGCCACCTAGTGAGCCTCACACATGCATTACACCTCCCATAGGATTGAATAGTAATCAAATGTCCAATGGGAGGACATCGCCTGGGAAAAGGGGAGGAGTCAGCTGATCACTGGGTCCCCATGGTAACACCCCTGCAGGAAGGTCCTGCGTGTGAGGAGTGAGAAGTGTGGAGTGTTAGGAGGAGGAGGTGAGGAGATAAGTGTGATGTCCTGTGAAGAAAGCAGTGAGTTTAGTGCAGGAATCTCAAGTCCTAGACAGGCCCAGGAAGGTTGGAGAGCTGACATACTCCAGCTATTCAGAAGATCCTGTCCCCTGTCTGTCTAGCCATCGCCCTGAAGGAAGTCAAGCATCATTATCTTGTCAGCATGAGACTGTGGAGAGAACATTCTGGAACACGTGCTCCATAGCCAGTATCACAGGATCCAGGGGCCAAGGCCAGACCTGTGGAATATCCTGCCACCCTGACTATTGCACCCCGAAACTCTGAGCTATCAGGACCACATAACGTGAGTGGGGAATATTATGTACTAGTATCACGGTGGGCATCCTCCTATGAGCCAAATAGGAGCCCCGACGCACCTTAGGGCTGTAACACTGAAGTATAAGGGGCTAGGAACACCTTTCATCAAGTCTACCCTGCACCCCAGGACTTTGCTGTGTCACCAGGCGTACCCCGTTGTTTTGTATTGAAGAAACTGTTTAAGCATTTGTGCCTCCACACCCATGGAAGTAAAAGTTCAACTTTACAACCGTTTCTGTGTCTGACTCTGCACCGACAACATCAGGGCGCCCCAAACACCACCAGTCGGCACAGTATAGGGGAAGCGCCCCGGGGGAACAATCACCACCAACATTTGTGCAGCCCCCTCATCACCGGTAGCAGTGGTGGTAACGTGGGACAGCACCAGCGCTGCGCCCTCATGCCCAGAGACCGTGACAAGTCTGCGCTGTTTGCACCCCCGCAATCCCAACTGCAGCGTTACCTTCCATCTGGTCACCGCAAGAAAAACTGGCGTCACGAACAGGATACGGGTGTGTGCCACTTTGAGAAAGTCACCACGAAAAGTGCGCCAAATTGTCTCCAAAGCATCGGTCTTTATTGTGGACTTTGCTAAGATCAAGTTTATTCCCTGAGAGTGCTTGCCACAAAGAGGGGGAGCCCTATACCCCTGAAGTAAGCCCTAAAGACTGTCCTCTCAGTGTGTTACAGCCCTGGAAGAGTTAAAACGCCCAGGACTTGTTTGCTGCGCCACATCGCTGTGTAAGAACGCCCACAAAGGGTTTTACTGTACCTTGCAAAAGTGCGGGAGATTTTTAGCACTGCCCATGAGGCCAGGAGACCCATCTGCCACCATCTTAGGAGAGCCCAGAATGCTGAGCGCAATGCTCCAGCGCACCCATACAAGAAAGTGAAAGGCGAACGTGCCAGCGCCATTTCTGACTCTCCGGTGCCGCATCACCGTCCCTGCTGTGCACCGCTGATCTCTGGTCCACGCTGCAGTTGCTGTCAGTGAGTACTGTGCCTCCCTGTCCTTGTCTTCAGTCCTCCCACGGCCCCAGCGAGTGTTTTCCGTGTACAGTGTCCGTGGGGAGTGCCACCATTAAAGAGGGGGAGCACACCGTCAGCCTGCATCACAGTGACTCTGTTAATAGCTACAGCATTCTTAAAGGGACAGCATTCCAAGTTGTAGTCTCCATTCCCTGCCAGCAAGCAGTTGAGTTTCTTAAAGAGACGGCGACCTAATTTCAGTCATACCTGCAAACAACATGACTGAGCAAAGGGACATTCGTGCTAGAGTGCCTACTCTTCCTTACAGAAAGGACTGTTTATTGTTTCTCAGAGAGACTCTCATGATAATGGACACTCACAAAATTTGTGCCAGAGAGCCTCTGGACCCATTTGCACTACTGTTGTTTCTATATGGACTGTCTGATGGTACCGCCAAAAGGTTCCATAATTCTGAGTTTAATTATCTCTCCGTTACCCTTCAGACTTCTCATGGACATTCCAGGACTATGCCGGGAGGTTTTACCTCAAGTTTCTAGGTATTATATTTTTCTAAACTGTTAGTGACATTTGCACTTTATTCGTATTTATTAACGTTATGTTACATTTCTCACCTTCACCCCAGCCCGTCGCCGAGGTCGGCTCAGTGAAAGAGGGGGAGTATGTGGCATCCCAGAGCTGGCTATGGCTGGGCTGAGGGTGATCTCTGTGCATTGTATTATTTCCTGTTGCTTCATAGCCTGTGTGACATAGCAGGGGGTCCTGAGTCTCACACAACACAGCGCCACCTAGTGAGCCTCACACATGCATTACACCTCCCATAGGATTGAATAGTAATCAAATGTCCAATGGGAGGACATCGCCTGGGAAAAGGGGAGGAGTCAGCTGATCACTGGGTCCCCATGGTAACACCCCTGCAGGAAGGTCCTGCGTGTGAGGAGTGAGAAGTGTGGAGTGTTAGGAGGAGGAGGTGAGGAGATAAGTGTGATGTCCTGTGAAGAAAGCAGTGAGTTTAGTGCAGGAATCTCAAGTCCTAGACAGGCCCAGGAAGGTTGGAGAGCTGACATACTCCAGCTATTCAGAAGATCCTGTCCCCTGTCTGTCTAGCCATCGCCCTGAAGGAAGTCAAGCATCATTATCTTGTCAGCATGAGACTGTGGAGAGAACATTCTGGAACACGTGCTCCATAGCCAGTATCACAGGATCCAGGGGCCAAGGCCAGACCTGTGGAATATCCTGCCACCCTGACTATTGCACCCCGAAACTCTGAGCTATCAGGACCACATAACGTGAGTGGGGAATATTATGTACTAGTATCACGGTGGGCATCCTCCTATGAGCCAAATAGGAGCCCCGACGCACCTTAGGGCTGTAACACTGAAGTATAAGGGGCTAGGAACACCTTTCATCAAGTCTACCCTGCACCCCAGGACTTTGCTGTGTCACCAGGCGTACCCCGTTGTTTTGTATTGAAGAAACTGTTTAAGCATTTGTGCCTCCACACCCATGGAAGTAAAAGTTCAACTTTACAACCGTTTCTGTGTCTGACTCTGCACCGACAACATCAGGGCGCCCCAAACACCACCAGTCGGCACAGTATAGGGGAAGCGCCCCGGGGGAACAATCATCACCAACATTTGTGCAGCCCCCTCATCACCGGTAGCAGTGGTGGTAACGTGGGACAGCACCAGCGCTGCGCCCTCATGCCCAGAGACCGTGACAAGTCTGCGCTGTTTGCACCCCGCAATCCCAACTGCAGCGTTACCTTCCATCTGGTCACCGCACTTCCACAGTCTCCAAGTATGGCTCTGCTATTCACTGGAACCCCATTTCCATGAAAATCACAATTTAATGCATACGCAAATGAGAGGGAAGTGTTTTTTTTGGGGGGGGGATGTCTTAGTTTGACTGGGTTTTGGTCTCAGCTCTAGATTCTTTGACAAAGCACATTTTCTATCATTTGCATATGCATATTAAGAAAGTATTGAAACCTCTACAAGGTGCTACGATTAGGTTTATAGCCACTTTTCTGCTGACAGGCTCTCTTTAATTAAGTATGCGTGTTATTTCTAAGGTGTGTATCTTTCTATAGTATGGAGCGGGATAAAAGTCCTCCAGACAGATCTAAAGCTACCTACTTTATCATTAGGATCAGATGGATTAAAATGCAACCTGTTTGATCCCAGTTTTCCGTCCTGGAAGGCTTTCTGCAAGTTACAATAGAACAAAAACATTAGATCATCTTCCAGATCTGCTGCCAGATATTTTGTCTAAGACTAGCCTGAAAAGCTATTGGAGCGGGGATCTTACATGTTTATCAAAATCTCCATAAATTCACTAGAGTCACTCAAAAGGCAGCAATCTGTTTTAGATTAGGTAATCCCATTCTGTATAAATTGCATAATTCCATAATATAAGGGTAGGTAAATCCATACAGTATAAATTAGATAATTTTGTAATATAAAGGTTAGGTAATCCCATACTGTATAAATTAGGTAATCCCATATTATAAAGGTTAGGTAATTCGATACTGTATAAATTAGGTAATCCCATATTATAAAGGTTAGGTAATCCCATACTGTATAAATTAGGTAATCCCATATTATAAAGGTTAGGTAATCCCATACTGTATAAATTAGGTAATCCCATATTATAAAGGTTAGGTAATCAGATACTGTATAAATTAGGTAATCCCATATTATAACGGTTAGGTAATCCCATATTATAAAGGCTAGGTATCTCCAATCAGAGAAACACTATAAAGTGCACAAAGACCTGTGTAAGTAATTCTCCAAACACAATGCTTTTTGCTTTGGGGTAGCTGCAATTGTTTTCATGCTTTAGTGTGCGTATTTTTAGTAGTTATCTTTTGTCTATCATACAATAAACTGCTGAATTATAGATTTTGGAGCACATTGTAGTCGAGGGATTTGTTTTTACCCCCCCTCCTCCCCTTTTTGTTTTATTACAGAGCACAGTCGAAAACTAATGATAGAAGGGAAATAAAGCAACCGAATGTATCAAACCAAGTGTAACATGCATTGTATACACATTATAAGTACAACAAACATGAGCACCATCAGTTGTATGGGGCCACACTGTACCTATGTATTCCTCATATTACATTCTGATAATGCTTCACTCATACAAGTAATATATCCATAATATGTTGCTTGGCAGAGCACCATACCGTTGGACATGGTGTGCCTAAGTGTATGACGCTGTAGACCTGTAGAGTGCATGAGGCCTATTATAAACTTGATCATGGTCATGACACAACTGTAAACTATTGCCCTTTGTACACCTGTTGTACTGTTG
Organism: Leptodactylus fallax; assembly: GCA_947044405.1. Lineage (NCBI taxonomy): Eukaryota > Metazoa > Chordata > Amphibia > Anura > Leptodactylidae > Leptodactylus > Leptodactylus fallax. The sequence goes on from CAMRHE010000334.1 coordinate 1,733,163, forward strand.
GGTTCCATTTTATTAGGTTTCCATAAGTTTTAGTGGCCAGAACAGCAAAGTCTGTTAGAGAAACCTGACAGACCAGTTGTAAGTCAATGACATACCAAAATCCTTATTATACAACTGACCATCATAAGAGTCATGGCTCCAATAATAGTGGAAAGCCATGATGCTAATGAAGCCCACTTTCTGTCCTTAAAGATGTTCTGTAGTATCTGGCTTTATAAAGCGCTCTACCTCCATATGGGACACCTGACTGACATAGTTCCCCCTTCTATGTACTAGAAGACGTCATGTATTCCCTCCCTACACTAAATATTTAATAATAGATATCACCTAGGTGTTCCCTGGCCTTTATATCGCCATATCACTCCTCTGTCAATTATTAATATTTATTCAGTATCAGAATATTACTAAGTACCAATTACATCCATGTAAAAATATGTAACAATGAGAATAGTATTTATGTAGTTTTTCTACACAGCTTGGTAATGGCCATGTATACAGCAGCATAACCTATATATTTTACTTTACGGGAATGCTTCAGAAGCCAAAAGACAACATTAGACATAGAATATGTATAATGAAACATAAAAAGCCCTGTCTGTATAACAAACGGTATTTTACAGATTTACTTAACATTTAATTTAGCAAATTCAAGCTCCTTTGTAGCTCAGCACTACTTAGCCCTGTGATCTTTTTATGGCCTCCTTTGGCAGGCTTTAATGCTTGTAGTTCATGTAATACAATAATTGCATGCAGGCTCTCTGCTTATTAATTTAGTGTAGTCTCTCGGCTGCACTTCCTCTTGCAAATTATCCGCTTATGAGTCATTGATGGCCCCTATTATTAATAATTCTACTGATATCAGAATGACATTACTATTCGTAAACTTAATGCTGTCCAACCAGGAAAATGTTCAGACACAGAACATGATCTTAAAAACAGTCACAGAGTCTCTGTGTAGCCTATAGGCACAAAAAGCGTTGGAGAAGTGGTAAACACCATAATCTGGCATCCGGTACTTGATACATGTTAGTCATGGACACGAGTTCTATCAAAAGTAGAAGGGGGTGTTTCTGGATCCAAACTGATTTTTACCTTTCAAATACAATCCAATCAGGTCAATCCTGCAAATAATATGGCCAAAAACTATTATTTTATACGCAACCAGTAAATCTGGGTAAATATTGGTTGCGCAGTAGCAAAACCTTGTACGTCAGTTTTTATATAAGCACTTTGGCTTCTAACCAGGCGCATGTTTCATGGGTCAATAATATTATTTTTTCCATCTCAAAACTAACATTCAACTTTGGTAAACTGGTGTGTCTAGCATAAAGAATCAATCAAAAATAGCATTTTGCAGGGAGAAACTACTATAAGGGAAGATAGTAAAGGAAAAGTGGAACAATCAGTTTTGTATATAAAATCGCCGGAAATGCATATACTCCCTAAAGCCTAACAATATAAAATCTTGCAATCTGCTGCAGTGCATTTCCCACACAAGCCCTCTTTTCTCATAACAATGGGATTTTCTATTGGTGATCATGGTATCTATTCATGTAATGGTTTAATGGTAGTTATTCTTAGGAGTTGATCGCCAATTTTCATGTGCACTGTTTTTATATACTTGTCTACCTGAAGGTCTTGGTGAAACTGGGAAATAAAATTGTAATTTAATGTAGACATATAATTTATATGATTTATATATAATTAATAAACGGTAAATTAAGCTAACCTAAATGTGTGCTTTATGTAGAAAACTTGAACAGTTTTGAATGGTCTGGGTACCGCGTGATGTTTCTGGTATTTCCAGATCAATGGATGACTGTAGGTAATGTATTAGGTAGTTCCATTATGTGCTCTACCCCTTCTACTGTAATAAACCAGCAATCTCACCAAAGAGACGAGAAGTTGTAGGGAATTCCAGCTCATTTCGTCTTGTTTTAAAAAATATTTTAAGCCTACGAATTCCTCAAAGAGCAGAAGCACATTAAAACCCTCTTAGGCTCTAAAGCCTACTGCTTCCTCTATCAGAAAAATGTAATCTTCAATTTCCTATGAGTTATAGAAAAGAGAGAAGCAAAACTGGAGGGTCTCCAAAAAAAAAATTGTAAAATATATTATTTCCACAAAAAACAGAACATTTTCAATACCAGTTCATGTTGTTGAAGATTAAGCGAAGAATAAGAGGAGAAGAAATTGGACCCCATACCATAAAGTTCAGAGAAAAACAGAGGTTCCTGAGGTTAATTCAGCAGCATCTAGATACAAGGCTTATGGCCAGTTTAAAGAGAAGGTACAGGAAAGCCCCATTATTTACACCAGAAGAGAATAAGCTTTCTTTTAACTCAAAGAGAAGAAAGATGGGGTCCAGAATTTGCCCCAGAGCAGAAACACTTAAAGCCTACAACTTACTCCCAAAGCAGCTTGGTAGGAGACTTCCGGTGGGAATGTAAACGCAGGACCACTAACTACAGGGCTGCTTGGGGGTGGGGTCACAATAAGCCCTGTAGTACTGATATGGACCTGTCAAAAATAAGACACAAGGACACAAATAAACGGAATAAAGTTAAGCAGATTTTTTTTTTTCAATGTATGGAAATTTGGTGATAAGGATTGTAAAGACCAATCAAATATGGAGCAAAAGGGGGAAATGCCATAAAACAATAAAAGAATATATCCTTCTGTTATAATAGTTGGCTCTATTGTCTTCGCGTATTGATGTGAGGTCAGTCCTGCATTAAACAAAAATTAGTTATAAGGAACAAAACTGCAGCGCTGGAGCAGCAGGGGATCTAATAGGTAAGCAATACCTCTTTTATTAGTTTATGGCATTTCCAACCATTGCCCTATTTTTGTTAGATCCCAGGCAACCTTTTTACCAGCATAAGTAAAATCTGAAAAATAAGCAAACAGGGAGAAAGATTAAAATGTATTGGTAGGACTTATTCCTCTCTGCCCACTGGAAATATATGCATACTTGGCAGAGCATTTGGAAGACACTTATCCAATATGCACGGTCACGTTAAAAGATATCACAATAAAAGGAATATTTAAAGTAAAGCAACAGCTTTGGGCTCGCCGTACAGCTTATATTCAGGAATGGTATACAAAGCAATTCTATAATATATGATGATTTTATTTCAAAACTTTATTTACCTAGGGGGATATTCTAGTAAAATCCTACAGGTCATATCAGCAGATTACAAACTGCTGTCTGAATTTTCTTGCTTTGGTGGTGGATCCCCTAAGAGTTTCCCTCTAATATAGTTCTATGTAGGCTAGTTAGTATGCCCACAAAAATACCAATAACTGGTATATTTACTGGCTATAAATAAATGTAATAGAATTGGTGATGTTCATTTACTGTATGTATAAACCAATGACAGATGTAAATGGTTGAGAATCTCTTCTTTCACATGACACCAGAAGCAGGTTTCTATATTTTATAATGCCTGAGATATAACAGTTTGTACGGAGCCTCCCGCATCATCATTATCTCTTTATTATATATACACCAGCCCATACGCCATACATAGTGAGAGGTAGAGGGCAGCTCTCAAAAGAGAAGCAAGGCAAAGAACAAAATGCAAGATTGCAATAGAAACAGAAATGTGTTAATAAAAGTATATTACAAAATGTATTAATGATACAAATGCTGCCAGAAAATCAAAAGTTGTTCCAAAGTTTAGTTACATTTTAAAGTGGATCATTCAACACCTCCACCAATTCACATTCTTAGGTATCTGTTAATAGGCCACTACACTGATTCCAGCACAGTTGGAATTTTCTCTCTCGCCTCCACCATTCCCAAACAACAATCACAGTTAGTTTTGGTGCCTGATGTGCTATCTAAGCTCTGTAATGTCAGAAGGTCAGTGTCAGGCAGGGGGCGTGATTCAGAGCTCCAATCAGAGGCAGCCAGTGTCAGAGCTCAGAATCACATCCCTTACCTGCTTCTGCCTGACACCGCCCTCCTGACACTGCAGAGCCTAAATAGTAAACACCAAAACAAACATCATTGATTGCTCGGGAATGGTGGGGGCTAGAGAAAAAAATTCCAACTGTGCCAGAATCAGAAGAGCAGAATCTATTAACAGATGCTAAGAACTGGTGGTGATGGCCGTGGCGAAAGGTCCTCCTTAAGGCAACAACCTGATTTATTATGAAAAATTCTACTACTCCTTCACATCAAGTTTTAGACACACTCCAATGATATTCTAGTAAAAAAAGTAATTTAATATGAAATGACACTATTTACTGTTTAAAAAATGTCCTCTCTTGGTGTTCATATCACACTCCTACAGCTACCTGCTGCCTCTATAAAAAATATATACGCAGTTACAAAGATAGATTTGGGAACATTTCAGTGACAAAACTGCTCTCAGGTATAAACCATGAAAACAATTCCTTACACAGGCCATTTGTCACTGTGTGAGTCACTGTTTTCCATGTCCTCATATGCGGGGCTCAATACAGGATAATAAATCCCCATCAAGTCATAAGCTAGTCTAATGGACAAGCACCTGAAACAAGCCATGACTCATATGCAGTAATCCCCTCACATAAAAGGAAATACAGGCTCTGCTGTTATATACAGTTATGTCTTCTTTGTACTTTTATATTAGTTCTAAATCTTTCGGCAGCCCTGCCTCCATTATAGTGGTGCCCTGCAGCACGGCACTACAAATATTGATCCCTGCAGACCAGCGCATAAGCCTCTCCAAAGAGTCAAGTGCCTTCAAATATGTCTTAAAATATCCTTTATAGCAATTCTGAGTGGTAGACCCTTATCTATTAGCCACAAGAACAGTATCTACACCTCAGTCTGTTATGCTAAGTTCACACTAGCGTTGAGGTTTCCGTTCTTCAGGTCCACTTGGGGACTGGAAAAACGGAAACGCAATCCGCTTAAAAAGCAGTTGGCCGTGGACCCTATAGCCTATAATGGGGTCTGCCGGGTTTCGCCTGAAAACTGCAGAGAAAAGTCCTGCTCACAAGTAGAATGGGGGATGGAATCCCCAAACGGTCACCGAACACAGGTTTGACCGAAACCTTACATGGACAGCCCACTGACTCTATGTAATGCTTCATTTTGCCTGTCCCCTTGATAAAAGCGTGCTTCTGGAGAGTCAGACAACAGACAATCACTGACACTGCTAGGCTACGTTCACATCTGCATCGGAGTCTCTAACCGAGGCTCCGGCATAGTGTCCGCCGAAAATCAGTGGAGGAAAAAGTCCTGTACTTGTTTCAGTTTAAAGGTGACAGACACCCCATGGAACTCACTATAGTCAAATCATAAAGTAGTTTTCATGGGAAACCGCACAGACACAGATCAACCCCATTGCATAGTGCTAATAATAATGTAGATATGCGGCAGTGCAAGGAATCAATCAACCTTGCATTTCTGACACAGTTTGTGTTCAAATCATTTGTTTTTTCACATACAAAATCAGTATTCAGAAAGATAACAAATCTATTTGCAGTGAAATCCAAGGCAGAAATCTTAAGTTTAGCAGGTTGAACTGCCATTGGTCCACATGCAGACATAGCTACATTCAAAGGGGCTAATCTGAAGGTGTCTACCCACCATGGTTTTACCACATTTTGGTTGCTGACATTACAACTAGAAAGGACACTCTGTTTTCTTCTCCCTCAGCATTGTATTTCCCATTTGATATCCCATTAAAAGCATTTGATATCCCATCAAAATCATTGTAAGGCAGCAATAAGTGTATTTTTCACAAAGATTCTAACACGGAAAATAAGACTAAATCACTGTGAAAAAAATGCCTTTGGACATCTTTGTAGAGATCCCAGAAATTGTTTTTCTTGGTCGATCACAATGTACATCGCTCATCTGTAAATGTTACAAATCATCCCCTGTTTGTACAAAAAAAATATAGGCAAAAGAACAGAACACAATAAAGCAGAGAAGGAAGCAGCAAAAGAAGACATGTTGCTGTGGCCTCTAATCCCAGAATAGGACAGTCGATATAATTAAAGAGAAAAAAAAAAGTCATTACTACGATACAACTATTAGGGAAACCTGGCGGAGCACTATAATCATCCAGGGGAAGCTGTCAGAGTGGTATAATCATTGGAGGAAGCTGGCGGAGCAGTATAATAATCCAGAGAAGGTGGCAGAGCAGTATAATCATCCAGGAGAAGATGGCCGATCAGTATAATTATTGGAGGAAGCTGGCAGAGCAGTATAATTATTGGAGGAAGCTGGCAGAGCAGTATAATTATTGGAGGAAGCTGGCAGAGCAGTATAATGATTGGGGGAAGGTAGAAGAGCAGTATAAACATTGGAGAAAACTTGTGGAGCAGTATAATCATTGGGGGACCAGTATAATCTTTGGGGAGCATTATAGTCATTGGAGGAAGTTAGCAGAGCAGTACAATCATTGTAGGAAGCTTGCAGAGCAGTATACTTATCGGGGTAAGTGGTAAAGCAGTGTCATTATTGGGGGTACCTGGCAGAGCAGTATAGTTATCATGGATACCTGTTATAGCAGAATAATCATTAGGGGAAGCTGGTGGAGCAGAATAATTATTGTGGGTAATTGGCAGAAAAGTGTAATTATCGGGGGTACGTGGTAGAGCAGCATAATCATTAGGGGAAGCTGCAGAGCATTATAATCATTGGATGAAGCTAGTGAAGCAGTATAATTACCGGGGGTACCTGGAAGAGCAGTATAGCTATCAGGGATACCTGGTAGAGCAGTATAATTGTTAAGGGAAGCTGACAGAACAGTATAATCATAAGAGGAAGCTGTCAAAGCAATATAATCATTGGCAGAAGCTGGCAGAGCAGTATAATCATTGGGGGAAGCTAGCAGAGCAGTATAATCACTGGAGGAAACTGGCTGACCAATATAACCATTGAAAGAAACTGGTGGAGCAGTATAATCATTGGGGGAGCAGTATAATCATTGGAAGGTGGCAGAGCAATATTATCATTGGTGGAAGCTGGCGGAGCAGTATAAATATCGAGGGTACCTGGCGGAGCAGTATAATCATTAGGGAAAGGTGGCGGATTAATATAATTATAAGAAGAAACTGTTATAGCAGTAAAATCATTGGGGGAATCTAACAAGTGTGAAGAATCTGGCAGACTAATATAATCATTGGGCGAAAATGGCTAAGTAGTATACTCATTGGGGGAAGTTGGAGAAGTAGTATAATTATTGGGGGAAATTAGAGGGGTAGTATAATCACTGGAGGAAGCCGGGGGATTAGTGACATTTATGGGGGAGTAGGGGGAGTAATATAGTCACTGGGGAAGCTGCTGGAGCAGATTAATCATTGGGTAAAGTTGGCGGATCAGTATGATTTGTTCTCATGAACATCTGAGCATAACTTTATAACTTCATGGGCGCCCCAGTTGAACTATTGTAGAATAAACTACCATAGTGACAGGACAGTCAAATATACAATATATTGCTGCAGAGAGTAAAACAACACTCTGCAGCACTAAACTATGGCAATTTTTATAAAACTTTATTATTATTAACTGCATCTTTTATCAACATCAAGATTAAGGTCTACCTCAGGTGCAAAACTGAAGCTTAGGAAGACAAGGAGGAAATTCTTGAGCAGAACAGAGAATATTTACATAGTTTTCAGCAAGTAGATGTATCTATTACTAGATGGCGCTTTGCTCACCTGAGAAGGAGCACTGCAAGACAGACCGGAGAGCTCGCTTATTCTGGCAGCAGCTGTGGGGTTGCTGGAGCTGATAAGCACAGGAGGACTGATCTCCATGGAATGACGGTTCTGAACAGACTGTGATGACTTGTTAGACATGGTGAGGGAGGTAAAGGAGTGACGTTTTTTGGTGTTCTTCTTGGTATCTGTGTGCTTTTGGGAAGAGCTGCTATGTGCTGTCCCAGAAGTTCCTTCCCCAGAGTCCACTCCCGAGGGCTTGTCTAACTCTATGAGTTGCTTAGCTGCTGAATTAAACTGAAAACAGATATGATTTACAATTAGAGGGTTTATATTTCTACTAGAAAAACAGATACAAGATAAAATACAGTACACTATTAGACCCTTGAAGTCTTCTCAATCTGTGCACTTTAAAGAGGACCTGTCACCAGTCCTGGAAAGCCCAATGACATACATCATCTGATAGGCACGGTTACCCTGAGCATTTTGGTGTTTTGTTTATTCAAATCCGTTCAGCTATTCCAAAGATATAAGCCCTTTTACTATTGATGCAAATTAGGGTATACTAGCTAAGTGGGCAGTAATATTTAGATTTTTCTGGTGGGAGGGGCCTGTGTGCTGGATGTCATAGATTGTTACCACCCACATAGCTAGTAGACCCTAATTTCCATCTAAAGTAAAAGGGTTTATATCTTTGGAATGGCTGAACGGATTTGGTTAAGAAAAAAACCGACAAAAAACACCAAAATTCTCAGAGTGACAGTGCCTATTAGATGATGTTTTTCAGACCTTGTGACACCTCTTTGAGATGCATTGTTATTTAAGTAGTAGTAGTAGTACCATCAGAGTTTCTATGTATGGAATCATGGTCTGGTCATCTTTTTTTTCTTAGAAATAGGACGCTCCTGAAGTTCTGTTTTAGTAAGTTTTTAATACTTGCATTCTTCATGGACTACAATTCTGGAGCATCTTTATTTACAATTTAGCAGTGTGCAGCTCCTCTGTTATTCCTCCTAAAAATGTTTTGAATTGGCAAGTGGGTGTTACCCTTCCCTTTGTCAAAAGGGTATGTCCTGACCTTATACATTCTTTGACACTCAGTTGTCAATTGATTCATACATACCATTTCTGCTCTACATTACCAACCAATCATTGTATGCAAATTAGTTTGCCCACTGAATCTCTTCAATGAGAGCCAGTAATCCCCCAGGCTGTATCTAAAGCTGGTGAAACTCTTTATATATTTATCAGCCGTGCCTACCAAATTCTATGGGTTCAACTGACCATGTATTTTGTATCGGAATATTTCTATTCTCCCCAATGACAGCTGGATGTCATCTGCCTGACCCTTCTGTTTTCAGGGAGATAAGCCACTATTAGATTCCTCTTTCTCCCAGTTCAGCACATATGCATCAACCGGCCAAGCATGTGTTTGGGGGAGAAGGGTGATACTGCTGTCGGCTGCATTATAAAATGCATGGTTGGACATGAGGCGTCACATTCAGCCAATCAGTACCCTGTTCTTTGCTCACAATAGCAATAAGCCTGAAACCGTGCTGTCTACAGATGGTTCTCTTTTGTTTGGCTGATATGAGCTAATTTACACAATTTTTTCCAAGAACCACTGGGTCCCTTCAATGAGAGACTCCACCCCCCAATCTATGAACAAGGAAACTCTTAGGACTGTGTTTCAGCCAACCTGACTGAGATCATCTAGTGACATCAAATTTAGATCTCAATGGCAGAATCTTACTCCACCTTTCCCATTTTCATTTCCTGTTGCCACCACTTTCCTTCTGCTATTCTAGTTCTACTGTCTTAGTATTTATTTCATTGATTTATCATTTTATGATTTGCATTGGATTTGCAAACTGTTCAATACCTATAACGCCTGCACAGCATTTCTCACTCGACCGAGTCACAAGTCAGTTCAATAGTTAATCCTGGAATAAAGTCTAATTGAAAGAGTAACTACTGGAGGATGAAGTAAAGGTAACACATTGTTTTCTGATCTAATACAATGCGGAATCTTAGTCATGGGACAAGTTTTGTAACAAACATGACGCCGCTGAAACAAAAGATGCTTTTCATTCCAACACAACTCTCTGTAGCTCATTTACTAGAGCAATTAAGCAAAGCGAGAGCGATTACCCCGGAGTTTTGTCACTTTTCCTCTAGGCTTGTTTTTCCATTTAATTAGGATATATGTTTATCTCATGAAATTATTAGACAAAGAGAGATCTGCATGCTGATTCCTGGGCAAAGACAAGTATCCCGTACCCATGGGATTGCTCTGATACAGGATCCAGAGCTATAGCTCATTCTGGGAGGCAAGCTAAAAGATGGCTACAAAACACAACCATATGTCCCCTTATCTAGTTAATTAGCCACGCATGCATGTTAGAATATTAAGCCGCCTAAGGTTATGTAGCGGACAACAGACTCAAGTACTCGGAATTTACTAGGGTAAAAACCTCTAATATCAACCATAAACGGGAACAGCTCCATCCAGGAACTGATGAAATAACAAGTGACACTTTATGAGATGATGGTAATTTAATAGGACAAACAGGCAAACCTCATCCAGTTACATTATGACGCCAGTTATAGAGAAACAGATAGTTCAGCCAATACAACTACTGACAAGTGTCTGTACCGGTAATCTGTGCGGCGTTATATAGCGATTGTTTCCAGCTGATTGCAATTAACTGGGAAGGATTATTGAACGGTAATATTTTCCTCCACAGATTATCACTATTTCTCACAGTAATAGCAGCTATATATTTCCTATGCCATGGGATACAAATGATTTATTTTTGTTGATTGTTTGGCTTGTTTTGTGTCAAGTTGGGGAAATTTTGTCTGTTTATGATCATGTTTTTCTTTAATTTCTTCCAAACCCTGCTGGCTGGCCATAGCCACATGCAAACAGTGCAGCTGTGGTTAATCCTGTCCATGGGAATACTTAGCTCCTAAATATAGAACACAGGGCTATACAGCTATGTGTCACACAGTCGCTAATAGTATAATACACATATAGCACTAGACCTAACGGATGATGTGTCCATGTGATCGAAGTTATGGGGCTATGCAATGTATGGGATATGGGGAGGTACATGTAGGCTAAATCGAAGCTGCAAGTTGCATCTGTCTATGGCCAGGCAGGGGAACAGCAGAAATGATGAAAAGTAAAAGAAAAAAATAACATAATAATACTAATAATAATAAAAATAATAATAAAAATTTAATAAAAATTAACAAAAATGTTATTTACTTTTCAGTTACATATACACTTATGGCAAATGGTGAAAAAATGAATCCTAGCAATATATACTTATCTGTATTAGAAATTGGAGATGAGCCAATGCATCCTAAGGGTACTATAACACAAGCGGCAGTGGCTATGGGAACTGTATATCTGTACAGTAACAGTAATCCATGTGTGGTACCTGTGTCTGCCACCACGTGTGTACTAACATTTTATGAGGCCATTAAGAGTGACAAGTACCTCGGACCTCAGAATCATCAGCCCCCTGCCCGTCACAGTCCACAGTGTCTACCCCTCTCCTCCTGCCTTCCCCATCACTGCTGTAAATGTCAGTCTTCACTTCAGTTCTGGCGCTGTATCTATGAAGATCAGGAAAAGTGCACTGAATTGTGGGAGAACAGTTTAATAAAATGTAAGTGGTAAAACTAATATTTTCTTATTGTTTTATATGAATAGCCATGCCTTATCAGAGTAGACCACTAAGAATAATGTGAACATCTGCTCTCAGCAGGAGAAAGGCTCCTTCATAAATGGAAGAAATCGTCCAAAGCTTACAACTGCTGAGCACATCACCTCCCAGCCAAGGGACCATCGCCGACAATGCAAATGGACAGCGAGCACTTGCCAAGGTTCTGCAGGTTTCACATTCAGCCCATTCCAGCTTGTTTCACCCCCTCCTTCCTCTTGAAAAAAAGTTTTATTGGGGCAATTACTTTCCTAATACAAGTAATAATGCTTTTAGTTTATTTTGGCTCACAAAGCATTAAATAAGGTGGAAAAGCTCTGCTTAGAGGAATTACACTTACTCCATATGTGCAACCTGCTAGAGAGCCACGTTTGGTCCTGTATGAATTTAATAAGCAAAATCCAGATGTCTAAAAGGACTGTGATCACAGGCAGCCATTTTATTGTATTTAACCCACTGCAATGCAATGTACCACTAATAGAAGCGGACCAATGTCCCTGGTGTCTGTTTGTCACTAACACTACATATATTGGACTCTGCTACGTTATAATAATGATATCATGCCCAGAAGTTCTCTCTATAATACACCAGTGTGGGGTCAGCAACCTTTCGGCACGCCAGCTGTTCTGAAACTACAATTCCCAGCATGCTCAATACACTTCTATGGGAGTTTCAAAAACAGCAGAGCAAATATGCAAGCTGGGAATTGTAGTTTCACAACTGCTAGAGTGTCAAAGGTTGCCGACCCCTGCATTTGTGTGTCTTACCATGTCTACAATAACACTAAGGTGTCCAAAATTGAGAGATTTTTATAGTCCGGCATAGCATGAATGGACAGCAGCACCACCTTACTTCCAAAACAACAGAAAAGTTGTTTGAGGCCCTAGAATAACCAGAAAATGACTTTTTTTTTTTTTTTTTTTTAAACCAAAAATGTTAAACACATTTTTGAGAATGTTTTATGATTTTTTTTTTTTTTATTATTATTAATTTATATTTTGGAAAAAGTATTCAATCCAGCAAGTTTCACACTTGCCACCAAGCCTAATAATAGACTGACACTTGCCAGTTCTGTAGGGATTTTTGCTGCAGTCACCTCATTTACATCACAGACAATATTCCAATAGCAGATAACACTTCTATAGAAAACACCACAGACCCATCATTGCATCTACTGCTGACAATAGGTTATGTCACAGCTTTTCTACTCCCTTTCTGCAAAGAGGATGTAAAAAAAAAACACTCCCATAGACCTCAATGATTCTAGTCTTTTGCTGCCTTTGGCCATGAAATAGCTGTATTGCACATAACTAAATGCTGTCAAGTGGGCAAAGGAGAAGCTTAAACAAGATGGTCTGATACATAATCATATACAGAAAATAAAAACCAGAAAATAAAACAGACTGGAAAAAGTGATTTACAGTGTTTAACTTTCTGGTTCTAATAAAATGGTAATTCCCTTTAAGGGATCTTCGGTCTGAACAGTTAGTATTCGCTTCTCTTGAATAACTGACATTGTCATCAGTACAATTATTATGTCCCTGAGGCAAAATCATGGGAACCCTGCAGTGTGGAGCATGTGAATTCTTACAGATATGCTTTCCCATACATCTTATTGAATGGACAACCCAAGCACATACAAGTGCATAAACATCTTTACAGATTTAGAACACATGTTAAGTACATAGAGTTCTACAGACGTAGAATTGTCAGCTTCTAAGATCAAATACTGGTATACAATCCAGTGCTAAACTCTAGCACCTAAATGGAGGCTCAAAATCTAACTAAACTAACTTTAGGGATATGGGCAGCTGTACCACATGTTCATGGATTGCCATGTAATAGAATTACAACAGATATTTTTCTATCTATCTGAGCGCCCCACCTTTTGTTGCATTGCTGTTTTTGTAACTCCCATTGAAGAAAATGAACAGACCTGTGCACATGAGCAGCCCCCTCTCCATGAATGATCCACCAGGATGTGGCTGCCAGCAGCAGTCACACCAAATGGGATGGGATTAGTAAACCCTGTTATGAAGATATATTGGTGTCCTAGAGGTGGAACCAGCATCTATCTTTTCATGGTGTTCTGCGGTGCCCATCTGAGGTTTCCAATGGCAAGAGTTCTTGAAAGAAACCTTGGGCACATACCCTTGAGGGATGCTAGTGAGTGACATATGTCACCCAGAGGTACAAATGGATGCCTCTGTATGGCGTGCTGCACTATTCCATACAGTATAAAAACAAAAAAAAACTGTATATTGAATTCCTACTGTATATAGAACACTCTTTTGGCCTCAGTCCATATAATTGAAGCCTATGGGTATAAATAACATAAGCGATGGGAGAATTCCCAGCACCTTAGTGGTTACAGACTACAAACAAACCCTGTAGCCATTTGTTACTCTCTTCTATTTGCCTCCTACTTCCTGCTAGCCAACAGATAGTAGTAGAGGAGGCACGTTTAAGAGAGAAACACAAGATGAGTCCACACATAGGTTTGTTTGTAGTCTGTTACCATGGAGACCCACAAGTCTAACTAGAAGCTGTATACACCAAACAATAATATATATATATATATATATATATATATATATATATGTTTGTATATTAAAGGCTATTTGTGAAGTTTTCATTCAAGATTTTGATACATTAGAATAATAATATTGGTTGCAAAGGGGTAAAATATTTACCCCTCCTTTAAGGCACATATGTTCAAAGTAGTGATAGTAACTATGATTAATGGCACCTTTATATTTTTTTCCTTTATAAATTGGCCTAGGGCGTTTTCTTCTTAAAGGAAACTAGAACAGTGTATACTTATAATAAAGACTTCTAGTTCTGATTTGTGGCACCCTCTATAGAAGTACCAATTATTTTTAATATGTACTTCTTCAGCAGTAATAATATCTCTTGTGTAAACATGAAATGAACTTTAATGCCTTATGAATTATACTAAACCGATCAATATAATTGGGCTACAACAGTGATTTATTATACCCGCTATGAAAATCTGGGCTTGAAACTTTTTTCAAAGTAAAAAGAAGAAAATTGCTGAAAAAGCTTGAGGTTTTATTCAGATGACAACATTTTTGGTTCATGTGCGGTTGGTGTGTACTACAGACTGCAAGCCTTACTGTGAATCTGTGTGCAATGTACATGACCATTTTAACACACAAACCCACAAAAAGTTGCAGAATGCACTATTTCAGTAAATTCTAGAGCAGACTATGGAGCCAATTTAAGGCTGTGTTCACATCTGTGTTGGAATCTCCGTAACAGTGTGTGTTTAAAATTGCCAGACGAAAAAGCCCTGCAAGTTTAACTTTCTCGTCTGGCGGTTTCATTTTAAAAGTAAGGACACCCGACGGATCCCATTATAGTTAATGGGTTCCTACGGGCTCCGTATGTGACTGCAGTTGTAGCGGTCCACCTATCTGTTCCTCCGGTCCTCTGACGGAGCAGAGCAACGGATAGGCCGACGCTCATGTGAGCCTAGCATTAGACTGGTGTGTTGCACGCTAATCTTAATAATCAGTTATGTCAAAGTGAGGTGGACCTCTTAATAATTCACAAGTGGTCTGTATGCGAGAAGCTGAAATCTAAGATCGGAGCTGCCATAGGATACAGCTGTTATTTACATTAAACCTGTGGGGCCATGAAACCTTATAAGTGACGAAATTGGTGTAAAAGGCCAAAAGTTGCACATTTTTACACAAACAGGGGCTTAAAGGGGTATTCCCATCTGAAAGATCCTATCTATACTGGTAGCTTATGTAAATTGAAGAGTTTTCCTAAATATATTGCTTTAGCAATGCTTCTTTGTTTTCCTGCTATGTGAAATTATTCCTCCTATTGCTTACACACTGTTTCCATAACGCTGGACCTGTGTGATAGGACAAGTGATGTCACTCACTGCTCTCACTGTTATCTACAGTTCAGCTAATTGCAGTTTGCTGATAAAGCTGTGTCTGTTATCTTTCTATGTAAACACACAGATAACACTGAGGCTTGGTTCACATCTGCACATGGGTTTCCGCTTAGGGATCCGCTTGGGGACCCCCCGAACGGAAACCTAATGTACATAAAAAAGCGGTTACCTTAGGAAACCCATGGACCCCATAGACTATAATGGGGTCCACATGGTTTCCGTTCCGTTTCCGCCCGAAAAGGGCGAAAAATGCAGAGAAATAAATGCTGCTTTCAGCGCTTTTCTCTCCACATTTTTCATGCGGAGAGGGGAACGGAATCCCCGTACGGAGTGGCAAGTGCCGATGTGAACCAAGTCTGAGTCAGTTCTCTAGAAGCATGTGCATATTATTTGATCTGCATTTATATTAGATTTCTAGTAATCATAATAAGTATTGTGATCCTTCATAGTGTCCTGTTCAGCAAACTGGGGGGAGGGAATACAGGAAGAAGAAGAGACAACAGGCAAAGCTGCTGAAACAGGGAGATGGGAAAACCCCTTTAATCAAAAATTCGCAACTTTTTTACACCAAAAGTGTATATACTTTTATTGATAGATTCCTTCCATAGACTTGCAGACCAAGTTTGTCTTCTCTGAAAATATATGCATCAAATGCACACATGAAAAATAGTCTGTTTGTGAAAACAACTTTATCAGACAGTGTGGTTTCTCTGGAGGTTGAGTCTCTATTTGCAGTATGTCATGAAAGGTTACCGCCCACTTGGCTAGTATACCCTAATTTGCATCAACAATAAAAGGGCTTGTTTGGTTACCCGATTGCAAAGGCTCATTACAAATATGAGAGCTTTCACAAGACATCATCAGGCTTTCTGAGGCTTCCCATGGCAAAATCAACCTTTTACTTGAGCTGCCCAGGGAATGAAGCAGAACCACATTTTTAAAGAGGATATTACTCATGAGACAATCCCTTTAAAGAGGTCTATTTGACAATAAACTGTCCCTTCACATCACAAGGCTTGTTTTTGGCCACTACTGCTTAGGCAGCATAAACATAAATGAGGTGGAAAGCATGCAATAGTGAATTACGAAAGGGAGGCTTGGGGGGTTAATATTCTAGAAGTTATTCTGTTTTTCCCCTCACTAATTTTGGAAAAATTCACACAAAATAAGAGAATTCCGCTGTTGGACGTACAGTATTCATCTTACATCGACGTAACACAAATACCACAGAATCATCTGTGCTTATACTAAAACCTGCCAGTATAGTGACTTATGAGGAAAAAATGTCTATATGCATCAGCCACAGCAAAGTGAGCACTTAGCAGACCTGAAAAAACAAAGTCTGCTCTAACATACCTTCTAGATGACAATGTAGAGGAATTTATTTTCTGCAAGAATTGTGGTAACCATGAACTAGTAACTCGCAATAACTTCAGCATGTTCTATGACTGATACAGACAAGACACCACATGTGCTCTATTAATGGCATCAAATCCAATAGGCCAAGAACTTATATGCACATAGAAAGACATAAATGGTCATATCCTGGGGTTATGTGAAAACCAATGCATTCTTCTATTATCCGGGGTATATTACTTACTTCCACATAGGAAATTGGGAATATTCCTATTTTGTCTCCCAGCATTCCTTCTGCCCAGTTTTCATCCACTCTGCGGATCACTGTGAGAATGTCATCCTGTAGAGACACATCGGAATGATATCAGCGGGCTGCAGACATTTGCCATAATGTCACAACACAATCCATATGGGCTATACAATGGCAGATGTGTGAGGTAACAAGAACCTGGTAATCCATACCCCTATAATGAGGTTCACATGTGCTCCAGTCCTGGAGATTTTTGTGGCTCTACTGCTCTTAGGTTACTTACAGATTGGGAACCCAGGAATTCTCAAATACGGAAATTCTCCTTGGGTGAAAAAGTGCGGAAGGTGCAAATCTGTTCACAAATCTCTTCCTTTGGAAGGAAAATATATGGTCCCAAGGTCAAATCTAGAGAATGAATAGTCTTACCTCGGTACATAAATTATTCAGCCCCACCAGAAAGGTGGGAAATGTATTGAGTTGTATTTATATGCAGCGACACATTTAAGCAATTGCCACATGTCTGTATATGTACTGTACAGCCTAACAAACACTGTGAATCTATCAAGAGCAATATTAATAAAATCTAATAAAGCAAAAATACAAGGAATATGCACTGTATACTGTGCAAAAAATAAAGCTAGATAGCTGTTTGTAACCCCCAGTAACAAATACACACATTAACCGTTCAATTGCCCATTAAGGGCAGCCTGGTGGCTTAGTGGTTAGCGCTATACCTTCCAGTGCTGAAGTCCCAGGTTTGAATCTGACCGAGGACAACATCTGCAAGGAGTCTGTATGTTCGACCTTCCTCTTAGTTATTTTTCTTAGAAATGTATTAATAAATTGACAACTTGGTGTTACTATTCCGCTTGTCAAAGGGGTGTGTCTAAAGACGGCCTCACTTTGTGAGTACTAATTGGGCAATGTCAGAGTGTGTAAGGACATGACCCAACTGTCAATTTATTTATACATTTCTAGGAGGAATAACAGAGGAATGTCACAACACAGAGTTCTAATATTCCCTGATAAAGTAAACACATCAGATGACATGTCACAAAGTAGTGGTGATAGGTCATCTATAAGTTAACGTGTTCCCAGTAATAACCCAGAACAAGGATATGGCTGCAAGAGAACAGACACTGCCCAAATATAAACCTCTTACCAAGCTGCCACATTGTAAAGCCAGCCACACACATTACATGACGTCACTGGTGAGATGTGCCAACTGGGTCAACTGAACAATATTCACCATGTGGAACAAATGCAGTGGGAAAGTGATGAATTCCCAACCTCTCTAATAGGCTCTAATGTAGTCCAACACTCAACTGGACCTCATCCAGCTTAGTCACATGTGCTGGCTTCTTGGGTCCATACACGAATAAATGAAGGGTCTTCAGGGTGCAAAACAAATCAGCTAACATGCTCATGGGAATCATATTTAGAATTCAACATTCACTTCTGTAAGTGACAAAGTATAAGTGCCTTTTTTTGTTATTTGTGTTGTGGTTGTTTGGTAAACACTTTTAGAATATACTTTATTAATCTATCAAACTTCCTTTTAGTAGAAAGACTGTAAAATTCCTATTAGCAATGCTGTAACTAAGCGTTGCCAGGGAGAGTCTATCCCATACACCTATACTCTACGCAGCATGTAGAGATGAAGTATTTACCAAAAAGAAGGGATGGTCACTTCAAATGGCTGTATCTCCGGTTTTATTCCACCTAGAAAAATGGTTCTGGTGTCATATCAAAGCTGAGAAGCCGTTTTTAGCTATCAAAAGTTATATACAGTAGAAAGCTCAAATTTCCATCTGCATATTTAACTTATAACGTCATCCTTTTTTTTTTTTTTTTTTTTATAGAGCTGCAATCTTGGTAGACTGCGAAAACTGAGAGTCTCAAAAGCAGAACCACTTTTTTAGGTGGTACCAGGGATAAAGCCATCTTAAGTGACCAGTTCTACATGCCGACAATACAAATGTGTACAGATTTTCCCTAGCAACAGCTTAGTTAGAGGATTGCTAGGGAGAATTTTAGAGTCCATTTGCTTGTATAGCTATAAAAGTATCCCAAAGAACAATAGTCAATTTCATTGCCTATTGGGGTCATCATGCAAAGGGTAGACACAAGATACAACGTGAACACTACCCTCGAAGGGGAGATTCTGGTAGATATGTGTCCCCACACTAAGCCAAGTGAACGTAACTGAGCGCTCCTGCACCACTAGCTTCTTCTGTGAAACCCGTAAAGGAGGTGAAGGCTACAGTTATGGCTCCAGATCTTACCACTACATTTTTACTTTGTCCCAAATGAAAGCAAATAGGTCTGTGGAATCTACATAATAAGCTGCAATGCCTAGACAATAATTGTGTTATATAATAAGTGTGAGATGATATTACTTGACTCTGTATGGACCGCCTCATGCCTTCCTTAAGTGGACTGCAGTGTGGATTTAGTGAAAAGAAACAGCAGCCCAAATATGCCGACCGCCTGCCAAATTCCAATGAGAGGCAGGATAATATTTGTTTTGTATCATTATGATATTATCAGCATGCTCAGAATAAGCTGTTTACACACAAGCAAACATATGGAAAACAAGCAAACAGTAGACAGCATTTAGCAGTGGGCAGGCGCTCCGAACAATTACAGACATGCCGAGCACATGGAGTGACTTCTACTTCTGTGTACTGAACATTTACAGAAAAATAAAGCAGAAGAAAGGAATAAAGAGCAATAGAACAAAGAAGAGATAAAGGAAATAAAAGAAGGCTTTTACACAACATGTTTCTTTCTACTATAAGCTAGCATGTGGTAGGTAGAGAAACCAGGTAGGAGGACTGTCAAGAGAAAGAGGGGAAAATACACTCCACATATACTGAGCAATTGAGACAAGGCCAGCAGCACAACAGCCAGGGGTGTTTAAGCAGAAGCAGCAGAACCCAGGGTCATAGAGGAGGTGGCAGAAAGCCAGTGGTGTAGACACATCGACAACAATGGATGGAGCCGAGGCACAGACAATACACCGAAAAAAAAGTGCACCAAATGCTATATAACAGATGAGGGTGCAGAACCGGGAGAAGAAGAAAGGTGTGAATAGAGAGCAGTGGGTCAGAAAGAGATGGGAGAAGAATAATGGGAGTGTAGACAATGGGGACAGATGCCATTCATGCATGGGAAAAAAGTCAATGCAAAGGAAAAGAAAAGACAGTAATAAGCATGATTTGTGCAAAAAGTGAAGCAAAGAAGATATAGTCGTAATGGTATGAGGATCTACACAAAGATTCTATATTCCTCCAGCCACAACAGTACACTGATGACCTTGTCATACGTTAGCAATGACTTTAGAATATAAATATATAAATACCACATTTTTTAATTTTCATGACATCATAAGATGTATTTTATTATAAAATTAGAGAAGAAGCATAGTTACGTCATAGCTACCATTTCATACCCGCGTAAGGGTAAGGAAATAACAAAGTCTAGAGACTTATATACATAATCCTGAAGGTTCTCAACAGTGTTTGTGTGTGATTCTGGGATAAGCCCTTTCCATTAGGCTCCTTTAGAAGAATACGGTAATTACTGAATGGCTCAGGTGTCTGACAACAATGGGACTAAAGAACGACTTCAAAGATCAGATGTGCACTACAGCCTTCAGACATGGGACAGACAGGACTACTGCAGCTTTTGTGCTCTGCATTGACATTGCTATGTTGTACTCGCCAGAGGCAAAGAAAACCCTGGACAGCAGAGCGTGTTTGTTCTTGCAGGACCCTGTACAGACAGGCACTATTATCCTGTGTGAGACTACTACAAGTATAATATCTCCTAGTACCAAATAAATAAAGCTTAGTGAAATGCTGACTCCATTCTGGAATTGAATAGCATGTGCACCTTTTATCATGGCAGAGGAACAGAACTTGGGATACTCACAGAAATGAAGGCACTGTTGATGGTCTTGTAAGACATTCTACTCCAAGCCCATACATTATTCTGCTGCAGAAATGTACCAATCCAGCAGATGAAAATACTTAGATCACTACAATATACATTATATTAGAGCTTGGACTGTACGAATACTTTATAGCTAAAGACTCCTGAATGGGAACTGTACCTAGTTATGCAGAAATATAGGGGCATGGGATGCATTCCTGATTTGCTATTCAAGTCTAGGTTCCTGCGCAACCTGTAATAAAAATTATAATGCTTGTTACAAAGCGTTCTTATAGGTGAGACACAAGCAACATTTTCTTGTGACAGGGGTTTTGGAAGAAAACAGCAATGTTCTTTCAATCCTGTTCAACCCCCATCAATGTCTAGGATGGCCAAGGGGTATACATCAGCTCTCCTAACATGTCTGTTTTAGCAAATACTTGAATTCCCCAGGATTTAACAACTCTTGACCACCTTTTTAGATTCAGTGTACCATTTCTCTGTTATTCTTTCTAGAAATGTATGAATAAATTGACAACTGGGGGGGTCCTACACATTTTACACTGCCCAATCAGTGCTACCAATCTTAGACTGTGCAGGGACACGCCTCTTTGACAAAGGGAATGTTAGTGCCCAGCTGTCAGTTTATTTATAGATTTTCTAAAAGGAATAGTAAAGAAACAGCACACTGCAAAGTTATAAAAAAATATATTTGAGAATTGTTATTTCATGGGTAATATTTACTAAGTATTTACTAAATTCGACATGCCAGGGCCTCTTTAAAACACTGAGATGGCTCCAAATGTTGAGCCGATAGTTTGTGAGCACTAAATATATGTTCATATAAGCTATATAGATGAGGATCAGTTAAGTCATAGAATTGTAGCATTTATGACGATGGATAGTAGTGCAGGATGTAGTCCTGCATAGATATTGAGCACGTCGAGTTTATAGAGAGAGAGAATATGTGACATTCATCTGTACAGCAATGTGGAATATGTCAGCGCTATCTAATAAATAAAAGGGACTGATACGTTCCAGTGATGGAAAGTGACTGAGAAGTATTCCATGTGGAGATGAGTTTGTAAAGCAGAAAGCTGCGGATTCAGTCTAACTTGTGTGGCAGTCACAAAATGACTAATCCCACTTCTTGTGTCACTCAGATGGTCTCTATTGCCGTTCTCCAGTACTCAAGTTGTCACATAATAACAGGTTCCCCCGAGGAGTCTAAGCTGGCTAAGCTAGAAAGACTTCCAAGTCAAGGCATATGAGGTATTGCTAAAGGCTTTATGGATTTAATGATGCGCATTTTCCAGAATGTGTTTTTGCTTTGCCACAAGCCAACAAAAACCTGTTTGCTTTGGCATTCCTAGTTGGAAGTACATGAAAAAGCTGTATCTTTTACACAAGTGTATGCCTACACTTACAAGCATGCACCTAACTCAAATATGACTACATCCAAGTCAGACAAAATCCAATGATCACCTAATAAATCTGGATTTGTGTGTCCTGAGGGATTCATTCCAATAGACATGCACAGCTATCCTTCATTCTTTCTACCACGACAGCATTTTATTTTACATCTATCCTTCTTAATACAAAAATGTGAATTCACCGAGCTCCATCTGAAACCACAAGCAAACAGCACAAAAATATGGCAGCCACATGAATACAGAGCTACTAAAGGTTGCCTTATACCGTTTGTATGGCCGACAGTTATTGCTGCTGACCCCTCATACACATATATGTTTGGCTCAGATAAGCATGCATGACTTATTAAAGGGGAGAGGGAAAAAAGTCATGGCCAGACACCTCTGGTGGCAGGTTATTTGGCATGCATAAAAAGGATCAGTCATGTTGAACTACAACATGCCTAATTCTCCTATGCCCAAGCATGCAGAGGAGCCTAGGAGGGTGTGTAATGGGCCTGCTTGGCCATACACACTGACTGGAGCGGGTTGCGGTGAGGCGGTATGCTCTGATTGGTTGAGGCTCTGGCTTAGCATATTTAGCCTTGCTGTTATCAATGCAGACACGCTGCTGCAACAAGTGTACAGGATGGGCTGTTGGATGGACTCTAAATATTTCGCTAATTCTGACCCCTGATGAGAAATATGGCTTCAGAAACACATAGAGGCTAAATATCAGTGAATGGGGGCAATCTGCATGATTGTAGGGTATAACAGAAAGCAGAGTCCTATATGGCTGCCAGTAACCCAGGGTGTGAAGCCCTGGGCATGAAGCATTTGGACATTGCCACTGTGGTAATAAGGTGAGCACAATGCCATGTAAATTATGCACCAACTCACTTATGCTAGTGTTATTTAGTTCATGGGTCAATATTTTAGATACACTTTGGTATTAGGGACACAGGGTGATATCATTTATAATTTTATTCATAGGGACCTTAATAAAAGCCTTAGGGTAATGCTTCAGTGATAGCCTTTTGACAGACTGCCTTCAAGGAGACTCCATCATCTACCACTAAATAATTAACTAGCTTTTACACATACAATACACAAGGAGACTCAGGAACCACCCAAATATGTGACACCATTATTTCAGGACTTTAAAGGGATTATCTAGCTTCTCATATGCTTAAGAAAGGCCATCAATCCCAACTCCTGGGACCCACACAGATCAGTTGTACACGGGTATTACAAAGAGCTGTGCTGCTCACTTGCCATGGGACATCGCTGCAGTACCTAAATACACCACTACACTTTGTATGGTGAGAGAGCAGCATGGCTTCTGGCATGTAAACATTACAGGGAACCCCACTGCCCTGATACAGCTGATCAGCAGTCCTTGGTGTCAGAGCCCTGCAGATCAAATATTGATGGTCTATCCTAGGAATAGGTCATTGGTATTAAAAACTGGATAAGCACTTTCACTTTGCGTTTGAATATGCCCAATCCTTCTTTTCCCCAACTCATGTTGTAAGGGGAGAGCTGGGACACCCCATTTACATTAGATGACCAGCCAGTCCTGTTGAACTCACTGGGCTTGGCCATCATTCCTCTAATCTGTGTGGCCAAGAAACGGCCAGCTTTCACACTTATCTTTGTGTGGACACACCTAAACAAACAAAGTAAATGGGTAGAAATTCCTACAGCACCATAGTAAATGAGTGAAAGATTTTTATGACCTCTTCTATGTTGTCATTGTATAGTCCAGATTCAGTTTCTGTGTCAAGATGACAAAGAGTTACAGTTCAGTTACCATATGTAAAATGTCCTAAAGGAGGTTCACATGAATGCAGTGTGGGTGGCATATGAACAATAATTTCACTGAAAATTGGGATCTCCAGCCAAGCAGTAACTTGTGTGCGCTTGTATTGTTTTCAATTAATGGAGTGTTTGTCTCTTATTATGGTCTATTTTTTACATTACTGTAAACTGAAAAAATAATCACATGAAAGGCGCGTCAGCAGGTGTGTCACGGCATCAAAAAGACTGAAATCGCTGTCCTAAGGGGTTCTTGTTCTCTCCGTCACCATGCGTGTTTGTATGTTATTTAGAAAAAGGAGAGAATTCCTAAGAGCCAATTGTTTCTATGCGATTGTTCTCCCTCATCAATCACTGCAGAGCTGTAAAAAGCATGGATACATTTCCATCCCTGGTGGGCTGAGGAACAACAGAAATTCCTATTCCCTGCAGCACAATTTGAGGTGAGCCAGAAATTGAAATTTCCTCTAGCTAAATCCTTATTATCAGGTCACTTCCACAACTAAACCTTTTTTAAGGAACTCTAAAGTAGAAAAAAATCACTATTGTTTTACAAACGGTAAAAAAACACTAAATAAGCAAATATACATTTGATCTCCCTGACCTTCTCCTCCTTCCTGATCTTAGTTTGAACAGCAGGTTTGGGAAAACCCAAGAAGAGCTACAGACAATCACGGTATATCCACAGCGTGCTCGGCTATGTTCATTCTCTGGCTAGAGTCACCCTTTTTCAAACAAGTTTGGCATTTTTCAGCTCCCAAAAGTCATAATAATATCAAGTATGTCATATTATTAGCTTAGGTAAATAATAATCTTAAACTAGATAGTGGGAGTCCTGCAGATCCTGTCCACAAAAAGTGATTGACAGCTTTCCCTATATCAGAGGCAGTACACAGAAGGCTGTCAATCACTGAGTGTGGGCGGGGTAATCAGGACTCTTACTCTACTAGGAGTCCTGCCAGGATTTACTGTTTATTTTCTCAGAAACCCTTCTCCAAACAAAAAAAAAAAAACTATATCTCACAGAGCTCAGGGTCTCTCTTTCTATCTATCATATTCTAATTTCAACAGAAATTAAAAAGAACCCATCACCAGATGAATGCTGGTTAACCTTCAAGTTAACAGCATCATGTTATAGAAGAGCTAAGCACACTGATATATAGTTATATGGTAAAAGATTCAGTAGAAATTGCATTTAATTAATTTACATGTCTGCTTCTTCTGGATTTTGGAGTCCATAGGGTAGTCCTATGCAATGACTGACTTCCTGCCCTTTAACAAATGCATACAGTAATAGCTGTTAACCACTAAGCAGGGCAGCCCACTGGACTCTTAAACTAAGAATAAGCAGATATAGAAATTAATTAAATACAAGTTTGTCTAAGTTCACATTACTGTCATTCAAGTCTGTTGTTCTGATCCTTCATAGGACACTGGACTGAAAAGCCGACAGAATGACTGATGCACATGGAGCACCCCCACCCGCTTCTGCTTCTATTTGCTGTTAAAAACAAAATGGAAGCTTTCCTTTTTTATTGTTTTAGACAAAAGATTGAGTCCTGTTTGCAGAACTTTTTCTTCGATAAGAAAAAAAAAAGATGGAAGAAGGTTTCTGTCTGGCTTTTAACATCACAGTGAATGGAGGTGGAATGCAAATGGAGGAGCTTGGTCTGCGTCAGTCATTCTGCCGGCTTTTTGGTCCATTATTCTGATTCTACGATGTATTAGACAAATGGCCTTGAATGACGGCAATGTGAACTTAGCCTTATACTGAATCTTTTCCCACAACACTATTTCTTAATTTGTTGGGCTCCTCCTGCTCTATAATGCCATGCTGGCCGACCAGACTGCATGGTCAATGTGACAGGTCTAGGACCCGCTTTACAGTAATCACATCCCTCAGATCACTTTGCATCACATCTTTAATCTGATTAGAGATTTTAGGTCAGTTTTACCATTTATACAGGGAGCTACCTGAAGTATTAGTATAGTATTAACTATTATTGTATAGTTTTATTAACACATATCAAGCTAAGACCAGGATAACTCAACATAAAGCCTTTGCCCTATTTTCAGCCAAGACAATCTGATAAGTTTACCCATTACAAGTCATGTAGACCACATGAAATAGAGACCCTGAAATCTCTGAAAGTCAAATGCAGTTAGTGCAGTCAAAGAAATAGGAAGCCCCTAGCACCTGCATGTCCAGAGCTACAAAACAAACTGCTATGTGTAAAAGCAAGAACAAACCCTGAAAGAAGCAAACACCTAGGACCGTGTTGGCGAATCTATGGCACATGTGCCAGAGGGGGCACTCAAAGCCCTCTCTGTTGGAACGCGCACCGTTGCCCCATCCAGGCTACCTGATTGCTCACTAACGGGGAATCCAGTACAGAATTCCCCGTTAGTGAGCGAGCGCTTCTTTCAGTTGTATGCAAATGCACATAAAGCTGAAAAATGTCAGTGTGGGCTGCGGGTCCGCGGCTTACACTGACAGCAGAGTATGACAGATGCTGCGACGCAGGCACGATGACGTAATTCATCAGCGCCTGCAGTGATAGAAGAAGGAGGACACCCGGCTGCTCTTCAAGGGAGGTAAGGTATGTAGCATATTATACTGTGTGGGGGCCCATTGTGGAGCATATAATACAGTGTAGGGGCCCAAAGTAGAGCATATAATACTGAGTGGGGGCCCACTGTGGAGCATATAATACTGTGTGGGGGCCACTGTGGAGCATACAATACTGTGTGAAGGCCACTGTGGAGCATATGATACTGTGTGGGGACCCACTATGGAGCATATAATACTGTGTGATGGCCATTCACTATTTATGTCACACAATATCTGTTTTATAGCAGACATGTGATATTATTACAGGCTGTAATAACATTGCATGGTCACTATAAAACAGATCCTGTGCAATGCAAATAGTGAACATTAATTGTTTAAAAGTATACCAAATGCAGTACAAAGTTGTTTTGTATCATTGAAAGCTCTGTAAAACCCCATTCACACGACCGTATTTTGTGGATCCGTAACTGTCCGCAATTGTGGATCTACACAGTATTAAAGGTTAAATTGCCGTATTGGCACTTTGCAACCCAAACCCCAGTAATTTATCGCAGTTTGGGCACTCGGTCTTTAAAAGGTTTGCCTTCACTGACCTAGGCTCTAAAGACTACAGTGCCTTCACCAGGCCTGAAAGCAATGCTTTCCCCTGCTGGGTAGAGGTTGTTGTAAGTTCACCAAAATCCTCAGTAATGTGCCATTATTCTGGGTCTTTGTGGATCTTTCATGATCAGTGATGTAAAAGGATGCCCCATATGGGGCACTGATACACTACAGTGTTTCCAGTCATAAGCATTCATGTCTTAATGTTTTGTGAGTTTTTATTAAATAAATTTACCTGTACAAAAAACATTCAAGGTTTAACAAGAACTCTCAAACTTTACATGAAACTCTACTTAGGGTTTCCTATCATTACAAATGGACAACTTTTTTTTAACACTGGACAGTTTACATCTACAAGACATGGAGGGCAGCCTGGCAATTCTTTCCTTTATCTACTAGGAATTTGGGTGGCATGCCTGTCCACAAAAAAACTGAAACTGAATTCCTAAAATGAAATTTCAAGAAGAATTTATGAAAATAAGCAAAGTAAATGACAATGAGAAACATTTTTAATTCACTTTACTTACCAAGGAATTCAAAGCACTAGGAGCATTATGACGTAGTGGAGTTAGTGGCTGTCGTACAGGCACTCATCCCCAATACCTACAAGGGTCAGTTGTTTTATAGGAAGTCAATTTACCCATCAGTATATTTTTGGAATGTGGAAGGAGTACATGAAGGAAACCCATGCAGATATGGGGAGAACATGGAAAGTCCATGTAGATGTTACCCTTGGTTGGAACCCAGTACGCCAGAGCTCCAAGGCAACAATGCTAGTCACTGAGCCTCCATGTCACCCCAAACGCAAATAGTTTGCAGTGTTACAGGCCCCCTAAACACCACTGACCTGTTATCCAAGCCGATATTGGGTTCCCAGTCATGTTCTTTTTCTTGCTGGCAGGTTCGGCATCACGCAGAAAAATAATTTTTAGCATTGTATTCCCTTGCCTGCATAGAGTAATGGGACTGGAGCTACGTTCCAGCAAAGTCAAGCTGGCAAGACCCTTTCCTGGATTGACTGATGTCCCACAGAGGCCAGGTATGTCATCATAAACCACATTCCTTTTTTCTGATCCCAAAACAATCCCTTTAAACCTTGTGATATTGGCTATTATTTTCTGCTTGATATATCCAAATATAATACAAAATGTACTGTAATCTTTTCTGTCAGTATACAGTATTGTGCAAAAGTTTTAGGCTGTATGGGAAAATGCTGCACAGTAAGAATGCTTCCAGAAATAGAAGTGTTAGTTATTCTTGATAGCTTAATAAAGTGAATGATATTTGGTGTGACCGCGCTTCGGAGGAGGAGTGCTGGAAGTGATGAAATGACCCTCACAGAGCCCTGATCTCAACATCATCCAGTCTGTCTGTGATTGCATTAAGAGACAGATGGATTTGAGCAATCCTACATCCACAGAAGATCTGTGGTTAGTTCTCCAACATGTTTGGAACAAGCTCCCTGCTGAGTTCCTTCAAACACTGTGTACAAGTGTACCTAGAAGAATTGATGCCAATATTATTGATTTAGATTTCTCGCTTGTTCGTTCACTTCATTTTGAAAGCATTCTTAATTTGTAGCATTTTTTTCTACACCTGTTTGAAACTTTTGCACAGTGCTGTATGTTTTGTCCATTAATCCATGTAAAAGAATGACTGATATACTCACATTACCATAAATCACATCTTATTGACTTTACTATACACAAGTGAACCATCATTAATCTCTACCGCTAGGGTTTCCTAATTTTTCCTACCTTAGAAAAGGGCAAGCAATCCTTGTCAGCTTCCTTGTCTTTCACTTCAAAGTCATAAAGTGCTTTACATTGAGGCGGAGGTTGAGGTAAAGGCTTTATAATCTGCACAAAGTTGGTTGGGAAGAAGCCATGGACTCCGTTGATTTCTCCGTGGTACCAATTTTCATCAACCTGTCGGCGAAGCACAATGATGTCGCCCTTGTTAAATTTCAGATCCCCGGGTTCCTTTCCTTCGTAGTTGTACAAAGCTTTGGCACACGGTAACTGAGGTACACCCTGAAAACAAAAGGATACATTAACATATGAAGCATTATTACAATAGACATAAAAGGAGGCTTCGAAACCTATAATAAAATACCTTTTGACCTACAGGGATATGTGGACTTTATAGCAGTGTCCGCTCTCCAGCTGAACCATTACTAATCTGTATGTATAACCTATATCAACAGTCAACATGTATATATTCTTGCCATTTTACTATTACTCTAATACACAACATGACATTTATGGTAACTTATAAAACGCTGTACAATTAAAAATAAATAAAAAATAATATTGTGTGTGTTTGTTTTTGACAGATTTAATAAAAAATTAAATCAATGCAGCATAAATATAGCTTAAAAGGGGTCACCAGGATGAGAAAACTATGGCTGCTTTCTTCCAGAAATGGCATCATGCCTGTCTATAGGTTATGTATAGAGATGAGCAAATCTGGATTTCCTCACGTTTCGTGGTAGCGAATCGCATTTTTTTAAAATGGCTGCTGCGCATGTTAGTAAATGGGGCAAAGAACTCTGGGAACGCGGGCTCATCCACAATGCCTTGCGTGCAGCCAATCAGCAGCCAGCCGACCCTGTGATGTCACAGCCCTTTAATCCCTTTGTGAGCGCCCACGGCATGTTTGACCGCTGCATCCAAGGTGTTAAAACCCCAGATCAGTTATGGAGCAGGGTGTTAGCTGTCAGTTACAGCTAACACCCTGCTCCATAACCAGTCGGGGGGTCAAACATAACCGCGGCATCCAAGGAGTTCCGCCATTTTAATGCCCACCCACCCACCGCGGTTCTCTGCAGCCAGGAAATAGCTGTTTTTTTTTTTAATGTGATTCACCACAATTTAATTCAGATTGAATAGAATCATATAGGAAAATTCGGTGAAGTTGCCGAATCGAATTTTTGAAAACTTCGCTCATCTCTAATTATGTATGGTACTGAAAACAAGTCCTATTCTTTCAATGTAACTGCACTGGAATACTAGACAAAACCCATGGACTGGTATGGTGCTATTTACGAACAGACACAGCCATGGTTTTCTAATCCCAGACAATCCCATTAAAGGTAACCAGATATCACAAGGCTTTTATTAAAGAGGAGCTTTCAAGACCTCCACCAAACCCAGCTTATTGCATCCATCAATAAGCACCGCTTTACTGGTTCCAGTGGGCTGGATCAGAAAGACAGGGACCACCCATCTGACAGTAGAGAAAAATTCCATCTCCACCAGAACAAGTGGAGCGGCACCTATTGAAGGATGCAATAGTTGGAGTTGGTGGAGGTGATGAAAGGTCTTCTTTAAAGATGTAATTTTTGATAACTAAATAAGAAATACTTTTTTACTTTGATAAATCAGCCATTGTTTTACCTAAATATGGCTTCCTGTTCAGTGAAAAGTGATGGAAATGATTATCACGTTAAATCTAGAAATGGCAACCATATTTTACAAGTTAATAACATTTTGTACAGTTAGGCATTTATCGACTTTGGAAATATAAAGTAAGAATGTGCTCTCCATATGTTCTCCCTCCCATTATAAGAATCATTCACCCCTTAGTGGTCATGTTCTTCCATAAACAAGGATCTAAGAGGGACCTGTCCTCCAAACTTTCAACACCAAAAACTCTTTCCTATGGAAGGAAATCTACAGCAGATCTCTTCACAGCAGCAAACTTAAAAGCAAATAATACAGTATCAACTTCTCATATTCATTAATTTTATAGCATCTAACCAAGCTTTCCAAATCCGGCAGATGTCTGATTCCACATGTGTTGGTGGAAATAGAGGAAATAAGTTACCAGATGTAGTTCATGCTTGCTGCAGCACTCCTTACGCATCCATCCATCATGTAGTCACAATTAATCTGATAGATTACATTAAAACTGTTGTGAGATTACCCATACAGGAAATACCGCCATCGAGACAAGGTGAATTAGACACTTAGTAATTTGTTAGTACAAAATGACAACAAATTACCAGTACAACACTTGGATGATAATCCTATAGGTTAGGATTTGTGTCTGTTTAGTAATTTAGTATAAATCTACCCGCTTTGAGTCGGGAGTATTATAGGCCAGGCAATGCTTCCTGGGAAAATACAGAATGCAAATTATCTCTCATCCAGCAAGAAACTCTGGGACCCTGGCCGCACACTGGTCATAAGGTAGTCTGAGGCTTCTTCTTAAATGCACTGTACTGATACTTTGGCCAATGCTAACTCCACATCCAGGTAGTCAATTTAGCCTTAACGTTACCTATTTACATAACGTTTTGGGCTTATTTCTCTGCATTTATTAGAAACCTGTAAATCAAGTCCACTAAAAAGTCATACTGGACCTTGGAGTCGTCATATGTACCACTATACAGTCTTCTTTTTTTACATTAGCTTAGGGTTACACAATTTTAAAGAAATGATCACTATCATATGTGCCTGGAAAATTATCATGCTACTTGGGAATCATAGATTTTAACAAATTATTCCTGTGTGTTAACCCTCAGCTTAGGCAATCCAAATGCCGATAATATCCAGGTATCATCTGGACAATATCTTCCTCTCCTAAGCTATTTTCCTTAGGTTTATGAGGTTTTAGCTTTCACCTTTTAATTATAAAATAAAATACTCATTCTTAAAATTCCACAGCCTTTTAGAAATGTTTCCCTCTAAGACGTGGAGCTATGATACCAGGGAGCTATGATATCACGGGGGCTATGATGCCAGGGACTATGAAACCAGATACTTTGGCTTCACATACACCGATGAATAGGGAAGTTTCTGTTTAGACTAGAATGAACAATGTATCATTGCTATCCGCAGCCCATAGATTTCTACTGAGCTGCTGATATCTGTTCTTCAATGGGAAATAAAAGGTCAGTACAGAATCAGAAAGGTTATTCTTCACGGACATATAGGGCTTATTCACACTGTACCTGCAGTGTACCTTGGGGTATCTATTGGGAGGATTTCCTGAGGTGTACCACAGTATAGTGAAACAATGGCATACGTTACCTATGGGCTATGGTATAAAGTGACCTAGTGTGGTCACTTTCGAAGTGAATCAACATCCGCACTACACAAATAGTGTTAGCACAAAACATACTTTTATTAGTGTGATATGTATAAGATGTTCCAGAATTATTATTTCATGGGATATACAAGTATTCACTAAGGGGGCGTTCACACTACCGTTGGTGACAGTCAGTAGTGTCCGTTGCTATTGTCCGTTACAAGATTATAGCATCGGACACTAGCTGAACCGTCAGAAATCCGTTAAAATTTCCATTCATTTCAATGGGTTTTTATATTGTGTCCGTTAGTGTCCGTTAACACCAAATCCATCAGAAGTCCGTTTTTTACGCGGACAAAAAATCCTATATGCAGGACTTTTTGTCCGTTTGAAAAAACGGATCCTTGACGAACAGCAAGTGTCCGTTATTTTTTTAACATTGAAGACTATGGGTAACGGACTTATAACGGACAGTAACTGATAGCCATCAGTTACTGTCCGTTACTTTATGTCCGTATTTTCCTGCGCATGCTCAGAAAGGAGGAACAGACACAAAAAAAAAAACGGACAGTGTTAAAAAACGGACACTAACTGATGCTAATGTGTCCGTTTTTTTAACTGAACCATTAATAGGATCAGTTAAAAAAACGGACACATTAACATCAGTTAGTTTCCGTTAATGAATGTTATGATAGGTGTCCGTTTTTTTTTAACGGACACCTTCATAACGGAGTCCAACGGTAGTGTGAACCCTGCCTAAGGCTACAAATTGTTTTTCCCATGGCATTTTTTGTCTTGTAAAAAAAACAAATAAACAAAAACAAACTAAATCATTTAAAACACCTGTATTGCTTTTATGTGCCCCTCCCCTGGCGGTTTTTATTTATGTAGCATTTTTCCTGCCTTTTCTCTGCCGTTTTCTTTCCAATAATTAAATTAATAGGAAAACGCCTGAAAATTACGCATGCTGCGTTTTAAAAACACTCAAAAAGGCTAAAAATACCATGTATGTGAGGTTATTACTAAATTCTTACTGAATAACTTGTAACATCTGGGCGCAGGAATTTTAACTGTGTTTTTACTCCGTACAAAAATGGCACAAAAAAACACTTGTCTGCCACCAACCTAAAACAGACATGTCAGGAGAGGAGACAGCTTCTCAATCCAGCTACTTGAACACTGCTTTGTGATAGCTAAAGTTATTTCCTGCTTGATCTATATTGAGTAAATCTATTACAGACATTGTGCTCCACATAACTCATTTCCATTGAGAAATTGCTTGCGCCAATGAAAAGAATCCCTGTCTAGAAATAGTGGTCAGTATGCAGACTACATATCCATCTAGCTTTTCAAGCCAACTTGGATCATTGAAATGCTGTGCTGATGTGTGTTAGTGACTGGTCACATACTCATTTCACATTGAAACCGCAACAGAATCTCTGCATAGCTCTGTGGCAGCTCAATGGTACATGTCTAATAAAGACAGACATGGGAAGCCAAATCCATTTGGTTGCTCACAGGTTGGCCCATTGAGAGCTCATTCCACCCCTTTCTATGTCCTTGTTTCAAATTTGCACTTCTCTATGTAAGGAGGAAGAAAAATTCTTTCCTTGAATAGATGCATTGAGATGCATATTCCTCTCCCTGAAAGAGAAGATCTGTTGTGAAAGAGGCTTTCACAAGTTCTGCTAAGATCTGGACTGCCATCCAAGTTTATAACAAATGAGACCAAGACAGACTATCTGCAGGCCGGACACATCCTCTGCGCATGTTCTATCTAAATACTAAAGGCTTCATCCTCTGCTGTTCCTTTACACTATAAGCTGACCCTAAGTATGGGATAACTGCCAGCCGAGAGAAGTTTCAGATGGAAATAAATTGGGCAGATTGGCTGGCCAGCTTTAAGTGTAAAAAGTTCAGCAGACGACGAGACCCCTGCCAACAATCCAGTGTCTATTGCCAGCTTACAGCTTGCACTACCCCAGAGACTGTCAGCGTTCAGTTTTATTTATACATTAGGGTAACATAGCTGCCATGTGATTGAGACAAATCTTACATTCAATAGGCACTTCCTAGACAACCTGAAACAGTGCCAGGCTTTCCCATATGAAGGCCAATTTCACAGACTGTTCAAGCCACGTATCTGCAGTGTAGCCCTATGCACTCCATGCCACCTGTATAGAAGAGAGACAGTAGGTGACAATGACTGACTGGCAGAGGCAATCATGGTGCCCTAATGGCTTTTGGTTTCAATGAACAGAATTTTACAATACAATAACAAGATTATATTTACAATATAAAGGCCGATATGTGCTAATGCCATCTGTTAGATAGTGTAAGCTTAAGCCCCTTCTCCACTGCATTGTAATGGCTCAATTCAACTCCATTCGGGTACAATGCAGTTTGTTTTCCTCTGCAGAAAGTGCACACTTCATGTAGCTGGTTGTCACCTAAGTGACGACCAATCAGCTGAGCAGTATCCGGACACGTGATCTTCCAGTATCACTTTGGCGCATTTGGTACCTAGTCTAAAGAAGATATTGGGCTTTAGACCAGGCAGTCACAAGATGCTAAAAAATGTAAGAGTAATATTATATGATAGATTGGACGCTTCTTGCTAAAAGTTAGACTTGTTTCACTTTGTAAACTAGTCAGTATCTTAAAGAATAAGTTCATAAAAAAACTCTCTATCCTGGCACCCCTCACCTGGTTGTCTGTCACTGTCCAGGCTTCTTTCATGTATACTGTCCTCATATCCCTGCAATCCTGCTTCCCCTCGACTCCTTAATCAGACACCATATTGGCTTTTGTATTGCTTTTTCTCTTTGATATAAATCCCATGATGCATCAAAACAGCATGACATGGGCATCTAGAGACTGTGCTATATGTACCTGCTGTAGGACAGTGCAATTACCATCCTCTCTATATTCTCCTAAATAAGTATACAGTTAGAGATGGTCAGCTGTGAACTACTTCATTATAACTGTGTGACAGAAACTGTCTAGTCAGCAGTAGCTAGTGACAGAAGTCTCTGTCTCCCCTTGTGGAGAGCTTGTGTGGTACAATCCATTTTACAGGAAGCCAAGAACTGATTTTTTTATCTCCTGTAGATTTTGGCTCATCAGTATGAGAGTCACATGACTTAGAAGAAGAATTCAGATAGAAATAACTAAATAAGTTCACATCTGTGCTGGAGTCTCTATTGGGAGACTCCGTCACAATGTCTGCCTGAAATTGTCGGAGGACAAAGTCCTGCACTGTGGACTTTTTCCTCCCACGGTTTCAGTTATAAAACGATTAACAGCCAACGCACTCCATTATACTTAATGGGGTCAGCCAGGCTCCATGAGTAACCACTATAACATCGCTCCGTCTGTCCATTGTTCTGGTCTTCCGAAAGACCAAAACTAGTGTGAAGATGTGTCTGGTAATACTGGCTGAATTATATTCATTGGGGGAACAGGTACATAATGAATAAAAAAAAAAAAAAAATCAATGGAGTACTTCTTTAAAAAGTGTCTAGAAAGGAGCAAGTATCTGTTCTTTTGTATAAACTGATTTAATGATTTGCCCCCTAAAGAAGACCCAACTTACACCAGAATGTTAGTACAATAAGGGTAGTAAGTGTAAGAATCCTGCCAAGTGTGTGAAATTCTGCATTCTAGACAAGTATTTTCAGGGTTATCTAATGTTAAAAAAAAAAACGCTGAACATGTGATAGGGCAAAAAATAAAATCTTATTAATCCTCTTCATTATTAAAATAAAAGGGTAAAATTGTACTAATGTTATGTACTCTGATCTGTAACAATGTTAATGCAGCTGTAAGCACCCTGCAAATAGGAGACATGAGGCCAGAGGAAAAATTTGTAAAAACTGTAATTATTATCTATTGCAAGTCGCTTATTGAGAAAGCTAGACAATCGCATAACTAAAATAATTTATTTGCTGTGAAAAAATACTAGATTGCTATTGTTCAAAAATATTAATGTGCAGGTAACATGAAGAGTATGCTAACCTGCAACAAGGATGAAGTGTGAACAAAAATTGGGGAAGCCATATATATATATATATATATATATATATATATATATAAGCACCCTCTTGTATGAAAATGAACATTAAGAAATGTAGCAGCGTTCCATTATTCCTGCCACCCAAAAACTAGGAAAATCAAGGGAATGAAAACATAAATAACATTTTTGTACAATATATTATAACGTGGTTAATACCAGCCAAACCAGTGACACCTTGCTGTAGAATTGGTTTGACTGGGATGAGCTCATTTTAATACCTTCACCCATGGAGAACTGCCTGAAAAAAGTCTCCATACACTGCTGTGACTCTTCAATTAGAAACAGTATCCCCCCGAGCTGTGCAATATATTATTAAACATAAACACTTTGTGTATTTTTATATACTTCATATACAATTAGAAAATAAGAGGTTGGTGCTAAATGGATGAAGTGATGCTATCTATCCTGAGGATGAAAGCAAAGCTGAACCATGGCCTCCTGCCCTTTGCACAGCCTTCTCTGTAGCCCCCTTTTCCACCCTCAGACAACAGGCCCTTGAAGATCTGCTGAGTTTACATTTCACTCCGGCCTTTCACTTGGCTTGACATGAAAGAAGAAGAATAGTGAAAAAAAAAACCAACTCCCAGCAGTCTACCCACAGGTTGCAGCTGCCATTTTTCCCTGCCAGCAACATGGAAAAATCTTAAACCTAAACTGTGTGTAAGAGAAGCATAATCACATTAGTATTGTGCTGCATAGGTAAAAAATTGTATTCAGCACCAAATCCAAGGCATATTAATATAAAAAATAACTTTTATTTTTCCAATAAAAAATCACTCCATAGGTTCAGTGGTTAGTAACAGCCATTAGTATTGTACCAACTTTAAGACATTTCACATTATTTTATCAAATAAATCTATGTTTTCATTTCTTTATTCCATCATTAAACAGCAATTTTTTGATAC
Organism: Leptodactylus fallax; assembly: GCA_947044405.1. Lineage (NCBI taxonomy): Eukaryota > Metazoa > Chordata > Amphibia > Anura > Leptodactylidae > Leptodactylus > Leptodactylus fallax. The sequence goes on from CAMRHE010000334.1 coordinate 1,770,451, forward strand.
TGAAGGAATTGGAGTCCAGGTCACCTGGAAAAGAATCTGCTGAGAATATTAACTTTTTTTACAGTCAGGATGGCAGGGTGCTTTAAAAAAGGGAAGCTCTGCATTTCTGGAGATTATATTGTCACCTATATCCATCATCCAGAATAATCAATATGGAGATGCATCTGCTGCAATGAAGCTGTTCTGGCCGACTAAAAACAATAGGTCACATTTTCATAATCTAACATGCACAGCATAATATATATCTATGGGCCAAACCGCGCTGTAAAAAATTCTTTAGTTTAACTTTTCAATTTATTCAACAGATGTAGCAAACATTTTTCTTGAAAAAAACCCTTAATTTTTTACGTAAATGGTCCAGCTGGGTTGATTCAAATGGGTTTTCAAGGTAGGATAGTGTATCAGTATGTGATCGGTGTGGGTCCAACACCTGGTGCTTGCACTAAACAGCTGATCTGTCTGCCTCCAGGTACCGGAAGCTACAGAGATGTGTAGAGCTGGAAGAAGCTCTGCTTCTATTTATGTAATAGGCAGCATCCTGGCACCTATACAGTGGAAAGAGCTGCCGCTCTGCATCTATTTCTTAAAAAAAGAGAAGAATTTCTTCCAGATCTGTCCTTCTCTATAGTTTCTGCAGTCACTTGAGCTGATCAGTACAGGGTCTGGGTGTCAGACCCTGACAACTAAATACTGATGACCCACCCTGTGGATAAGTCATTAGTATGAAAAACGCTGAGGACCTGGAAAATCCATTTACCACTAGGTTCACACTAGCGTTCAGGTTTCTGTCCTTCAGGTCCACTTGGGGACCCGAAAGACGGAAACCCTGTGAGCTTAAAAAGTGGTTACACGCGAAAACCCACGGACCCCATAGACTATAATGGGGTTTCTGCCAAAAACAGCGGAGATAAAAGTCCTTCTTGCAGGATTTTTCTCTCCACCGATTTTAAGCGGAGTGGGGGATGGAGTCTCATACAGAAACCCAAACACTAGTGTTAACCTAGTGTAAGCCACCAGTAGCTTCATTGTCTCTACAGGCCAGGTAAAGATTTGTTCATTCAAAATGCCATAAGAGCAACAGATTTTTCATGTCTGTTGCTGAATAAAAGAGGGTTTTAAGGTTTTCAGTAACATGCTAAAATAATTTTAGATTCTTTTGCCCTCTTCCATACACTGGTCAGTCAGCAAGGGGTTAAGCATACCCTTTCATGGCTTTCTTGTCACCTGACTCACAATCTAAAAATGAAGAATGGTTCAATGAAAGCTGATAAGGTCAGCCTTTTAGGTATACAATGACATACTAAGAAAAATGGAGCTCATAAAGAAACACTAACCATAAAAAAATGCAAAAAAAAATATTACCAAATAAGAATATATAAATAAATCTCACCATGCCTTCCAGCTGGGGATGAGTAATTTGTATGCATTTCCTGAAGCATAGCCTGATGTCTTCCCACCCTCCTGCTGGTTCTTTAAAGGGATCCTGTAATGTTGCACTTTCAGTCCGTTCTGCCTGTAGGATACTACAGGGCAGAACGAGCTGAGCAGACTAATATATAGCTTTGTGGGAAATTATCCTGTATAACTTGTAACTTATTGATGGGAATCCCTGCTCAATCTAGAGTTAGAGGAGTCCAGTGGGCGGTCCTACTCAGTGATTGACAGCTATCGCTTTACGCATGCTCTGACAATCACTGAAACCACTTACTAGACTCCTAAGGGAAGAAACAATAAAGAGTTTTTCCAAATAGCCCAAAATATAATCAATGTCTTGCGAAAACGGACATTATGTTCATGTGAATAATGCCTTATAAGGAGTCAAGCAGCTTCTTGTGTCTCTATAATTCAGCATATTTATTGCTCTAAATCATATTACATTATGAAGTATAACAACAACTGGCTACAACACAAGCCTTTAGATGCAGAGTGCCCACTGACCAATATCTTCCTGGCCGACTAATGTTACAGGCCCAGTCACGGCATAGTGTTACACAATAGCACTGGCATCTTTCAGCTGAGAGCTGGTTACATTCTGCTATTTATAGAGTTACATTGAGACATCCAGTTTACACCAGCAGCCACGGCAACAGCACCACATCCTCTTCCTTTGAAACCTAATCTATAACAAGGAAATAAAAGGAAGGCTGCGGAGCGAGAGGAGCTGAGACGGAGGGTAGCGACGCAAAACAAAGATGCTTTTCAACACCAAAAACACAACAGCAATTACATATGCACTTTGAAAGGAGGCAAGTGAAATCCTAATAACATCAGGCTAACAGTGTGCTCGGCAATGGCATCTATAATCTCCAGTGTCACAAGAGCCTACTGTTCTGAGCCAGCATATACTACCGTATTATTACCATCACACAATCCCTCTCAGGGATATTCTACTCAGGTAGGAATCACGTCTACAGATGAGATTCTGCATCTGAAGTTAGGTCAATAAAACTTCTCTCACCTTCTGGAAGTATCCATAATTTATTAAGTGCTGATATAGTCAGGAGGAAAAAGATAATAAGCAATCGCAATAGAATATTAACAACTTTTTCCATTTTATACATTTTCTGCCACTCGCACAGAAATATTTTATATAAAACATCTACCATATATCTATAGATATCTACTCCAAAGACATACTGATAGCGAATATAGATTGTGAGCCCTATATGGACTATATATGGCCCTATATATATGTTCTCCCTTTGTTTGTGTGGGTTTTCTGTTGTCGCTATACAAGAGAAATAAAAGTCTTTGTAGTGATACTCTGTTAGTCACTCATGTGAGTGCCAGTGGAACACAGTACAGTTGTATCCTCAGGGAAAGAAGTATGGATATTATTTTGGCTGGACACAGGCTTTCTTTCTGCTTTTCAACGAGAAAGCCCAGCATGGGCACCAGCATTTATAATGGTAAAAAGTAGACATCCTAATTCAGATACCAAGCAATCAGGGGAAATGAATTAGATAAGCAGCTCACCAATCCATGCTGAACTCCTTATCAGGGACAGAAATAAGAATCATCATCCAGGACAAGCGGCCCGGATTGGTGAGGTATTATCTCATTGATTTCCCTTCACTGCTTAATGACTGTCTTTTACTGTTATAAATGTCACTGTCCATGCTGGGCTCTCTGTCTGAGAAGCAATAGGCACAACATGTTTACAAGTGTTACACAGGATAACTTTTACTAAAGGGGTAAAAGGGATGGTGTACAAAACCACATCCCCAAGACAGGAGGACACCCTTGTATCTTGCCATCTCTTGGGAAAGAAGTTAACATATCTTACTTTGCCTCTGCTTGGTCTGTAATACCTGTGGTAGTATATTATAACAAAGGACCACGATCATTTGTAATGCGCTTTTCTAACACAAGGGACTCAAAGTGAAGGGAGCGTTGTGGAGTTAGTTGTTCATCTCCAACAACCACAAGGGTCAGTTGTTTTACGTGAAGCCTATCAGTATATTTTTGGCATGATGGAGGAAACCAAAGTACCAGGAGGAATCCCAGCAAACACAGGGAGAATATGCAAACTCTATGCAAATGTTGCCCTTGGTTGGATTCGAACCCAGGACCCCAGTGCTGCAGGCTAACCACTGTGTCCGTGAATGTTTTTAATATTTTTACAAACAGAGAATATCTAAGAGTATCTAAAAAATGTTAAAAGTGGACCTGTAACCTATCCAGACATGTCTGTTTTAGTAAATGACTGTGTTCTGCATAATACAACAATATAGGGGCAGTTCTGTGTTGTGCCATTCCTGTTATTCCTATTAGAAATGTATCAACTGGGTGTGACCAACAGGGGTGTGTCAGCACTGCTAGGAGAAAGACACACCCGAGACAACTGGGTGTGCCCAAGAGAGTAGTCACACCCAGTTGTCAATTTGCTCACAATCTCCAGAAGTGATAGTACTTGGAGAATGCAAGTATTTACTAAACCAGACCTGTCAGGAGAGGTGACAGGCCCTGTTTAAGACTATTCTACCTTATAGTAATAGCCCAAAGTTACATACACTACAAATGCAGTATATACTCAAGGGATTCTGGGAGAATATGAAAATGTTTACCTCTGTTCTAAATGAGTATCTCATTATTTCTTGCTATCTAACATATGCAGGAAGTTATTACCGGTTTGCAAAAATTTTCATAAATTCTTCATCATAATTGCCAATGAGCATAATAGAACCGAATGCTTTATTGAAAGCCAGGGATGATTTGTTATCTACAGTACTTCCATTTTAGCTGGTCCTCTAGCTCATTGCAATGTCAGTGGTGCAAAACAAAAGCAATTTCTATGCAAATGTGTTCCCTGGGTTGGATCTACTGAAACTGTGCCCCTTGTTACACCGACTGAAGAAGGGCCAAAGAGGATCATTTGCTCATCCGGGGAGACCTGCACCTGGGGAATCATTACACAGTGAATAACACTTCTAATCACTCCACACAATACAAGGCTGGGACTGAAGAGATTTATAGTACAGGACAAGTGGCTAAAAAGAGCAACTCTCCAGACAATAGTTCATGCAATCACATCCTATTAGTAGCAATGCAAATCTGGTTCCTACTAACTGCATTTCCATTTTGGGGGCTTTTACCCATATCATTAGACTCTGGAGTTAACACGCTGGATGAGAAGAACATTGCATCATTTCCCAATACAGAAGAAAAAGAAGCTCTATATAATATATTTCTATGCATTAATTCCAATAAAAAGATTATAAATATGACCACAGAAAACATACATGTAATATAAAATCCTGTAGCTATGACAACATTATGTCAATTCTTATAATGGCCTGTGAAGTATCTGAACTGTATATTCCAGTAATGACTAATGCATCCCATTGACTAGCATCTGGAGAATACAGCTGCGTGAGGCCCAGATCTCATATTTTACATATACTGTAATGTAAACTTCTCTATACAATCAAGTATGTTGCGAAAACAAAACTATCAATGTATTTAAGTCCAAATATTATTAAATATATAAATCTAAGAGTACCTACACATAAACATATATATAATATATGGGAGGACCCGTTACCTCTCTTGCCATGTCTATTTTAGTAAATTCTTATATTCTTAAGAAATAAAAGCATCTTGTCTTATTACTGTGTTGTGTCTGTTCCTGCAGTAGTGGAGTTATAGCATACGTCCAGTTATAAACAACTTTTCATATAAATGAATAGTACAGGCTATCATGGCATGTGTATGGCCAGCTTAAAGGGGTTGTCCAGGACAAAAAATCATACTCACCTTTCCCTGGTGCTCCGGTGTCCCTGTCCGCTGCTTTCCAGCGGAAGTCCTCACCTCACAAGACCTATGAGGCCAATCAGCGGCCTAAGGAGACAAACCCACTCACAGTATGTCACCTGTGACATCCCGTGTCCTTTCCTTAGGCTGCTGAGGCCTCAGTGGTCACGTGTGGTGAGGACTTCCACCGGAATAAGACCCCGGGAGCAGCAGAAGCGGACCACAGTGGGAGACACTGGAGCATTGGGGACAGGGGAGTATGGTTTTTTTTTTCATCTTCCCCGGCCTCCTTGCAAAAAATTGTATATCCTGGACAACCCCTTTAAGCACAACTGAATAGCTGATAAAAATTAGACAGTACAAATGTATGCGTAGAAAGTATAGGTAGCACTAAAAGAAGGTTACAATTGTTGAAGTTAGGGTGTCTGAAAAGCATATGGCAAGGGGCCTTTGAGCCCCTTAGGCCTTGGGGCCCCTCAAAACTATGATAGATGCAACCTACAGATACGCCGCTGGACATAACACATTTAGGCAAGGGCCACACGGCGACATTTGTTGCATAATTAATAAATAAATTGCGTTAAAATCACACAACAAAAAGTTGCACAACTTTAATGCGACGCAATGTCGCACTATGCGATTTTGTGGTAATGTTGCTGCGACATGCATGCGTCTGCTTGTTTGGTATAAAGACATTTTTTAATGTTTGTAATTAACTATCTATACCTACACAAATACACATGAATATAAACTAAAAAAAATTGGGACAGTATGCAAAGATTATAAAGAGAGCAATTGCAGTCGTGCGCTACTCGACAATTGATGTCTATGGGAGAGGTGTTATATGCAACAATGACATGTGACAAAGTCAGGCAAGGTTGGATTTTTGTGCAACTGATGTGTCGCAGTCACAGCATGTCCATGCGAAACCATAGACATGAATAGCTTTTTTTGTCCCATGACTTTCAAGCAATTTTAATTTGCGTGATAAATGTCACCGTGTAGCCATAACCCTAGGGATACTATAAACCTATACCGAAAAATCAACCAGGGCGGTGGAGTCGGGACCAATTTTGGCTGCAGTCAGAGTCGGATAAAAGTTTCCGATTCTAGCGTCAAAGTAAAACGAGTCATAATTTGTAATTATAGTATACAATTATTAATACTGTAGAATTTACATAGGTTGTTACTTATTTACTTTCATAGGAGTTCAATAACTCACTTTTAATGAACTAGAGGATCTTTACTGCTTCTGACTGACCATGGCTAACCAGCCATTTGTGAAGAAGTCAGAGTCGGTGGTTTGACCTACCGACTCCCCAGGCCTGACATCAATGAAGTGGGTTAAGATTTTATTTTCAAAACTATTATGGAATATCCATATAAATTCCATTTATCCTACAATATTGAAGTACACCTATTAAAACAATGCCTGCAGTCAGCTTGCAGTCCCTGTGTATTGCTACTATTAAACTATAGACTATTAGACTATTGAAAATAGGATGGTTTGTTGCATCCATGTCAAGAAATACATTAGGCTGAGATGAAGGGTAGAAAAATCACCTCAGGAGAAATAAAAAGTAGGGATTGACTAACACATGAGCAATGTGTTCTCTCTTATAGCATAAAAAAAGAAAAAAAAAATTCACATCCTATGGTTAATGTGTTTATTACCACAGCAGGCTGGAACCAATTTGCAGTTTACTCATTGCAAACACTGAGATTTCTGGCTTGTAGGATTTTCTCCCTGCCAAACATGCCATGTGACTGACAGGTACGCCACAGCAGTTCCTTGAATACACTCAAACTAAAGCTATAAACCTGAAGGACTAAAATAGTAAAACCCCCATTCTATGCTTTATGGAAATACAGAATACTGCTCCCTACACAATTCTAATACTTGGTTTCATGGTGCAAGCATGTCACCTTATTCTGATGCCCCAAATCCACCGCACACAAATACAGCATTTCTTTTATATAAAGTGACTGATAAAGCTTTTCTATAAACTATTTCTAAATATTACTTAGTACCCCTTAATTCCAATGCTAATAAATGCTGATGTTGATCATGTCGATAGTATTCAGCTAACTGGTAAAATACTATAAATATGGATGCCGTTAAGGCTAAGGACCCACGTGGCATCCCGTAGCAAAAATGTGCTGTGGGAAAAACCGTGGTGGCAGCACATCGCAGTTCTTCCCACAGTGCTTTAGACAGAGAGTTCACAGAGGTTTCCTCTGTGGACTTTCTGTTTCAATTATACCAATGGGGAAACCGCCGCCGTTTCCTTAGGTATAATTGACATGCTGCGATTTCCAAAACCGTAACAAAGTGGGCATGGGATTCTAGCGAATGAACTAGAGTCACTAGAGGATACCATTCACTTTGCTCTGACTGTAAAATGTCGCGATTTTTTCCATGACATTTCCGCCGCGGTCAAACTGCGGCGCTTACGCCACTTTGGGCGTTGTCCAGGAACTACAGATTTTTTCCAGGAGGCCGGCTCTCCCATGTCCCCTGCTGCTGTCCAGTCCAGCGGAGCTTGGAGGCTTGTGCCGGTGGAAGTCCTCACCGCACGTGACCTAAGAAATGGACCCAGGACATTGCTCACATATGTCACCTGTGACATCCCAATTCCATTCCTTAGGCCGCCGAGGCTGCTGATTGGCCTCCGCAGTCACGTGCGGCGAGGACTTCCGCCAAAACAAGACCACAGGCAGACACCGGGGAGCTAGGGACAGATTAGTATGTTTTTTTTTTCTTCTTCCCCAGCCTCCTGACAAAAAGCTGTGATTCCTGGACAACCCCTTTAAGGTGGCTGTATGGTTAGGAAATCCTGATTTTATATGCCAGCTGATGCCTCACCATGCTAAATGGGGGTGAGGGGACCCTGTTCAGGAGATAGATGCAAGTCCTAGCTAGTGAGAGCTGAAGGGACAGTAGAGGTGGGGGGTTTTTTATGCCTACCCCAGCCTCTAATTCATGGACAATCCCTTTAATGACAGGAGAACTTATATTCAAATGTAGTAGTCAGTTTACTACTATACAAGAAAAATACATGTGGGGTATGTCTATTCCATATGAAAAATATAAATGTGAATTCTTTTCATGTCCAAATTTTTAAGGACAAGTTATTTTAAATTACTCAATTATACTATAAAAATTCTGTATTGTACAGAACTACGAGGAGGAGAGTGCTGTTGTAAATAGCTGATATAGTAACTATGAAGGACTTGGCTATGATCAGTAAATACAGCTAGCACCACTCTGCAAATGACTCCAGGAATGAGGTTACCAAGGAAATAGCACGGCAATATGCCACACATGACTTGGGTTTCACCTACACTTCTTCCCCGTAATGAACTCATACTGCTGTGTGAAAGCCGCTTGTTATGAGTCAGCGCTAAACTATGTGAAACCAAAAATTCAATAAAACTGCAGAGGTAATGAGGGGTAATGTAATGGAGTAGAAAGTCTGAAACTGTACACTGACACAGGAATGGGAATTGGCAAAGACAATAAAAAAGGGCAAAAAGTTACAAAATCATCATCAACTATAACAAAAAAATGAGCAATTTACCTTACTTGTCCACAGCTGCAAGCTCAGATCCGATGTAGCTAAATCTTACCCATCCATGACACATCATCATCCTCTATGGTCTACACACACGACTTACCATCTGCTGTTTCTCAGTCTACCCCAGAGAGAATGTGTATGTGGACAGCAATAACCACAATTAATGTAATATTCGATGCAAAAACAACCTAAAAAGGAGCTGTCATATTGTCTGAAAAGCCCAATGACATAGATTATCTGATTTTGGTGATTCATTTATCCAAATCAGTTCAGCAATTCCAAAGATATAAGTCCTTAAGTCCTTTTAGTGTTCATGCAAATTAGGGTATACTAGTCAAGTGGGCGGTAACACTGTGGTTTCTCTGGCGGTGGGGTCTCTTTGTGCCATATGGCATGCAGCGTTATCACCCATTTGGCTAGTATACACTAATTTGCATCAACATTAAAGGGCTTATATTTATGGAACGCCTGAACTGATTTGGAAAAATAAATCACCACAATGCTCAGGGTGACGGTGCCCATCAGATGATGTATGTCATTGGGCTTTTCACATTGGGTGTCCTCTTTGAAATAGATAGACATGGCTGCGCTGTTCCTGAAACAGCATAATGAAGAACGGAAACTCAAATGCTAGTGTGAACCTAGCATCAATTTGCAAGTCAATGGAGTTTTTAGGCGCATGACAACCACTCTGTGGCCAGTACTCCTAACATGAAGACTTGCTGGTTCACAAATTACACAATACAGTAATACTATTGTTTATTGCTTATGTCCACTAACGTAAAAGTTACTGTGATCAGCAGCAGGATCAATAAGTGTCAATGAATTAAAGGGTTTTTCATTTTTCACTGGACTAGAAATTGATTTTATGGTGTTTCCTACAGTAACTTCACTATTTGTAACAATATGGTGTCGATCTGTATACATGTAGTTTATTCAGCAGTGATGCACAAAAGGGTTTAGCAGAGAGGAACTTCAGGATGCCCTTAACACCCAAAATAATGACAATAGTGCCCTTATTGTTTTCAGTACAGGCTAAGTGTAGAAAGGCATGTAAGATTGGGGGAGGGGTGCATCTACCTCCCCAATACAATCCCTGCGTGCGCCAGTGAATACGTAATGTGCCAATTTGAATAAATGTGCACGTTGCCCCCATCTGTTATTTGTAGAATGAAAGCCAATAACCCCAGCTCCGCCGAGAATGGTGGAAATCAGTAAAAGCACAGGCCTCCCACCTCCAGGAGATTTTCTACATAGATAAATCTCTGACAGTTACTTCTCATCTAATGACAATTTTCTACAGTAACTACAGACAAAGCTGTAAAAAAGTAAATAACAAAGCGATTTTCTCTATAGCCGTAAACCACTTATCACAACCATGCAAGTGATGTGAATATTAAAGAGCAAGAGTACGCCATATATTTCTATAAACAGACAATTGGCATGGCTTCATGATAAAGCTTTTGCATGCATCTCATGGAGCTGGTACAAGTGGCATCAAGGGAGCGCTATCTTTCCCTCCTGTACACAACACTGACAAATTAGCATACCATCCCCTAGTTTATCCCCCTAATCGCCCAATGGACGTCTGGCTTCAGTAAGGGATACGGATCACATAGTAATTTGTTCTGTTAATGGGCTGGCAAGATTCCGAATCACAGTGTGGTGACTGGCCCGAGCAACGACAACACTCACGGCAGTATAGCACAAAGAAGATACAAAGGGGATAGTACTAGTGTACGCTGGGGACAAAAAGAAAACAGCAAATACAGTATTTACATGGGAAACTAGCATCAGCAAGTATCCAACGTTTTACAGCTGATCTTAGACATTCCTTATATAGTTTACTTTTCTTGCACACAGACGTTTTTTTTTCCATGATTTTTTAATTTATTATCTTTTATTTTTCAATAACACCGTGTACACTTCTCACAGACTTTCCACCACTCGCACAGGCATCTCTGCACTCACTGGATTTGTAGGATAGCATTAACTGTATAGCAGTAGTATATAGACACTGTATAACACTGATATTACATGGCTTTGGATACAGAGCTGGTTTTTGGGTTTACCTAGTTACTGGATGGAACTGCATTTTATGGTTGTGGCAAGACTGTATAGCTGATGTCCCACTTTATTTTATTGTTTTTTGGGCACTGTTCACTGGGCATCATTTTGTAGGATTGCTTGTACACATCATACATATGGTGGTCCAACAAGTTGCGCAGACCATGATCTGACATATAGCTAGCCATAGTAATAAATACCAAGCAGCATCCAAAACAAAATACTCTGAGCCTTTGTGTTCTGGGAATGGACTCTAGAAACCCTTCTCATGTTCAGTCCTCAAAGTTTAACTTTCCATAGATGATATACAATAAGGAGTGTTGGGAAGAGAAACAAAAATTGCCATTTTCCTATTTGATACCATGTGGCTGAGAGACAGAAAGACTTCACACGGCTTCCGACAACAGAAAACCTTACTCTTTCTTCTCAATCTGTCAAGATATCTTTTGTAGAATGGAGAGCCTTATTGTGAGCAAACAGGATCAAACTCATGCTTCCAGGCAAGCTGGGAGCCCTGGCCTTCTATTCCCCACTTGGGAGGCAATTCTTGCCTTTTATCTTAGTTTCTCCTTCTCGTTCGGGTCTGTTTCTTTACGTCATTACTGGGTCCTACACTTTGATCAGTCCAGCTGACAACTATGATCATGAAGGCCCTGATTTTCCTGAACGACTCAAACTCTCTTTTTATCTACGTCCTTTATTTCTCTATATCCCTCTATAGACTGCACTTTCTATCAGCAGCAGTTTGTCATATTTAACGTCCAACCCCAAGTCCGTAGCTATTAGGATATCTCTAAGTATGCTAGCTATCTAAGAAGCAATTAAAGCATAAGGTAGGGCTGGACGATTATGACCTAAATCAAAATCATGGTTTATTGAACATTTTACCTCAATGATTATTTTAGGACACTCCCTTTTTTACATACCACGCCCCCTATTTATATGCCCCGCCATGTCACTGTATTTTGGTTTCGATTATTCACAAATCAGTAATCCTGATTGGATAATGTACAGTTAGTGACATATCCTTTAGCCAATGGCAGTGTGAGACAAGATGGCATGGATGTAAAATAATTGAAATAATCAATGTAGGAATAATTGATCAATTAATTGAGCTGACTTTTGGTTATTTTGCGATTAGTTGCCCAGCCCTAGGATAAGGACCAACTGGATTACTTGGAGTATGTGATTAAATTGGATCTGATATCAGACTATGTTGCCTGATGTAATGGCAGTATAGTATAGACATAAGCTTTCCAATATGGCACAAAAAGTATTGTGGGGAATTTATTAGGAATGGCATTTTTTATGCCAGTCTTAATCAATTCCCTGGCTGGCACGACATGCACTTGAATTATTTAGAGGCTCTGGCAGCCAGAAATGAATTCTAGGAACCAGTGTAGATATCATGTTAAACTCACATCTGGAGTGAGTTAAAGTAAATTTGTCAGGCCAAGGCATCCCCGTCCCAATCCACTGCACCCCTTCCATAAAAAGTGCAGGGAACAAAAAAGGGTCATGTGCCAAAGATGCACCACAACTATTACCAACTATGTCAGTTTTCTGGAGTAGAGGGAATAGTAAATTCCCCTCCTGGGGTTTGGCTAATTCAAGCAATCAAACAATACATTAGATACTCTTTATGAGTCCGATGTATTCATGAGGAAAATGCTCCCCCATCCCAACACCCTCTGTACAGTTATGTATCCAGATACACAGCAGCTAGCCATCAATCACTGTGGGGAGGGGGCTCATAAACTATGTGCATACTGTATATATTATTAGTGACATCTGTGCTAACAGAAGAGTGGTCGAGTCTCAGTATTAGGGTGTGCTTACATAGGGAACAATAATCTGATGACAGATCAGCTTTATATATAGGATGCTGAATATATACATTTTTCTGCCTATATTTACAAACACTTTAACATTAACAATCTGGAGCATAAACATGGCTAACAATATTTAGTGTTCTGCCATGCATCTTCCATATATAATAAATCATCAACTCCTTTCTAAACCTAAAATTCTGTAACATTAATGGATATGTTATCAGTAGAAGATACAGATACAAGGTTTAACTACTAACATAAAGAAGCAGTAGTAGTATAATAAGTATGATTTACATCAGTCACTACTTGAAGCCTAAACCTAAATGACTGCATCTATACATATACACCCTGGTCATCCACTCCGAGCTACAGCAGGAGTATCAGGGTAACATATCAACCTGCTAGTCATGAAATGCCAAACATGAAATGGGTTATGCCAACTTTTATCTCAAATCTGACTTCACAATAACCTTCCTTACATAAAGCCCTTTGTGGCACCCAGCCATCACATTAATATACAATGTGCCTAAGACAATGCCAGCTACTGTCCAGAGTTTTAATGACCTTCAACCCGCCACCTACTCTGTTTCCCAAAGGAATCTCATTCATCCCCATGTGACATATCAGATCCATAACAGCTTTACTATTTTCCTTCTATTATTGCACTTTATTTCAGATGATAGAAAAAAAATAGCAAGTAATAGTACTATACTACGGCTGGCTTCACAATGCCGTATTCTGTCTGGTAAAATGAAAGACACTGACGGAAACCTGATAAACCCCATCATAGTCAGTCAGGCACTGTTCATGTCTGTGTTAACACATATGGTGCTTCCATTTTTTCCCTTTTTCTGTTCCTAAAACAAATGAATGAAAGAAATGAAACTGTACACGATGAATTGTGTAGTGTGGCTTATACATCATTCTGTCAACTCCGAATTCTTGGTCTTAGCAGTTATTAAACCGGTTATCTGGGCTCTGTGATATTCCTTATACTCTTGGACTATCCACAGAATAAGTCATCAGTATCAGATAGGTGGGGATCTGACACCCAAACTCCGCACCAATCAGCTGTATTGGCCAGTCTTTGGATGATTTACAGTAGATGGAGACAGAAGCAGAATAGGAGCAGAGGTGAATAAGAACAGAGGTGCAGAACTTCAGTGCCACTGCTATACAATGGACACCGCCTTCTGTTTCCAGTTCCATACACTGTATATCATCCAGCATTAAAGGCTGATTGGGCCAGGGCCCAGGTGTCGAACCCCCACCAATCTGATACTGTGGATAGGTTTCAGTATCAAAAACGTCACACAGACTCTGGACTACGCCTTTAATATGTTTCTAGGTTGTGCTTAAATGTATTAAAGGGGTTATCTCATCACAGATACGCAGCCATTCAAATGTATGACATGAATGGACTGTGTACATCAGAGTGAGAAAACCAGTTTGCTAGCAGCCTTTCATTCTAGCTCCATATGTCCTACCAACTATTTGCAGACTACAGACTGCTGTAGACTGAAGTTTTTTGACTGCTGACAGTAATTGTAAAATAGTGATATCCTGGATTTTTTTTCCCATCACTATAGCAAATGTGTATCACTTGAATAATGTATATTAATTCATATTCTACACATTTTTTACATACAAATATTGAATGATCAAGTTTTCAGAGGGTAAAATACAGGTCCTGGACCAGCTGTCTGCACATTGGCGATCCATATTTGAGTCGAATAGAAGGGTCACTTGAGACTGACGGGTTGCTATGGATACACTAGACAAAGTCTACATCATCAGATTACTGCGCTCTAGGCTAGACTGGTCCTGAGATGAGGGGAGAAAATAAAGGGCCAAGAGGAGTGGGAGAGGGACAAATTCTTTATTAAATTCACACAACCGTATGGGGGAGAGAAGCAACAATAAAATCTTTTCTGCATCATATACTAAAAATACAATTCTAAGAATGTCATTTGCAGACTTCTAGCTCTACACAAAGTCTTTCCTCTGCCTAGTCTCACACATGCAAAATCCCATCTCACACTTGGATGAAAAGTTTTTTTTCTACTTGGGAAGCCAAGCGTAAACCTATTTAATACTCTGGAATGGAGGGAGGATGGCAAGATATTAGCATGTGCTAAACACAAGCAAAATACACAGCTTGCTAGGAGAGGAAAGGCTTTATTAATTCATGAGGGAGGGAGCAGAGGAAAAAAATGAAATATCTTTCCCGGCCTTCGGGGATGAAGAGGCGGCTAAGAGCAACTTAAATCATGTCCTACTATTAAGACGATAATACCGCCAACAGGGTCACTGTGCTGTTCTGCTATCTGTCAGAAAGGAAGGACTAAGTGATTTGGATGTGTCAATGGCAGGATATGATCTGGATCTGGGGAAGAAAAATACTGTCTATGTTACAGGGGTGAAAAGGTGTTGAGAGGACAGAGAATAGCACATTAGTTTCACAGTAATGCACGTCCCCAGTGAGCCACTACTTTCTTCCCATCTCTAACCACAAGCAGATGCTCTCTCTCTCATCCAATACTCTAATACTGTCTTGTAGATGGACAGCCTACTTTCTTTTCATTCATTTTTTTTACCTCCGCTTTGGAGCTATTTTAAATATTATATAAAATGGGTTATATGAGGTCATAAAAAGGTACAATTTTATTTATGAAATTAGCACCAATGTCACAATTTCAGACACCACAGCTCCAGTTACTGGCAGGTCTGCTGCTGGATTCACACTAGCATTGAGAATTTGGCAGAGAGTAAAGTCCTGCAAGGAGGACTTTTCTCTCTGCCAGTTTCAGTGTAAAATCGGCGGAAACCTGGCGGACCCATTATAGTCTATGGGTCCTCAGGTTTCGGGATGTAACCACTTTTTAAGCAGACAGCGGACCCGAAGGACAGACACCCAAATGCTAGTGTGAACCTAGCTTTACATACTATCACAGTAATGTGACAAATCACACCTCTCTATCTGACAGTCTGATGGACTGGTGAATACCAGGTGTCCTATCTAGCTGCAATGTGACAGCTCTAAGGTTCGGTGTAGCAGAGATAATGCAATAGAGTTATTTTTCATGGGTTGGACTATATCCTTAGGAAAAGTGAAGGGCAATAGCTTGGGAAAGGCCATTTTCTGCTCCAGCATGACTGTGAAACAATGCACAAAGCAAGGTCCATAAAGGCGTGTTTGAACGCGTTTGGTATGGAAGAACTTAACTGCGCCCTTGTCCAACATCAGTGTTTGACCTCATAAATGCTTCTTCGGATGGGCAAAAGTTCCTATAGACAACCTGACATCTTGTAGAAAGCCTTTGCAGAAGAGTGGAAGCTGTTTTAGTTGCATGGGAGGGGAGCAAAATTTATGCTTATGGATTTAGAATGGGATATCATAAAAACTCCTGTAGATGTACTGTGTTGATGTTCCAATACTTTTATCTACATAGTGTACATCAGAGCAATAAAATAATGGTAGCAAAAGTGCACATTTCCTTCAGATTTACACCACTAACTGGACAGATTAAGTGTAAATTCTGTTTACCCTGCTATATATGAAAAAATTTATGTCAATGCTATGCATTATGTTCAGCGTGTGGCGTTGCTGTGTGTTTGCGATCCCAGCCATGCGTATTTTCAAAGCACACAGCTAAAGTATGTTGAATGCCTAACCACAAAACCAAAACTTTGATGTTTTCCTCACTCTAACAACTCCAGAATAAACAAGCGTATTTATCAAAATCTTTTATTCACAGAGATATTCTGTCAAGTGAATGTTCATTAAGTACAGTCAATGACAATTATTGGTGCATGAAAACCACCAAGAGCAGAAAACCTCATTTATTTATTATCGCAAATACTTTTAATTCAGGGGAAAAGTCAATGACTGGAAGGAGAATACTTGAGAAAGGAAATTCAGATTACAAACCACAGATACTGAAGATGGTCAGTTGTTACATCTGGTACTATGCAAGGAATATGCAAATAATTGCTGAAAAAGAGGAATTTCTACCTACAGATTAAGATCTGGTTCAAAGAGACCTAAGGGTATAATCTGGGAATGACAGCCAGAAGCAGAGTTGGGCACAGGGAAAGAGGGAACCTAATGGCCACACAACTCCTCCCCTAGACCTCAGAAGAGTCCCAAAAGGGCATCCGCATCTCTCAATCCTGTGACAAACAAATGGTATAAAAACACACATGAATTAAATAAGTGAGAAGAGTATCGTGTAGTGCGAGTCGCTGGATATATAATAAGGGTGAGTGCTCACAAGCTGTTAAAGAGAATTGCAGTGCGATGTGCCGGACTCAGTGGGATCCCATCCCCAGTGAGTTCAGCTACCCCAGGAGTCATCATTCCCTGGGGCACCTCAGCACCTCGGGCTTTCAAGCTCACAAATCTAATGGTTCATACCACAGATTAATTAGCAGAGGCCCAGGGGAGGTGAGCAAACATGAAAAACAGTGTTATTCGCCTCCCCTGGGCTCCGAAGCTGGTCTTCATCTTCTTCCTGGCTCCTGAATAACGTCAGCGACCACTGAGGCTTGTAATTGGGCCTCAGCGGTCATGTGGAGTTGTATGGCAAAGATGCAAGTGTGACGACGTCAGTCATGCTTGCGTCTTCGTATCACAAGACCACGTACTGCTGTTCCCAAGCACAGGCCTCAGCAGTCCCTTATGGCATTCAGCAGGCCTGACAAGGACCTGGAGCAGCTCCGGAGCCCAGTGGAGGTGAACAACACTGTTTTCCATGTTTGCTCACCTCCCCGGGGCCTCTGCTAAATATTAATTATTCTGGGGTCTTTTCAGTATAATAGCAGTTCAGGTTCAGACAAGTTCGGTCTGAACAAAACCACCGGGCAATACTTGTGAGATAAATCTCGCAAGGTCCACCCAACTCATTTATATTCTTGAAAGGAGGCATGGCCTAAATAATCGCCACTAATTATAATCGAGGTAAAATGCCCGATTAATCCCGATTTTGATTTAGGTCATAGTGCCCAGCCCTACTTAGCACATACAAAGAGAATCTCCTGTCTGAATGCATGAATGGCTCTTAATATAAAAATAAACATTTTATTGTTTTCTCCCTAGAAACTCAATTCTTTCCGCATCTCACCCCCAGGTTAAGCATTATGTGCTCAGTAAGCACAGCTTCTCATTAGGACGCAGTGAATATTTCTCCAGTATTGATTAACAGCTGAGGTTCGGCAGGTGAAATTCCTGTTAGAGTTTGAGGCATTATAAATCACCTTTTCTCTACTTATTTGTACAGGGAACGCTGGAATGCCTCCTGTTTAATGCCCTACTACTACAGCTGGAAACAATTACATCCAACTTCCATCCAGGACTCTGCAGGACACTGTCCAAATCACAACCCTTCCAGATAGCACTGCAGATTACAGCAACATGATATGTCACCTGGAAATCAGGTGCCCCTTTATATCACATATTCATCACTGACATGATCTCACATGACGGCTATGTTCACATCTGCATTGGACTCGCAGTGTCCGCCTGAAATTAGCGGACAAAAAAGTCCTAGATAGCCGACTTTTTCGTCCACAATTTTCAGTTAAAAAACGGACACCCAACGATTCTCATTACAGTTGATGGGGTCCGTCAGGCTCTGTATGTTACCGCTACTGTTACAACCGCATAGCGGTCTGCCTCTCTTCTGATGAACCAGAACAACTGACAGGCCGGTGCAGATGTGAACCTAGCCTTAGAGCTCAGGAAAATCTGCTGGCAAAAACAATACGACCAAATTTATGAATATTAAGTATTTCAACAGCCCATCTCTTTATGTTCATTGGGTGATAGCAGCAGCTTTCTCCCTTTTCTGTTCAGCCAAGGGTGCGTGTCTATAGAAATTTGGGTGACAGCTATCTTTTTGGCCAAAAACTAACAGCTACGCTTCCATGCTGCTCTATACACGACTGCTAAGCTTGGTCAAGGGTGCATATGTTCCCATTGGGAAGAAGGGATATGCCAACTCCTTTAGCAGTGGGTTACCTGCCTCCTGTGAGAGGAAAGGATTGAGCATCTTGAAATTCAACATGTGCAATCCCTTCCCCCCCCCCCAACATCTGAGGGGCTGTAACACCCACATACACATTAGGTGGCCGGCCAGTCATGCAGAAATGGATTGAGTAGGCCGATGTTAATCTAACATGCATAGGCAATATTAAAGTTATATTTACAAGGAATTTAGAAAAAAAATAGATTATTTTCTTGTAATTAAGAAAGTGTATATTATGTTCTTGTCAAAAATAAAACTGTTAAGAGGGACAAATACTTTAGCTTAGCATTGTAAACTTTACCACTAGAACCTTCTTCAGTGTTTTATGGCACTTTAGGATTTCTATAGTCTGTGTTAAAAATAGAAGCAAAATGCTTCTTAAGAAAAGAAAAAAAAAAAAAGACAGAACATCTGCCGCCTGAGGGGATGAAGTCCCAGTGACTACCCACAAAGGAATGTTGGGGGTGGTAGAAGACACAAAGCTTTTACAAATTGTCAGTGGTAGACTGGTCAAATCACCCATATCTGTGGCCTAATTGTCTAGGTTAATGGTCTAATCTCTTCCAAAAATGCATGTCATTTAGAAAACACTCCAAGTCAATGCACCCCACCTAAAACTGGAAACTTTAGTGACTTCATACTACTGTATATGAACTAGACAGACAGCTAAATTGTTAGATAGGTAGATGTAGTATTATTTACTCAAATCTTCATTGTCTACCAGAACATACATTTCCTGCCATGAATTACTAGATCCCAGTGACAGGGTGCTGGGAAATGGTAGGAATGGCACAGGCTAAACAATATTTTGGCCGGGCAATACTTGGATTTGTTGTTACAAACAGCACTGTATTACCATAGACGATATCAAAACTCAGAACTGATACATAATCATTAATAGTGAATATTATACTGGTGATATATTTTATGAAAAATCATTCAGCAGTATATGCGTGACATCATGTAACAATGTGACATCATTTGGTTTCATACAAGAAACGCTGCTTGGAAAGTTTGCTCAAAGCAATCATTTATATTGAACAATACACTGATAACATACTGTATGCAAAATAGGAACAGTGTGACACCATTCAGCAATATGACATCATTCTGATGCACTGCATTGGAAAGTCTGCAACTACAATCTCAGAAACTGTAAAAATGACTTTTCTGGTTCCTACTAAGGAGGAAAAAAAAATCTCTGGTTGAACTTTTCATACAATAAAGATACCAAATAGTACAGTGTACGTAATATCTACATTACTACTATTCCTTTGCTCTGATAAGAAATCTGTAGAGAAAATCCACAAGAAGCTGATAAAAGGAACAAGGAAATTCTTGTGGCTGAAGATGTCTTGTGCCATAAGGATGGGGGTGCAGCTGAGCTCAGCCTTCCTTCACACTACAGGGGATGTTTATCTTGCTGTTTAAATATGTGGAACTTTAATTAGTCTCCTGCCTCACCCACAGCCTTTCAATTCTGCAGACTTAACCCTTTGTTTAACCTACCCTATGACTACTATAACCCTGGTGGGGACTGACTAATGAACGGCAACAATGACTTTTCAGAGTTATCACTATGGACATATCAACTTGAAATATGCATATGTATTATATTAACTCCATTAAAAAATAGTGATCTTTGTATTTCTTAGGATATTTCCATGTAATTAGTAAAGTGAGATTCCTAACCTTTATTGCTATAAATCATACTGACTGACAGGCATTGAACATGGATGAATAAAATAATTCCCATTAGGCTTTTGGAGTGCTACACTTTTTATTTATATGCTATAAATCATGCAGATTTCTTATTGGCATACTTAATAGCATAGCAGACTGTGCATTGTCAATCTTTGAGTATCCAATAAAAAGACCTGATGAGCTGGGATGGGTCTTGGTTTAACTGTACGTTGACTCACACCAATTCACTGCTGAGAAGAAACCAAGTCTGTGACACTATAGTTATAATGGGGAATAAAAAGTTGCAATTATTTGCACAAAACAAAAAATTGTGACTTTTTTTTTTTAGCTTTGCACCACTTTGCCAAAAAGGGGACATGGTGAGAGCATGCAAGGGATGGGGCCATCCACCGGCTCCAGGCATGGGTAAAAAAAAAAAAAAAAAAATTGTAGCCAAAAGTGGAAGCACAAATTCACTGGTATTGAATTAAAATTAGAAAAATCTTTTAGGATGAGACTTTTTTTAACCAGAAAAAAATATTACAATGAATAAAAATGGTGCTATTTGTGGGGAAAAAGCAGAAACACAATCGACAATAAAAGGTTTATTTTTATTTTAGTTTAGTGTAGATTTCCATTATTAAAAAAGAAACACAATACATACACAGATTTATTGTATGACAGGATCATCGGCATTACAACCGGCAGTCGGCATCTTTAATGTGGCGTGGAGCTATAACTTCAAATGGAATCCAAAATCTCTGGAAATCTATATATATCATACTGAGGGAAGGAATATACACTATGTGCAGAGAGATATTTCTATTCACACAGTTACAAGGTATCTATTTAATCTTGTAGGAAGATGGTAATCTGATGTGACAGCTTTATATACTTCTTGTAAGTGAATGAAACATATATATGGAAACAACTTCAGGCCAGTCACCAGCAGGAGCTGTAGCAATATAATAGCATTATATCTGCATTGGTTTCATTACACCTATCACAATGGATCTCCCAATGTGAATACAGACATGTATGAGATGGGTTTCCTATTATCCTCTATCCCTCATCTACTAAATAAACTGACAACTTGGTGTTACCATTTCCCTTGTCAACAGGGTGACACTGGCAGCACTGACTGGACAATGTGGGACTACTGGTAACATATGGTTATCTATTTGTTCTTAAATATCTGAAAGGAATAACACAGGAACTTCTCAATGCAGAGTTCTAAAAAGATGCCCCAGAATTGTATTGGGTGTACAGGTATTTACTATAGACCTTCAGAACAGACTGTTTGATGTATATCTATAGTGGCAAAGAAGCTGGAATCTATTACCATACTTACCAACTACTAATTCAGAAAAATCAAGGCATTTAAAGGGGTTGTACCAACTTCTGATATGTATATATATATATATATATATATATATATATATGTGTGTGTTTTGTCAATATGCAAATGAGCTATTTGGAGAAACAAGGCGTTGCTGTTACCTCTTTTGAGCAATGGCAACACACTCATTGCTCCAAAGAGCTTGTCTGCTTATTGACAAAAGCAGCGATATCTCAGAAATGGAGGCAATGATTCACAAGGGCAAAACACTATTTGATTCAGGTGACCCAGACCTAGCTATTCACAGGGCTGAATTGATATGCTAAGTTCTGATGACAGACCCCCTTTAATGAGTGCTGTTGCCCTGCCCTGATGATGGTGCAGAAGTTTAAGTATACACCTTGCCAGTGCATTGATTTACAGTGGGAGTGCCAGAAATAACCAAGTACAACGCTCTGCTATCTCTGACACCCCCATAGAAAATGAATGGAGGAGTATGTTTGGCCTGTTGCACAATCAGGAAGGATTCCCATTCTCAGGATCCGTGGGGGTCCCAGCAGTCTGACCCCCACTGGTCATGAAGTTATCCCCTATCCTATTGATAGGGGATAGCTTCAACGGTTGGTACGACCCCTTTAGCTGCACCCCACTTTGTGCTGGGATGAGCCAATTTGGACAATCCCCACAAATTTGGGACTGTTGACAACTATGTACTACTATACAGATCTTGGAAAACAAAGGGAAAATACAGCTAGACATTCTCTTTAGAGAGCTTACTTCTAATCCATCATTAATCTGTTGGCACTATCTCTCTGACATAATAATTTTTTGGCTTTGAATATGACCCAGTCCCGCACTTATGCCTGCCTCCTAACAACAGTGTCTATATTCTATATCTGCTGTCTATTTCTCAGTAGAAGCTTGCTCAGTTATTTCTAGTTTCGCTAATCTCCACCATCATTTCAGTACAATTAACACACCAATACCCCCGCATTCCTTGGAAACCAAATCTGAATGCTGTACAGTCTGCAGCGACTCTTTCCCACGGATCTTTGAGATCTGCCTTTTTATGAAAGCTTGTGTGAAGCAATGCTTCATGGCCACAATGTGTAGCCGACTGTCCCATAAGGATTCACTTTATGTTATGTGCTGTAGAAGCTACATGCTTTAACTTCCTACACACTCTGAGACAGTGCGGCACAAGTCCCTGAGGAAATAATGCAACTTTTCACTAGAAAAGGAGAAAAAAGGATTTCATAGTTAAAAGGGATGGCTGAATTTAATGATATCAATTCAATATGTTGTAATTTTTACAGGGGCAAGCTGAAATATACCACAAATAGGGAAATAAAGATCAGTATCATTTATAGTAGTACCAGTAATGTCAATGTGCTTCGCTGTGGGCCATAAAGTAAGGGGATATCCAGTGATAGCGCTGCTCCTGTCCATGGGCTGTGTCTGGCTTTGTATCCTGCTACGTTCAATTGAATAGAACTGAGCCAGACACATCCCATGGGCAGGAATAGCACAGTTATGGGGAATAAGAAACAGATACTTTCTAATTCCACACAACCATTTTAAAGGGGTTTTCAGGATTACAATATTGATGACCTTTCCTTATGACAGGTTATCAATATCGAATGGGTGGGACTCTGACACCCAGCACTCCCAACTATCAGCTGGTTGAGAAGATCTCAGTGTTAGGATGAGGGCCATGGCCTCTTCACTACTTACCAAGCAGAGCGATGTACACCGTATATGGACTGTGCTTGGCATGTGTGTGATGTCACTCATCAAACCACTACTGCAAAAAGCTGTTCTGCGCCAATCCCAGGAGTTGGATCCCTACCAATCCAATGAAGAGGAACTGTTCTAAAGATAAGTCATCAATACCTAATAATAAATCAATACTAAACATTTTGTTAACTAAATATATTGTTATGCCTTATATGTGGTATATCACAAAGGAGGGGGTCCCTTCAGCCATTACAATTTGGGCCAGGGAGCTGAAGAGCCCTCTATGTATCCTGGACATATAAAATGTTTGTATAGCTCTCTACAGTGTCCTTCATATTAGGCTTATACATGGAAAGTCTAGTGGACAAAGAAACATGCTTTCCAGGTTACTCCCCGCCTGGTACTTCTTATTGCCCAATATAGTAGGCCTTTACACTGGCGAAACTGGTATCTTTAGTTCAGTGTTCACTGATGTACATACTCATGAAACAAACCCTCCATTTCTTAGTAAGGGATGAATATGCCTTCTGTATTAAGCGCAGAACAAATATTTCACTATAGAAATTTCCTGATAACGCTATCACCAGTGTGATACTTCCTGGCACCACACCGAATAAATAAGACTACTTGTCTACATTTTATCTTGTCGATTCAGAGGTAGAATATAATGTAGTGTTTTATCATGTGGGTCTTTAGAGGTTACTTCGCAAGACGACTGTACGTTCTGAAGTATGGCCAGCAAACAGCTCATATATATCTGGGAAATCAGGACGTGTCATTGTGGAGTCTAGTCCATAAAGTGTTTGGCAGTGAATATATACAAATGCACTAAATTCCTTCTACATGTTAAGCAATGTCTAATGGACATCACTTGAGAAACTTCATATGGTTACACTGCACTATATACGATTTGATACCATACATGGAATACCCTAAACTGTATGTTAGGGGGCATTCACACAGTGCAGTTAAAACTGCTTCAAAACCGAACTGGTGAAACACACAAAATCTACCTCTAAAATTAAGCAACTGCATCAAAAACCACATCGTAACTGTGAGCATTTTTTATCAATGCAGTTGTGATGCAGGTTTAACTGCTAGTGTGAATGTACCCTTACTCTTCTAAACATAACCTGCATAGTACGTGAATTTCACTGTCCAGCATGTTACTTAAAGCGTCTGTATCAGTCACCAGCGACAGCAGGTCAGACATGCATCTGCTCTCCACTGAAAAGAATATGTTTTATACAAATCACACAAAATACATTATTTTCTGTTTTTTTAGAAAAAAGATTTCACCAAATCTGTTGCATTAGGACTGTGAATAAATTGAATTGCACAGCCCTAACGCAACGTCACAATGAAACAAGCTAACTAATAAAAGGCCCTATCAAAATGTTTACCCAGAATGCAACCTCTCCATCCTGTCAGGGGTCACTCATTACGATCCTGTTACCTGGGTTAATTTCCCTGGGAAACCTCTACTCCAAACATTCACTGACTTCATTAAAATTCTGAAACAAAAAAAACATCCAAAAAGGATCTACATGGGATCGGTCAGCATTTCCTACTGAATTGTATAAATCCTTCAGACATAAAATCTCCACAGCCCATCTCTTCTTTTAGGCTAAGGCCCCATGTAGTGAGCCACAGAAAAAAAAAAAAAACGCTGCAGAAAAGACCGCAGTGTAAACTAATTGTTTTTTTTTTCCGCAGCATTTTTACAGAATTTCAGCATTTCCGTTGCAGATTTTTTTTTCTGCAATGTAAAGATGGGATTAGCCTGAATCCCATCCACTCTGCAGGTACTGTAAAACACAGGTTTTTTGCCGCGGCAAAATGCTGCGTTTTCGCAACGTGGGGATGGCAGTGTCTGATTTACTGCTGGGCAGATTACAGTCTTGCTTTTCCTCCCACCACATACATATTCATCGTGTATGGCTGTGCTTGTCAGCCTGTGTGAAGATTACCCTTGCATAAAGGTCCATCAGAACAATGGTTGACAAAATACCCAAACGGCACCTCTTTTGTCTATGGTACATGTCTAGTGCTGTCCATACACATAAGAGTATAATCGACCACAATGCGTCCTACAATTGTTCACAGGAAACATTTATACACACGTTCCTAACCATAAATTTGCACCTTAAGCGAACAAGGCTGAAATTTCCCAGCCTAAGGCTAAGGCCCCACGTTGCGGAAACGCAGCTTTTTTTTTATGCACATTTTGTTGCCTTTTTTTTGAGCCAAAGCCTAGAATGACTACAAAAGGAATGGGAAATATATAGGAAGTTCTTATGCTTTTACCTTCTGCTCAATCCACTCCTGGCTTTGGCTCAAAATACTGCAACAAAAAACGCTGCATTTCTGCAAGGTGAGGCCTTAGCCTAAAGGATCGACTTTTTGGCACAGAGGTCTGCCGTCGGCCACTGCAAATAATTGTTTGCATCCCATTGTTAAACAATAGTTGGCTAAAATTGCCCTTTCTGGCCATGTTTCCATTTTATGGGCAGGGCAACACGGTAGAATCTACAGTGAAGATCAACCCCATTCACCTATGTTCACATCTGTGTTGGAATCTCGATCACAGTGTGCTCCGAAAAAGCGCTGCAAGTCGGACTTTTTCCTCCAGTGGTTTCAGTTTGAAAGAAAGGACACCTTTCTGCTGTTTTAGAGGTGTGTGCGTCCATTGTTCTGGTCACAGCTGCATAGCTGTAATATCAGACATGGCCCATGGACAAAGTGGTACAATCTATGGTACAACAGAAAAGCTTATTTCTAATATTGTGCAACTTTTTGCAGGGAATACTTCCACAGATTTTCAGACCACTAGATCTACAGGGCGAATATATGAAATCGTTTTTTTTTTCTTTTAAGTGAGGCTTTTAGATAACCCCTTTAAGGCTCCGTTCAGCTGAACAGATATGATTTAGGAATGCAGAACCAGTTTCCTGTGTACAATAACATGATTTTCTAGAGAACTTGTTACCATGACTCAATAATAGACACTTCTATCAGCTTTGTGATTTGGAGACACGGTGTTGTCGGCGAGGCAACTGAAAATCGTTTTTGGCTTACAAACACTCTACTTTTAATGCACTTGGAGAAAGTAAACTTGCAGGGTTTTCTAGGGATGAATAGGCAGACATTATTTGCAATGCATTTTCCCTGTACCGATGCCGGCTACGTCTCCTGCCAAGACTCATTACCGTTTGAGTTCATTCAACTCAGTCAAGACGTAGAATAAACAAGCATTTGTTCTAATAGGCTAAATGTGTTTTGCCTTTCACTCTAGACCCGGCCCCTCCAATTCACGTTCTGCATCTGGTGGGAAGAACAGCTGCCGCGGGATTCAATTGCTATCCAATTCAGTTATGGCAAGAGGAATACAGTGCAAATTCAATCTGCAGCAAAAAATACATTTAACCAATAATGACGATAACAATGCTATACCACTACACTAAAGAGCGCCCTCATCAGGTAAAACACAGGAATTAGTGCTATACCTTCATATCCAACATATATAAAACATTCTGACTGTATTATGCACAAAATTATGGGAACTAAATGTATGACTGTGAATAAAATGGATCATCACAACATGCGCACAAACAAATGTATTAAGACGAATGAAGATCCTAACTGATGTAGATTTTCAATATAGCTCACGCCAGGAGAGTTATAAGAAATATATTGGGCTACGGCAATCCCACACCAGCCTGTCCACATTTGCACAATGTGGCAAGTGAGGCGCAAAACTGGAGTTGTGGCTCATGTTTGGCATAAGAAATAGCCCTGCACCAAATGTACCCCAGAATCATTCGTATAAAACGCCAGTCTTAATAGATCTGCCCCAATGTGTACAGTGAAGAAATCAGGCGATACCTTTTAGAGACTGAGTATATTTGATGCTCAGCCTCTAAAAGTTATCGCCTGATTTCTTCACTCTTCCACTACTTTCTATGGCTAATACGGTATAAGATTATACTACTACCAATGTGTACAGGGCCCTCTGACCTCCAAGCTGCTGGTTGAAAACCAGTTTGTCTGACAGCCATCTCTCCTGACTGCAGGTGTCTAGCAGAAGCTTACCTCTGGAGGAAGCAGAGAAGCGAGCACGTCAGAACATAAGACAACGCAGAGACTATCAGGGACTGTCTGCCCTCATGCACATTACATAATCTATCATGAAGATTCCACAAAAACACCATGACAGTTGCAGATACATAGTTACAAGCTTTGGATTTTACCATTTTACTATCCTTTCAACACCCACCATTTCATAGAAGAAGAAAAAACAAAAAACATGCAAGCACAGTTCATCTAACTGTATATGTTTGAGCTTTTCAGCCAGGTCCACACAGGACATGCAATGTGATGTACAGTGCCAGCATTATGGACAAGATTTCACAAAAAAGTGAACTGGAACTGAGCTGCAGTACTGTCACACAGGCGCATATGCTTCTGGCTCTGTACACTGTATAGTACCAGGCTTGGCAGCAGTCCCAAAGAGCTGGGTAGTACAGGCTAGGTGTTGGACCCCCACACCTGGAAGTTCTGACATCTGGGAATGAATGGGAGGTACAGAAACATCTTAGAACAATGAGCTACATTGCTCAGAGCTACGTAGTGTCCATAAAAAACAACAATAGCTGAAAGTCACAGATCAGAGGTCGTGGCAAGGTAAATAGAGGAGCACAGAGGCTGAGCGGGTCTCATTTACGGATAGGAGCTGGTCCCAGAGGCGAGACCCAAATCTATCAGACATTTATGGCATATCCCATGGACATGCTATAAATGTCTTTTGTGGGAAAACCCCTTTAAGACCATATTTATACTCAGTAACCACCAGTTTTTTCATATAGCTAATAGCTATGTGAAAAACACTGCGAACCTGAGCTAACCATTATATTCAGTCCGTGTCACCATATAAAATAGCAGAAAAAAAAGACTGCTGCTGCTGCTATTCTCCAGAGGAGCCTTAAGACTGCAGAGCTGTAAACCCGCTCTATAGTAAGAAGCCATGAGGCAGACGTGTCAGCACAAGTTGACTATTTTTCCTTCAGCAATGTTAAGTTGTTAAGATAAAAGCCTGTAGCTGAAAATTATACACTTAACAAAAAGCCAGTGTTTTGTCACCTTCGAATTTCATCTATGCTATGTCATCTGGATTGGTAGATGATATTCCACACCCACACATCCATAGTGGATGAAGCCCTGCGAGGGCCTGAAACCTGTTATTACAGCATCTATGTGACTTTCAGCATATGGCGGAGACATGCTAAGATCTGCCACATGCTAAGATCTGCCATGTGCTGATGTCTCAGGATTCACCACATTCTGGGACAAAAGCAACAGAATTACAGTAAGACCAAAGCTGAAGCCCTACAAAAACTTGAAGAGAATCTGTCAGGGCACTATACCACCCACACGTCCATATGGACCTGGGGTTTAGTGTCCCAAATCACCCTGTTATAACGCAATCCATGGCCGAATTAAAAATAAAAAAAAGCTTTATACTCAATCTGCCGCTGTACTCCCTGCGCCTGCGCAGTTCTTCAATGAAGCCAGAGGAGTACTCCTCAGCTTCAGTGCACATGCCCTGTACAACCGGCAATTGCGCAGTGAAGCCGGGGTGTCCATCATCAACTTCACTGAAGAACAGTGCAGGTGCCGGGAGTATGGGAGAGGTGTGCCAACAAAGAAGCTCATGAATAAGACAGACTGTTCTCGGACAGCGTTCATCGGACCCTTCTCTAGGTAAGTATAAAGGTTTTTTATTTTTAATGCGCCTGCGGATTGCATTACAACAGGGCGATTTGGGACACTAAACCCCAGGTCTATAAGGACCTATGGGTGGTTTAGTGTCCCAGATTAACCTGAAAGATTCCCTTTAACTCCTCCATGCTGGTCAACCAAGGCTTATTCTTTCATTGTATCAGATTACACATGGAGATTCTTTTGGTATGGTTGAAATAATTTTCCCTGCTTTGCATATTGGTCCTGTGACAGGCCAGAAGAACGGACGAACCCGGTAAATGATGAAACCCATACATTCTTTAGCATGGTAAATAAAATGTAACTATATGTAACTACGACAGACACAAAGAGCAAGTACTAACACCTGTAAATCTATAGAACCCCTTGGGTTGTCTGGTTCAAATAAAAATAGGGCAAAGACAAGGGATGGTACAAAATGAAAGGAGAAGCAGTACTTACCTGTTGGGTCTCCCACACACCAGAGCCTCCGCGCTGGTACTTAGCACTCTATTTATCTGGCTGCAGCAATGACATCACGTTGACAACATGTGACTGCTGTAGCCTATCACTGGCTTCCACTGAAGTCCGTACGCACAAAATAGCAAAGTCGCCAAATTTAATGATTTCTGCAAAACTGGTTGTGCCGAACCAACACAGCTGATGTTAGGGTATGGAAGGATCAGAACATGCTAAAATTTTTACATACCCAATCCTTTGATCTCACCAGAGATATAATGCCACCAAAGGTGTCTGGCAATGGCTTACTCACTGAAAACACATGCACGCTCATCCAAACTAAGCATGCATATGAATGGGGGAGTTGGAAGGAGTAACTCTGACATTACTCCCATCTATAAAGAGGGCAAACAGTTATCGCCAGGCTTTGGACCTCCAGCTGCAGTTTCTTGGCACACCAGGTCATCTGGCCACCAACCCTAAAACAACCCGTGTTCTAAAATTGTCCAGTCTTGTCCACCTTTGAGAATAAAGAGCCTTTGTTTTCTTGCGAGGTCATGGTTCACAAGGCACGTGGCTTAGGTAGGAGTCTCGTAAATGCTTTTAATACATAGGCACATTATAAACATTTTTCAAGAACTGAAATGAAAAGGGAGTGGTCTGTGCAATGAAAAGAGTAACAAAACCAGTGGAAAAAGATATGCATGTCCCAATGGCACGTACCTGTACCTGCAAGGTGAGTCAGTGACACGGAACAAGAGGTGGTTTCCTTTACAGACAGGGCAATCTGTTCATCGGGACGCTTCAGTGCCCTTAAATGCTGTTATAGGATATTGAAACATTATCTACAGTGACTGTGCCCAGTCTGACCTCACAGTCCCATCAGGCATATATAGGGAATATTGTACCATAGACAGAGCAACACACTAAAGAAAACCATACTGCTAATATAAAATATGGAATAGAAACACTACAAGGGGTTCTATATATTTAGAAAGACTGAATCTGGTTACACACATCACATATCTGTTGACTACATGCAGCCATCTCTCCCAAAATGTAAGTTTGATAAGGGTGTCAAGGTATCATTGGGCTCCTTGGTCAGCCTTCCTGGTATTGTCAGATGGGAGTGACATTCTATTGTATTTAAAGGAACAATAAACCTAGAAGTTGCTAAAAGTACACAGGCCATCAGGCCATACATTTCTTGTCCATGACTGTTTGCATCTTCTGCAGGATCTTGACACAGCCTTGAAGAAATCCTGCAGAGAACTAAGGGGTCACTTTCCTAATGATCTGCTCCATCTTTGACTCAGACAAAATGGGGCTTAGTCAAGGAAGCCAAGACAGGACACAGGGAAAACCCTCCTGCTATAGCCAGTTGTCTTATCTGGGGCATATGGCGGATTTCCCAAGACACAGAGAAGATTTCTTAATATATTTCTTAATTTTCAATGTATATAACATAAAATAGTGTGTCATTCATGAGATCCAATTGTAATAATGTATGGGGATCTCAGAACAGAAGGAACAAGATATCAGTGAGCTATCTATTACTTCTTTTATTTCTTTAACCCATTCTGAGATGTTTGTAAAAAAAAAAAGTTACCTCCCAGAAATCTACATTTATAAAGCGCATGTAATGAAGAGTCCAAGATTGTGAACTTCTGATACCCTTTCACAAGCAATTCCAATGAAATTTTAGTAAACTAAATTCAGCAATAATGACATTAAAAAACAGGAAAGCTGCCTGGCC
Source organism: Leptodactylus fallax (assembly GCA_947044405.1). Lineage (NCBI taxonomy): Eukaryota > Metazoa > Chordata > Amphibia > Anura > Leptodactylidae > Leptodactylus > Leptodactylus fallax. The sequence goes on from CAMRHE010000334.1 coordinate 1,801,938, forward strand.
ATAAAATAATGCAGCACAGTGAGATATTTAGGAGCCAGGACACCTGGGATTTCTCCAGCCCTGTAAATAAGCGTGTAATAATACGTGTTATGTTTTAGCACAAAGGCCTCTAGTTCTAGTCACTGACTGGGCTATTCAGAGACATGGCTGTACACAAACCACAAAGTTCATGATTAATTTCAGCTTTAGAAAGCGACGCCTTATTCTGTGCACCACACAAAGACAAGTTAAATATGGTGTTTTATTGGAAACATTTGATTGACGCTCAGGTTTTTCCAGCTTTTATAGCCGCACTCATCAGGTTTCTGCAGTTCCTCAATTCTCTTAAATGTATAAGTTGAATCACAAGGCATAAAAACTTCTTTTTTTTTTTGAGCTGCCCTTGTCACTTTCCTTAAAAGGGGGCGTGGAGAGGTCGTGCAGATTCATTATCATATATGAGGCGCACCCTCTGCAGGCAATGGGGTTATTAAGAAATCTCCCCCATTGATTTCAATGGGACTATTCTACAGTCCATATTTTTGACAGTCCATTTTAATGGACTGTCAAAAAAATGGGATATGTCCTACTTTTCTTTGTTTTCATGGATCCGTCAATAGCCTGAAGGGTATGAGGGATTCATGCAAACTGCTGCCCCACAGATGCAAAACAGCTTTGAAGAAAAATAGACATTGCATCCATTTTTCATGGCCATTTTGTTTTTCACTGTTTGTGTTCATATAACCTAAGGCTAAGTTCACACTTGCATTGCAATGTTGATTTTTCATGCTGTAACATATCATAATGAATTGCCAGAATGTATTATTTGTGGGGTTTAGTAATCAATCATAATTTGTTTTGAGCCATAGTCTCCATTTTGATATATTGCTATCGGTTAGGTCTGTTTCAGAAGGGTATATGGAAAATTGTCCAGGCTTCACCCGCAACAGACTATTTTTCATACATGTATTCAGTCTGTATGTCTGCAGTGGAGTCGGGCTGGAAGGCCAAGGGAGACAATTGTGTGTCCTCTGTGCAATAGACTGCTATATTATTTGTTGTACGCAAGGACAGTACAAGGGCCAAAAATACGGCTATGTGAATAAGACCAAAAAAGTTGACATTATGAGCAGCTATTAGCTGTGATCAGTTTGTTTCTATTATTATTATTATTATTATTATTGTTTATTTATATAGCACCATTAATTCCATGGTGCTTTACATTTGCGGATTTACATACGGTACACCAGATATACAAAACAGATAATGCTATTCCATACAAGTAGGCACAATGCAGAGGATTTATCGATAGAATCATAAAATTCATCATGTAACATAAAAAATAGTGCAGGTGCACGAAGTGTATCACATTGTGCCTGAAGTATGGGATGTTTGGTGAATTACACAATTAGCTAGACCTCATTGTACTTTCCACATCTATTTAACACCCCCTACCACCCCACCACCAAAAAATAAAAAAAAAACAAAGTAAAGTGCACTAAAAGGGAAAACAAAAAACTCTCACAGAGTAAACTGAGCAGATACACTGTAATAAAATTGACAACAAACTAAATTGGTTCCTTCCCGTGACTAAAATTTCACTTAGAGTCTAGGCAGACAGCAGCACAGGACACCATAGATAACCTGTTATTAGGACAACCAAATCTCTTCCCCTTTCCACTTGGAAGTCACACAATGAGCCGCCACAATACATTTCTTCATGGGCTGACAATAGACGCATTCATTCTGTCTAAATGTAAGAGGTCACTGACAGTACACCTTGTGGAGCTAAAAATGGAAACCTTTAGTCCAGGCTAGGAGTGTAAAATAACATTAAAAACACAACTGCATGTAATAGTGAAAAATATTAAATAATAATATTACTTATTTAGAAATAAAACAATAGGTGAGGTCTCTTTTTTTAGACATGGGTATGGGTACCAATCCCTGTCAACGACTGCACAGGGGTGGTCACTCAGCATTATGGCATGATGGCATGTAAATACTCATTCTTATGCCAAATCCCATACTACCTTTCTTGCTCTGTGAATGCTTCAGTGCAGTACTGGTAGTATGGTATAGACTTGATATAAGTGAACTGATATTCCAGCTATAAGCAAGGCCTATTCACTGCAAATGGGAACACAGTCTGTGGAACATAATCTACGGAGATATGAAGCATGTTCTCTTGCATAGACATTATTAAAAAGTGACTGCACATACATGTCCGCTATCTTTATTGTAAGGGCTGGTATAAGTCCTAGCAGCTGAATCCCTATCAATTTATGGTATATCAAATCAATATACCATATACATCTTTGGTGGAAAAACTCTCAAGGAGCATGTTGCTCAATAAATTCTATACTAAAAATAAAGTTTTTTTTCCTAACATACACCTTGACTTATTATATATGATTATATGTCGATTACATCTAGCACTGATCCCAGGAGCCAGGTAGTCAATGCACCAAGAAAGACAAAGCCTACAATTACTTGGAGTAAGTGGAAACATCAAGACAGAAGGACAAAGGAAAAAAAAACTGCAAAGATCACATGACATTGCCAAATTCCCATGTCTACTACGCCAAATGCCACCTAATTAATATGTGAGGTTTCCAAGTGAAGTATACCAATAAATTAGAATAATAAGTAGATGGGTACATAAGTGCTTGAATGCCAGCCAGCATCATGCGAAACGTGTAATAAATGCATGGGAACAACAGATTGCACGAAAATGTCATGAATTTTTATTTCCCTAAAGAATCCAAGAGAAAGTTGCCCAGCCATTAATGTCAAGGTAGCTCTGACAATGATCCCGGGAGGGACTGACTTGTGTCTTCATCAAGACACGGAAATGGATTACAATTCTCATCACAATCTGGTCCACCTTTATCTGCTCTTATTACAGTACATCAGTCACAAAAGGAGACACATGAAATGTTGGTGGAGGTTACTCTTTAGGAGATGATATCTCTGTAGCATGTGTTCATGTGATAATTCACTTTCACTACTGCAGATCATTTCCCTTTGAGGCAGCTGAGCTACAATTGTGCAGCACGGCACGGACAGTATACATTGATACAGGAGGTTTGCTTCCATTGACATGGAGCCATCATCGTCGGTAACAACTATTAGTACAATGGCACACCCTATATGGTGTCATTATAGTCAGAAGAGAGATGTGCAGCCAACATACAATGATTTTAATGTCTACATAAAGGATGCAATCCATGGTCATGAACCTGTGTACATTGGCCTTTGATCAGCAGACATGTCATCATTGGGCAGTGGTCAGGAATAAACATTCATACAAACAATCCTTCAATTCATCATCACCCCATGTAAAAAGGTCTTCTAGGGTTATTCCAACCTCTGCAAACCTCTTCTGATATAGGAATAACTGCCCGCAAGTCCTGACCACAGGGCAAGACTTATGGAAACAGGATAACGGTGCTGCTCCACACTGTTTCCGTAGCTCCAGCATTACAGTAACCGCTCTATTGGACTTACAAAAACAGCACAGAGTAGCACTGCCCACCTGGTTCCTTATGTCTGGCTCCAGTAGTCGGACGTGCAAACAGTTATTCCCATTTTAGCAGTTATTTTCCTAGATGGGAATAACCCTTTAAGTGTGATAGAACCACCATGCATGGATAGCCTGATAAGTATACGTTTGCCTTCTTCTGGCCCTCCTCCTCAACAGTAGAAGAAAGAAGAAATCCTTTCATTTCTTAAACCTCCTCTGCAAAAAATACATAAGTATAAAATAAGAACACACTATGACAAAATGAACTCCTAATAGTCAAAATACAAAAGCTGTAAAAAAATTAAAAATAAGGCCCATTCTTTACAGCTTCCCATTGAGTGGCAGCTTATCTTCTTGAAACTGATACGTGGAATACAATGTTCTTATTGCCGTTTGCTATATCATAAGAAAAAAGTTATAAAAATGATATCAATAAAAATAAGATAAAATACATAAAGTGACTGCGGCATATCATGGTGTGGAAAATAGCAGGTTACATTTACAGGGTCTTGACCATTGAAAAACTATTTTTCACAGTTTGTCTGGAAATAAAACACATTTTGCAATCATTCTATGGATGAGGTTTTAACACCAGGGTGTGACAATGTAGCTAGAAGTCGGTAAAGACTACTAGAATTTTAACGTGTACCTGGTGTAGAGATTAGACAGAAACTCACTTGAACATTACAATCTTAATACACTGGGTAAGCTATGGTGTTTCATTTTCTCCTGTTTACCTCTATGAGAGCTATGGAAACAGAACAAAATAGCCGTTATCGGTTCTCTCCATAACTCCTGACCATGTTAGAGTGGCGGAAATAGGGATATTTCCATCTCAGTCATGAAAGGCTAAGAAGGGAATATACCTTTAAGGCCCACTCATTGCATGTACCAAATATTTCTACAATAAACAGCCAAATTTTAGATGTGAGTTCTGAATAAGGAACCCCAAGCTATGAAGTAAGAAATCCCATACAGGAGGTTTCTACCATTTAAGATCTCATATAGACATACTGTAGACAGGGGCACAGAACAAATCCACAGATGCTATCAATGCAGTAGATATCTGTTCCTGATCTTCCTAAGCAATCCTCTGATCTCCCCGTGAGGGATCCAAGTGGTTGCCATTGTGGATGCTGCAAGGCACAACATGACTTATTGCCTACAATCTGTAAACCACTTTTCAGATGTTATCCCATCTGGGAACAAGTGGGAACAGGATATCTGGCCAATGGCAAAAGCTGTAGAAATATCTAAGTGGACTGAGACAAAAGCTCAGCTAATAAAATACAAGATGGTGGCAGTTTACTAGCTGGGAGATCAAATATAAAGCCTTGCTGAAAACATCAACTAACTCATTACTAGTAAAGTTTCCCAGACAACTTACTTGGGGTGCGCGTATTTACTGTCTGCAGCACGTTCAGCAAACCAGAGCCGCTCCCCGGTGAATACCCTCATTGTCTAGCTAAGCTAAGCTCTTCAAGATGTATTCTATATGAGAGACACATGCTCTAAATTACATTAATAACTTATTTGCACCTAATAAATTGCCCATTATATTGCTGTTTATACAATTGCCTGTATCTTATGTGTTAACCCTTGAAGAATATGTAGACAGAAAAATACTCTAGACTTTAGGATCATGACAGAAGCCAATTTTATTTTTTCCTGGCCCAGCAATAAGAATGTAGGTAAAGATATACTGGACAACCCCATTAAGGTTGTGGCCACAACTAGACTTTTTTTTTCTCACACTACAAAAAAACCCCAAAAAAACAGCTGATCCTGGGGGTGCTGGGTGATGGATCACCACTGATCTGACACCGATGACCAATCCTAAGGAATACTACTGCTCCCCATGAAAAAAAAAACCTTTAAAGGGGTTGTTTGGGGAGCTTAAATACATTTACCCGATCTGGCGGATGATTAATTACCTGTGAGATTGGGGAAGGGGCTTAGGTGATCATGTGATAAGGCCAGAACCCCAGGTCCGTCGTCACCATTCACTGGATCAGGTAAGTCAATTTAAACTCCCCAGACAACCCCTTTAAGTGTTATATAGCTTCAGAAAGCCACTTTTCCTGGTAGCTGCTCCTGTTGCAGAGACATTGGTGTTGATAGTTCGGCTGCTGATGTCACTGTACAGTCAGGTAGGTGGTTGTTGGGCAGCACAGCCATTTGACAGGACACTTGTACTGTCTTCTACTGCCTGTATAAAACACACAGAGATTGAGGACATGACAGGTCTTCTTTAAATTGCTGCAGCAACGTCTAAACTATACATGTGACTGCAGACCTGAGAGATTTTGGTCAGACTTACTTCAGATGCATTAGGAAACAGAAAACTAATGGCAGACTGATCATACCATAAACTACAGATTGTAATAACTACCCACTAACAAAGTCAACATTACAGATCAAAAGTTTGTTGGAATTGGGTCATGTAAAATATGGCCAATAATTGATAGAAACTGGTGATATTTCTAATAAATCTAGGGCCAGCTTCACATCAGGTAACCAGTGGAGACTCCTGTAATGCTTATGACAGTCCAGATGGGATAAAGATGAGAAAGTCAATAGGGTCGGCCCATATTGGCACTTTATTATATGCTTCACTGAATCCACACTTATCACAGCTTGAGTCACTGTAGAAATACAAATTATTGATCTTTATCATAAAAGGATGTCGGCAGACACCAACAATTTCCTGAATGCTTACCAGACCATGAACAATTCAAGCAATGGCTACAGTCCAGCAAGTCTTAAAGAAATCACTGTATACAGACATCCTATTATTACGCATAGGGGCAATAGGCCCAGACAGGCTGTATTTACAGCTTGACTGACACTGTAAGAAAGGTTCACTGAACCCTACAATCACTGTAAATACTATTATATACCGAAGATGACATGTAATGGGGTACATGGGGCCCTCATCGCTATATTCAGCCATAATTCTACAGTAAGACCCTGAAGAACAGCCAGGTTTTCATCTACAGCTATAGACAGGTCTTTACTTTTCATTTATTTCCTTTGTAACTTTGCTTTATTAACCTTTATTTCCTTTTTTATTAAAAAGGACCAGACATATCTGTTATAGTAAATACTCATATTCTACATGAAGTAACAATTCTGGAGAATTTTTCAAGAACTGTGTTGTACCATTCCTCAGTTATTCCTCCTAGCAATGTATGAATAAATTGACAACCGCAAAGGTGTTCCTATACCGTATCACGCTGGCAGCACTCACTGGACAGGAACACACCGCCAAATGGTAACACCCTGTTAGCAATATATTATACATTTTCAGGAGAAATAACAGAGAAACAGCACACAGATGCTTCAGACTTTTCTGTAGATTAGAAAGATATACTAAAACAAACATGTCAGGAGTAAGGAAAGGCTCTCTTTAAAGGTGCTGTCCAGCAGAAGACGTTTTTCCATTGAGCCAAAAATGTAAAACCATTGACCAACCATTGACTATTCATCTAGACGTGGTATGTGGCATCGCAGCTCAGTTTCCTTAAAGTGCATTCTTACTGTATAAGAAATTCTTGCCAGCTTTCTTCCAGAAACAGCACCAGACATGTCCGTGTGTCGTGATGTCTGGTATTGTCGCATGGGCTCTATTCACTTCACTGGAGCTAAGCTGGAATACCAGACACAACCCATGAACAAGTGTGGTGCTGTTCCTGGGAGAAAACCGAACATTTAATCCTGATACAACCCCTTTAACTAACATAACTCATGTACCAGTGTGGCGTTGTATCTTTCTAATTCTGGGCATCTCCTTTAAAGAGGACCTTTCACCACCTCCACCAACTCCAGTTCTCAGCATCTGTTAATAGTTGGAATTTTTTTCTCTCTAGCCCCTGCCATTCCCGAGCAATAAGTGCAGTTAGTTTAGGCAACTCATATGCTTTTTAGACTTTGTACTGTTAGACAAGGGGGTGTGATTCAGAGCTGTAATCAGAGGCAGCCAATGTCATAGCTCAGAATCACACCCCTTGTCTGCTCCTGCCTGACACCAACCCCTTGACAGTACAGAGCCTCAATAGCCTATCCGGACTTATTGCTCAGAAATGGTGGGTGATCATGTGATCAGTGGTCTGACTTGCTGATACACACACCAGCTAGAAGTCCCTGTTTTCTATGTAAGTCTATGACAGCACAACATTCAGGCTCTGAATAAGTGATTCTAGCTGGTGAGAGATTTGGCAGGTCAGTCAGTCAACCACACGGGGGACCCATTGAAGGAGATCAGAATTTTCCTTGCATCAGAAAGTCAATCTTTGCATTTATGGTCATCCTTTGAACTGATAGAAGAAAACCCTCCCACTACGAAGGAATGAAAAATTTGATATGAATGAACTATTCATTAAATTGTGGACCCTCCTCTTTATTAAGCTGATATCTAGGGAGACAGTGTTACCTTGGACTAATAAGTGTCTGTACCTTTTACATGGAGAGATCCCTGTCAATGTGACGTGAAGCAATTTCACCCACCATTGCCCTTGTCTTGTTTCTCTAAAGGCACGCAGCAAGATGTCAGCTTATGTAAAAATAACACTAACACTTCTGTTTGCAAGGAAGATGCTCTGTACTGAAGGCTACATATAGTCTGTGATCTAAGACATCCTAGCACACGATAAACTACACTTTTTCTAGCTTGTATTTGGCAGCCATTGTAAGTGACTTCGATATGTGTCACACAGCACAGGAACCGCACAATACGCTTGTTATGTGACTGAAGAAGTAATGTTTTCCCTGCTAATTCTCAGAAGGTATGATAATCATTTATAGATAGCTTCCGGACTTTGTAATCTCCTCGCAGCCAACTTGTCAAACATGTAAGGAAGAAGAAGAAGAAGCAGAAAACACAATTCCTTACAGGAAGACTGGAAGACATTGCCCTATAATTATGTTGAGTTGGCGCAATAGTTTTCTTCTGATGACTGTTAGAAGAGTAGGCTTGAAAACTGTAATACATGTCTGCATACAAGAACATTGTCCAGACTGTGAACACACAGGAGAATGGACAGGACAATACAGACTACCCAGTAGAAACTGAAAAGCTGGACGTGATCATAAAACAGTTCTATACAACTATGCATAAGATATAATGGGGCAGATTTACTAATCCTGTCTAAACCTAAATCCACAAATTGCGAAAAAGCTGCATTTTTGTTGCAGATTTTGCTACTTTTTTTCAGCCAAAGCCAAGAGTGTCAAAAGGAATGAAAAAAAATAAAATAAAAGAAGCTCTTAGATGTCAAATCCTGGTCTTGGCTCAAAAAATGTAGCAAAATCTGCAACAGAAACTTCTGCTTTTCTGCAACGTTTGGTCATAAACATTAGATGTATGTTGGCCAAACCTGATGATTTTGCTGAAACTGGCCAACCCGCTAATATGCATGGGGTCCTTCCAACTCTCCCCCGATGGCAGGTGTCAAGGAAGGCAGTGGGATTTTAATGTCCAGAGTCTTTTTGTTCTTGAGGAGATAAGCTGCTGTCAGAGGTGTTAGGCATTCTGTTTCTAACCTCTACCCATTCAGAACATATCTATGTTCGGCTGAGAGTACTTTTGTTTTCAGCGACGAGAGGGAATAGCTGCTACAGACACCCCTGGTGGCAGCTTATATTACACGAAAATAAAGCATCAGGCATGCTCAATCATTATATCCCACGATATCTGCTGTAAGGGAAGAGTCAGGATTATGCTTATAAGATTATTGGCCAGTCTTGCAAAAATTTACAGCTTTGTCATACATTCATCTAATGTTTAAAAAAATACAGACTATGGGGATCTCTCGGGTTCCGTTCGTGTCCGCCATTGTCGGGATCCGTTTGTTCTTCGAGATAAGCATAAGTTAGACACCAACAAGAAATTCCTACAAGAACTTTCTACCTGGCTCCTGGAATTTATTCATTCCTGTTCTATACAAACATAAGCTAAGTATAATATAATATTTAGTTTGTTACAAAGTAGTCTTTAGCCTTGCAAGGATTTGTAGTTTCAGGATGGCCATATCAATACTGAAAGAAGTGTCTATGCTTTGTCTCAAATATACCCAACTATCCAGTACATTAGTCTTTGTATCAAAGAACTGTTGATATGAATGTTCTTCCCAATATAAAAAGACTAGACACTTATTAAACATTCCCTATAAATCAGACACTTGCACCATACAATATTCTGGTTGTAAAATATATAGTACCCAGGAAACAAGGCAGCAATAAAAGAGAACATTTTGAAGAACACAAGGCAAACACACCCAGGCTTAACCAAGTCCTCCAAGACAGCTGCTCACAATAAGCAATATCCACTTCATACAGTCGTGAGACAGATGTTTGGCATCACCCTTGCAAAAAGTTTCTCTATCCTGACAAACCATTGTAGCAGAAAATCCTTACATATTCAAACAAATCTGCAGCAAGATTAACAGTGTCAAGGGTGGGTGGTTATAAGTAAGTCCTGGAGCAACATCCCAAAGGGACATGTGTCAGGAAGGCTGCATCATACTAGTATAGGAGGGAAGAGAAGATTTCACATCTCGCCTCATATGAACTGGGATAAGACGAACACAAAGAATTCTCCTACACAATAACTGGGGTAGAGGATATTCATTGTCTGCAGAAATCCACATGTCCAAGTGTATGACTAAAGGAAAAAAGTGATGGAAAACATAATACCAGAACATAATGGTTTGTAGAACTGTCTGTATGTTGTGTATGTCAGGTCATGCAAGGTACTCACCCTTACAGGAGGGCTCCGAGCTTGTATCCTCTGCGGTGCTCCTTGGGTAGTCTGTGCATCATTTGTGCCACAATTAGTGGTAATGTTACCTTGTGCTCTTAATGCGTTTGTGCTATTCCCCGTGCTCGGCCCTGGTTTCCTGGGTCTCTGTTTGATTCCATCCAAGAGTCTCACCAATAGGATATTGCTTGGGAGTTCATCTACCCCACATTCCACCAGCGTCCTGCACTCTGGGCAGCGCAACTCACTGCGGGAACTCACAATCCCCTGTAGGCATCGTTTGCAGAATGTATGCTGACATGGCAAGACTTTAGCGGAGGCATCGAGTCTCTCCAGACACACGGGGCACTCTAAAAGGTCCAACAAAGCTGATTCATCCATGCTTTTCTCAGCACTGTTTTGCAAGGAGACAAGCATTTGTGAAGATTCGCAGTCCGTTGTCACAACTCCAGGCCGATTATGTGATATCCATGCCGCTAATCGTCACCTTTAATGAGAAGGGAAGGAAAAATAAACACAAACACGTGTTATAGTCAGATATAATGCGCGGATAAATAATCGTCACGTCTTCACGTAATTAGAGCTGGAGCATTCTAGGTCTGGTTTTTGTTGTCAGCTCTACTACACAAAATACCAAGCCTGAAGGCAAAGGAAAAAATAGACCATTATAAAGCTAAAACACAGTCTGATCCAGAGATTTCTATTACTCTCAGGATAAATTGGCATGATTCAGCAAAATACATTTTAGATGTTATTCCAAAAACTACTACATAAGATTGTTCCAACTTCCCTCTGTGCTTTCTAGTATTTCTATGTATGAGCCGGCAATGTCTTATTTTCATTGCTCTTGGATACATCATGGCTTATCTCTCTGCCTTGGCCTTAACTGCACCATTTGTTTTCTATGTTAGGATAACAAATATACATTTGCGGCATTAAATTTCAACTATGACCTAAATCAAAATTGCAATTAATCTGGGATTTTACCTCAATTACGATAAATGGCAATCATTTAGGCCACACCCCTTTTACAGTATGAGTATGTGTTAGCTGAACCTCGCGGACCAAACACAGCCAAACTGAAACTGCTATTATATTCCGGGGTCAAAGAGACCCCAGAGTATAGTAAAGGGAGGCCAGTTACCTGTTACCCCTCCTGTGCTCCAATGCGACACTTTTCTGTCTTTGGCACTTGTCACTGACGTCCGGGACGGTCATATGGGTCACACAGTGTCGTGATGCTTACATCTATACATCATGATGTCAAGTGACCAGCTGAGACCCAAACACAGGCCTCAGTGGTCCCTGACGTCAGTCAGAAGTGCCAAAGACAGCAGGAAGTCGACCAGATCCCAGGAGAGGTGAGTAACATTGTTTTTTATGTTTGATCACCTCCCATGGGCCTCCGCTTATTACACTTTAGGGTCTGAAAAGACCCCAGAGTATAACAACAACAGTTTCAATTCGGACTTCTTCGGTCAAAACGAAACTGCAGGAAGAACCTCGCAAATATTGTAATAACTGAACCAAAATAACCTACATGAACAAAATCACATTGGTTATCCTGGTTGATGTTCAGTTTTGGTTATTTTTCGATTAATCGTCCATCCCTCATTTCAACCAAAATTTGTATGTGAAAAATAAAAATAGCCAGTACATAAAGCCTACTATACTGGCTGAGTTCACCAGGAACCTAGACCATGTTCACAAGGCTTGAGTTTATAATGGAGCTACACTACATTTGTTTTGTGACAGATACAAGCAAACACTGAGAGGTCCCATTAAAGGGTACCTGAGTTTTCACGAAATGTTGAATTATATGCAGGGTGTTGCTGGGCAGTCTGTTCTATGACTGTATAAGCCTTCATACATGGTGTCCTATCAGTTTTTCTGGAGCTAATAATCGCATTTTGGCTGAAACATATTTTACATTTGTCTCTCAGACTGTGGGCATGTACAGTAAGGAGCAGTCTGCCCCCTCCCTTATCAATTACTGATACTGTACAATAGCAAACAAACAGCTGAGAAAAGCCCAAGTGCCCAAAATATACAAGATCCAGGAATACCAAGCAGCTAAAACATAGGAGAAAAAAACAACAACTATCTGTAAACACAGTTAGTAAACTGCTTGTTGTCTGTGAATAATATCTCACCTGTAATCACACAAGCAGCCAGTAGATACAAGTACACAGAAGACTTTTCCAACATTGTAAGATGTAAGATTTGCAGAATGTTCAGTCCTTTCCACAGAGTAACAGTCTGCAGATGTGTGTGTGCAGGCTGTGAGGAAAATCAACCCCTCCCTCACTGTGTGAAGACAGAACAGAACCTCCCCCTTCAGGTATCGTTCTAATCTAACATATCTATGGACAGATTTCCCTGGTAACAAAGAAGTGAACTGCAAATTAGCTAGAAGGGAGACCCCTAGTGGCAGGAACTTTAGAGAGGTTTTTCAAGCAGAAATCAGCCACATTTTTAATTAACATGCATTACATTTTGGTCCAGACTCACATGGTCTATGAAATGAGACTAAGTTGTCGGAAAAGTTAGTGACCATTTAAGTTTAATAGGTCCATTGCTGTTCCGCTCTTTTTGACAACATGACAATGACTGTAAACTCCCACAAAATGACCAGAAAGTGTCACCAAAACCAGATAGACCACCAAACCATAAAGTGAACACTGCCTAAGAATGGGTAGGCAATAAACCAAAATATCAATACACAGCATTACTCATGACTTGTCGCAACACACTGTCATACTGCAGGCAAAAGATTGGATCTCTGTTCAAGAGACTTTGACAAATGTTGTCAAACTGTAAACCTATCAAATGTAATGTTCTTCTGCCTGAACTGCGACCCTCTGTAATGCACAGACCCCTACGGCCTGGTACTAAAAATGTATCTTACTAATTTCACCTTCACAATTCATTGGAATCAGCCCATCCAGTTGGTTTTATTTGGACCATTTTCTGTGCAATATGACAGTGGTCATGCATGGCTGGAACAAACTTCCCTTGGGCCATGCTATGAAAATGTGAAAAGTAGCTGTAAATGCTGATAAATGGCAGAGATCACTGAATGTTCTATGATATTCTGTGAAAGAGCTGGACAATGAATGAGCACTGAAAGATGTATTTTAATTTCCAGGACATTGTGGAAGCATAGCACAGCTGTACATATATTTAGGTTTGTTTTCTAAGACTATTAAATCCACTAAGCAAATCATAAACAAGTCTATAAACATTTCTTTTAGATGGTCAAGTGAAGATATGAAGCAGGCACATTTCACCTATTAAAGCTCTGAAACACGACAAAAATGGCCCACCATGTCTCGCCATCTTTTGGTGCTAGAGACTTGATAAGCACTCAATGATCTGGTGGCATTTTAGTTCTGATGGTATGAAAGAGTTTTGTATTGAAATATGAAAAGTCACTTGCGAAAAGCTTTATACACAGCTTGGTTAGTTTTTATTTAATACGATGGCAGGTTTGAGGCATTTTTCTTGAACTACTGGAAATATCCATTTAGTGTCTCAGTGTTCTTCCTATCCTCAAGGATGACAATGGTGATATCATTCTAGTGGCAAGCAATGGATGGCAAGATATTTCCATGGGATAAGTGCTAATGTATCTAATTTTGGTTATGAATAAAAATATCCAACTATTCCATCCAAGAGAGACCAGACTTCTGATGTGGCTGAAGATACAGCGATGAAGCTTCCTTAGGTTTTGTTGAAAGATGGCCACTTACTAAGCTTGACAGAGACTTCCACCAGTCATGTTTAACCCACTTTTCACAGCCTTCCCAAACCGTCTCAGTTTAATAGGTTATAATGCAGTCCATATAACTCTTCTTACTCTTTTCAGGAGGCATCAGATGACCGTGAACTAATGTGTATGGCTAGCTTTAGCTAGATGATAGGCTTAACACATGACAAGAAGCAGTAAATTATAGTAAAACAGCTATTAGGGCAGTTTATTAGGCAGATTCTCTAGATACACTCCAGAAATATTCAGAGAAAACCTGCTTAAATTGTAATCTGGCCATCATAGTTGGTCCCACTAAAGATGCCTCTCCAAATGTTATAGGCAGGGAATTGGGCATGAACCCCTCAATGTCATGTGCTGTGTTCCGCAGGAAGTGCTTACTGCAAGGAACTTCTGTTGGTGACAGGGCAACCCAGACTGATATAACAATGCACCTGGTGAAGGGTACCCTTTAGGCCAAGTCTGTAAATATGGTTGGTGAAAAAAATCATTAAGAAGTTGAAGGCACATTTTCCAGAAATCATATGACTCCTTTTCCTGCGCCTGCTAAATCAAGCGGCATAGTCCTAAATCTAATCCCCTATAAGTGGGGCCCCGAATACTTGTTTGTTGAGTTAGGCACTAAAATAAATGGAATTAACCAACACAGGAGCCCGGGAACTGACAAACTGGTTTTCATCAGGAAGGATTAACATTTTGGCCCTTGCAGGGATCTCCGACAATGAAATCCTGATCTCTGTTAAAGTAAATTGTTTGCCCAAAGATAATTTGGACAATTCACTAAAGAACAATAACCATTTTACTTTCTAGTTTAAGACAGACTTATATTTAATCTGCTTGTGAAAAGTATTTTATATACTATCACTATTGTGTTACCTTGTCATAAATAGTGAGTAACAATAATGATACAACAGTATGTTGTGCAGAGTGTACCTGCAGGTTTCAAAGGCACTTGTCATGTAGAGATATCAAAGTTTTTCCATTGGTGGCAGTCTATAAACTGGGATACCCTCAAATGAAAGAATGAAGAGGTCCCCATAATGTTCAAAGACTATGGCTGGCCTGCCAACATCAGTTCAGAACATTAGTGACCTCCTTGGCTATACTCAAGAGGCATGGTGCTAGTTCAAGGGTAACCACCAATAAAAAAGTCAAGCTAGACATATCTCCATGACACGGCAGAAGACTTTAAAACTGCAGTTATATCTTAATATTTTAAGCATAAGACATAAGCATAAAGCAGGGTAATGTGTCGATTCCTTGTGCTAAGTTCCATTAAATCAATTAAAGGGAACCTGTCAGAAGTTTCTTGCTGCCCAAACCACAGCCAGCACCAAAGCCAAGGAGACTCCCTCAATACAGAAAGCTATGGTTTACGATGAAAAGCTGCAACATTTCAGAGAAAAGATAGCCAACCACAGAGAGGTGTCCACCAGTTTTCTAAGTAAAATCAGTGTTCCTCATAGATAACATCCAGGTGACACCATCACGGTGAGGACACATGTCACCTATATAAACTCAGGAGCTAGCTCATTCTGAATTGGACTTGTACCACCATGTCTGTTAAAACATTCCCTCTTTTGGCAAGGATCTTCTCTAAATGGCTAAATACACTGAATATATCTAATCCAGCGTGTATGAAAACATCATAAATAGATCCTATTGCTTCAAAGACCAAAGATTTGCCCTGAAGCATCATGATTCTCCATAGTTTATAGTGACTTATCCCTGGATATCCAACCTGGACACATCTATGTACATTACCATAACCCTGAGAGACGACCACTTACTATGACTACCAGCTACCAGCAATCGTCTTCCATCCACACTTCTCCAATGGAAATATTCTCAATGTATTCCATAAATGATAAACCACATAGACAACTGTTGTAATACTGCTATCTCCATATACACTGGTGAAACAACATCTAAAATAAGCACCAGGAAAAGCAACTATAGTTTCAAAAAAGGCGAGCCATTTCCTGAAATGTTAGGAGATGTATATAGATGTGTTATATTAGAGGTGTTTCATCATTCATCATGGTCTGAGACTGCCATTATGTAAATGTGACATTTGGTGACTTGACAAGAATGGTGTATACACAATAATTCACTGACATTAAATATACTGGGCATAGATTTATAAAAAAACAAAAAACAAAACAATAACAACCAGATCACACAATTTGATGGTTCATAGACAAATTTAGTAATCAAAATGCATCCAGGTGCCATATTTTGTTAAAGAAGACCTTTCACCACATCCAACAAGTCCAGCATTTTACATCAATTAATAGCTGTCGCTCCACTGATTCCAGCACAGTTAGAATTTTTTCTCTAGCCCCCACCGTTCCCAAGCAATCAGTGTTGTTGGTTTTGGTGCTTCATACGCTATTTAACCTCTGTACTGTCAGGAGGGCGGTGTCAGGCAGGAGCAGAGAAGAGGTGTGATTCAGAGCTCTCACACTGGCTGCCTCTGATTGGAGCTCCGAATTACGCCCCCTGCCTGACACTGCCGTTCTGACATTACAGAGCTTAAATAGCACATAAGACACCAAAACTACCAGCGCTTGTGGCTTAGGAATGGTGGAGACTAAAGTGGAAATTCCAACTGTGCTAGAATCAGTGGAGCTGCACTTACAGATGATAAGGACTGGAGTGGAGGTGGTGAAAGGTCCTCTTTCAAGGGGGAGTCTACTACTACCACCTTAATCTCTTCTAAACCACTTCCACTGCTGTTATACGGCTGGTTAGTGGCATAGCAAACATATATTTTTGTGTCAAAGGGCAATCTTGCTGCCAAGAAAGACAACTTTTAAGTCATATGTAAAGTAGCTGTTTGGTGGACCGTATGCTCAGCCGTGTCTGCCAGCGCAGACATTTACTTATGTGATTACAGTATAGAGCCGCCCCCTAGAAAGATTGACATGGCAGACATTGGGCAGCCTATCTTTTAATGTATGCAGTATTAAAAAGATCAAATTAATCTTTCCATGTAACCCTTAGCACATTCCCCCAACAATACACGATCAAAACAAATCAAATGTATCACAGGCCAGTCAAATGCATACATTTGACTGATCTGTGATCTTGCGTCTTGGGTGACACCTTTTGATCGTGTTTTGTTGGAGGAATGTGTTTAGGGTTACATGGAAAGATTAATGCAATCTTTTTAATACTGCATACATTAAAAGTTAAGTTTTATAGGCACCCCTTTCTTTTTGGAGTTTGAGTAAAGACTAGTAGGTGCAGTGGTACTTGGATGTGACCCCCACCCGGCACTTTTGTTTTCAGCATTGGGCAGCAACCACAAAAGAAAATAGGTGATCCACTAGATATAGCTGTACCCTGTGTGCACCAAACAGCTGATCTGCATATGAAATAAAAGTTGAATTTGTTGTCCCCAAGACTAAACTTAAACCCAAGTAGGTGAAGAATGTAAGTACTTGCCCATAAAACAGCAGGTAAGTAGTTTAAAGTAGTTTTGGTGGTGGTAGATGCCCTTTAAAGAGTGTCCATCAGATGCTTTATGGCTACTAAGCTAATAACAGTGCTCCAAAGACATGTGGAAACATACCTCTGAGGTCATAAAAAGAATTTAGAGTGTAAAGAGGGTGGTCCAAAGCCTGGCAAGTGCGCTGGCTCTCATGAGTAAACTGTGCCCAATACCCCCCTCTGGGTGTTGATTGATGTTTTTAATATTTAGTGATATCACTGTAGGTTTTATTGCCTGAGCACTTGCTGGACAGCGCTGGGAGCACTAGAGACCTCATTTGCTTACAAGTTAAAAGGTCTTTTCTTTGCACGTCCTCTATCCACAACCACAAGTTGTTTTAAGACACTTTTTGTACCTTACTGGACAGGGAGGTGAGACTTAGCTGGAAAGGGTGTGGCTTAAGATGTGCCAAAATTTGGCTAAAATGAGGTGCAACCTCTTGGCAGTCTGTGCACCCATTCCGAAATCTACACAACCTCATAGCTGGCACTCATTTCAGCCCTCATTTATGCCATAAAATTGGCGCAAATGATGACAAATCCACATCACATCCTCAACAAGCCAACTTTTTGTAAAGTAGTGAGAGTGGCGTAAAAATGGCACTTGCAATAATTTTTGTCACAAGTAGCATTTAAAAAGTTTTAAAGCCACTTTTCTAGCGCAAGTGCTTGATAAATGTGCCCCATAGAATTTAGTACAAAGCAAGCATCTATACAACAGCAGGACAAAAGGAGAAATTAACAGCTGAAAAGCACAGAGACATGACAAACCACATCTGACGTCTGGAAAACTGTAAAGTATATGTGACATAGCCAGACAGCATAAACATGGAGCCAAGCACTGACATGTAATATGGTCGAGCACATCATATATTTTATATAGATAGATAGATAGATAGAAAACATAAAGGAGCAGCACAGTACCTTTTAATCCTTATAGGACATAGGTGCAAGTCCATAGGGGTCTGACATTAACCCCACATAAACATATAAAAATACAAAAATAGACAGCACACCAGTTTAGTGTAAAAAATATTAGTGGAAGTTTATTCCAAGCTGCAACGTTTCGGTCCTGATCCAAATGGATCTTGAGAAAGGTCCATTTGGATCAGGACCGAAACATTGCAGCTTAGATTTAACTTCCACTAATATTTTTCACATTAAACTGGTGTGCTATTTTTGGATTTTTGTAGTAAGACAGATAGATAGATGGATAGCGGTAATCATCCACATGGAAATAGGTTTTTTTTCAGCACACTGGTTAGCACTTTTGCCTTGCATTGCTGAGGTCCTAGGTTCGATTCCTGCCAATGACAACATTTGCAAGGAGTCTGTATGTTCTCCCCGTGTTTGTGTGGGTTTCCTCCGGGTACTCTGGTTTCCCCCCACACTCCAAAAACATACTGAAAGGGAATGTAAATTGTGAGCCCTATATGGGACAGTGATTGACAATATCTGTAAAGCGCTGCGGAATATGATGGCGCTATACAAGTAAGCATAATAAATATATGTTTATGTATTCCCAAGCTCTCTTTTCACCTCCAAAATCTGCCTCAATATAAAATAAGCTTGGAAACTGAACTGCAGGTTTTATGTCTCCCATAATTCACGTGTAACCAGGAACGTCTGACACATTACATCAAAACAGAAATGTTTTTTCTTGTCAAAAGGCAAAAAAACATACATTCCCATAGTTGATATGTATAAATATATATTTATACTATACGGCGATCACACGTGGCAGAGTAGAATACAGATGTACGTGTCTATAACACGTCAAAGGAAGCGACTTCACAGAGTCTGTCCACGTAAGAATAATAATAATAACATATTTGTGGCCAGGCCTCGGAGCAGGAAAGTCCAACTCACATAAGGGCCATGAGCTGGCTCAGACATAGGTGCCAAAAGAAGGGGTGGGGGCAGGGTACACAAAGGCTCAGCTTCCACTCAATGACTAGATAAATGCATTTTGCTGTCTGTTTCTATGGTAACCACTGGAAGGAACCAGGATTCCTATTGCCAGCCCTCCTTCCTGTGTGGAAGAAAAAGACTCCGCTAACTCCTAATAAATACAAAAATCTGGATGAGAGGAGACTGTGACAGCAGGATACCCGAACCGCCCAGGGAAGGGGGCACACACGCACCAATACCACAGCGAAACTGGCCTGCTGCTTCACAGCAGGAGGGCACATACTTACTACTTGGCAAACAGCTGGCAGCGGAGTATCACTTAAGGGAGGGGATGACTGTAGGGGCTGGTTAAACACTGGCATGTTACTACAGATATGCAGGAGGATATAGCAGTACCTGCTGGGAAAGGAATATATCATACCGCACATCACAACACACCCAAGTTAGAAAGGTACCATAGATATTCTTTATGCTGGGACTTTCTAGGTACACATATAGACAATATCCATTGTGGATATGAGGTTCAGTAGGTCATAAAGTCCATATTCTTGGCATACGCTCTTGGTTCACATAGAGGGGTTAAGACACAGCCATGAGAGGTAGATGAACCTTCTGTCCTTTTACTTCTAATCCCAAAAAATCATAGGAATGTTAACTGAACAACAGCTCCACCCCTGTCCATGGTTTGTGTCTGGTATTACAGCTCAGCTGCACTGAAGTAACAAGAAGTGACAACTTGTGGACAGGTTTGGCACTGTTTCTGGTGAAATGTGGTCATGTCTTTCTAATTCTGTACAGCCCAAGTCACGCCAATTCCCTTCCAAGAAAAAAAAGTTTCTTAAAAGTGGATTAGTAAACTATGAGATTGTCTATGTCCCACATCCTGCACAAGATGTCCCTTTCGTAGCTCCAATAATATCCTGAAGGCAGAGGACCTCTATATCAGAAGACATACAGGTGACTGTTACAATGACATAACTACAATACAGACAGCCTATTAGTCATACATACACATAACCATAGCATATGAAATGTCGGCAGCCACCTGAACCGAGTGACAGCAGATCAACAAACAAGTACAGTGACATCACCACCTGTAGTGTCTACAAGCAACACACCAATAACTACTCGGAAGGAAGGAAATCAGTGGCAAGCACTGGCACAGAATATGTATGGAGAGGAGCGCAAACTACACTGGCCATATAGGCAGAAGCTTGTGTCTGATATACACAGTGCTGCGTTATACATAAGGAATATTCCTATACACAGTGCCGTGCATGATAAATATAGCACAGTGTAATACATCAGAAACATTACTATATATACAGTGCAGTGTATAATAAATATACCACAGTGTATTACATATAGTGCATTGATATGGACAGTGCAATGTATGATAGATATAGCACAGTGTAATATATAAGGAGTATAGCTAAACACAGAGCAGTCTTATACATGAGGGGTACTGCTATATTCAGTGCAGTGTGTGATAAATATAGCACAGTGTAATACATCAGTAATATTGCTATACACAGTGCAGTATATGATAAATATAGTAGTGTAATAAATGAGGAGTATTGGTATACACTATATATATATAGTAGTGCAATATATAAAAAAGTATTAGCATACACAGTGCAGTGTATAATACACATACCACAGTGTAATATATAAGGAGTATTAGTATATACAGTGCAGTGTATGATAAATGTACCACAGTGCAATATATAAGAATTGGTATACACAGTGCAGTGTATAATAAATATAGTACAGTGTAATAATATATAAGGAGTATTGGCACACATAGTGCAGTGTATAATAAATATAGCACAGTGTAGGTGTCCTGCAACATAATATAAACAATGTATAGTTTATATACTATAGCACAATACATGTGCCCTGCTGTTTAATGCATGTGATGTTAATATATACATTACAGTATAACAGATATGTCAAATAGCATCTATAAATCTATTTCTCTATATAGTTCAGGGTCATCTGTTCCTCAATATAATACATGGTTTATTATATAAGACAAACAATACACTGTTTATTGTGTGCTACCAATGTTTTTAGTACTATTATAACTTCAAATTCACAACATGCACAACATAATACAGATAGTGTAGAATACAGTATAGTATAACATAGAGTGTATAATATACACACTGTCAATATAATATATACAGTGTGGGGACCAACAGTATAGCACATGTATTACATAGATTATAATATATATATATATATAATGTAATGTAAGACAGTATTTTTTTTGCATAGATATAATGTATACTGTAGTGTAAGCAGTAGGGAATGTGTTTTGAACTATGATTTTTAGTGTAACATAATACAGTATAGTTTTGCACTGTATTACATAGTGTGCAATATGCACAGTGCAGTGTATGACATAGAATATTATATATATATATATATATATATATATATATATATATATTACAGTATAGTGTGTAAGATGTACAATGTAGTTTAATAAAGTATGATCTCATATGTACAGGGTAGTATATGACACAGTTTGTAATATGTGCAGTGTAGTGTATGACACTGTAATATATGTAATAGAATGTGACAGTGTTTAATATGTATAGTGTAGTGTATGGCACTGCGTGTAATATATACAGTATATGACACAATGTGCAATATGTACAGTAGTATGTGTATGACAGTGTGTAATATGTTCAGTGTTATTTATGACAAATTGTGGAATGTGTACAGTAGAGCATGACAGTGTGTAATATGTACAGTAGTACAGTAGCATGTGTATGACAGTGTGCAATATGTCCAGTGTTATATACGACAAAGTGTGTAATATGTAGTGTTATGTATGCCACAATGTGTAATATGTACAGTAGTACTTGTATGACAGTGTGTAATATGTACAGTGTTATGTATGACACAATGTGTATAGTACATGTATGACACTGTAATTTGTGCAGTCAGTAGTCTATGAAAATGTGTAATATATACAGTGTTATGTATGACACAATGTGTAATATGTACAGTAGTACTTGTATGACAATGTGTAATATGTATAGTATTACGTGTATCACAATGTGTAATTTGTACAGTCAGTAGTAGTCTATGACAGTGTGTAATATGTACAGTGTAGTGTATGACACCGTACAGTAGTATATGATACAGTGTAGTATATACCGTAGTTTGTGCTATATACGTCAGTGTAATAATACCCAGGAGTCCCAGATTTAGCCGCAGAGTGTGTACCAGTGACTACAATCCCACAACTCCACGTCCTGCTCTGAGAGCTTGTAGTGCAGCCAGGGTACAGGAGACAGCACTGACCTGCACGGGAAGAGTCACCAGTCCTGGACATGGGCACTGCCCTCAGCTTGTCATGGAGATCCCAGGCTGCGGATGAGGGGTAATCCCGGACAGTGAGGGGCTCTCCTGTCTCCAGAGCCTTTGTCCCTGCGGCAGTGTCTGTTATCGCAGCCAGGCTATGTGTATGTGTCCGGGTCCTCTCTCTCTTGCTCTCCCAGAGACTGTGCACCTCCCCTCCCCCTCCTGCTCCTCCTGCCCGCCGCCAGCAGGCACGTCACAGCCCGGGGAGGGAGACTGGAGGAGGGGACAGGCAGGGTGGGGAAGAGATTGGCAGGACAGGGAGGGAGACAGAGAAGTGGGGGATCGTTCATTCATAGATACCAGGCAGCAGATTGACTGAGCAGGCTAGAGATGGTTTCACACACAGCGTATTTCAGAAACACGACATATTTTGGTTTGTGGCATTTTTTTAGCTAAGCAGTACTTTTTCTTCAGAACTTGTGAAAGTACAGAGCAACTACGGCCAAAAGTAGTACCTTACCCTCCCCACACAGACTGGTGACATGACGCAGTCGGGTCAGAAGGGAAAACAATAAGGTGTCAGGCTGCCTAATAATATCAGAACCAAGCTTTGCTTGCATGCAGATATACAAGATTAGTGACCAGCACACACCAAGCCCAGCACTGTGTCCAGTTACTTCAGTGGTCTGGAGAATACTGACATGAGTTCTGGGCATCACTCAGGTGACACTCACATAGTAGCTACTTCCCAGGACTCTAACCATAGGGCCCTAGAGTTAGGGGGCCCCCTCACCCAAACTGATCGAGAAGGACAGTCCAGCATTTCAGGTTCTGTCCCTCTGTTCCAGGCGGCAGGTCCCAGTTTCATCTCTATTTGTGTCCTTAGGACAAAGTTAGATACAATGGTGGAGAATGGAGCTTGGACTGATGCATGTTAGAGCAATGAGCTGGCTCTACAGGCGGCTCAACCAGGCGAGGTTAGTATAACTTTTTCGTTTATTTTAAATTTGTATGTAATATGTTGATTGAACGGGCAGTGAGGGGGCATTATGTGGGGGCCACTAAATTATGTGGGGGCCACTTAAAGGGAAGTTATATTATGTGGGGGGGCACTTAAGAAACCTTTGCATTGGGCCCACCAGTGCAGCTGCAGAATGTCACATTGCAAAGGTTGAAAACTGCAGCCAAACCCGCAGCAGTGATTTCCATTCTGTGGTTTCAAAACCGACAGTGCAAGGCACTTTGCTCTGCAGGTTTTTTTTTCTGCAGTGTGTGGATGGCATCTTTTTAATTCCCATACACTACACTGCTAATGTACACACCAAATATTGTAAGTAATTACAATATTAGCGCAAAAGGATACGTTTATTGGGGAAAACTGTGCTATTGGAAAGAGGCACTAGTACACAGTCGGGCTATCTCTAGCCTTGAAACAAGATGAGATATGGTTAGGCATGGAGGCATACAGGTTCTGTAGGGTATTCTGCTGCACATTTATACAGATGTTGCAGCTGGGTCTGTAGATCTGCTCACTCGTAGGTTGCTGAAGCTGGAGTCCCAGCTGGGCACTTAAAGAGGACCTTTCATGTCCTCAGGCACATGCGGTTTTACATACCGCTAGAAAGCCGACAGCGCGCTGAATTCAGCACACTGCTGGCTTTCCCGGTATGTGCCCGGGGGCTGGAGATATTGGCGGTGTAAGTTTCACGGTTTACTGTCAGAAAGGCGTTCCTGACAGTCTAGCTGCGCTGTGAGGAACGCCCTCCCTGACTGTTCTCGTTCATAGACTTGTACTGGGGGGGGGGGCGTTCCTCACAGCTCTGCGTCATCGCTGGGTTGTAAGGAACACCCCCTCTCGCTGTACTCGTCTATAGCGCTGTACTGTCAGAGTGGGCGTTCATTACTACCCGGCAATGACGCTTAGCTGTGAAGAACGCCCACCCAGTACAAGTCTATGAACGAGAACCGTCAGGGAGGGCGTTTCTCACAGCGCAGCTAGACTGTCAGGAATGCCTTTCTGACAGTAAACCGTGAAACTTACACTGCCGATAGCTCCAGCCCCGGGGCACATACCGGGAAAGCTGGCAGTGCGCTGAATTCAGCGCGCTGTCGGCTTTCTAGCAGTATGTAAAACCGCATGTGCCTGAGGACATGAAAGGTCCTCTTTAACTGCTCAATTAGCGATAAATCTGGTAACTAGGCAGGTCAAAGAAATTTTGCAATCTGGTGGAGACATTTCTTTGGGAAACCCTAGATATGTGTGGGCGAGCATTATCCTGCTGAATATTCCACTTAGAAGGCCTGCCATGAGAGGTATCACATGTGGATGCAGGATGTTCTGCACATATATCACTGAGCTGTCCCTCATATCATTACTAGGGGTGACCTAGTTGGGGAAGTATGTCACTTCACAACAAAGGCAGGATTGAAGCACTTACAAGGTCTCCATTGTCAAATCCACCACTGTTGGATCCTAAACAGAACCGTTCCAGTCCGTAGCAGTTCAGGTGTCTTGTTCATGACACCACTGCAGACGAAGGCAACATTGACTGTCAATGGCAGGACACATAATGGGTTTTGTAACACCAGATTTCCTTTCGATAATTGCCTATAAATGGTCCGGGTAGATAGAGGGGTGTGTAATTAAGGTGTCACCTGTGTCTGAATGGTGGACAAGGAAACTGTGAGAGCAGCTCATGCTTGTCTGTGGATCAAACTTATGGCCTGTCTGGGCCTTCCAGAAGCTGTTCACCATGTGTACGTGCCCTGCCATAACCACTGCTGCCAACACCTCCATCAGACTGCCAGATAAAGAAGCATGATTCGTCACTCCAAAAAGCCGTTTCCACTGCTCCTGAATCCAATGACATTGTGCTTGGTGATGTAAGGCTTACATGCAGCTGCTTGGCCATGGAAACCCATGCCATGAAGGTCCCAGCACATAGTTTTTGTTGTCCGTAAATTTGAGTGTAATAGAAGGCAGTTTGTACCATCAGGTAGACGTCTGATTGGCTCCAAATTTATTCTGCAGCAGGACAATGACCCAAACATACAGCCAATGTCACTTCAATGGAAAAACACCAGAGATAGCCGAGTGATTAAAGTGAATGGGAGTGCCATCCACCACCAGTCACGCCTACATGAAGGTGCAGTGGAAGGAATGGAACCACGTTCTTGGGGATGGTGGGGGTCTAAGCAGTCGAGCCCCCATCAGTCAGATAACTATCATGGCATAACCCCTTTAATGCTTTAGTTTACCTAGACATTTTGCCATTGCATAAAGCAAAGTCCATAAAGGCATGGTTGAGAGTTTGGTTTTAAAAAAACTTGATTGGCCCAGACAAAGTCCTGAACTCAACCCCATCAAACACCTCTGGGATAAACTGGAATGAAGATGGCGGGCCAGGAACTCACATCCAACATCAGTGTTTCACAAATGTTCCCCTAGATGAATGGGCAAAAATTCTCATAGAAACATTCCAAAATCTTGTCCATATAGTATATATAGATGGATAGATATAGCAGTGTTAAACTTGACTTTGTGATAACTTACTATGCCATGATATCTTATCACAGAAGAGAAAAAAAGCCGTTGAAGCCCATTGAAAAAGTCAAGTTAACGTTTTGTGCCACAGTGTTTTTAACATGTTAAGTGTCAAGTTAAACTTTGCCACATCAGTGCACTTATGCATATGATGGGGGTCTAAATGGTTGGAGCCCCAGCAGTCATCCATGTATTGCCTGTCCCGTGGATCGGTGATAAATCTTATCTTTATGAGGGTACCTTTCTTGCGATTGTACTATTTTATAGGATAAATCTGTAGACGACTATTTACAGTTTATCAAATGATCACGATCAATTTTCACCAAGAATAAACATTATTTTCATCGCTTACAATGGGTATTGAGCACTTACAATAGTTCAGATCATACAGACAATGACTGCGTGTAAATGGTCTTGAGGGATGAGTGATCTCTGTGGTTTTGTGCAAACTTTGATGAATAATAGTGCTTGCTGCAAGATGAAAGGTTCAGGGAGAATCGGGAAGGTAATGAATTGGAAGTTAATTTGATGGTGAGATAAGGGAGTGTAATGACAGAGAATACAGCAGAGCAGGAAATTGGAAACAGGGTGATGTGCTATTAACATTTTATTACACGGGGGTCCGCCTTCCATCGCTGGTTCATGCCACATGCCAAGCCATTGTGTGTGCGGGCCAGTAATAAGTGCAGATGCATGATAAATTTGTATGAAGCATCTGAAGCAGCAATCTGTCTCCCCAGCAGCGCCTCTGGCAGAAATGAGTTGCATCACTATTAGCCAGTGACCTTCCACACAGCCCCAGGGGAAAGACACTAAATAAGGGCCCCCTCCACCCTCCCCCTCTCTCCACTAACCCTGAGCAAATGAAGAAAGATTGTATGTGAGATAGTACTTGTGTCTGCATGTGCAAAGGTAAAATTCTCAATGTATTTACAGATGGAGTTGAAATGATTAGAAAATCAGGGCCTGCCAGTAAATGGTCGCTCTTATATTTACTCTCTATTATGGTCACCATCTTAGCCATGAATGAAATATTAAAGTATAATGCAGAGTAACATAACACAGCTCTTTATCTTGTGAATCTACATACTGTATAGTCTCCTGAAGCCGGCGTGATAGCTGTTGGCACGTCTAGATGGTTTTCATACAACCTGCTGACAATCTAAGGCTTTGTTCGCACTGCAATTTTTCAAGCATAAAATGCTTGTGTTACAGTACATGCTGAATATGCTTGAAAAAGGTTTACAAATAACTTCCCATTTATTTCATTGGAAAATATGCACCATACTTTATATGGTGTGTTTTTTACACAGCTGATATAAAAGAAGTGAACTGTTTTAGAAGCTGATTTTTTCCAAAAACGCCTGTTTGCTATTTGCTGTGTATTCTGCAGGTGTTTACACAGCTGGAAATGCTGCTGAAAAAAGGAATAAGCTAAAAATGTCAAGAGAGTGCTTCCTATTGAAATTGGTTCTGTATATTTTACTGCCAGTGAAATATGTCATGTGAATGTACCCTAATATGTATGGAGATAACCCAGCTGTCCCCTGACACCCATCTCATGGAAAGTAAGGATGAGAACAGTTGACTCTTAAGGGGGGTTGTCCAGCCATTGTTTTTTTGTGTGTTATAAATAGGTGGCATAAGAACATTTTTAAAAAGGATACTGTGGTCTTTATTTCCTGGTCTCCTGACACACAGGAGATGCCCGCATAGCCACATCGGTGACCCACCCAATAATTGGCTGAGCAGATTTGTCGAGCCTTCTCAGGAGATACCAAGAAGTAAAAACCAATCGGAACCTGGACTGTGTTGGAACCAAAGTGGCGTGGCAATAAGATACTATCATTTGAAACAAAAAAATACTATCTGAGCAATCCCTTTAATCTGGGAGATGAGTGTGGCAGCTTCTTTCCCCATATTAGAGTAATATCCTGCATCCCCTAGGTTCAATGTGACTCCATTCACTTACATTAGTGAAGGAGTTGCAGGGCAGCATGGCAATCTTTGTTCATGCAACAGAAGCCACAGCCAGAGTTGTCGGGCAGCCCTAGCCTAAACCAGAGGATTTCAATGTAATGGCCGTTATCATAGCTCTGAGCTATGCTGTTCCCATAACTCCTATAGAACGGGAATTACAGAAAAGGCATAGACCAGCGAGCTATGTTGGTTATGCAGCTCCCATTTTACTTGCTGCTTAAGCTTTAGATGAATGAACCTGATCAGCGGGTGGCTCAGGCCATGGGTTCTGTGGCTGAATGAGCTGCATAATCCATGGCAAGGTAGAACAGGACACTTATTTTTGAATACAATGGGAGGCAGATTCAGGGAGGAATTTGGCGCTGATTTTAAGATGAAATCTGAAGATTCTGAAGTTTAGTTTATACAAAATATGGCTAATATGGTGATCCCCACAAAGTAAACTAGAACCCCTACTAACCCAGGATTTGGCCATGAGTTTCAAAAATCACTGAAAAAATGTCCCATTAGTGTGATATTGATGCCACTTCCCATGTCTCCAATGGCATAGAAAGTATATATAACTGCTGAGGCTGGATTCACACAAGCACTTGGTCTTCGTTGGGGGATTCCGCCCCCCATTCCGCTTCATTTTTCGGGCAGAAACCTGGCAGACCCATTATAGTCCGCGGGTAACCGCTTTTTAAGCGGAATAGATTTCTGTTTTTCGGGTCCCCAAGCAGACCCGAAGCATGGAAACAAGAGCGCAGGTGTGAACCTAGAGTGAGTCTGACATTGCCCTTCAGATAAGCAACCCGTCTGCTAATTTAGGGTGTAGAAGCAAGCATTGTTTTGCCAAAGTAACCAGTTTGGCCCTTAGCTCCTACTACATATGAAAAGGTGTGAAGTAACGCTAGTGCTCTCTATAGACTGTGACAGAGCAATATATTGCTGGAGATAATTTTCTGTGAATTTGCTATCAGTGATTTCTCAGTGATATATCTGTAGTGATAGATCGCTCTAGCAAAGTTAAGGTGTAGCCATAGCCTGAAGGCCATTTACTGAAAACAGAAAAAAAGTCAGTGAGTAGAAAAAGTCAGTAAGCATTAATACAATTCTGATGCTGGCCATATACTTTACTATACAAAATAATCTCTATCACAAAAATGGCTGGATCACTGCAGAAGCAATGCTACCTCCTATGCCGCCCCTGCTACCTCTTGTGTCACCCCCTCTACCACATAGATTGTAAGCTCTTGCGAGCAGGGCCCTCAGTCCCATTGTGTGAATTGACTATTACTCTGTAATGTGTCTTTTTGTCTGTACTTGAACTCTGCAATTTGTAAAGTGCTGTGGAATATATTGGTGCTATATAAATAAAATGTATTATTATTGTACTTTAGAGAGCTGTCAGCCAAACACTCATTCAGCAGACAGTTATCTCGCCCAATCTCCCCATACATATGCAAGCTTGGCTTTGCTGGTGAACTAGGAAAGGGGAGAAAGTCACTTGTCTGGCAATGGTTTACCTTCCTGAGAACAAATGAATCCTCATCTCCCCTGACATGTGCAATTGTGAAGAGTCAGAAGACTCCCATACACATTAGATGGTTGGCCAAACCTATCAAAATCAATGAGTTCTGCCGATACATATGTAGTGTGTATGGCCATCTTAAAGAAGCACTCCAGTAACAAAAAATGTTTGTCCCCTATTTAAAAAGGAGTCTGTGTGTAGTATAATTTTACTCAATAACTTACTGACATTTTTATTGGGTAGAATGATTGCCTGAAGTAGCATTACCATGAGTCCTGTGCCAAGCCAACAGTAATGGGAAAGGAGCTGGGGAGCTCATGCGCCCTCTATTGGATGTAACAAATCCTCAATTTGCTTTTGACTCACCGAGCCTTGAGACATTGCTCTGTACTGATGAAGGACAACAATCCGGAAAGGACTTTTCTATCCGCATTTTTCCACCCTTTTCGGCCGGAAACCACACGGACCCCATTATAGTCTATGGGGTCCGCGGGTTTCCTAAGGTAACCGCTTTTTTATGCGGATAAGGGACCTCCCGGACGGAAACCTGAACGCAGATGTCAACCTTGCCTAACTTCTGAATTATCTGTGATTTTCTATCTCTGGGTATGGGGGGGGGGGGGGGAGATGGCGGATAATGACAGAGGAGTCTTATAATAAGTTGACTGCCTGGGGGTAAATGCAGACCCTATAGACTATAATGGGGACCAGCGTTTTTATATTGAAACTGGTGGATAGAAAAGTCCTCCGTGCAGGACTTTTCTCTCTTTCGATTTTCACCTTCTGCTGTGTGAAGTGGAGGAGGACAAGTGCCACAGTCATTGCCACCGAAAAGCATTCTTCCTACTTACCTGTAATTTTCTACAGGGGTCTAGGTTTTCTTTGTTACGCCTCTGTATGTACATTATTTTCATTATATAAGGCAATGCTTCGTACTACTTATATTAATCTGCCCATGTCCTTGCTTAGAAGAACCAGGAGAATAAGGAAAAAACAAAAAGACAGTGACTAATGGATGTCATCAGTGCAAAATGAGACTGCTGTTAACCTTCTCAGTTACACATTTACATAGAGTATAATAAATTGAAAAAATTCATTTCAAGATAAGCAGAAGACACCCACACTGGGCCCACATTGGTCAAAACAACTGGAATATCTGCAAAGTATATACCTCACTGCTGGTAAATTGACCTCAGGGTAACCATATGTCATGTGTTTGTCAGTCTGGCAAGTGCTTACCTAAGTGAATAATGATTTTATTATTTCAAGTGCTTTGTAAAATGAAGGCATAGAAAATAATTTCCATACATTCAGGTCCTGGGAAATCTATGAGTAAGAACAATGCAACCTCACTGTTGACTTCTCTACTTCCAAAACAAAAGGAGGAATAGTGGCGCTCCTACTACAACTGTTATCTGCCAACCATGGGGTCAACCTATGTTTTCTGTCAGCCCATTCCTAGTGCTACCTCTTTGATACATGCAGCATTGAACATGTGTGGTATCTATGAACCTCTTGTATCTTAGAGTTTTTTGTAGCATATGTTTAGGCAATGAGACACTGGCCAGATGGTGCCAATATGGCTGCTCTGCTGCAGCTGGCACTTCATTTCTCCATGGCCAATGCAAAACAGCAGTGTTGTCTGTTCCGCCCAGGCACTGACCCCTGCAGGTCACCCGAAGCTCTTCACGGTAGTCCTCTTTACAATATATGATGGCAGTGCAGAACATGCAATCCTTTAGTGGCACAACAAATGACCGATGACAGGTCAAAGTACAGTTGTAGTTCTCTCCCCATTACCAGAGAACCCTATCTCTTACCCACAAGTGTCCTAAATTGTCCAATTTGCAAAACCAAATGATGTTCTTGTGCCAAAGTGTAGCCTTTCCCTCAAGTTGTCCACTCCAGTGAGTGGGTTTTTTTTCCAAGCTATCCTACAATCTGACTCATTCCTTGAGAGGAAGCTATTCCCGCACTGGGTAATGTGGGCAACGCCTGATGTCAGGGAACAGCATCACAGGGGAGCAACAAACAGGTACAACTATGTTGCCCTCTAAGGAGTCATTGCGCTATACAACTTCCAGAAAGCACTAGAATACTGATCACATGATGACCTGTATGTGATATGAGCATCCAATATACAACATAGTGCAAGTACATCATAACACATGATATAGCAAGCAAATAATCACTAACTCTACCAACACTGCGCTCCTTACCACAGCTACAGACACAGTTGTGCCCGGGGTTAAACCCTTCCAATGAAACAGACAGCTTAAGGTGTCATCCATACCACTTTACATTTACATAAAGGGTCAGCTTGAATAGTGTGTTTTACTTACAAAGCTGAATTTACATTTAGTTTTTCTTATCATGATTTGTAAGTATA
The DNA here is from genome assembly GCA_947044405.1 of Leptodactylus fallax. Classification (NCBI taxonomy): domain Eukaryota; kingdom Metazoa; phylum Chordata; class Amphibia; order Anura; family Leptodactylidae; genus Leptodactylus; species Leptodactylus fallax. The sequence goes on from CAMRHE010000334.1 coordinate 1,834,119, forward strand.
TAAATGTGTTATATAGTAGGTTGTATTTTTATGTGTGTCATGCTGTGTGCTGTAGATTTTGGTAGCATCGTAGCTGTTCCAGGTGAGCACTGTGGAGTAATTTATCAAACCCTGCACTTCAAAACTGTGGCTTAAAAAAAGTTGTATAGTAGAGTTTATGTCATTTTGATCTTATTAAAAAAAGTACATTTTGTATTTTTACACCATGTACTACACTTTTGGAAATTGGGCATGGTTAGCCTGTCTAGCTATCTGTATACCAGATTTATCAAAAGTGACTTTTCAAAATGCAACAAAAATTTTTGCAACCTACTTCAGTAAGGTGGTGATATAGAAACTAGAATAACATCTAAGGATGTAAGTGTTAGGCTACATTCAGACGACCGAGGTGCAAAACAGCCGTGAAAAACACCCTATCTTGCAACCGAGTGGAACTCACTTTCACAGATCGCCCATACATTTCAGTATATGGAGGGATCCGTGAAAAACAGCAAAAATAGGACAAAAAAAAAAATGGACATCACACGGCCATTAATCACGTGAATGTAACCTTAGACTTATATATGAAGCTAATTTATCCAAGAATGTGCTAAATTTATCAAATGTTGCACAAAGTACATCGTTGCAGACTCCTGCAAAACTGACTTTAACAACTTCCCCTCACTATATATTTTTCGCACATTTGTGTGGTGTCTTTTTTTTTTCTCGAGCACAAGTTCTTGCTAATGTAAATGCTTGTCATATGCACCAGTGCATCTCAAGGTGTGAGGTACACACGTGGACAAAATTGTTGGTACCCCTCGTTTAATGAAAGAAAAGCCCACAATGTAGTTTGGCAGATTCCAGTCTGGCTTTTTTATGATTTGTTGACAACTACATGTTGACAAGCCACAAAGCTTCTGGAAGAATGTCCTATGGACAGATGACACAAAAATCGAAATTTTTGGCAAGGCACATCAGCTCTATGTTCACCGACAGAAAAATTAAGCATATCTTGAAAATAACACTGTCCCTACTGTGAAACATGGAGGAGGCTCTGTTATGTTCTGGGTCTGCTTTGCTGCATCTGGCACAGGGTGTCTTGAATCTGTGCAGGGTACAATGAAATCTCAAGACTATCAAGGGATTCTAGAGAGAAATGTGCTGCCCAGTGTCAGAAAGCTTGGTCTCAGTCTCAGGTCATGGGTCTTGCAACAGGATAATGACCCAAAACACATAGCTAAAAACAGCCAAGAATGGCTAAGAGGAAAACATTGGACTATTCTGAAGTGGCCTTCTATGAGTCCTGACCTAAATCCTATTGAGCATCTTTGGAAGGAGCTGAAACATGCCGTCTGGAAAAGGCATCCTTCAAATCCGAGACAACCTGCTGAGAGATGCAGAAGTCTCATTGACAGTTACAGGAATCGTTTGATTGCAGTGATTGCCTCAAAAGGTTGTGCAACAAAATATTAAGTTAAGGGAACCATCATTTCTGTCCAGGCCTGTTTCATGAGTTTTCTTTTTAAAAAATTCTGTTGAAGCGTGGTTGAAAAGCAATGTCTGATTTTCTTTTGTTCATTTTCATAGAATTTTTATACATTATTACTTTTGTCAGATTCAAGTTATTTCTGTGACCATTGTGGGTTTTTCTTTCATTAAACGAGGGGTACCAACAATTTTGTCCACGTGTGTATATGTCCCTGGTAAGGTATGGGTCCCCAGCATCAGCACAAAGCTATAACCTCAGCAGTCTGCACTATTAATGCAGTCACATGATCAGAAGTACACAGGTCCTACACTTGTGCAAGGTTTGATAAATTTGGAGCATTTTAAGTCTAACACTTCTGCCTTTAGATGTTATTCCCTTTCTACAGCACCCCCTTACTAGAGTGAGATTGTGACAAGTGGAGAAATCTGATATACATCGGCTTTACGCTAAGCCCGCCCTCAAAACATTGCATTTTATAGTACCAACACAGTGGATGAGATTTTGGCTAATCTTATCCACACATTGAGGTACAAATAACATTTTAAAAAACACAGCAGTTATTTTGAGTTGTCAGTAGTCAGTGTTTCCCTTGTAGATTTAATAGGGGAAGAAAAACGTAACAAAATTCAATGAAAAACGCTGTGAGAAAAAAGTAACGATTTTTCCCTGCGTTTTCAGTTGTGTTTCGCTACATAGAGCCTTAGTCTAACCACACTCATTTTCCTACACACTTTCCAAAAGCTTGCACAACTTGATCAATTTTTTTTATTTTTACATTTTATGATTACTGTTGCATTCACACAACAGAATTTCAGCTGTGAAACTCGGTCTGTGTGCTGCCCAAATATACCAGCCTGAACATTATGCCGGGAAAGGGACTCCTAGCAGCATAGTTATCATACAGTCCCTTGATATAATCGGTACAGGGCAGTGTGTCACTGGGAGGCAGGGACTACTAGCATTATACATAACTATACTGCTAGGACTCCCTCTCCCGGCATATGGTGCAGGCTGGTAAATCCGGTCAACACATGGACCAGGTTTCACAGCTGAAGCTCGGTCGTGTGAATGCAACCTAAGTCTTTGCTTGAATGTGAATTTGGAAACTTTAATGCATTTTTTGGTCACAAATACGTGAATTTAGACATGGGTGGCAACAGCATATCAAAACAGCTTGAATGGTCAGAGTGTCTACTTTCAAGAAATATCTAAAAAAAAAAAATTGTTACTCTTAAAATGTTATCCTAAAACCAATTTCTTTGGCCTCTTTAGTTCTGGTGATTTTATGGACACAGGCATAAGTGGTATGTGTGACCTCTGCACATCTTGAACTTTTATTTGTAATAGGTTATATACATCTAATATTCTACTTGGGTCAGATATTTAGTCACAATTATTAATTTTTGGCTTTTTTTTAATGAAAATTTACACAACACAAAATCGCATGAAGGAGCCTGTATGTATAAAGTCTACAATGGTTTTGTCACAGGAGTGTATCTATAGGGGGTACAGTGGTTGCAATTGCGACAAGGCCCTGGAGCCTGGGGGGACCTGAAAGACTCCCTATAACATAAGAAGACACCATTATTATAGATAGCACATGGTAAATGGGCCCTGTTACAAATTTTGCATTGGAGTCCAGGACCCTCTGGATTCTGACATGGCACCAGGTTTCTACTTTTAGAAAATATATGGTATTGGAGAGTATAATAAAAATTCTTATTCATTTAGGTTTTATTTGTACATGTCAAAAGTGTGAAAATTGTCCTGACTACGACAAGTGCAAAATGTGCAAAAATTCTGACGGTGAAAGAGTTAGTAATAAATGTGATATAGCACGTGGATACTATTTCCATGAAAATGATGCGTAATTGGCTTTACACTTTAGTAACATCTACATTTCAGTATGCTTTCACCTAGTAATTATTTTACTGAAGTCATCTGTTCCCTTGACAACCTCCCTTTCCTTGGATTTGTGTAAATGGAAACGGCCAATTGAATTTTCCACTTCCACCAACCATTATCTCTTCCGATCCCCTTCTGAATGTAGTAGTATGATTCCATATTAATGGAATTGTATATGCAATATAACACCTGTCTTACCGCATTAATTTAATAGACATTACATGGAACTGTAAATGAGAACCAATTAAAGAAAGATCCCTTATATTCTCCATCATGTACAGTGGGGGGAGAGTCAGGGAGACCCCATACACAGGTAGTTAGCCAGTCCCGAATCAGTGGGCTCAGCTGACAGTCATCTAATTGAAGTGACTGGCAGCGGCTTCTTCCCTTCTCATATTCTTTACACATGAACTTCTTAGCTGAACCAGGCATGCATGTGTATGGGGGGAGACTAAGTGACATAGATGCTGGATAAACAAATGTTTGGTAAGCTACTTTTTGTGTATGGCTGAGACAATTCCTTGCTGCTTTCCTGCTGCCTAAAGTGGGTTGGTTTATTTTCTTTTTTTCTGCAGTGCCAAATTATGAACTCTATGTGGATTTTACTTTATATGGAAATGTAAGAAATAATAATGCTTTCCTACAACTGTAATATAAAGCCTTCTCACATCTGGATGTCCTGTATATGCACGCTGCGAGGAACACTAACTTCTTCCAGCATGCCATTCATGTACGTCCAGGCAATTGTGCGGACAGCAGTGATTGACAGCTACACCGCACTGTTAAACCCCTCAGACACCATCATCAATAATGATTGCTCAGTCATTAACCTATTCCCGCACCGTGACGTACATCAAAGGCCCCAGGTAGTTGAGGCACCTTGATGTACTATTATGTCAAAGTGATATGTGGAACTGTCACCGTGCTTGCGCGATCAACCAAGGGGGAAATGGTTGTGATGCACACTCCTGTCACAACTGCCAGGGTCACAGAAAACACTAGTTCTGGCATATAACCCCCTCAGAGCCACGAGCAAGCCAGTACTGTATGAGGGCTAGGTTTGCTCCCTTATAACTATGAGACCTTTGATATGCACAAATAGATCACTGTCCATATTTCTGGGCAAATTCACTAATACTGTCTAAAAATAATATAGTTCAAACATAGACTAGATCATCCTATAATGTGGCAGATTTATTATAGTGTGATGCTGGATGATAAATCTGTGGCATAATTAGACTGTCTAGCCTAACTTTACACCTATTAGTTGGCCTAATTTGCCATGGTGTTACAGCTTAGATCATGCCCACTTTTCCGCACAAGTCACAAGTGTCTAAAGTACTTGATAAATGTGCTCAAGGCATGTTAGTATATTTTGTGCTAATTACGACAGAATCCTGGCACATTTTGCTTAATAAATCCCCCAAATGTACCCTAAATGGTACTCTATAACTTTTCCTGCAAAAACAACACCTCCTATTGCTGCATTGATAAAAAAATAAAAAGTTATTAATTCCCGAAGGGCTAGATATAAAATCTAAAGAAGGTACAACTCAAGGCATTTGTCAACATTAAAAAAATGATAACAGCAGAATCCTAAGAGGTAGAAATAATTTACCTTCCTCTGAAAGGGTTTGTCTAGAAGATAGGTGATAAATGAGTGGTCACTAGGGGCCTCACTGCTGGGACCCAGTCACTAGAATGGGATCCAAATCCCCCAACAGTCCTCATTGCACAACCATGCTTGACTATTTCCGCCAGTTCCATGTACTTTGAAAGGATCTAATCTGTGACTATTGCTCCATTCAAACTCCTTCTCCTGAGTGGTGAGGAGAAATTGGGGACTACTTATGTGCTGGGGCCCAATGGATGACTAGTAGTGATCATAAATTTATACATAAATGTATTTAAAGTGTTTTTTTGTTTTCTTTTATTGCTGCCCTATCCCCCGACAACTGCACTGCTCTGTCGGACAAGGCTGCAGTATCTACACTCGTCGCTACAGTTTGTACGGCGAGTGTAGATACTTCAGCATTGTCCGATAGACTAAGGATAGGCCATCAATCTTAGAAACTGGATAACCCCTTTATTACATTTGTATGGCTGCCTGTTGAAAGTCTGGGTGACGGGGCACATGGACAGGGGATGTCCAGTTATGGTTGACCCCATAGCAGCGCCTCATGGCACAATACATCTAATTTGCTCAAATAGCAGAAGAAAACAAAATGTGGGGAACCACATGATAGGACTCATGAGTGAAAATGTACCTCAGATTTTGAGGTCAGGGGATACTGTATAGGTTGCAGTTGGAGTACACTTTTACTGAATTTACAGAGGCTTCAAAAAATGTCTTTACCAAATAATGGCCTGCCTGAATCTTATTTCATGTCAAATTCACAAAAAGCTATGAAAAATATAAATATACTCAATTTTTAAAGGAAATCCCATTGTGATGTCAGTGTGTAACTATCTGATAGAAATGACACCCATTTTAAACCCTCCTGTAAAAGCTGAAAAATGCAAACAGATGTCTGCAGTCTCTCATGAGCTGCCGGCATATAATTTAAATGGAAAAGACGATAAGAGGAAGAAAAATGCCACATCGGCAAAAAAACCTTCTATTTTAAATATTCCCAGAGTATTACACCATTAAATCATTTTTACGGACTCTTCTTTCTGCACCGCTGCCTTCAATCACTAAATGTTGATGATCTGACTCTGACAATGTACAAAAGCATTTCACGTTATGGCTGAAATTAATTTTGCTAAATACAAAGAACACGTTACATGACTATGTACTCAACACAGAAGAGTCATATTCATCTGTTGTATGTTGTCTGAAATCACATGTGTTATCACAGGCTCCTTTTACTGTCTTTCAGGCTTCACACGCATTATCCATATGTTTTTCTAGGCTGAGAATACTGACGGCTGACTAGTTCTTGCAGTACCAACACACTGGATGACTGGCTTAAGCTGGAAGCAAGAATGGAAACTACAATTTGTTGAAACCTTGTTAGTGAATATATTTTTGCCCATTTGATGCAGAATAAGCTATATTGGAGTTTCCCACAAAAGACATTTATGGCATATCCACAGAATTATGTCTGATACATGCAGGTCCCACCTAGGCATCATCTCTAAAATGACCACCCTCCCCCAGCCTCCTTACTCCACTACTTACCTGTCTGTGACCTTGCTGAGAAGGTGTTCAGCTATGATTGGGCTGTATGGAAACAGTGTAGCTGTGAGCTACACTATTTCCGTAACATCCATAGTGAATGGAGTTATGAAAACAGCATATAACAGTGAGCAATGTTGTTTCTGTATCTCTCATTTACTTCTATGGGAGTTACGCTAGGTTCACACTAGCGTTCGGGTTTCTGTTCTTCGGAAAACGGAAACCCTATCCGCTTGAAAAGCGGTTGCCCGCAGAAACCCATGGACCCCATAGACTACAATGGGGTCTGCCCACTTTCTGCCCGAAATTGTTGGAGAGAAAAATCCTGCTTGCAGGACTTTTCTCTCCACATATTTTAAGTGGAATGGGGGACGGAGTACCTGAATGGTCGCACAACGCTAGTGTGACAGTAGCCTTATGTGTTCAGAAATACACTGTTTCTGTACTGCCATTGCTGAAAGTCTTCTTAGCGAGATCACAACCAGATAAGTAGCGGGGCACAGGGGCTGAGGTGGGGGGGGGGCTCATTGTAGAGATACAGTAGATGTGGGTCCCAGAAGTGAGACCCGCATCTATTAGACATTTATGGTATATCCTGTGGAAAACCCTGTGAGAAATCCCCTTTAATGCCTATTTGTATTCTATTTAATGTCTTCATTAAAGAGGCATTCTTATCTCAGACTGCATCTGTCTAAACAACCAGACCCCCCTCAGTACTGTCCTGTCTGTGTCAGGTGGATGGGAGATGCAGAAACACCTATGTGGGCTCTGCTATTTCGTAACTGCTATGCTGTTTCTGTTGCTCCTGGGTTATGGAGCAGTGTAGCTTTCTGTTCTATGCTATCTCTGTAACTCACATTAACTGCCATGGGAGTTATAGAAACAGTGTAGCACTGCCCACTAAGCTGCTTGTCTAACTCTGACCCATGATTGATTGAGATGGGAAAATCCATGATATGTTTGGGATAAGAATTATCAAGATACGTTCACTCTACCCTCATTACAGTCCATTAGTCTGATCCTTCATAGCATCAGAGCATTGGACTGAAAGTCAACAGAATGACTGATGCGGATGGAACAACCTCTGTCTGCATCAGTCTCCATTTACTGTGATTCACAAAACAAGACCAAAGCTTTCTTCCATCTTGCTTGTTAACATTTTTAATGGAAGAAAAAGCCCTGCAGGTACCACTTTATCTTGTTAGAAAATATCTCCAGAACCGGGACACATACCGGGAAAGCCGACAGCAGTATATAATACGGACCACACATTGATGAGGACCTGAAAAGTCCTCTTTAAGGTTCTCAAACACCATCATTAGGTGTTGGCTGAATGCTTGTTCAGCCAACAGCTATTCCTCCTGAGGCCACCACCCATACATATGCACACTTGGTCCAGTCGAGCATACATGGGTTGTCAATAAGGAGACACCCGACACTTCTGGTGACAGCTTATCTCCTCTGAGAACAAAAGGATCAGGCATTGAAATGCATTCATCCACCAATCCATTTTGGACTACTGCAAGACCTTCTCCAATGAATCAGAAATGGTACTGTTTTCAGTGGCCATGCACACGGCAAAGTCCCTTGAGGAATTATCGGTCTGTATGTGGGCTGTATTTCCCAGACTGAACTCAGCTGTGTACATAGAATTCACATTATCATAGTCAGTTATGATACAGCGAGCTCCCAAATGTTCCAATTGCTACTGTAATATGGAAATATGGCCCAAATGGAACAGGGTAGTGTGCATGGCCTGGTGTCTGGTATGGTTAGGGTTAATGTACAATGAGTTTCATATTTACAGTCATCATATTCTACCTTAGAAGCAATGCTTCTAGGTGAGATTGATAGCTTCCATAATGTGTTGGAACATGCCGCAGATTCTGTATTAATATGCACAAAATCAAACTTCTGCTTTATTCAAAAAAAGGAGTCACTGAGAGGTAAAATATGGGGCAGTAGTGTTCCATAGAAGCTATATTATAGATGCATTAAATACAGGTCTGTAATATGCTTATGGACATTGGCCCTCATGGTAAGTTCTTTCCCTGTCTGAATTGTACATGTACATTATTTTGTATGTTTATTATACTTAATTATTTCTTCACCTTTGTTTTATATCATCTTTTTGAAGCATCATGTTTTATATCATCTTTTATATCATCTTTTGAAGAATCATACAGTAAAGTTTCCTTGAAATCTGTGAACAGAAACAATTTCTATGTGTCTAGAGACAAGTGAACAATTTAGGGATTTGCCCGACCTGCTGATCTTCTAGCCATAGAACGCAATGATGACTTGATTAGATGATAATTTGCTCCGAATCAGAGAAAAACAAATCACAGATAAATAGATTCTGGCATATATCCTAATTTGTGAATCAGCGAAATGTGGAAGGGTAGATTGAGTCACTTGTCTCTATTTGTATCCTTCACATCTAGCAGAATGCAGATTTCATTATTCATATGTAGACGTGATCTATGAATTAGACATTTCCACGGCAGTATTTGCATATTTCCCCTCAGTATGATTAATATCCTTTGTGTAACTATCTCCTTACGCTATCAAGGGAATAAACTATTTTTGGCTTCCAGAATGGTTTGGAAATGGCACTAAGATGTGGAGCTATTATAAGGAAGTATAATTGCATCCAGTAAAACCAATTCTCCGACATGAAGACCTAAGACCTACGCCAAACCTTGGGATCTGTTAAGGTAACAAATGTAATATTCTGCCTCAATGTTTGGTAAGAATTGTGTTTTAATCCTAGAGAATCCAACTACATACAGCAAAAAGTGTGGTAAAAAAAAATCAATGAAAAATATAATTTTGGTAATGAGCCATAAAAAATCCTAAATACAAACATCAGCGCTGCTCCCTTCTCCCAGATAAAAAGCAACCTATTCCTATAATATTTGCTTTGCTGTGACCTGTTTTTCATCCGTGACTGAATGCTGAATTTCTGCTTGGGCTGCCACTGTAACAAGCACATCTTGTTCAAATCAAATCAGGATCACAAGAGCAAAATGAGGAGCAGAGCAAAGGCAGAGAGCCGTAGACGTGGAAAACATTCAACTCCACTCAATGATCCTGCCTGCTGGCATATAAAAGGTTCACCCATCCCCTCCCTCAGACACATGGCAAACCAGGGGTGTTACATTATTCCATATAGCATGGTTAGGTTATTGAGGAAATGGGCCCCAGATAATATCGTCATCTGTAGAATATGATGCAGAAAATGTTACCACATCTGAGTTACATCAGTAACGGTTCTAGTCAGACAACTATACAAAATGGATTTGCATTCAATAAAGATTCCTTTTCCCAGCTGCTTTGCAGAAGTTGAATATTGTATAGGGTAACTGTGTTTGGACGTATACTTTGAAAACAATGTTCTCATATCACATGTAATAATAATCTTTATGTATAAAGTACTATGCAAAATCTTTAGGCAGGTGTAGGAAAATGCTACAAAGCAAGAATGCTTACAAAAATTGGAGCCTTAATAGTTTATTTTTATCAATTAACAAAAAGTGAATGAACAAAAGAGGAATCTAAATCACATCAATACTTGGTGTGACCGGCTTTTGTCTTTCCTTAAAGGGGTTTCCCGGGCAAAAAATTATTTTTCAAAAAAGGTCTGTCAGGGCTATTGATAGGTTAATTAGTGCACCCAAATACTTTTAGCAGTGTTTTGAGTGATTTCTGGGTTTCTCTGTGAGTTCCTGGCATCTCCTGCATGATCATCAATACCATGATGTCTTGGGCCAGTTAGAGCTCTCTCCCCCTCCCCCTCTCACTACCTTCCCCTCCCTCTCTCAGTCCCTCCCCCTACCTTACTCATTCACATCCCTCTCTGTTTGCCTAGGTAGCCCGCCCACTACTAGCCCTTCCTATCTAACTCAACCCCCCCACCCCATCATACTTACCCCACACCCAAAAGAAGTGACATTCCATGCCCAGAAGATCCTGCCCGAAAGACAGGTACAGTGCTGGCCAAAAGTATTGGCACCCCTGCAATTCTGTCAGGTAATACTCATTTTCTTCCAGAAAATGATTGCAATCACAAATGCTTTGGTAATAATATCTTCATTTAATTTGTCTTCAATGGAAAACCACAAAAAGAATTGTCAAAAAGCTAAATTGGATATAATTCCACACCAAACATAAAAAAGGGGGGTGGACAAAAGTATTGGCACCCTTTGAAAAATCATGTGATGCTTCTCTAATTTGTGTAAGTAACAGCACCTGTTACTTACCTGTGGCACATAACAGGTGGTGGCAATAACTAAATCACACTTGCAGCCAGTTGAAATGGATTAAAGTTGACTCAACCTCTGTCCTGTGTCCTTGTGTGTACCACATTGAGCATGGAGAAAAGAAAGAAGACCAAAGAACTGTCTGAGGACTTGAGAAGCAAAATTGTGAGGAAGCATGAGCAATCTCAAGGCTACAAGTCCATCTCCAAAGACCTGAATGTTCCCGTGTCTACCGTGCGCAGTGTCATCAAGAAGTTTAAAGCCCATGGCACTGTGGCTAACCTCCCTAGATGTGGACGGAAAAGAAAAATTAACGAAAGATTTCAACGAAAGATTGTGCGGATGGTGGCTAAAGAACCTCGACTAACATCCAAACAAGTTCTAGCTGCCCTGCAGTCTGAGGGTACAACAGTGTCAACCCGTACTATCCGTTGGCGTCTGAATGAAAAGGGACTCTATGGTAGGATACCCAGGAAGACCCCACTTCTGACCCAGAGACATAAAAAAGCCAGCCTGGAGTTTGCCAAAACTTACCTGAGAAAGCCAAAAACTTTTTGGAAGAATGTTCTCTGGTCAGATGAGACAAAAGTAGAGCTTTTTGGGAAAAGGCATCAACATAGAGTTTACAGGAAAAAAAAAGAGGCCTTCAAAGAAAAGAACACGGTCCCTACAGTCAAACATGACGGAGGTTCCCTGATGTTTTGGGGTTGCTTTGCTGCCTCTGGCACTGGACTGCTTGACTGTGTGCATGGCATTATGAAGTCTGAAGACTACCAACAAATTTTGCAGCATAATGTAGGGCCCAGTGTGAGAAAGCTGGGTCTCCCTCAGAGGTCATGGGTCTTCCAGCAGGACAATGACCCAAAACACACTTCAAAAAGCACTAGAAAATGGTTTGAGAGAAAGCACTGGAGACTTCTAAAGTCGCCAGCAATGAGTCCAGACCTGAATCCCATAGAACACCTGTGGAGAGATCTCAAAATGGCAGTTTGGAGAAGGCACCCTTCAAATCTCAGGGACCTGGAGAAATTTGCCAAAGAAGAATGGTCTAAAATTCCAGCAGAGCATTGCAAGAAACTCATTGATGGTTACCGGAAGCAGTTGTTCGCAGTTATTTTGTCTAAAGGTTGTGCTACCAAGTATTAGGCTGAGGGTGCCAATACTTTTGTCCGGCCCATTTTTGGAGTTTTGTGTAAAATGATCAATGATTTGACTTTTTTTTCATTCTCTTTTGTGTTTTTTCATTGCAAGCAAAATAAATGAAGATATTATTACCAAAGCATTTGTGATTGCAATCATTTTCTGGAAGAAATTGAGTATTATCTGACAGAATTGCAGGGGTGCCAATACTTTTGGCCAGCACTGTAAGTATGATGGGGTTGGGGGGTGGGGTCAGTATAGGTGACGTTCCGTTTCAAGAAACAGGGAAATGGAATGTCAGCAGAAAATCAGAAAATGTGCCTGGGGTGGTCACATTAACACCTCAGCAATCTTGGTGAATAGACATTTTTGGTACAGTTAGTAATTTAGAAGGTAGGCGGGGGGGGGTCTTGTGTTTATCTAAGATAGATATCAATTTATCCCGGACAACCCCTTTAATTCTTCTAGGTACACTTGTACACAGTTTTTCAAGGAACTCAGCAGGTAGGTTGTTCCAAACATGTTGGAGCATGATCTTCTGTGGATGTAGGTTTGTAGGTTTGCTCAAATCCATCTGTCTCGTCATGTAATCCCAGATAGACTGGATGATGTTGAGATCAGAGCTCTGTGAGGACCATATCATCACTTCCAGGGTTCCTCCTTCAACGGTTGGTCACAACAAATTGATGTGATTTAGATTTCTCTTTTATTCACATAATGTTTTTTTTTTGTTTTTTTTTATTAACTAACAATATTGACACTTCTATTTTGAAAGCATACTTATTTTACAGCATTTTTCCTAAAACGTTTGCACAATACTCTATATTTCATATAGAGTATATATATATATATATATTTTAGTGCTTTGCCAATATAATGTTGTTAAAGGTAGTGTAGCTCATCCCAAAGATTATGTCCACATTCACAACCATTTTTATTGCTTCAGTGCATTTCAATATAAATAAATAATAAGTGAAGCATCCTTACAGATACTATAAGAATCCAAATTTCAAAAAAAAAGTTGGGGCACTGTGTAAAATGTAAAGGAAACAAAAATGCCATGATCTGGAAATCTCATATATCCATATTTTATTCAAAATAGAATATAAAACATATCTGAAGGTAAAAGTTGACATTTTTCTATTTCATTTGAAAAAATAACTCATAAATTGATGGCAGAAACACATCCCAAAAAGGTTAGAGCAGGACCATGTCTACCATTGTGTAGCATCACATCTTCTTTTTACTGCAGTCTGTAAATGTCTGGGATGTGAAGAAACCAATTGCTGGAGTTTTGGGAGAGGTATCTGATGTAGGATTCTAGCTGCTCAATACTTCTGGGTCATCTTTGCTGGATTTTTAATTTCATAATGCGCCAAATGTTGAATGTTCTGTACTTCATGGCTGGCCAGTTCAGCACCCAGACTCATCTGCCAAGCCATGCTGTCGTGATGGATTCAGTATGTGATCTAGCACTGTCTTGTTGGAATATGCAAGACCTTTCCTAAAAGAGACATTGTCTAGATGGGAGCATATGTTGTTCTAAAACCTTTATCAGCATTGAGGCCTTTCAAGATGTGTACGCTGCCCATGCCATAGGCATTAATACCAACCCCATACCATCAGAGATGCAGGCTTTTGTACTGTACGCGGATAACAAGCGGGATAGCCTTTTTCCTCTTGAGTCCACAGGACATTTTGTTTCATCTGACCACAGAACAGTTTTCCTTTTTATCTAAGTCCATTTTAAATAAACTTTGTCCCAGAGAAGACAGCAGCGTTTCTGCAGTGCCACATGTGGGCCCATAGACCACTAGCATCCAATGCTGACTGTCGATCCATTCCTCGTGCAGATGGATTTCTCTATATTCTCTGAACCTTTTGATGATATTATGTACTATGGATGGTGAGCTATTCAAAGTCTTTGCAACTTCACATTGATGAATATTTTTCTGAAATTGTTAGCCTCAGTTTTTCACAGATTGTTGAACCTCTCACTATCTTTGCCTCTGAGAGACTCTGCCTCTCTAATGTGCTCCTTTTATACAAGGTTATGTGACTTAGATGAAAATTGATCCTCCAGTAAGTTTCCATTAGTACCACTTGAGATGTGTTGCTGCCTTAATTATTTTACATTGAAATGGAGACATGTATTTCAACTTCTGATATGTGTCCTATGTTCTATTTTGAACAAAATATGCTTATATGAGATTTCCAAATCATTGCATTCTTATTTCTTTACATATTACACAGTGTCATTTTGACAGTTCTCCACATGTTTGCATGGGTTTCCTCCCACACTCCACATACTGTTAGCAATTTTACATTATTAGCGTTACTTGGGACAGTAAGTCAGGACAAGTGTAAAGGGTTGTGGAATATGTTGGTGCTATATAAGTAACATGTATTAACCCTGTGCTATGACATCACTGCAGTAATTATCCATCTACTTTGACAACAACGTATACGTTATCCTTGTATTAACATTCTGTATGTATGCATGTTTCTGCTGTGACATCACAATGTTTATTATTCATGTTCTGTTATATTATCCCTGTTCTGTTACATCAAAGTGGACATTATTCCTGTAGGGTGACATCACTATATGCTTTGACATTGCTTTGAAATTTCTGTGTTTCTTAGCCATAGCCTTTAACATCACTGTGCACACTCTTTCCGGGTGTTGTTCAGATACTGATATCCTATTCTGCCATCATCAGTATGAAAATTTGGGGTGAATGGGGAGGGCAAAAAACCCCTTATCATTAATTCTGACATCACTGTTTATTATCCCTGTTTTGTGCCATCACTGCTTGCAGTAAGCATTCCCTATGACTACACAGTCTTTGCTATTCATATATTGTGACATCACTTTGTGCAGTAGCCATTCAATATGACTACACAGACTTTATTATCCATATATTGTGACTTCACTGTGTGTATTAAACATTCCCTATGAGACCGCACAGTGTTCATTATCCATGTATTGTCAACGTGTGCAATAACTTACTATATATACTGTATATATTCTGACATCACTGTGTGCATTGAATCTGTACTATGACATCACTGTGTTTATGAATCATTCCCTATGACTACACTGTGTTTACTTTCCATGTATTGTAACATCAATGTGTCTATTGACTCTGTACTATGACATCACTGTGTGCAATAGCCATTCCCTATGACTGCACAGTGTTTATTATCCTTGTATTGTAACATCACTTTGTCCATTGACTTTGTACTATGACTTCACTGTGTGCAATAACCATTCCCTATGACTACACAATCTTTAATATGCATGTACTGGGTGTTCATTGTCTCAGTACAGTGAGAGGCATACATAAATTTGGAATATGGCATATTGGGCAAACTTGTTCATAACCTATACCTTGTTGACAGGCAGTTGTTCAAACTAGTTTGCATAGTCTGTGACACGGACGTACATGCCCAACCATGCAGGCTATATGTCTTATAGATAGAATGTATTATTTCCATTACATACTCAACATGCTTTAAATTCAAGCAGCACTTAAGGGCCTATGAAAGCTTATATAACAGAATTCTGATGAAACATTCAGCAGCTCAATCTCTCGTATATGTCAGCGGAGCTGAACTAATGTTGACCTTACTATTTTAATGCACTTAATTTTAACAGCAGTGAATCATGAAGAATTCCTAAGTAACAGGAAGCACAGTGGTCAGTGCTTGTGTTATTATTGGTCTTGATACGGAATAATTCAGCAAGATCTTTTATTATTCTAGAGTACGCACACACACGTATCATTCTAGCATAGTAACAGTACATATGTAATAGTGAATACCCATTTCGTTCTTTAATTGAAGTCTTTACAGAGGAATTATGATAAAATAACATAAGTAGCTATATTCACCGGTTTAATCCCCCGTTGCTTCAAGAGCTCCAGCCCTGCCCACCAGGCTTTGTTTACTTGGCTGCAGCATTGATGTGCCCATATACCTCAGATCACCGCTGCAGCTAGTCACTGGCCTCAGTGATTGGCAGCAGCAATTATATGCAGTGTGCCAGTGCGTCATTGCTGCTGGCATCAGGGCAGCACTAGTGGCATTATAGTCAGAAGTCCAGCTTAGGCTAAGGCCCCATGTAGTGGGCCGCAGCCAAAAAGCGCTGTGGGAAAAACTACTGTGGAAACGCTTGAGGTTTTTCCTGCAGCACTTTTCACAGAAAGTCCACAGAGTCCTCCTTAGGATAGGTTATCAATATCAGATCATTGGAGGTCAGACACGCAGTGCCGTCATTGATCAGCAACTAATACACAGAGACTAGAACAGGAAGCAGACAGCTCCGTTCTATGTGTAGTGGCCAGACCAGGTTACTGCACATGAATTGGAGCTAAGCTGCAGTGATTCGGTTCAGTCACTACACAGAGAACAGAGCTGTCTGCTTCCTGTTCTATTCTCTGTGTATTAGTTGCTGAGAAAAACTGATTGATGGGTATACCAGATGCTGCTTTCCCACCAAACTGATATTGATGACCTAACCTTCTTGAACTTACTGACAGCTCTGGAAATAAAACATAAAAATCCAGATTTTTCTGCTCCTTAATATAACAATAAAATCTTATAAATCTTAAACAGTAACAAGTGAACCAAAAGAATCATATCCAGTGTAGTTCATCAAATGGTCAAGATAAGACGATCTTTATCTCAGTTATTCCATTTTGTTCTTATGAACTATTTTTGTGTATAATTTTAAAGGAGATATGTCTGCAATTTGAAGAAAGATAAGACGTAAGAGGAAGCAGAAGAACATGAACTGAATTTACAGTACCTTATTTTCTCCAGATGACTGCTAAGTTAATGGCTAGCATTAGTACCTTCTTATGTTGTAGTACTGTAACCCATAGTAATTGGGTTCAAGTACTATTTTTCCTATAATAATGACAGACACCTTGGTAACGCTCACCAGTTTTTCTGGCATAGATCTGCGATGATGTGGCACATCTTTGGGGCAAGGCAATATCCCCCATTCTGTGCCTCGCTTGCCACTTTCTATGAATGTTGGCAGAGCAGGGACTCCTTGGCCCAACATATTTATTATAACCCATGCCAGTTTTCTGGCGTAAGTTAGGGCTCATACACAAGACAGGATTCCATGGCTATGTGCTAGCCGTTTTATTAAAGGCCAGTACACGGCTCCATAGACTTTAATAGTGAAAACAGTTACAGATTAATGCTAAGGCCCCATGTAGCGGGCTGCAGCAAAAAAAGCGCTGTGGGAAAAACCGCAGCAGCAATGTATCGCGGTTTTTCCCACAGAGCTTTTCATAGAAAGTCTACAGAATTTAGTTTACTCTAATACACCAGTTTTAATAAATCTGCCCATTATGTTCAGATGTATGTCATGTAGGATCTCATACCTTGACCAGGTAAAGAAAGCACAAAATATAAGACAATAACAGAACCTACACGCCCTGGAGAAAAATGCAATATACTTTATATTAGCAGACAAGTTACTCTGAAACCAATAGGTAACCTTTGTATACCTGGGGGATTGTGTATCCTTTACAAATGACAGCTCCAACAATCACTACATATTTCTGTGACAATTTGATAAATCTTAATCACAGTTGAGTGACTTGCATGTCTAACCTGTGTTTGTCCTGAGCCGCCCTGAAATCACCAATCAATGGAACGTAACAGACATCAGCATTTGTTACCTGCAATAATAAAAACATGTCAGAGCCTAATCTGCTGTCTTCTTAATGTATGCCCTCCATGCATGTGCTAACATGACTGCTTGCAGTGCTCATGGATTATGTAATCTAATGACAGACCCAGCTTCTATTTTATAGGTCTAGAAATTACAGATTTATAACTTTGTTGGTGCCTTAGGGAGTAGGTTTGCACAATGAGAGGGTACAGATAGTTCACAACGTCTCCGATTTTATTTTTTTATTGTTTCGGTACAACACTGGTGAAGGGAATGTAAAAAACAGAGTTGTTACAACTGAGCTCTCTGCAGCTTGATCATTAAAAATTCCCTGTAGATATTGTCAATTTGCTATAAATTGTAAGCACCAGAGGTGTACATAACGTAGACCACCTACATTGCAGAAAGATGTAGTGAGATAAAGCACATCATCTTAAAATTATGTTTCCCTAAAGGCTAGACACTAAGTGTTACAATAAATGCATTAGTATTTGCATTATGGATTATTCGCTGGGCTCTCCCTCTAGAATTACATTAGTGTACTTTATAATACCACCCAAGAATAAGGCTCTGTAGGTGCCCCAGAAGAAGGTGAAATCCAGGGTCTGTCTGAAGCAGTGCATGTTTTTAATTTATGTACCTAAAATTTTAGTTGTTTTCTAAGTATGAAAAAATGGAGAAGACTGCACAGCACAATCCTGACGTCACACCATGAAATGCCTGTCCAGTCGGTAAAGAAACTCTATAAATTACTAATGAAAATGCGTAATTTTTGCACTAAACTCCAAAACGTACATGTGTACAAGCATCACACTACATTTATCAATCATTTTTTTGCTGACACTTTTGCCGACTCATTTTTTGGCATAAACTAAGCCGACAAATAGGTGGAGTCGAGACATGAAAGTGTAAAAGTACAGCAGATTTACATTATCAGCCACTGTGTTAAATCTGGCACTCTTTTAGAGAGTATAGTGACATTTTGCACTATCTATGAATTAGACAGTATTAAAGGGATTGCCCAGGCAAAAATGGACAACCCCTTTAACTGCTAAAATCAGCCGGGGGCAGTGAAAAAAAATAAAATAAAATTCATACTCACCTGCCCCCGATGCTCCGTTGTCCTCCTGGCGTGTCCCGGTTCTTCTGCTCAACGGGTCTCTTCCAGAGTTCCACTTAAGCCACTGATTGACCTCAGTGATCATATGACCGCTGAGGCCAATCAGCGAAGGTTATGCAATGTTACTACCTGTGACATCACAGGTCTCTTCCTGAGGCCTGCAGAGACCGCTGATTGGCATCAGCTTCGCCAACACCGGGTCCACTCCATGATGTAGCAACTTGGGAGAATGGGGGTTAAAGGGTGAAGACCAGGTAAGCAACTTTGACAACACCCTTAGGAATGACCCAACGCAAAACCAGCTTTATGACACAGTGGGTCCACAATCCACTGATCATTGCACTCAAAAAGTCAGCATTGTTAGGGACTATCCATATTCAATGTGTACTGTACATGCTAAGTACAGACACTAGCACCATACAGAGACTTCTTAGCTTCCCTCTCCTCTTCCTGCCTGACTGCCTCTATAAAAACCATGCTTTATACTGTATTTGTTCCCTATGTTGTGTTACCTATGCCATCCACTCTATTCTATGTGTATGTGTGCTGCAGTTAACTGTGTTTCACTGACAGGCTTCTTCCCCTTCTCTCCCTTTCTCCCTCAGGTTGAATCCTAAAGTCAGTAGGAGTAAGCACACAGAAGGAAGGGGGAGCAGGGTTGTTAGTGGATCACAGCAAAATACAGCACACATGCTGTGCACATTGAATAGGGCAGATAGCATAGGCAAAAAAGTGTAGGGAACACATAGAAATACCATGTTTCCCCGAAAATAAGAACTACCCTGATAATAAGCCTTAGCATGATTTTTCAGGATTTTTGGAATATGCTTGAAATATAAGCCCTACTCCAAAAATAAGCCCTAGGTGCAGTTCATTAAAAATGATGTCCAGACAGCTATATTTGTAAAAAAAAAAAGTAAATAGAATACAGCAGGACAGACACAGCAGACCCTTCATCAAGGAAAGCGGACACCCCCAAAACTATCACACCCCCCAAAAGAAAGCAGACAACCCCAAAAGAATCGGACATTGACCTTAAGGGAGATCTCTGTACAAGATAACACTAGTGAGAGAGTTCTCCACAACAACAAGGGTTGACTATCGGAGTGCTGGTTCTCACACACAGATCGGCGAGCCAATCGTTACACTTGGCTGCAGTGGAATGCTGCTGCAACGGCAAGAGACCTGACAGTGACAGGAGTGATGCAGATCTGTATGTGATAGCCCGTCCACCATTGGTACTTACCAACTCTAATTGTTTTAGGTCTGGTGAGTGAATTGTTGTTCATGGAAAAAATATAAGACATCTCCTGAAAATATTTTCGAAGAAACACGGTAGTTTGTATAGAGGCAGGGAGACGAGAGTAAGGCTGAGAAGCCTCTGCATGCTGTCAGTGCCAGTATTTACTGTATCTAGTGTCCGTGTATACAGTACATGCTGATAACGGATGTTCCTTAGTAACTCTCAGATGGTGAGTTATTAAGAGGACACTTTAGAACTTATATACTAATAAAAATGTAATGAATTCCCTCATAAAATATACTGCAAAAGTGTTTTGTATCACTTTCTCTGCACATTATAAAAAAAAAAAAACTTAAAATGTCACCTTATCTTAAAAGGAACCTGTACCAGGATTTTCACCACAAAACCCACAGCAGTGTCATGTAGGGTATGAAATATCCTTTTTTTGCTTTCCCTAGAGCTGGCCTATTTTCTGAGTAGATTAGACATGCTGAAAGGCTGGAGGGGGGATAACTTTGAATACCAATATACTGGGATTTGTAGCACCTAGAACCAGGGTTCTGGTATTTTAAAGTGGAGAATCTCAGCATGCAGCACTGGGTGCTCATATACAGTTGTAACCAGACGTTTACATACACTATATAAAAAGACACATATACATGTTTTTCTCACTATCTGACATGAAATCAGAATAAACCTTTCCTGTTTTAGGTCAATTAGGATTACAAAAATTATTTATATTTGCAAAATGCCAGAATAATGAGAGAGAGAGAATTTTTTAAGGCATTTTTATTACTTTCTGCAAAGCCAAAAGTTTACATACATTTCATTAGTATTTAGTACCATTGCCCTTAAACTGTGTGACTTGGGTCAAACGTTTTGGATCTCCTTCCACAAGCTTCTCAGAATAGTTGGTAGGAATTTGGGCCCATTCCTCCTGACAGAACTGGTGTAACTGAGCCATGTTTGTAGGCCGCCTTGCTCGCACCTGCCTTTTCAGCTTTGCCCATAAATTTTCAATAGGATTGAGATCAGGGCTTTGTGTTGGACACTCCAAAACATTGATTTTATTATCCTTAAGCCACTTTGTAACCAGTTTGTCAGTATGCTTCAGGTCATTATCCATTTGGAAGACCCATTTGCGCCAAAGCTTTAACTTCCTGGCTGATGTCTTGAGATGTTGCTTCAGTATTGCCACATAATGTTCTTTCCTCATGATGCCATCTATTTTGTGAAGTGCACCAGTCCCTCCTGCAGCAAAACAACCCCACAACATGATGCTGCCACCCCCATGTTTCACACTTGGCACGGTGTTCTCAGGCTTACAACCTTCTCCCTTTTTCCTCCAAACGTAACAGTGGTCATTATGGCCAAGGCTGAGAACACCATCCCAACTGTGAAACACAGGGGTGATAGCATCATGTTGTGGGGTTGTTTTGCTGTAGGAGGGACTGGTGCAATTCACAAAATAGATGGCATCATAAGGAAAGAACATTATGTGGTAATACTGAAGCAACATCTCAAGACATCAGCCAGGAAGTTAAAGATTGGCACAAATGGGTCTTCCAAATGGACAATGACCTGAAGCATACTGACAAACTGGTTACAAAGTGGCTTAAGGATAATAAAGTCAATGTTTTGGAGTGGCCATCACAAAGACCTGATCTCAATCCTATTGATAATGTATGGGCAAAGCTGAAAAGGCAGGTGCGAGCAAGGCGGCCTACAAACGTGGCTCAGTTACACCAGTTCTGTCAGGAGGAATGGTCCCAAATTCCTACCAACTATTGTGAGTAGCTTGTGGAAGGATATCCAAAACATTTTACCCAAGTCATACAGTTTAAGGGCAATGGTACCAAATACTAATGAAATGTATGTAAACTTTTGACTTTGCAGAAAGTAATAAAAATTCCTTACAAAATTCTCTCTCTCATTATTCTGGCATTTGGAAAATATAAAAAATTTTGGTAATCCTAACTGACCTAAAATGGGAAAGGTTTAATCTGTTTTCATGTCATATAGTGAGAAAAACATGCATATGTGTCTTTTTATATAGTGTATGTAAACTTCTGGTTTCAACTGTATACTACAAAGACGGAGATACAGGCAGTTAGGAGACACGGTTGGGAATGCTGTATCTACAGCTCCCATTCTCAGCTGTGTATTTACCTACTGCATGGGTTTAGATGTTATACAACCCAATATATTGGCATTTGAATTTAGCCCCTCCAACCTCTCATTGTCACTTCTTACATACAGACTTCTAAGGTGATTTTTATAGGTAAACAGGTGATTTTTTACATAACCAAGGGAAAGCTAAAAAGGATATTACATACCCTACCTACTAGTGCTCTGGATTTAGTGGTGAAAGACCCAACGACAGGTTCTCTTTCAGATCACCACAAACAGCACAAAGTCTTTTTGAGATTTAACAAAATTACTTTATGATGTCTAGGATCCTTGGGCATACAGATGCCATGATTTTCACAGATCCAAAGACTTTTAAAAGCAAAGTGCAAAATGGACCAAAACAGACCAAAAAAGTATGTAAAATAATGGATTTAAAATCAATATGACCATGTGCTGTTCATGGAGAACATGGACAGCATACATCGTGAAGAATGGCCATCTGAAAAAAGGGGTAAGTCTACAAAGTACTACAACCATGTAAATCAAGCAAGATCAAAAGGATATAGAGCTGGCCAGACATCCCTGATATCTGCAAATATACACATTTCTAAAGTGAGTAAAAAAATGTAATGTGATGTACTGACATCACTGAAGGCATGTCCAAGCAGTCTGTGCTACACTATATGTGACCCTGCTTTTAACCATAGTAAGCAGAATAAAAATATCCATTGTTGATGCAGTAAAACAATGCACAATAGAATAGAAGTTTACATTACATTGTAAATACATTGGCAAGATTCCAATACACTTCCAAGGTAATGTATCTAGTTTCAAGTAAAATATTTGGATTTTATAGTAATTGTCAGAAAAACAAAATGACCAATTACTGTGGTAATGAGAATTTGCTACAGTCATGTGTTCACTGAACTGTATGGCCATTTAAATGGCAGTTCATCTATTGAAAGTGATTTCTAGCAATGCCAATAAAGGAACTGTTACATGGTCACTAACTTTTCTGACAACTTCAGTCAGTCATTTCATAGAGCATGTGATTCTGGACCAAAATGTAATGTACTTTAATTAAAAATGTGGCTGTTTTCTGCTTGAAAAACCTCTCTAAATTTCATACCACTAGGTGTCTCCTTTCTAGCTAATTTGCAGTTCACTCCTTTGTTACCAGGAAAGTACGTCCATAGATACGCTAGATAAGCAAGACTGAATCACAGTGAGTGCAGGGGGTGGTTCTTTTCTCTCTTCACATAGTGAAAACAGATGGGAGGGGTTGATTTTCCTCATAGCCTGCAAACTGTCACTCTGTGCAAAGGACTGAACATTCTGCAAATGTCACAGCTTTACAATGTAAGAAAAAAAAATCTTCTATGTACTTGTATCTACTTCTGGCTTCTTGTGTGATTACAGATTGGATATTATTCACAGACAGGAAGCAGCTTTACTGAATGTACTCATAGATTGCTCTTTTCATGCCTGCATGGTATATGTTAGAATGGAGTGGGTACCTGCAGGTATAAGCCCTATATTTGCAGTTCAGTGTTCCTGGATCTCCTATATGATGGGCATTTATCTGTTTGCTATTGTACAGTTACTCCTGGCAGAATTACACATAAATAAACCAAACTGGTTATAATGGAGGGGGCAGAATGCTCCTTACTGTACAAGACCACAGCCTCAAAGACAAATTAAAAATGTGCTGCAGCCATAATATGATTATTAACAGCAGAAAAACTGATAGGACACCATGTTTGAAGGTGTTAGGAGTAGAGCTGGAACCTCAGTGGTTGCTGCTGTGAGTGTACCAACTTCCCTCTAATGTCTTTTCTATTTTGTTTGTGTTCCCCTTTAAGGCTTGATCACCTGTCTGTTTCCCGGGTCTTTAAAAGGCCACTCCTGTTTGAACCTGGTTGCTGGCTATTCAGTTTTTGTCTGGTTAGTTTGGCTTTTGTCTCTGCACCTAGCTCTTGTGTTTCTGACCCCTGGCTCCGGTGTTTTACTTCGCTCCTGTTTACCGACTTGGCTCCTACGTACCCGTTTGGCTCTGACCATCGCTTTTCTCCTGGACCTGCCTTTGTCTTACGCTCTGTACCTCGCTGCCATCTTGCTGCCGACCGGATAGACGACTACTCCATTACTTCTCCTGTTTGCACTTTACCGCCATCTCTGTTGCTGACCGGATAGACGACCATTCTGTTTCCTTGCTGCTCCAAGCTCTACAGCTTTCACGGCACTCTGCTGCACGGAAGTTACTTCATCCTCATATGCTATCTAAGAATCTATTGCTCTGTAGTGTTCAGAAAGTCTAATACTCCAAAGCCCACAGAAGCTCATGAGACATACGTGTCCTGTTCACTCATATCCTCAGCAACATAATTTCTTCTCAGCTGCCCCTATGCCCTGGTACTTTCTTTCTCACCATATTAACACCCCCAATCTGTAAACAATGGAGGTCATTTGATGCAAAAAGTCAGTGGGCCCGGGGCAGCCGCCCCCTCTGCCCCCCCCCGCTAGCTACGCCTCTGGTCCTGAGATATGATTCCAGCAGACTACTTAGGCTATTTTACATATGACTTTTTATGCTTTCAAACCTTTAGAACTCCACTTTGTTGCAATAGAAAGATTACAGAGGAGCAGCAACGGAAATGGAATTACTTCATCCTGCACATGATGGGGTTAGTTTAATGTTGGAAAAAAACATTAAAAAAAAAAAACGCTCACTTTAATATTGCAGATAGTTTGTTAGGAAGTAACTGAATTTGTTTCTGTCTTGAGCTTCAATAAAAGTTAATATAGCTGGCATCCTGAAATACTGCCCTATTGCTGCGTTGCCCCACTGAAGTCTTAAGATAGGCCATCAATATTAGAAAGGGGATAAATAAGTGTGTTTTCTGAATTACTTGTTCATGGCTGTTTTCATTTTGCTTGACAACAAATTGCTGACTAATAGCCGTCTTGATCTACAGTCTGGTCTGGGCTTTTAGTGCTGGTTTGTACATTAAATAGTTTGAACAACTTTCCAAGCTTTCCAGCTTCTGCAACCATCAGCAAGTGAAAAAAACATCATTGTAAATACACTATTACAATCTCTTTGGTCTCCATCTACCATACTAAGTTTAGGGTGGGTTCACACTTGTGGCGGCACTCTGTCCGCCACGAATCTGACCTAAATGTCGGAAAACTAGATAGGGATTGGATAGGTTGGATAGGGAAATGTTTGCGACGCTTTGCTTAAAACCCCATTCACTTGAATGGGTTTTTAAAGCAATGCGCGGGTGTGCACTACACCCTCTGCGCCGCAAACCGTTTTTTTTTTTTGCTGGAAACAAAGTTGGACATGCAGGACTTTGTTTCCGACGAAAAAAACCGGCTTCGCGGCGCAGAGGGTGTAAGCGCACACACGTGTATTGCTTTAAAAACCCATAGAAGTGAATGGGGTTTTAAGCAAAGCGTCGCAAACCTTTCCCTATCTAGTTTTCCGACATTTAGGTCGGATTTGCGGCGGACGGAGTGTGAACCCACCTTTACCCATGCAAACGTGCTGTCAATTTGCAGAAAATGGTCTAAGGTTCTAATGTTGTTTCAGGACCTTCTGACCAACTAATATGTATGGGTACCTTCCTGACTCCTACAAATATTCATTAGGCCAGTTATCAGCTCATGTAAAAGACCCTTACTCCTTTCCCATTGAAAACACCTGCATGCTCAGCTGAGCTCAACTAGCATGTCCGTGGGTGGTAAGGTTTCTATCCTGTCAGCTGAACAATTGCTTGACTGACAGTTATAAGAAATATATGGCCAACTTAGACGTTTTGAATCACTAAATACATTTCTATTTGTCAAGATTTAGATGCCCGGAAGTTTGTCTCAAATGTTACCACTTTAAAGTATATATGTGTGTGTATATATGTGTGTGTATATAAGTTTGTGTGTGTGTCTGTCTGTTTGTGTGTAATAATAACAAAGTTAAAGACCTAGCTATTTTATACCACAGTATTATGCGATGCTGGACAACTAAAACGATTATAGGTATATAGATTTTAGACCTACTTACCAGGTTTTGATGACCATATGCAATTCTTATAAACTATTTTTCATCTGTTTGCCATAGAATATGGAATCACATCACAACCATGGACCAGATCTTTATCAGGTCCATGGTCTATTTCTCTCTCTATCTATAAACTGCACCTCTATTTCCTCTTACATCTGTTTATTACCCTATTCATTGTTCTGGTTTATATTACATGTCTTATTTATCACACTCTGTCCATAAAGGTGCCCATATAACTTAGCTATCTCTCCTGACCTCCCCACACACATATAAGGTGGTGGCTTTATCTCCTGCCAGAACAAAAGGATCAAGCACTGAATTTGAGTCCCCCCAGTCCCTCCCCCTCCCTGACATCATCTATCTGACACTTTAGATTTTGTGTTCAAGCCTGTCTCATGACCTGACCTGAGTAGTCTTGAAAGCTTATTATTGTACTTGTATAATACCAACATATTTTGCGGCACTTTACATTGATATTGCCAATCACTGTCTCAAATAGGGCTGACAACACTGGACAACAAAATTTTACAAAAGTTTTGCATCCTTGAAAATTTCAGGTGATTATGATAAACCCATTCGAGCTAAGCAGAAATATAATTTCTGATAGTCTGTATCACGTAGAAATTTTGAGAAACATGAGATAAGTGTTAGTGATTATGAGGCATGTAAATGTTACCAGCAGCATTAGTTCAGATGAATGAAAAGTGTTTTGCTGCTGATTTTCTTTTGTACTCAATGTGGATCCCGTATTAGTGTCCAGCAATAGTCAGCTAGCATTGATGGATACCAGTAGCAAGGAATTCATGCCTTTGGCTTGCCTATAAATTACATAACAGCACAGCACATTGTGGATAATACTTTGAACAGCCTGAAAATATGAAAAAAAATTGCTAAAAAAGAAGATTTCTGAAAAACAGTACGTGACAGGAAAATTTTGAGGTGATTTTCATGATTAGCAGCTCAAATTACATAAGAAACACTCAAAAGTATTCAGGAAGCAAAATCTTCGTTGTCCAGTGTAATCTAAATTCCCTAATAATTGCTGTTACTTGTTGTTATATTTATTTCTAATCATGTATGTATTTAGTTTTGGTAATTTTGTTATTTATATATAAATTCATTAATCTGTGAATTGTGACGCATAATTTGTGTCATCTATAAAATTATATGTTTGTCATCTCTGTATACCACAATGGACCACGTTATTTGCTGTTTTTATTTGTTTTTAATTGTTTTTAATTCTTGCAACATAATGAATTTGATATATATAATTTTTGTTAATAAAGATGAATTTTGATTATATATGTTTTGTTGTATTTGAGAATTATTATTGGTTTTCTATTTGAGTTTTGCTCTGGTATTCTCTATAATACTTGATATACGTTTATGACTATGAGACCTGGCATTTTTTCTGGATAAATTCCCTATCAGGCTACGTTTACATTTACGTCAGAGTCTCTGTCGCAATGTTCACCTGAAATCGGTAGACAAAAACATCCTGCATGCACGTCTTTTTCATCCGCCTCTTTCAGTTTATAAACAACGGACACCTGTCAGACACCATTATAGTCAATGGGGTCCTTCGGGCTCTTAATGTAAGGGTGGGTTCAAAGTCCTGCATGTCTGACTTTGTTTCCAGCAAAAAAAAAACAGCTTTGCAGCGCAGAGGGTGTAAGCGCACACCCGCACATGGCTTTAAAAACCCATTCAAAGCGTTGCAAACCTTTCCCTATTCAGTGCCTATTCAGTTTTCCAACATTTAGGTCAGATTTGCGGCGGACGGAGTGTCGCCACAAGTGTGAACCCACCCTTACTCCTATTATAGCGTTCCACGTGTCCATTGTTCTGGTCCTCCTAAGGACCAGAATAACAGAGCCAATGCTAATATGACCTTAGCGTCAGTATGTCTTTGGAATGTAAGTGGAAATCGGAGTACTCAGAGGAAACCCACACAAACATGGGGAGAACATACAACTTTTTGACATTTTTTTTCAGATAATGAATAAATTAAGCACTCTCACTTTTTACCCTTAATACTTATTGGCTAATGGAGTACAGAAATATTTTTCCTTATTCTGTGATAGTCAGGTAGCTGCTGTGTTCTGTATCAGTGCAGTGTCTCGCCGCACACGGTACATACAGATTCTTCTTACTTCTTCTCCAGAATGGTTGACGTGTATGAACTTGCAATGTCTGAGAAATGAGAATGAAGTGATTTTCTTGTAAACAGTTGGAGACAGAGATTAAGATCTTCAGAGTTCGAGGTCGATTAGTGATTTTGTTTTCAGATCTCTTCCAGCACCTATTGCTGAAATTGTACAGATTTTTGAAATTTTTGATAATTTCTAATGAAAGACTTACTGATTTCTAAAAATCTGCAATGACAGAAATTTCTTACATAGATGAATCGGCTGTTATGAAAGTGTTTGTGCTTCTTGTCGCTGTCACGGGAGTCATCTAAAGTGCACTTTACTTAGCTTACATTAGCCTAAAGATGTGTCCTTGTCTCACCTGGCATGTAAATGAAGGGCGTGTATACTTACCTTAAATGCAAACAATGTGTAACTGGAAATCTGTGCCAGTAGTTAATGTCACTTTTTAGATATAGATTTGTATTGTAGTAGGCAAATGTCCAGCATGGTAGGCTTATACCCGTGAGTGCCTTCTATATCTTTATATTATAAAGAGAGGATTATATTCCTTTTCACATTACAGAAGGGATTTGTGGGTGTAGAGCACTATGTATCTGGACAGTGTATAATTTATATTGGCAATATTAATTTGGGCTCTGTACTGTACCTGTCTTGAGGGTCTCTGGCACAAAGATGTTAATAGGAGATTCTTTAAAGAGGACCTTTCATCACATCCACCAACTCCAGCTATTTTCATGCTTCAATTGCATGCAAAATACTCTAAGTACATCTGGATATTTTTGTTATTTTTTTAGGTTTATTGTTTTTTTTTATTATTATTAACTTCTATTTTTTACAGCCAGCTTTATATTTACTCAATGTGCTAATAAGGGTATCTACTGTTAGGTTGGCTGTCCCTATCTGCCTGGTCCGCAGTCCAGGACCGTCAACCTGACAGTAGAGAGCTTAATTAGCATATTTGGTGCTGAAAATAACAGCGCTGATTGCTCAGGAATGGTGGGGGCTATAGTAAAAATTCCAACTGTGCCAGAATCAATGGAACAGCAGATGTTGAAGGACAGAGAAAGTTGGATGTGGTGTAAGGTCATGTAAGTTGTGAGATTGGGGCTACATCGATCAGGCTTTTCTGGCACAAGGTTTAATAAATGTTTAAGTCTAATACTTCAGTCCAGAGATATTATTCCACCTTCTCGTAAATCTTTCACAGGCTCTTGCCCGGCAAATGCATCCCCACTCACTTCTCTGGTGTAGGACATGAGATTTGGCCAGAGGGTAGGGAGGGGGGTCTGACATCTCTCTCACAGTCCTCACCCTTCCCTATGTTATCAGTTACACCCTGGAGGTGGGCTAGTGATTAGCAAAGGGACACTGTGACTAGGCTGAAGCTTCTCCTGTCACCATGACTTCACAGGTTAATTTACTGTACATATGACTTTTTACGCTTTTAACCATTTATAACTTCATTTTGTTGCAACAGAATGATTACAGAGGACACCAATGGAAAGGGAATTACTTCATTCTACACATGATGGGTTTGGTTTATGGTAGCTTTTCCCGCAGCGCTTTTCACAGAAAGTCCACAGAGGTTTCCTCTCCAGACTTTTTGCTTCCATTACACCTATTAGGAAACCGCCGTTGTTTCCGTAGGTATGATTGACATGCTGCAACCGTTTTGGAAATCGCAGCGTGTCCACTGCCCATATTTTTCCACAATGTGTGGATGGGATTTGCTAGCCTTACAGTGCTCCCCACATTGAAGTCTAAGGATAGGCCATCAATATTAGAAAAAGGATAAAGAAATGTGTTTTCTGAATTACTTGTTCATGGCTGCTTTCATTTTGCTTGACCACAAATCGCTGACTAATAGCCGTCTTGATCTATAGTCTGGTTTGGGCTTTTAGTGATGGTTTGTACATTAAATGATTTGAACAACTTTCCAAGAATTTCCAGCTTCTGTAACCATCAGCAAGTGAAAAAACATCACTATAAATACACTTTTACAATCTATTTTTAGTCAACATCTACCATAGTTAGTCATGCAAATGTGCTGTCAGTTGGCAAAAAATTGTCTAAGGGGAGTCGTGCAGATTCGGTTAATGTCATCTGAACCCTCAAGTTTCAGGACCTTCTGACCAACTAATATGTATAGGTGCCTTCCTGACTTAGGCCTATTATCAGCTCATGTAAAAAGCCCTTACTCCTTCCCCCATTGAAAACACATGCACACTCAGCTGATCTACATAGGTCAGGCTTTTCTGGTACTTCCATAGATGCTTGATTGAATCAAGATCTGGAGAATTTGGAAGTTCAGTTAACATTTCAGCATTTTTTTCAGCTGAAAGTGGCCATTGCCATTAGGGTATGCTATTGCCATGAAGAGACGGTACTTGGCCTGCAACAATGTTTCAGTAAGGTGTACATGGGTGTACATGTCAAAGTAACATCCATATCCACTGTAACATGCAGTAATAATTTTTGCACAATTACACCCCTTTTATTCCTGTAGTTGGACTACTCTGCCCGTGTGTTGGTCTTCAATACAATCCTTACTGATCGAGGAAGATTGGGATAAATAGTGCTACTGGTTGCTTACAGATTGTTATGTAAAATTGTAGAAGGAGATAATGGGAAGAAATGCCATGCAACATGAGAGTAACATGATGTAGCATCAGTGGTTGCCATCTATGAGGGTGCCCTACAGCTTTTCATCATATAGCCTAGTAAAGTATTGGCTGCTATGTCTCTATGTGGCCTGATAGTTTTGCTGACAGTTAAGACACCTGGAGCTCTAGGAAACTTATAAGGTTTTAATAGCTATCACAACAGCCTTTTACACATCCAAAGCCAAGTGTGACATCTGACACTTCTAGCCAGCAGTCAGACACTTCAGAAGCTGACCGTTCTTCTCAGAATAAGTAGAAGATGAGGATCATATTTGTATCTGTTTGCTATTAGGATTGTAATAAAACCAACAAATGGCCCCATTCTAGCAGTTCTTCTGCAGCCATTTATTTCCTCATATGGTGCGCACTGATTAAAGTCAGCAGCTGACCCCTCGGGTATGACGCCTTTCATCTGCTTTGTGTCTTCTCTGACCCCACCCGTGGAGAGCCTGGTAATGGAATAGAGATGGGTGTTAGGTCTTTAACGCTGTCTTTGGCTATAGAGAACAGAACAGATGAAGAGAAAACGAACTGAGAAAAACATTTCATTGGGAAATGACAGCAGAGAAAAGACAATACAGACTTCACTTCAGAGAAACCATATATAAGGCGTTACATGGATTCACAAGGACTGAGATATTACAGGGGTTTCTGGGATGTTTTTGTAGCTAGAATTAGATAGCTTTTACATTTCATTTACTTCATCCTTATTTCCTTCTTTGATGCATCCCAATGAGGTAAGTCCCAGGGCATGGATTTATCCAAGCAGGCCCTGTCACATCCTCACACATAAAGAATGAAGCATCAATACTGCAGCTCTAAGGGTAAGGCTACATTCACATGAACGAGGTTCAAAACGGACATGAAAAACGTCCATTTTTCACAGTCGTATTGCACCCGAGGGGCGGCTGTTTTCATGGATCCTTTATACATTTGAGTGTATGAAGGGATCTGTGAAAATGGACAAAAATAGAACGACCTATAATTTGACGGTATGTTACAACAATAACAGTCATGTCTTAGGTCTATATAGCATGATAGACCAGCGTATTGCCAGGTCTCAACGCGTTTTCCACTAGGCTATCGGTCCCAGGGTTCATCAGGAGACCCCCCATGAAAAAAAAAAAAAATGCCCCACTACAGATAAATCAAATGTCTCGCAGTAAAAACTGCATTTCCCAGGTCCTGGTGGTGGATTCTGGTACTCAGATACTACACTTAGTATTAGTATCTGAGTACCAGGATCCACCACCAGGACCTGGGAAACGCAGTTTTTACTGCAAGACATTTGATTTATCATGATCTATCATGGTATATAGACCTAAGACCTGACTATATGCTGGTCTGTTTTGTTACATAGACCTACAAAGTGATGTGGATCCATTAAGTCTCAGCTGTTTGGGCTTGTTATTTACCAGTCTGACTCCTGTGTGTATAATACAGAGCTCTGACCACTATATATTCCCATATATTCTACCTACATGTGACATACCCCTGCATGTATTGGAGGGGTTTCAAACACTTATTGTATCAGGGACAGAATGTTGATGTTCTGTGTCAGATTTGCCTCTGTGTATATCCAACTTTTTAACTGTGTTGGATATTTACTATGGAGTTGTTTTTAACTCTTAAATATCTGGGATCATGTATTGCATATATTGAATACAGGTCTTGCGTTTTCTCTGGGCCTTAGGGGGTCTATGTAGGCGCTACTTGTGTCACTAATAGTGTCTGTTTCACCCCATGTATAGAGTGCGAATTCATCTTATATCACACATACCATATATTACTGTTTGATATATATGAGTGGTCAGTCCACCAAGGCAGTCCTGTATAGTGCTTTTCCATTATATTTTTGATACTGATCCCTTTATTTATTTTTGGTATTTATATACCTATAAGGGTTTGGGATTATTTGGTCTTTTTATTCTATCGATATTAAAAGTTATGTTTTAGCCTGATTCAGGACTCTAGTTCCTTTTTTGTGACTCCATTTTTGATAGGTGGAACAGGCACTCTGTGATAGTACATCCTTCTGAAGTATTAATAGCCAAGACATTACTTAAAGGGGTTATCCACGATTTTCATATTTGTGGCCTATCCTTAGAATACATCTGATTGATGGGTATTCTGAAAGCCGGATAGGCCATAAATAAAAAATTGTGGACAACCACATTAAATCCAAACTAATATATTGATCTTCACAGCTAAGAAAGAAGGTTGAGCTGCATATATATATAGAACAAAAGGGCCCTGACATGAGGATACCCTTGGCTTAGACTGGACATAGTTTTTATACTTCCTATAACATGGCTCATTTCAAGAAAAGACAAATGATTTTCTTTGAAGCCTTTCCTAAAACCATGACATGTACCTCATCACTCAGCTTCATGTGAAAGGAATGCACAGGCATGATCAAAACAGGCTATATTTCATGTATAACAGGAGGAATTCATCATTGTGGCACTCACCAAGGTTGCTGGTAGAGATGATCTGTGTGTTTAGTGCTGGTTTTCAATACTGCCATGAAATGTACAATAAATGCTACATTGGGACTTTTTGTAGTGCTACTGAGTGTCATAGAAACACACTGAGTTGTATACAATGTTGTGAACTGCAGCTGCAGGTATAATCCATCAGTGGTGCTACAGAATGTCAGAGAGTAGCCTTTGCCATAACAAGTATATATGTGACTTGTTCATGACATAGTTACTCCCATAGGCCAAGGGAATGCTTCAAGCAACCTTTACAATGATATATTTCCATTTTAAAGCTAGGTAAAAAGTTAAGGGTCCTTTCACATGGGCTAGAACGATCAATGATACAAAAAAAACTTGATCGCCCCCCTTCCCTTCCCTCCGGCAGTTACCGACTGTGGGACTGTTGTATACAGTTCTTAGTTATCCTCCTGCCATATAGTTAGATGATCACCTACGCCTACCAGTTTTTGCACATAAACAGAATTTTTGTATCTTTTGGTCCACCTCTGTATAGTATGCATCTAGATTTACTGTTTCATTTTGATTCTGTGATGTTCCCTTTTTCTTACATGTTAATGTACTTTCCCCTGTTATTTGTTGCAAAATCTCCAATAAAAATGAGAGTTATTAATACAACAAAAAAGATTGATCAGCTGTCTATTTAAGGGACTTTTACATTTTTTTTTTTATATAAACTGTATGGATTGTTTGGTCCCTGTACAGATTATTGATGGCAGCATATCCCTATGGTAGGTAGAGATAGCATCCTATGGCCATTTTGCACATGTGCGCGCTTTGTAAGGCAGGTGCACAAAATAGTCATAGGCTGTTACCTTGTATCTAGAGATGAGCGAAGTATTCAAAAATTCGATTCGGCAACTTCGCCTAATTTCGCAATATTATTCTATTCGATCTGAATTAAATCTCGGTGAATTGTGTACCAAAAACAGCTATTTATTGGCTGCAGAGGGCTGGGGTGGGTAGGCGGCAAAAAGGCGGAATCCCTTAGATGCCGCGGTCATGTTTGACCACGGCATCCAAGTTGTTAAAACCCCAGATCGGTTATGGAGCAGCGTGTTACCTTTAACTGACACCGAACAGCCTGCTCCATAACCAATCGGGGGGATTTAACACCTTGGATTCAGCGGTCAAACATGCCATGTGCGCTCGTGAAGAGGTTAAAGGGATGTGACATCACAGGGCTGGCTGCTGATTGGCTGCATGCATAGCATTGTGGGTGATCCCGCGTTCCCAGAGTTCCTAGCCCCGTGTAGAGAAGCCATTTTGAACTAAATGCAAATCATTACCACGAAGCGTGAGGAAATTTGGATTAGATGCGAATCGAATATTTCCTGAAATTCGGATAGAATTCCACTTCTGCAGCTTTGATTCGCTCATCTCTACTTGTACCCAGACCATTAGTAAAGTGCACTGAAGAATTGATGAGTGCCAAGACTTTTATTTATTACATGTATGGATGGATTATATTGGAACTGGTTAGAAAATATACTACTACTCTAAATGAAACAAGGTAGGAAGGGGCCCCATTAGAGATTTTATACTGGGCCCCAGGATCTTCAAGTTACACCTCTGCTGGTAGAGTATCCAAAGAAGCACTATTGTGTATAGTACAGTCATGGCCAAAAGTTTTGAGAATGATACAAATATTAATTTTTACAAAGTCTACTGCTTCAGTTTTTCTAATGGCAATTTGCATATACTCCAGAATGTTATAAAGAGTAATCAGCTTAACAGCAATTACTTGCAAAGTCAATATTTGCCTAGAAAATGAACTTTATCCCTCAAAACACATTTCAACATCATTGCAGCCCTGCCTTAAAAGGACCACCTAACATCGTTTCAGTGATTGCTCCATTAACACAGGTGTGGGTGTTGATGAGGACAGGGCTGGAGATCAATCTGTCATGATTAAGTAAGAATGACACCACTGGACACTTTAAAAGGAGGCTGGTGCTTGCCATCATTGTTTCTCTTCTGTTAACCATGGTTATCTCTAAAGAAACACGTGCAGTCATCATTGCACTGCACAAAAATGGCCTAACTGGGAAGAGTATTGCAGCTAGAAAGATTGCACCTCAGTCAACAATCTATCGCATCATCAAGAACTTCAAGGAGAGAGGTTCCATTGGTGCCAAAAAGGCTCCAGGGCGCCCAAGAAAGACCAGCAAGCGGCAGGACCGTCTCTTAAAAGTGTTTCAGCTGCGGGATCGGGCTACCAGCAGTGCAGAGCTTGCTGAGGAATGGCAGCAGGCAGGTGTGAGTGCATCTGCACGCACTGTGAGGCCGAGACTCTTGGAGCAAGGCCTGGTCTCAAGGAGGGCAGCAAAGAAGCCACTTCTCTCCAGAAAAAACATCAGGGACAGACTGATATTCTGCAAAAGGTACAGGGAGTGGACTGCTGAGGACTGGGGTAAAGTCATTTTCTCTGATGAATCCCCTTTTCGATTGTTTAGAACATCTGGAAAACAGCTTATTCGGAGAAGAAGAGGTGAGCGCTACCACCAGTCTTGTCTCATGCCAACTGTAAAGCATCCTGAAACCATTCATGTGTGGGGTTGCTTCTCAGCCAAGGGAATCAGCTCTCTCACAGTCTTGCCTAAAAACACAGCCATGAATAAAGAATGGTACCAGAATGTCCTCCAAGAGCAACTTCTCCCAACCGTCCAAGAGCAGTTTGGCGCTCAACAATGCCTTTTCCAGCATGATGGAGCACCTTGCCATAAAGCAAAGGTGATAACTAAATGGCTCGGGGAACAAAACATAGAGATTTTGGGTCCATGGCCTGGAAACTCCCCAGATCTTAATCCCATTGAGAACTTGTGGTCAATCATCAAGAGACGGGTGGACAAACAAAAACCAACAAATTCAGACAAAATTAAAGCATTGATTCTGCAAGAATGGACTGCTATCAGTCAGGATTTGGTCCAGAAGTTGATTGAGAGCATGCCAGGGAGAATTGCAGAGGTCCTGAAGAAGAAGGGTCAACACTGCAAATATTGACTTGCTGCATTAACTCATTCTAACTGTCAATATAAGCTTCTGTTACTCATAATATGAATGCAATTATATTTCTGTATGTGATAAAAACATCTGACAAACACACATAAAAACCAGAGGGCAGCAGATCATGTGAAAATATAATATTTGTGTCATTCTCAAAACTTTTGGCCATGTCAATCGCTCTTTACTACTTATATGCACATTAGTATTGTAAGCTGTAAAATGTTGCTTAAATGTGGACATATCTCTACAAATATATATTGACACACACTATAAGGTTGAGGCCCCACGTTGTGGAAACGCAGCTTTTTGTGTTGCAGATTTTGCTGGAGTTTCTTGAGCCAAAGCCAGGAGTGGATTGAGCAGAAGGTAGAACTATAAGTACTTCCTATATATTTCCCATTCCTTTTGTAGCCATTCCTGACTTTGGCTCAAAAAATCGCAGCAAAATCTGCAGCAATAAAAGCTGTGTTTCCATAACGTGAGGCCTCAGCCTAATGTTATATTAATGATTGGCACCACTAGAAATGCAAACATTGTAACAATATTAAAAGGTCAAAAAAATCAAAAGCACAGGAAAAAAAAAATCACCTGCTGTTGTGAATTACATTAATATGAAACAAAAAATTACACTTTATCTTATGTTGAGGCAAACTGTGACAGGAAAATGTACGAGGCTGTATAAAGGTATTAATTAAAAGCTAATATTGTCATGTAGCGCCAACACGGCTCCCAGCGCTCTTCAGTAAGGATTACTCAGGGGGTAATTGAAACAATGACATAATTAAAACATGTAAATCAAGTAAAATAGGAAAAAAACAAGCTAAATATTATCTCTGCTGCTGCCATTCATTTAGGTGGTAGGTACTACAATCATAGAAGTCATAACATGTCATTTATAGCTTACTGGTAATGTTTTGTTCAATTATTATTATTAGTTTTTCCTAATCTCCAGAACTATGATTGAAGTTGAATAGATCTATTGTAGAAATCCCTGGCATTACTATATAAGTGTCAGGGCTACAAAGCACTGCTCGTGTCATGGAGGAATGCGCGACTTGTCGTGGTCAACAGCAGGACACAACTAATAAATAAGTGACTTGGGTTTATAAATAAGCTGAAGGATTTAACCCCAACAGAAATAAAATAGGGAACCCATGCCTTGAAGTTTCCTTCTATTTTATAGTACTGAGTTACAGGGCTCAAATACTATTCTACTCTTTTAGATCCAACATAACAGAATAAGTTTTCAGTTTTCCATTCTAAGGCCGGTTGCAGACGACCGTGTGCTGCCGGCCGGCCGTGAATTAAAGGCACGGGCGGCACACGGGGGACGCGCAGATGTCTCCCGTGTGCCGCCAGTGCACGTACCATGCTTCTGCGGCCTCTTTTATTAAATGAATAGGAGCCACGGAAGCAAGGGCCGCAAAATAGGACAGGAATAGGACCTGTTCTATATTTTGCGGCCCGGTCTGTCGGCCCGCAAACGTGACTGTGTAATTCGCGGTCATGTGTACTGGCCCATAGAAATGAATGGGTCAGTGTGCTATCCGTGAAATACACAGATAGCACACCGATCTTGGCCACAGTCGTCTGCAAGGGGCCTTAAGTGTTAATTCTTTGTTACCTGCTAATACAAGTCATCAAAACATACATTAACCATTTCAGGACCAGGCCATTTCCCCTAGTTCGGGACCAGATACATTTCCAGGTTTTTTGTACATGCAGTTTTGAGGGCTATAACATTTTTTTCCTTTGGGTTATTCAAATAATTTTTCCGTTTTTTTTTCCGGTGATAAATAGGGATTTATTTTTATGTTGTTTATTTTTCCCGTGTTTTTTCTTTATTTTAATATCTGAGAAAATGTAGACAAGGAGGGGAAAGGTGTCTGTTATACTAAAAGATAAGATTATGTAGTTTTTCCTCCCTGTTACGGTAATTTTTATGTAGATGGCATTTTTTGAAGTGTTGCCAGGGGTAGGGCTAGAACCTTTGATGGTAGTGGTGTGTTTTTTCTCTTTTTGAGGCCGGGGACCCACGTTGTGAAAACACAGTGTTTTATATTACTTGCAAAGTGGTTGGATTTCTGGCTAATCCCATCCACACATTGCAGAAAAAAATTGCAGCAAAAATGTTGCGATTTCAAAAACTTGTGTTTTTGAAAACCGCAGTATGTTAATTATACCTACGGAAATGCTGGCGTTTTCTGTATAGGTATAATAGGGGCAGAAAGTCCGCAGAGGAAAACACTGCAGAAAAAAATGCAATGTGTTTCCGCTGCAGTCTTTTTCACAGCGAGCCACTGTGTGGGGGCCTCAGCCTAATACATTGTGCCCCCATATTAATAGATAATAATAATAATCTGTCCCTGACTTCCGTATAGGGGGTCTGGCTTTAATAACAGCCAGCCCCCTGCTTCTCAGCTGCACGATTGTGCTTAACACTGCTAGGACGTAGATGAGGAAGGAGAACAGGATATGAAAGAGTTACCATCATGGCATTATCTATGGACTTCTTAAGCCCGGTTCACATCTGCGCATGGGTTTCCATTTGGGGAGTCCACTTGGGGACCCCCCGAACAGAAACCTAATCCGCATAAAAAAAGCGGTTACCTTAGGAAACTGGTGGACCCCATAGACTATAATGGGGTCCGTGTGGTTTCCGCTCGGTTTCCACACGAAAAATGCAGAGAGAAAAGCGCTGCGTGCAGGACTTTTCTCTCCGCATTTTTCATGCGGAGAGGGGAACGAAATGGCTCAAACGCAGATGTGAACCAGGCCTTAGAATAATGTTCATTTAATATTAATTTGTCATAAGGGTGTTAATATAACAATACATTCCTAATGTAACCATAAATGTGTACCTAATCTTCTTCTGATGTAAATACTTTTCATTCTTTGTTGTATTTTGTTTTTAACAACTATTTTTATGAAAAAAAACAAAAATTAAGATGTAAAAACAAAACTGCCTGTGCGTCTAGATATTACTGTTATATACTTATAATTGTGCAACCTGTTATTTTTTGATTCCCTCTCAGAAGTGATGTGTTCGGTGCTGGTGATAATATGCTGCTTTTAGTGTGTCAGTTCTAATTGACTGGCCTGAATGATAGCAGGAATTACATGGAGAGGGGAAAAAGAACAAACAAAAAAAAAAACAGAAAACTGATGACGTTACTCACAACATGCAGCTTTCCCACATCACAGATACCAGCACACATAGGCATAAATAAATAAACATATAAAATATAATGGGGGCCGCCGGGTTTCCGTCTGAAGAGCGAAAAATGTGGAGAGAAAAGTCCTGCTTGCAGCTCTTTTCTCTCTGCATTTTTTAATCAGGTTTGGGAACGGAATCCCCGAACGGAGTACAAGCGCTGGCGTGAACCTAGCCTTACAGTGTCCCTGAATGTTTCCTGCTTGGGTGAACTGTAATCCAATTTTCTCAAGCCCCAGACAGGGCTCATTCAGAACCATAAGGGGGTTAATTTGGTTATGTTTAAAAATGGAGAGATCTCCAAGTTTTAAAGCATTGTCCCATGAATAACACATCCTACTATATCACGAGAACTGGGGTGCATGTCTGCTACCACTCCAGTTAACTCTAAGGGACTTGCAGAGAGAAATAAGTTATGTACTAAATGGACCCCTGTTTTTGTGATCTGTGCAGACCCAGTAATGGGTCCTCAGCTTCTTTTCACATTTATGGTACATCTTCCAACCATTTAATCCCTATACAGTGGAGACATGGAGCTACACTCTGCACACTCTATTCATGTCCTTTATCCCATAAGGCAGGATAGAGATAGCCTAACTCTATTACACTGAATGCATTTTTAATAGGACAAGATAAATGTAGCAGGCGGCATTAGTAATGGGCATCCCGGGAGACATCAGCAATACGGTCTATGTAAAAATGCCTTTCATTTTATCACAAGAACGCAGATTGTTTTCAGTCTAAATCTTCACTTGTGGTTTAGATATTGTTATCCGTCTAGCAGAATACATCCATGAACAAGTAATTGCTGTTAATAATTTAAGAGCCATATCAGCTAAATTACCTACTTTGGCTTCCGACCAGTTGTGATGTCTTCAGACAGAAGGAAACCTTGGATGAAATTCTCAGCTGACAAATGAGTATACTTCTCATACATCAGAAATGATTACACCGTATGTATACTATGTCCCTATGTAAAACGCTGCGATCAGTATTACTTTACATAAAATATGGTGCTTCTTACTAGGGTAGCTGAAGAGGGAGCTAACATCTACTCATCCTTACAGTAAATCTCCACCAAGATCTACTTGGAAGGAATGATGGCGTTTTCATAGGCCTGAATTTAAAGAGGTTTTCCAGGATTTTGATGCTCTATCTTAAGGACAGTCAGATCGATGGGGTATCATTTAGTAATGGATGTGCCTTGCACTTGAATGTACTAGGCAAAACTGCCCCAAAGTGCAATGAAATGAAGAATGTGCTGAATGTCTGCTATATAGAAATTTATGACAATAACATCCACTTAATATTTCAATCTTTTCAGAAAAACCAGGTCTCAAAAGCAGCAGTTCTTGTTATTCATGTCTGTAGTTCTTAGATATTTATCAGCAGATCTTGAATTTCCAAATTCTATGTACGTGAATAAAGGAGCATATTAGGAAGTAATCCAAAATGTGTCAAGACACTTGGCCAGCAGAAAAGTAATCTGTACATACCCAAAAATAGAGTATGTATTCTGGACTACTTTAGAGAAGGTGAACAATAACTAGTGGCTACGTATAAAGGGAAAGTATTGAAGTGAAAGAAGTATCGTGTAAATAATATAATCTACTGATCAGATTTCCTCCATTTAGTAAAAGAAGTGAATTGATAATTTTACAGCCTAGGAGGAGGCCCACGCAGACTATTTCTTTGCTACAGTGAGAAATTCATTGGAATTTCGCAACCAATTTAAAAAAAAAAAAAAAAAAAAAAAAAAGCACTTAGGGGTGATAGAGTGCAGCTTTTAGAAATAAATGTGTTGTATGCTACTTTTATAAATCACTTCTTTTTTTTTCCTGTTCTACTCTTGACTATGAGCTGTGACTGGTATTACATGAACGTTACTTGGTTTAGTTTATCGGAAAAAAAAAAAAAAGACATAAAACAAGATAATGGATCATGAAAGTATTAGGTTAAGTTCACACTACTGTCAATCAATGTCTATTGCTCTTGTCTGTCATAGGATGAGAGCAATGGCCATTAGCGGTAGTAGAGTGACTGATATAGATGGAGCCCTGTACGTCTTGTGTCTGTCTGTATTCACTCATGTAAAGAAAAAATAACAGAAGCTTTCTTCCGTTGTGTTTTTCACTTTATTGACAGAAGAAAAAGTCATGTATGTAGGACTTTTTTCCATTACAGAAGTAAACAAACAAATGATGGAAGAAAGCTCCACCTTCTTTTCTACATAATATATATATATATATATATATATTCCATTATAGTCAATAGAAACAGGTGAATGGGGCTCCATCCGAATCCATCACTCGGCGACCATTAATGTCTGCTCTTCTCTTTCTATGACAGATGAGAACAACAAACATTCATAATGGTAGTGTGAACGTAGCGTTAGGGCAGAAACCGTCTAGTTAGAGGCTTATTTCCATCTCAGCAATCATAGTTGAAGTGTTGACAATGTAAATGTATGCATACTTGCAGTTACCCTTATACAGTATTTCAATGATGTACAGTTAGGACAATCTTCACTTCTGTCCAACCCATGTTCCCATCTTTGTATTTTCATTGTTTCCTATGGTTACGACCACCATTGCGATCCAGCAACAGTGGCCACACATTCAGAGTTCATTCTGTGCAATTTGGTTTGAGTATGGCTGGGTTCTTAGGAGAACTCAGGCTGGAGCATGTGCAGTAGCGCCCTGCACAGTCGCCTCTCTTCATCATTAAGACGGCTCCAAGTCATGTGCAGAAGCCCAAGAGCTGCAAGCCCTCAATAAGATAGAACGCAGGCATTGAAGACGTGTTTGTTATGAGCATGTGGGTCGCATGTTCTTCTCTGGTAGCATGGATCAGATGTCAACCTGACTAATAACACCGCTATAGAAGAGCAAGGGGCATGGGAACCATTGCTCAGACATTCTGCATCGGGAGTGCACATGCAGAGGCAAGTGGTGTCATCATATCTATGATCCTGCAACTTGCTGGATACACAAGATCAATGTCTAGTATTGCCCATTGAACATGAAAAGCTGAAACACAATATGCTGGACAAAGCAATGCAGACATGGATAAATGGGGTAAGAAATATCTATGGAGTTGTGAAACTTGCTTTATTTTTTTTAACAGAAGTGTGACTCGACCAGACAACAGCGGGAGATAAAAATACAACTTTAGGCTAAGGCCCCACATAGCAGAAATGTAGTGTTTTTTGTTGCAGCTTTTGCTGCGTTTTTTGAGCCAAAGTCAGGAGTATATTTTCCATTCCTTTTCAAACCACTCCTGACTTTGGCTCAAAAAACGCAGAAAAATCTGCAACAAAAAACACTGCGTTTCTGCACTGTGAGGTCTCAGCTTTAAGGACAAATCTTTCATTGGTAGGATTGGTACTGGACTGGCCCACTAGAGTACCAGATGACCTCCAGGGGGAACCCTTCCTCCAACACATCAAGGTTCCAGCAGAAGACTCCCAAACTTAAAGGTTACTATGGTCCTTGGGGTGGTTTGAAGATGGGGCCTCAGAATAATTTTACCTGGTTGGTACATCAATTACACACTGGGTGGGATTTAGAATCTTGCCCCTTTAGGATTTCTAAACAAGCATATATACAGTATATATAGTGTATGTTTAATGCAGTAAAATAGTAATTGAGTAATCGGGACAATTGTACAAAATTACAGAACATCTTTATTTTGAAAGGTTAGAAATAATACACAGATCAACTGAGTTACATTATCATTCAATATCAAGTCTCTGGTTTATAATATTTGCAAGTGCTTTGTAAGTTGCTCTCCAAAAGATGGACAAAAAACATATTATGACATACATTTTCGATAATGTTACAAATATACTTTATATTATTTTTTTTAAATTCTGATTAAACACAATTAAGGCATAGGTATGGTAAAGAATATATAGTATGTTAGACTCCTGAAAGCACAACTGACATTAAGGTGAAATTCACTTTTAACACTTACTGGCATATTATTATTGTAACAC
Source organism: Leptodactylus fallax (assembly GCA_947044405.1). Classification (NCBI taxonomy): domain Eukaryota; kingdom Metazoa; phylum Chordata; class Amphibia; order Anura; family Leptodactylidae; genus Leptodactylus; species Leptodactylus fallax. The sequence continues at coordinate 1,877,857 of CAMRHE010000334.1, forward strand.
AATGAGTAACACTTTGTCATAGACTTTGCAAAAAAATGTCTGTGTTGTCTATAATAATCAGATTTCAGCTTCCACTTTTCAGGATCAGGTTTGTATCTGCTTAGCTGCTATGGACAAACCAGACAATTTGCTTACAATAGGTCTCATATGTTTACAGCTCTTCCTAAGTGTTTCACAGCGTTACTACCTGTATTATAGTCCAGAGCTACATTCACAATTCGGCTGGCCATCAATGGAAGCGAATCAACAAGCTTGTCATCAGACAGACTGCTAACAGCTGAGCTGCCATGCTATAATGCAGTGAAAGTGTTAAAGGGGTTCTCCACTTTCTAATATAGATGGCCATCAATATTAGATCTGCAAGGGTCCGACACCCGGGACCCCTGCAGATCAGCTGCTGCAAGACAGCGCGAGTCCTAGTAATGTTTACATTCTGGGAGCAGTGTTGCTCACTTGGTCTATGATGTAGCGACGATATTAAGTACTGCGTCCCTGTCCCATAGATCTAAATGGGACAGTTCTTGTCATGTAAACATTACTGGGAGTAATGCTGCCCTGAAACAGTTGATCTGTGGGGGTTCTGGTTGCTCAACCCTCTCAGATCTAATATTGATGGCTTATCAAAAGGATAAGCCATTAATATTAGAAAGTGGATAAGCCCTTTAAGCAGACCATACACATTAGATGTTGATTTGGTTCAGCCCCATCTAAAGTGTATGGGGGCCTACCAACTTTCTCTTGATGACAGTTGTTAGGGGAGATCAGGATTCAACTACCTCATCCTTTAAGCTTATGGGTAGGTGAGAAGATGCCAACAAAACTGATCTCTCTCAAGTGTCTAGGCTTTTCTACATCGGATACACCATGCCTGTTGTAAAGACCACATTTCCAAGAATGCATTTCAACAAACAGAACTATGCAATATCATAGGCTGGAATGTAGGATCAATAAAGAATATGAGCAATGTATTTACAATGTTACTCATGGTTTTATGTACAGTCATTATATATGTAAACTGTAAAATATTGTAAAGGCGGACAGACCATTTAAGTATCAAAAGTGAATTACCCCTTTAAAGGGGTTTTCCAGGCTCTCTCAATTGATGATCTAGCCTTAGGATACATCAGTTGAAGATCACCAAGACCCCTACGGAATAGCTGTTTGAAGCAGTAGCAGACCTCCCAAGTGAATGGGGCTGAGCTTTGATACCAAAATACAGCCGTTGTACAATGTACAAAGCTGTACTTAGTTTTCTGTTTAGAGTCTGCAGCACTCACCTGAATGCTGCAATCTCTTCTATCAGCTGACCGACATGGGACCCATATAACCTAAGGATATCATCAGTTGATAAGCCCAGAAAACCCCTTCTCATACCTACAAATCTGAGGTATAGGAACTAGAAAAGCATTATTTTCTCACACACACACACACACACACACACACATTAAAATCCTGGAAATATATGGATTAAGCCCAGCTCGCTGTGGCATATGTTGACACTAAACAAGAGGCCAGCCTTCTATTATTTTTTGATTAGTCCCTGGTAATAACTGGTGCATTTAACAATGAGGAAATCCTGAATCTATTTGTAGGGTCTTAACAGACAAACAAATTAGAAATGAACAAATTATTGAAAACATATTTTAATTAAGAAATACCAAAAACGGAAGAAAACAAGAGCATTGAAAGCAGATGGAAAGAAGTTGTATTTGATTTCTTTTGAGGCAGAAGACAAAACATGTTCTTGGCCTCGGTAATAAAACAATGGTGCGTGTATCAATGACACCAGAAAACCCATGTCCTAGCTTTAATAGGACAGCATGAACACATCAACAAAAAGTAGAAATATGTAATAAATTATGGCTCTGCTGCTCTCGAACTGTTCAAGAAGTAATACATACCTCATGTTCATACAGTATGTATACACGTGGTTTCTTACATTGCATGCAGATAGAAAATTATCATCTGTGTTAAAAAAATAGGTTTTGCAACAGACGAACTAAATGTGATGCAGATAGATGAGCAGCAAAATGTTGTAGATGAGGATCCTGAGATATTTATTCATCATTGTCTAGTGGGAAAAAAGAAGATGTTAACAACACAAACACGTGGAGCCAATAATCTGGGCAAATAAATGAATAGAGGCATAAAGAAAACGTAGGATGCTTACCTGGCCTTGAATCCATGGTCTACTACAAATACTATGGGCCTCATTGTGTTATATGGGGAAACAAACTCCAGTAATTATTTGATAGTCTGGAAAACCCTTTTAATGGACCACTTTGCCTAGGACTGTTGGACTGTCCATCTCTCCTTGTGTGTTCTAGTAAATACTTCTATTCTTCATGAAATAACAATTCTGGAGTAACTTTTCCCAAAACTGTTGTGCTGTTCCTACTAGAAATCTAGGAATACATTGACAACTGGGTGTTTTCGGATGGGGGTGTGTTGGCAGTATCAGGTTGTTTAGGGACACACAATGGGAATTGTAACACCCGGCTATCAAATTATTTATACATTTCTAAGAGGAAACAGTCCAGAAATATAAGGAGGAAAACAACCAGAGCTATGAGTAAAGATGCTCCAAAATTCTTATTATACAAGGAATATAAGCATTTACTGAAAGAATGTTAAAGAGAGGCAACAGGTCCCCTCTAAACTAAAGATCAAAGATAGAGAATTTCTCCCAACCTTTTACAGGCTGCATATTACAATATGATGCGGTCTATAAAGAAATCCATGAATTCTACTAACTTTATGGATGGAGAAGAAATCTTAATGAAAAAGTACAATAGCAAATTATAAATGTGGTATGGGTAGGAGAAAGAAAAAAAAAATAAAATCGGAACCAACCTTCTTGATATGCTCCATCAGCCATTACTAGACGGAGTATCCTGGGGTATAAATACAGGTGTTCACGGCCTAGAATGTTTTCCATAACTGTTGAACATGTGTCAATATTCTCATCTTCATCTTCATGTATAGCCTAAAAACAAATAATGAAATAAATAAATGTACTAAAGTGCACAAATACATAAAATCTCTTGATAAGGCAGAGTAACTGTGAAAGATCCTCAGTGCGCCAACACCGCGTTGGCCCACACCTGAGACTTCTTTAATAAAAACCACACTCACCGCCAGTGAGTGCTGGGTTCACAAGATAATACAAGACAAGCCTTCTAAATTTTGTATATTTATTAACCCCTAGATTGGTCTATATTAACATCTAACACATGCAGTTCAGGACAGATATGCAGATATATACAAGCATTAAGAGTTACTAGTTACAATATACAGCACATAAAATAAAAAGGGAATAAAAGTGAAATAATTACTTTACCACACATATCCTTGATGTGGCTCTATAATCCAACACTCACACATGCTCTGGCATGTGGGGATAATCTAGCAGCAGCATCAACACAGCATTCCAGTCAGCATCTCCAGCATCTCATCACAGTAGTCTCGCCCCCACTGATCCCTACCTCATCTTATATACCCTTTATGCCACCACACAGAATGAGGTCACCGGCGACAGCAAGTCTGATTGACTAACGCACTCAAGTCAAGATTCTTTGTAAGAAGATGGGATTAAGTGGAATGACAAAATGCCTTCTATATGTTATCAACTATGTCTGATCCAATAGCCTAGGCTGAACAATACATGTGTATTTGATCGCCCAGGGGCTAGGTAGGAATTCAATGGAGCCATTCTGGGATGAGTACAAAGCCCTATTGTTACCTTGTTGCCACTATTGACAACATACACCTAGGATTAGAGCTACGCACAGTTAGATTAAATGGAATTAAGAGAGAGATACGCTACCCAGAGATCAAAATACATCTTTGAGTTATAGCCATATTTAAGTGGAATCATCACAGTAACTTTCTCTATAAAATTACACGGTTAAGAAACAAGCAATATAATGTATAGTAAACATAGTGACCTACCCATAGCTGTTGGATGAATGCTTGTTTGACTGACTACTAGACTACTCCAAAGAGGAGCTATTGCCAAGTCTGAAAAGCCCAATGATATACAGTGGGTACGGAAAGTATTCAGACCCCTTTAAATTTTTCACTCTTTGTTTCATTGCAGCCATTTGCTAAAAGCAAAAAAGTTCATTTTATTTCTCATTAATGTACATTCAGCACCCCATCTTGACAGAAAAAAACAGAAATGTAGATATTTTTGCAAATTTATTAAAAAAGAAAAACTGAAATATCACATGGTCATAAGTATTCACACCCTTTGCTCAGTATTGAGTAGAAGCACCCTTTTGAGCTAGTACAGCCATGAGTTTTCTTGGGAAAAGTTCAATCTTCGTCTCATCAGACCAGAGAATCTTATTTCTCATAGTCTGGGAGTCCTTCATGTGTTTTTTTTGGCAAACTCTATGCGGACTTTCATATATCTTGTACTGAGGAGAGGCTTCCTTCGGGCCACTCTGCCATAAAGCCCCGACTGGTGGAGGGCTGCAGTTATAGGTGACTTTGTGGAACTTTCTCCCATCTCCCTACTGCATCTCTGGAGCTCAGCCACAGTGATCTTTGGGTTCTTCTTTACCTCTATCACCAAGGATCTTCCCCACGATTGCTCAGTTTGGCTGGACGGCCAGGTCTAGAAAGAGCTCTGGTCATCCCAAACTTCTTCCATTTAAGGATTATGGAGGTCACTGTGCTCTTAGGAACATTGAGTGCTGCAGAAATTCTTTTGTAACCTTGGCCAGATCTGTGCCTTGCCACAATTCTGTCTCTGAGCTCCTTGGGCAGTTCCTTTGACCTCATGATTCTCATTTGCTCTGACATGCACTGTGAGCTGTGAGGTCTTATATAGACAGGTGTGTGCTTTTCCTAATCAAGTCCAATCAGTTTAATTTAACACAGCTGGACTCCAATGAAGGAGTAGAAACATCTCAAGGAGGATCAGAAGGAAATGGACAGCAGGTGAGTTAAATATGAGTGTCACAGCAAAGGGTCTGAATACTTATGACCATGTGATATTTCAGTTTTTCTTTTTTAATAAATTTGCAAAAATATCTACATTTCTTTTTTTCTGTCAAGATGGGGTGCTGAGTGTACATTAATGAGAAATAAAATGAACTTTTTTTTTCTTTTAGCAAATGGCTGCAATGAAACAAAGAGTGAAAAATTTAAAGGGGTCTGAATACTTTCTGTACCCACTGTACATATGTAGCAGAGCTAAACTGAACTTCTGCAATTGGCTGAACTGCTGGAGTGTCATATGTGATCACATAAGACAACAAAACATTTTTCAATGACTTTTCATTGTTTTTGTTTCTTTTTGTGGCAGACATCAAGCTGCAGCAGTTTGACCAATTGCAGAAGTTTGGTGTTCTGTTCATGCACATCCGTTCAGCCATTACACAGTTATAAGCCCTTTTAGTGTTGGAAGTAAATTAAGATATACTAGTGGGCAGGTACCAATGTGGTTTTTGCTGGGGGTGGGGTTTCTGTGTGCTGTATGTCATGCAGAGTTATCTCCCATTTGGCTAGTCTACACTAATTTGCAGCAACACTAAAAGGGCTTATATCTCTGAAATGACTGAACAGATTTGGATAAACAAAACACCAAAATGCTCAGTGACAGTGCCCATCAGAAAATGGATGTCATTGGGCTTTTCAGACGAGATGACAGGTTCTCTTTAAGTGATAATCTTAAAGCCATTGTGTGCACTAACTGTCCCTTTGTTTTCTAGGGGAAATAGATAGTGGCACTAAAAATCATGTAAAATCATACATAGGACCGGAATAGTCTAATCCTTGAGTACACAATATAGTAATACTTACCAAGTTTCTTTAATGATCCAGCAGATCCTGATAGCGCTATACCATCAATACATCTTTCCTCTATATACTATAACCTTACAGTTTCAGAATTGTATACAATATATCTATCACATTTGATGATACTATTTTGATTCCTGATATAAGGAGTATTTGATGCACATTTCATTTTATATCAAAACAAGAACAACAAAAACCATATGTAATGAAATTTTCTCACAATAGACTCAAAGCACAAAAACTAGAAATATTACCTTAATTTTGTTGTAAACTTCAATGAACCTTTCAAACCCAATCTCTTGCTCTAATTTCAGCCTCATTTCCTCCAGGTGGCCAAAGACACTATCACCTTCATCATATTCATTTTCAATATCCTCGCTGCTGTCATCTGTGAGACACAATAAAAGGTTTTACGCTATCTTCACATCTGAGCCTGTGTGTCCATTGTTCTGGTCTGTCGGGGGGCCAGAACAACAGACACAAAGACCACTAAAATGGCAGACACCAATAGTGCCTGACCGACCCCATTGACTATAATGGGATCCATTCGGTGTCCATTCTTTTAAACTGAAACCGCTGGACAGAAAAAGTAGATTGCAGCACTTACACATCTGGTGATTTTTGTCATTGCGACGGAGTCTCCAAACAGAGACTCTGGCGAAGATGTGTACCTAGCCATTAGATAATTTTACATGGTTTCTGATCATTAACACTGTCTGCACTAATAGATAACTCGACATAACGTGACATGAAGTGTAAACCCATTATAGGAAATGTACCTGAATGCCATTCTTCATTAATAGCACTCTCACTGCTCGGCAGGTTCTCCTCATCCTCCAGTTCAGCCTCTTCAGGCTCCACACCATTATTCTCCTCTTCATTCACTTTATTTGTATCTTCATTCATGGCCTCCTGAGCTCCACAGTACTCTTCATTTGTCTCCTCCCTTAGTAACTGCTCCATTGAGGCCTGTAGTTCCTGCAGATCTCGGTCTGTCTCGCCAAACATACTGCAAGTCATCAAAAGAGGTGTCAAAGGGGCTGATACCTGCGCTGTTCAATATGACCACTACTTACATAGACTTTTTAGGGCACACCCACACAGTGTAAATACAAGTCTAAAAATTCTGTGTGTATTTCTGCTGTTGAGCCAGTTGTAGAAATCTGAGGCCGAGTCTCAGTTTCTGCCACGTTTTGCAGTCTTAAACAGACACAGGTCAGCACGCGAACTGTCACAATCTACTGTCCACGATCTACTCTGCGTGAGCCACCGGCTGTGGTTTCTGCATTGTTTTTGGTGCTCTCTGTCAAGAATTAACATTGCTGCTTTTTTTTTCTGCAACAGGTTTTCTGCAACTCATAGGAAAATAGCAGACCATGTGACTAACCCGTGGTTTACTTGTGATAGCAATGGGACTTTTATTTCAGTGTTTTTTTATGTGTACATTACAGTGGAAAACACTGTGTGAACATATACTTACAATAATGTTCATTTAACTTAACAAAATGGCAAACTATTCATTAGATGTTCTGGCTCTATCTAGACTTAGAATATAGGATTAGAAGCTGACTGGTTTGATCATGTGACCTTATATACTAAGTGACACTGTATCTGATTGGTCACAGCCATTACTGTAGCTCCAGCATCATTCACACAGTCCATCCCTTCAGACTCATTCAACTGAAAATGAAAGTTGCTGAAAAACTGCAGCGAGAGACAACAAATGATCTTTTACTTGAATGTTCACCAGGAAATATATCATAAATTAATACTGATTACACCCCAAAAAGTGGTGACATACACACATTAAATGGAGTCTGTCATGAAATCCAGCATATCAACTCAGCCCGGCAGATAGAAAGTTAGGGTCACCTGAATCAAACAAGGTTCTCCCATGTGACTTCATTTAAAAGACAGCTGTAACCATGTCAGCCATTGCGCGGCTCACTCATATATGCTTCATTTTTTGCCCTGATACGCACATATGCATTGCTAAATGTCTTTCTTATGATCATGCGTAGACTTTATTAAAGGAAAAATTGTTCCTATTGTAATCATTCTTTTAGGAATCCTTCAGATGGTATCTATAGAGAATAAATATTTAAGGTAATAGGGTTTATTAGGGGCACAGCTTTTGAGTACTAGGGATGCCCTTGAGCTCTTGATGGGCCCCTTGTCAGGATGGGTATTTTATGTGGCTATAGGGTTATAGGGTAAGCTATTCTAACTTTTCTACAGCAATGACCAAACCAAAGGAATTTAAGGATTGTGTACCCATCTGCTAAATGTCAATGAAGAATTATGTACCAACTGGAAAATTCCAGTTTTGTTAACAAGACACTCAACATGTAGTGGAAGAGTGAAGAAATCAGGCGATACCTTTTAGAGGCTAACTGAGTATATTTATAAGTAAGCTTTCAGGAGTACTCGCTCCCTTCATCAGACATGGTGTGATACAAGAACTGAAAATTAACAGATTTTTATACACATGGTTTTCAAAGCATTTTAGAGTCCTTAAAAAAAATTGCAATCTAAGTAGAGAAGTTATTTACAACAGGTCAAAAAAACAGTCTGGAAACTTGTGGTGCGTGACGGAGGGATCAGTAATTCTTGCTGTTATCTGTTTGCTATCAGGAGGTGATTTGTGTCCCTCACAGGTCATACATAGTGTGATTTGAAGCTGGCATGAATATTGAGTTCAGTTCATGGTTCAAACATAGTGTGACATGAAGCTGGCATGAATATTAAGTCCAAATTGCAGATGTAGGATAGACATTTAGAAGCATCCATGTATTCAGTACTGTTCTAACATGCGTGTTCTGGGTAACCATCACTAACTATTGCAGTTATTGGCTTCTGAACTTAGGGTTTACTTTTCTATTACATCTTTGTAAATGTAAGTTTTAATGGGACAATATATTTCAGAAAAAAAAGGTTTCCCATCTATTCCTTACACTGAAAATGTTGCTACAATCTCACGGATGAAAATAATGTTATGTCAGTGCACAGACGCTAAATGAAGTCCCTGTAAAACTGGAACATGCCAAAATAATAATGGAAAAACCTTAAAGGGCCGTTCACACCGCAGATAATGAAGAGGAATTCCTTTTCATTTTCCGTCACCGTTTTCCGGCCGCTGGTTACCTGTGTCTGGATGGTGATGCAGGGCATCGGCTTTCCGCTGCCGATTAGGCCCAGATGAATGGGCCTAATCAACAGTGGTCTTGACCCGCGGACTCCGCAGCAAGATCGAGCAGGACGCTTACTTTTTCAGCATCATGCTACGATCTCCGCCTCCCACTGAAAATTGCTACATGTGGACAAACCCCTTATGGCGCCCCAAAAAAAAAGGCCTAACAAACGCATAACTTTTCTGCTGGAAGATGGCACTGTACTCACGTGTCTTCAGAATCTGACTGATCGACATCTTGTACAAGCTCATCTTCAATGTCCTCTATTTCTAGGTGCTCTTCGCCATGTAGGTCAGCCACGCTAGGCACATCAACCAAAGTCTTAAACAACTTAGACAGATCAGGCAATGAGCAGGTCCGCAGCATCTAACAACAAAGTAAAAAAAAAAATCGACATATTTTAGTCTTTGCCAGAATAAAGTAAAGAGTTTACTTTTGAAGAAGGATTAAGAAAGAGTCCGATCAAAGGGGCGTTTTTACTACTTTACACATTTACGTCAACGACTATCGATTTCTGCATAGGTTTTGTAGCATGGCTAGCTTTCTGCAGCCAGAGGAGATGTGAAGAAAAGACTGTCTACACAGTGCTCACATAGCAAACACTACATAAAATATAGCTATGACAATGGAAGTGAGCAGAGGTTTCCTGTAATGTTAAACACAGACATTAAGAAAATATGGAAGTAATTAGAGGACACTTGTATAGGAAGATTTTCATCTTTTACTGAAAAAGAAGGTATAGAATTTGTTTAGGCATCTAGAAAGCTGTGAAATCTCACACTCGTTTTCTCACACTTAATCCTACTCCATTGTAAAAGCACTTCCAGACACTGACTGTAGTAAGAAAAAAATTGTTCTAAGCTAAGTTTCCATCTGAAAAAAAAAAAAAAGAAAACTCCCACCAAAAATAATAGCCATGTAAAATCCTAAAATAACATTTGCTTTGGAGACATAACAACCTCTACTCAATCTACTGACCCATGACCTCTCCTTGCTCCCCAATTAGGTCCTGGCACATGAATATGTATTTGGATACTTGGGTTGATTTATTATGTGAGCGCTTTATTATAGTTATTGCTGTTTATATCTATATTTATCTATAGTGTGTCACCAATATAGCTCATGTTTATCATTAACTCCTTCATGGCTGATGGTACTGCCTGCATCTTTAAAATGAAAGGCGAGTGCAGTCAAATGTATAATAAAATATACACAGCTCTATTTATCAAACAATTGGCACATTTATTATCCAGTTTAGATCAGATAGGACATAAATTTTAGCAGATTTCCCCGATGTACAATTACAGGCATTATTTATATGCTGGGTTCTGTGCTACTCATATGACTGTATACCTGATGGCGGTGGTTATGGGTACTGCAGTGTCTACTCACAGACTTGGGACACAACTGCAGTATCTATAACTGCAGCTATCAAGAATACAGCAAGTGAGCAGCCCAGTACCTGGCATGAAAATAATACAGGGAACTGTGCGCTTTAGGAAAGAGCTGGTCTGCACGGGTCCCAACAGTCAGACCAAGCCAATCTAACCATAGGCCGTCAATTTTGAAAAGGTGGATAACCCCTTTTGTGCTAGGCCACACCCTAGCAGTTTTGAGCCAGTTTTAAAACTAAAGTCAGGAGTGGATCCACCAGGAAGTATAGGTCCTTCTTTTATATATCCCATTCCTTTTGAACCCACTTATGGCTTTGACGCTAGGTTCACACCTGCATTGGGGTTTCTGTTCCTCAGGTCCGATTGGGGACCCGAAAAATGGAAACAAAATCTGCTTAAAAAGTGGTTACCCACTGACCCCATAGACTATAATGGGGTTCGCTGGGTTTCAGACCAAAAAAAGCTGAGAGAAAAGTCCTGCTTGCTGGACTTTTTCAAACAGAATGGGGGGCAGAATCCCCAAACGGTCACCTACGCAGGTGTGACCATGGCCTGACTCATTATAAATGAATCAAATTGCAGTGCTGTTTTTCCAAAAAATAAATACATAAATAAGTAAAAAAAAGCTATGTGAAAACACCCTAATTTCCTAATGTGTTGACTGATGTGTACCACCATCAATGCAAGCTATAGTGTGTATATACAAGATTAACCCTTCTTAACCATTTCAAGGCCAAGGCCTTCTGATGCCTACAGCTGTTAATTTAGTCATACATTTCTAGGAAGAATAACAGAGAAACGCCACATCATAGAGCTCTAAGTGAAGAAGCTCCAGAATGGTTATTTCAAGAGAAACACAAGTATTGACTAAAGCTGACAGGTAAGGCATGGTGGTGACAGGTATTCTGCTGTTGACTGCAAAATGTTCCTACAACCAGAAATATAAGTTACTTTCCGCACTGAATCCCCTATCAATCTATATGTGGGGAGTAAAATCCCAGACCAAGCTGTAAGAGGGATTTCTTTAATGTATAGACAGAGGTGATCTAGAGCTACAAACAAAACTACACATCAGCACAGTTCATTAAAAAATAAAGCCGAAAATAAAACATCAAACTACTCACAGTGAGCAGCGTACTCCATGAAACCCCTCCGCATGAACCAGATCACAGACCTGAAACATAAATGAGCCTACAAAAGAGTCTTGTGGACTTCAATCAAATAATTCCCAAGAGTTTATAGTCCATAGGTGGAAAGAAGAGAAGCATCCCAATGTTTCCAGGTCACCAGGAATAGACTACCTCTACAGAAGAGGTCAGACTGGGATCCTGTGCCTTTACTGGGGGGGGTTATAGATGCAATCCAGCAAATAGTTTGATGTTTTACTCTGTTCTCACCTTCATCTGATCAAGGAATATGCAATGTTTCTGTATTTCAGAGACCGCTCAAGGGTCTTAATAATCTACAGAGAGGATCTGCCTCATTTGCATCACACTGATTTCTATTAAACACGCTGGGCAAGTGATTATTTGTCCCTTTGTAGAACAATCATTGACTTTGATCACTCCATGCCTCCACATAATCACATAGTAGCAGCCACTTACATCCATTTAATATAATAGATGGATTATTAATCACTTCATAGAAGGAGACTTTTGTCATCTTTTAAAAAAATTAATCTTAAGGGATTTTAGATTATCTTATGCGACAAACATCACTGGTGATTAAAATATGTTGTGATCGCTACTGAG